>CM065135.1:28775710-29505710 GCA_033026305.1 Cirrhinus molitorella | reverse complement strand
GCTTAATTCTGCACAGTTTTTGTGGTTACAGCAACAACGTCTAAATCTACGTAGAATTATCTAATGAATCATCCACTGTGCATCCATCTGCCCCTCTTATTTCATAGATGATTTCATATTGTACGCATACAAAGCTGCGCATAGCTGACGCTCTTGAATGAACTTCGACTTGTAGGCGTTACGGAAGTAGCGCAAGTCAGGCCGTTTATGTCAGTTAGTCGTTGAACTGTCAGGTGTCCGTCTCTTCCAGTATCAGTCCGGACGGTCAGCAGCTCGGCAGTGTTACAGTATGGCGACGTTCAGCACCTCATCCACCAGACCCTACCACATTATCATCTTCGGAGCTTCTGGTTTCACAGGACAGTTTGTTGTGGAGGAGGTGGCCCGCACCGCATCCGAGGGTCCCAAGGGGAGTCTGAAATGGGCCGTGGCAGGCAGGAACCGAACCAAGCTGGAGAAAGTTGTGGAGCAGGCCGCCGGAGCTCTAAGTGCGTGTTGCCTGCTTGAATTATGCTAGAATTGCTTGAAATGTCTACATTTGAATTTAGTGAAATTATATAACTGTTCAATACGCTTGCGTCCAAAAAAATACTGTAGTTTTTGCAGAAATACCATGGTACAGTTATTTTTTATTTTAGCTCTGTAAGATCATAAATATGTCAGAAATGTTCTTGTCTTAGCTCATTCTTCGTTTGAACTAGGAACTATGCTATTTTAGACAAAACTTTGGTTACAATGGTTCTTTTTGCAATGCAATAGATGTCGCAATAGATGTGGCAAGACCAAAAAATCTGGACTATTTTAGAGCGCATGCATTGATGTCTATGAATGAAATTATATATATATATATATATATATATATATATATTCATTTTGCATTTACCTAAAACTAGAATGACTCAGTTACATGTTTATTATTGGTAAATAAAATTAAAATAATAAATAAATAAACAAAGCAAAAAATAAATAAATAATAAGTATAAATAATAGATTTAAACAAAAATAAATAAAAAATTAGAAATGTTGCCTTGACTGAATAACTGAAATACAAAACAAAAAAACAAATAGTATTATTTAAAAGATATTTAAAAATGACAAAAGCACATACAATTCTCTTCTAATAAAAATAAGTGCATTGTACAACCTTAGCGAAAAAAAGTTTAGTTTTTTTCCATGTGACCTCTAGTATGACTCTATAACAGGGTTATTATTAAATAAAAATTTAAATAAACAAAGCTGAAACAAAATAAAGTATGAATATTAGATTTAAACAAAACAAAATTAGAAATGTTGCCTTGACTGAATAATTGAAATACAATTTAGACAAAAAAAGTTTAGCAATTTTACTTTGACCTCCAGTATGACTCTGATTATTATTGTTAAATAAAAAATGAAACAAAGCTGAAAAAATAAAAGTGTAAATATTAGATTTAAACAAAAAAATAAATAAATGATCAATATAAAAAAACACTAAAATTACAAAAGCACAAAGTTCTAATATAAATGAGTGCATTGTACAACCTTAGCAAAAAAAAAAGTTTAAGAAAAGAAAATATAAAAAAAAAACAATTAAAGCTGAAACAAAGTGTAATTATTAGATTTAAAAAATAAATAAATTAATTAGAAATGTTGCCTTGACTGAATACCTGAAATACATTTGAGACACAAATAACTTAATAACTGTAAATTAATTACTAACTGTAATTAAAACTGAAATAAAAATGAAACAAAAATATTTAAAAAAAATATTTAAAATGACAAAAGCACATACAATTCTAGTCTTCTAATAAAAATAAGTGCATTGTACAACCTTAGCAAAAAAGAAGTTTACATTTTTCTTTGACCTACAGCATGACTCTATGACAGGGTTATTATTGTTAAATAAAAAACTAAATAAATAACTGTAATTAAAACAGAAAAAAATTAAACAATATTAAAATGACAAAAAAATCTAGTCTTGTAATAAAAATAAGTGCATTGTACAGCCTTAACAAAACAGAAAGTTTTCCTTTGACCTCTCAATGCTCAGCAGATGTCAAATATTTAATATGAGCAAATTCTGGAGGTTTTGTTTATTCTTTCACTTTTCAAAGATATTTAGTGATGTTTTGCATCTTTTACAAAGTTACATGATAGTTGAGAAAATGAGTTATCAAAAATGTCTGCATTTGAATGTTGAAGTACAAAAGGAAGCATTATAGCGTGTAGGAGAAGCAAGCTTGGCAACGCTTTAAAAGTGTTAGAAGGGTTGCACTGACCCAACTATATTAATTTAGTCTTTGACCCACATCATGGCAACTGGCAGTGATCTGATTTTCTTGAATGGCTGATACTTTCCTGCCTTGACAAATAAATGCCTCCTTGTGGGAGGTTGCATTGTTTAGCTTGGATAATCTACATGCATTTTTCCAAACAATAGGCTCTTTGGTCATGGTGGTCTTCAGGGGACGGTTTAATAAATCCTCAACAGCTGATGGAAAATTATATTCCAGTGACATATTTAATCGTGTAGCTTTGAATGGATCGAACATTTGCTCCGAGTTATATTTAGATTTCAATACAAATTAATTTAGCCAGACGGGTCACTGAATAAAGATAGGACTGTTTAGGATTCCTTTTAGTGAAAGTTATCTGATCTTCATAGACGAACTGAATTATTTACGACTTGGAGTTTGGCCTGGACCGTTTTGCATCTATGCAGTAAATCATAATCTTCAATAATTTACTGTTCTACCAGTTTGCATTAAATATGATACATAACGCAGCACGGTTTGCATAATTACAGTGTACAAGGATTGTAAAAGTAAAAGTGTTTTTGTTCTCAGGTAAACCGGAGCTGAAGTCAGAGGTAGATATTCTTGTCGCAGATGTCAACGATCTGGACTCACTGGCTGCCATGTGCAAACAGGCTGTTATTGTGCTCAGCTGTGTGGGGCCTGTAAGTACGCAAGACTGTCGCACACACAATTGCTTGTGTATGGGCTGCATTATGATTAGTCACAAAGGTGCGATTTGCCCCCTCTGGTCTATGTATCCCTGCCTCTGCTGAATTATTTTTATCCCCGGTGGGTAAAAAACATCCCGCGAACCCGCTCCAAATACCCGATCTAACTCAAATGATTTGCGATACACACTTTGAATCCCTGTTCTGAATCGAATGATTCGTGATATGCGCTTTGAATTCCTGTTCTGAATCAAAGATTCACGATGTGTGCTTTGAATCCCTGTTCTGAATCGAATGATTCACGATACGCACTTTGAATTCCTGTTCTGAATCGAATGATTTTGCAATACGTGCTTTGAATCCCTGTTCTGAATCGAATGATTCGTGATACGCACTTTGAATTCCTGTTTTGAATCAAATGATTCACGATGTGTGCTTTGAATCCCTGTTCTGAATCAAATGATTCGCGATACACGCTTTGAATTCCTGTTCTGAATCGAATGATTCGCGATACACGCTTTGAATTACTGTTCTGAATCAAATGATTCAGGATGTGCGCTTTGAATTACTGTTCTGAATCAAATGATTCACGATGTGCGCTTTGAATCCCTGTTCTGAATCAAATGATTCGCAATACGCGCTTTGAATTACTGTTCTGAATCAAATGATTCACGGTGTGCGTTTTGAATTACTGTTCTAAATCAAATGATTCACGATGTGCGTTTTGAATTACTGTTCTGAATCAAATGATTCAAGATGTGCGGTTTGAATTCCTGTTCTGAATCAAATGATTCACGATGTGCGGTTTGAATTCCTGTTCTGAATCAAATGATTCACGATGTGTGCTTTGAATTACTGTTCTGAATCAAATGATTTGCTATACACAATTTGAATTCCTGTTCTGAATCAAATGATTCACGATGTGCGCTTTGAATTACTGTTCTGAATCAAATGATTCACGATGTGCGCTTTGAATTCTTGTTCTGAATCAAATGATTTGCTATACGCAATTTGAATTCCTGTTCTGAATCAAATGAATCACGATGTTCGCTTTGAATTCCTGTTCTGAATCAAATGATTCGTGATACGCGCTTTGAATTCCTGTTCTGAATCAAATGATTCACGATACGCAATTGGAATTCCTGTTCTGAATCAAATGATTCACGATATGCACTTTGAATTCCTGTTCTGAATCAAATGATTCGCGAAATGCGCTTTTAATTCTCGCAATACTCGATCCGATTGGAGCGCTTTGAAACAATTAATCATTTTGCTATGCAGTGGTAACTGATCCAGAGTTTCAAAAAGCTTTGTTGATGCTTTTGCACACTTTCTCTATATAATTTATTTGTTGTTTGAATAACAGTGGAAATTAAATCGTTACTTACAATGTAAGTAATGATTTAAGCCCAACTTGCAATGTTTTTTTTTATTAAATTGTGATTATGTTAGACGCAGTTTCCATCGTATTAAAAATAGTTTATGACATAACACTCATTATATGACACTTGCCTAAGACTGGATTATAATGTGCGATGTTAACAGATTACACTAGGTTAATTAGGCTATAGTCTTACGGGAGTTGGGTCAACCTGCACCTATGGAGAGAGGAAAACGTTTTCAAAAGCATCCCCCCCTCTGCTTTTTTCACAAATCGGACCCTGGTCATAAAACATCAGGCTATTGATAAATGACTCTTAGTGTAACACCCTAATGTTTACCCAGCTTGCTACATCAGGCTGATAACTGATGTGACTATATGTGGTTATGCAATACTATTCTTTAAAAAAGATAATCACGTTTGCACATTGAACATCAGATGTTCTTGTATTAAGGGTCGGTCATACTACACTTTATTCCATTGACTTTCATTCATATGCATGCAAATGTGCAAGAGCATTGTCATGTCTTATTTAAAGGAGTAAAGGTTGTTATATTTGATATATTATATTTTATATAATAGTATATACACTAGCAGTCAAAAGTTTTTGAACAGTAAGTTCAAGTGTTTTTTAAAGCAGTCTTTTCTGCTCACCAAGCCTGCATTTATTTGATCCAAATTACAGCAAAAACAGTAACATTTTGAGATATTTGTATTATTTGAAATAAGTGCTATTTGAATATATTTTAAAATGTAATTTATTACTGTGATCAAAGCTATAATTTTCAGCCCTATCACTCCAGTCTTCAGTGCCACATGATCCTTCAGAAATCATTCTAATATGCTGATTTGCTGCTGAAGAAATAGTGTCTATATAATGCTGATTCAGAACTTTGTTATTTTTCTACAGTATAGGTTTTTTGGTGAATCTGTAGTCAAGTCATGTGTGGAGAGCGGAACACACTGCATTGATATCTCTGGAGAACCACAGGTGCTTTTTCCTGACACTTTGTTTTTTTTTTCATGAATGCAATCAAATTTACATTAAAACCATGAATGGGTATTGATCATAACATAACAATATAAAAGTTTATAACACTTCCATAATGTGACATTCCTGAGTGAAACATGATATGCAACAAGAATCAGAGACATATTCTTTGTATTAACATGATGACTTGTAAAACCAGGAGTGTGTATCAGGCTAATTGGGTCTATTTTGATTTAATGCTGGCTAGAGCAACATTTTGGTTTGAGAGCATATCCTAAATATAGAAGTAAGTGTTGTTTATGTTCTATATGCTGTAGTTTCTAGAGAGTACTCAGCTCAACTACCATGACCAAGCTGCTGAAAAGGGCGTCTACATTGTGGGAAGCTGTGGTTTTGACTCCATTCCTGCAGACATGGGTGTCATTTACACCAGGGACCAGTTTAAAGGTATTTTTGTCATGTAATTATATTATATTATATTATTTCATATTATATCTTAAATAATATTAATCTCGTATTTTCATTACCAGGGACACTAACAGCCGTTGAGAGCTTTTTGACTGCGAGTGCAGGGCCAGAGGTTGGAGCTCTTAAGTTTTAAACTCAAAAACCTTTAAAGCTCTAAACACTGAAATTGTCTATATTTTTCAAAAGCCTCTGTGTTTAAGTGTCAGCTGACCCACATTCTGGTGTGTGTTCGCAGGGCGGCTGCATCCACGATGGCACCTGGCAGTCGGCCATCTATGGCTTAGCGGACAGCAACAAGTTGCGGAGCCTCAGGAAGAAGTTCGGTCACAAGCCTCTTCCCGTGGTGGGGGCTAAAATTAAAAGGAGGTGGGTATGACAACCAATTTTCAAACGATTCAAATTACTTAATAGATGATGATATGTAAATGTATAGAGTCAGATGTTAATGTGCTCATGGACATTTGTCTGTTATAAACAAAAAATTAATTTCTATGTACAGGGGTACACTGTTTTATAGTAACGAGTTGCAGCAATACGCAATTCCCTTCATGGGTTCCGACCCATCAGTGGTGAAAAGGACCCAGCGCTACTTAACTGAAGAGCTCAATGAGTCTCCAGTAAGTCATTCAATCATTTAACTGAAATAAAGCTGTATGTATGTGCCATATTTTATATATACAGTCAAACCAATAATTTAGACACCAGATATAATTTTGGATATTTTTTTCTAATGGGTGCAGGACACTATAGTTCATTTATGTAAGAGAGGATAGCAAAATAAACTTTGACACATTTAACCACAAATTTTTCATACAGTAAACTACCAGTAAAATTGATCTAAATTTGGGACCAAAAATTATTCAGACACTTTGACCTGACCAAGTGTTATTTCTTTAATTGCTAATGTGACCTTTTTACACCACAGACTGAACAAAATTAAGCATTGCTTGGTAATTGGTCAAAAAAGTATTGATAGTTGTGTAAATATGATGGTGATTGTAATCCATTACATACCTTTCTATCAAGATGAATTTGTTCTGACACAGTTCTTGTCATATTGTATTACCACTTTCTAAACTATAACTAATAAACTGTGATAATGTGAGAAATCTTGAAGGTGTCTGAATAAATTTTGGTTTGACTGTATATACACTACTAAAAAATGACTAATACTTAAATGTGAAATAAATGAATTAAATTGTTTAAAAAATGAATTAAAAAATCCAAAAGCACATAAAAAAACACTAGTTCGTTCAAGTTCAACAATGAGCAACCCCACATGCTCATCATTCTCACTAAGAATTCTTGAAAAAGGCAGTAAGGGGGCAATGGGAGTGTCAGAGTTGGACTCAACACTGAACCAGTTAAACTGGACTGAAACTGAACTAGCTGAACCAGTAAATGTATGAGGTTTTAGGAAAATAAGAACATTGACTGCAACAAGATTAAAGGTCACTGCACACCGAGTCCGAAATTTTCGTCCGAATATTTCGCACGTTAAAAAATAAATACGACCTCACGCTATGTCAATCATGTTTGCACACTGCCTCCGAAATTTTCGTCCGTCATAAAAAATTCGAATCGGGTTCAGATTCCGTAGCAAGCATTTTTCGAGGTGTTTTAACAGTTCAGAGCCACCGTACAAGCGAACGCCAAAATTCTGAATTGCGTCTGACAAGTTCATTCACTTAGTTTTACAGCACAATGCACTGTAAGGTCATTTTACACTGAGTTTACAGAAATTAGTGGTCTTCTTTATAATATGTTGTTCTAGTGACGTTAGCAAAGCATCGTTTACTGACATCCTGAAGTAAACTTTGAATCGCAAAGCTTAAATCCCGCAGCATAAAAAGTGTAAAAAGTATTCTCTCATTTCTCTCTATATCCGATAGGTCCTTTCTTTTTCTCTTTTTAGGAAGAGAGCGTACAGCAAAATCATCCTCGTCGCTTGAAGATTCAATTTTGTATTGTTTTGCGAATTTTTCCGCAACGGGTGAATATGCATTGGACTCAGTGTGCAAGGTTTCTGCGCATGACGAATTTTTAGGATTACAAATACGAAAAAACGCATATGAAAATTTCGGACTCCAGTGTGCAATGGGCTTAAAAACGGAATTTACTGTTTAACGCCGAACGTCATAGAATTTGTCAAAGTTTGGAAGAATTAATCAAAAGCATGTCATCAAAATAAGTCATATGGACTAGTATCTGTAAATATTAAGCCGCAAAAACACTATTTAAATATGAATCCTGCATGTCTGTTTTTATGAATGGTGCTGACACGCGGTTTTGCTTACTACAAATACAGCAGTATCCATGACGCTCGCGGTGATTTCAGCATCTGGCGTCACAATAAATGAGGACATAAATACATGAACAACATCTCCAGAACTGCTCTGAGAGTCACTTCATTAGCATTTGACCTTTCCATTTGATTAAAATGTATCGATAGTTTCCGGCCGCCTGGCCACAACCAGCGTCATTTACAGGTATTCACGGCAACCTGTCAAAATAAAAGTTCGGTTAAACAATCTGTTTAACATGTATGACAGAAATATATTTGTAATATTTAGAATGTACGTACGTACTACTACTACTACTACTACTGTGAAAATATTAATAAAACTTTTTTTTAAAGAAAAAGTTACACAATTACTCTTTTATGTTTTCATTTTAATATTAATTCTTACTGCTAAAAAAGGTATTTTTTTATTAATTACAAGATCAAATAAATTATTTCATGCCCTCCGTTGATAACCAAAAATATTGAAATGCACAACATAAAGTTAAGGCTATTGTAAGAATAAATAAAAGTTGTTATGCATTCAAATGCTAAAAACAGAATTAAAAATATAAGGTAAGAAAAAAACAACATTTCATAGGGCCCTACACATGTAATTTTTGTTAAACCTTTAATAAACTGATGTTAAATTGTATGAATTTCATAAGTGCAATTAAATAGACATGCTTTATGATTAATAAGATTTTATTTAACCATTAAAAAGGAGTCCAGAAAAATTACATGAGGGGTTTTCCCCTATTCGAAATGTGTGTAAAGACATTTTTTTAATACTTCATTGGCTAAGAGTAAGATATACAACAGTAAGGCATCGAAAATTCATTCACATCTCAAAATTTGGCATCTACCTTGACTAAAGACATTACTGTAAAATGACCTGCACTGCCATAAATATTGTATATAAGTTGACAATCTGTGTGTTTCATACAGGTTCAGTATGGGGCGTATGCTGGTGTTGGTGGTATTTTCAGTGTTTTCAAACTCCTCTTCGCTGGATTGATGTTCTATTTACTTGTGAAGTTCAGCTTTGGCAGAAATCTCCTCATTAAGGTAAAATAAATGTACAGTATCCACTTTTTCTTTCTTTTTTCTTTCTTTTTTTATTACATTAAAATGGTAAGACACCTATTTGCAATGTCAAGCAGCAAAACAAGCTGTTTTGTACAGCTAAATATAGCTGGATGCAAATGAGACCAGACGCCAAGCCCTTACAAAATTGACACATGGCTGCGGCCACTCTTGCAGGAAGAAAAAGGTGGATAAAATGCAAAAATATATTGCATTTAATTTGATCCCTACATAAAATATATTCTCTATCTGCAGTTTCCAGAGTTTTTCTCATTCGGCTTCTTCTCCAAAGCAGGTCCAACTAGAAAACAGGTATTATATCAACATTATCATCATCATTATCTAGGTTATCAGCTTTATTTTGTAATGTCTGTTTTATTTAAATGTGATATCTGCAGATGGAGGGCTCCTCTTTCCGTTTCGTCTTTCTTGGAGAGGGTTACACTGAAGGCACAGACCCCAGTGAGGGCAAACCCAACGGCAAGATCCGCACTCTGGTCAAAGGACCAGGTACTGTATTCAAATCTGCCTCAGATGAATGTAGCTCCATCACTGCAGATTTCTCATATCCATTTTTTGTGTGTGGTGTTTTCCAGAGGCAGGATATGTTGCCACACCAATCGCTATGGTTCAAGCGGCCCTTACCATGCTGAACGAATCAGATTCTCTTCCAAAAACGTGAGTTGTGCCATATATGAGGTCAAAACTAAATAAATAAGCAGTTTGTATTACCCAAAAATTACAATTCTCAAGCTGTTCCAAACCTGTATGAATTTCTTTCTTCTGTTGAAGATATTTTGAAGAATGTTGAGAATATTTTGAAAATGTAAATTTTGGGGTGATTTGTCCCTTTAAGTGGCGTTTTCTGAATGTACATTATTGTTCAATTGTCCACAGCGGCGGTGTTTACACTCCAGGAGCGACGTTCGCCAAAACCACCCTCATTGACCGCCTCAACAAACACGGCATTCAGTTCTCCGTCCTTTAAGTGAGAGATAAAACGAGGCTCAACCGGCTTGGCTTTAACATCAGTCTACTGAAGCACCTATTCATTTGCTTGCTTGAGAATAGAGAAGTCTTGTTGCTATTTAAAGCTTCTTCGGCTGTCTTACGGTGTTGCTGTTTTCTGGTTTAGTGTCCTCGTTGTGCACACTGGGGTGGGTTTGTCAGCATGTACTCTGCTCAAATGGCTGAGAAGTTTGCACTATGAGTGCGACGCAAACACTCTTAAAATCCGTTCATTTGATCACGTTTCAGTTTGACTTTTTTTTTTTGCATTGTTTTTATCACTAACAGAAATGCTGATTCTCACAGATGACAGACATCTCTAAAAACATATTTAAAAGCACACCCAGAGTCGAAAGAAAATATAGTTTGAGTAAGAGAAAGAACTAGTTTTTATAATATTGTCATGAGTTGTTATATTTGTGAATCCTGTAACTGTAGAATTGTTTAACAAATAGAAGAAATGAGAGAGAGAGAGAGAGAGAGAGAGAGAGAGAGAGAGAGAGAGAAAAAAAATGTTTTAGAGACCAATGAATCTGTGAGTTTTTTGAAAGATTGCAGAATGCTGTTCTGGTTTGTTTCTAACTAAATAAAGAACATATCAAATCGTATTCTGTGTCTAATATTATGTAACTGAAATGTACTTGCTTACTGTATATGGCCTCCTTTTTATAGTATGTGAAACCATATGTGACCCTGGACCACAAAACCAGTCACAAGTAGCATGGGTATATTTGTTGCAATGTCTAACAATACATTATATGGGTCAAAAAAAAAAAATATTACAAATATCATTAGGATATTAAGTAAAGATCATGTTCCATGAAGATATTTAGTAAATTTCCTACCGCACATATATCAAATCAAATTTTTGATTAGTAATATGCATTGCTAAGAACTTCATTTTTGGAAAAATTTAAAGGTGATTTAGACATAGGTTTTTAAACATGTGGGTATCCCCTTGAACTTAAAAATAATCTGTTAACCATCTTGACTGGAAAATACTGTTTTCATAGTAAGTTTTTACATTTATTATTTGTTAATGTTAGTGAATATTTACATTAGAGTGCACGTCCTACTACGCTGTAATTAATACGGTAAGCGGCTGAAAACAAGCGACCTCTCCTGGTTGGAGATAGTATTAACATCATAAACTGAAAGCAATCTTTGCTTGACTTAATTTTTAAATGTTCTAAAATTGATCACCCGAGTCTAATATGATCCAGCGGGCCGCCAGTTGCTCATCAAACTATAAACCCGTAAACTATTCAGGGAACCCTGACTATAACTTAAACACTGTTTTCTGAGGTAAGTGTAATAAAAAAAACTTTTTTTAGCATTAAAAACGTCGGTTTGTTACTGAATTTCAACTTTCAAATTCGCTTCAACAAAGTCAAGGCACATTAAAGAGCTCCAAACCGGTGTTTATTGTTAGAATTTTGTGATTACATTGACAAAACTTATTTTTGTTTAAGTTTAGACCAGAGGTCTTCAACCCTGCTCCTGGGGACCCACTTGCCTGGAAAGTTTATTTGCAACCGGCTTCAGCACACCTGCCTGCAATTTTCAAGCAGTCTTGAGGAGCTTGATTGCCCGCTTCAGGTGTGTTTGATTGGGGTTGTAGCTAAACTCTTCAGGATAGTGGGTCCCCAGGAACAGGGTTGAAGACCTCTGGTTTAGACTTTGTTTTATAAAAAAGCACAAAGCTTATGGCTATTCGGAAAGGCTTTTAATGAATATTTATACATAATCTGAAAGCTGATCTGAAAGAAAATCTAAATATTGAGAAAATTGCGTTTACATTTGTCCAAATGAAGTTCTTAGCAGTGCATACTACAAATCAAAAATTACGTTTTGATATATTTATGTAAGGAAATTTACAAAATATCCTAATGGAACATGATTTTCACTTAATATCCCAATGATTTTTGGCATAAAAGAAAAATTTGGACCCATATAATGTATTGTTAGACATTTGCTACAAATATACATAAATGCACTCTTAAGACAAAATCAGAGCATTAATAGTAAAAAAGAATGCAAGTACCACTGTCTTTTTTATGAATCAAGTACTTTGTACTTTAATCAAAATTCAGTCTCAAAAGTGTACAAGTTCATCCAGGATGACTGATTTAATAGCTGTATCAGGACCAAATCCCAGACTTTTCTCTCTTTCGACGTACAATGGCAGCCACATCCTGTTTGAGAGTGGTGACGCACTGTTCCAGCTGTTCGGAAAAGTCCTTCAGGAGATACGTGTGTTCATCCACAAACAGTCTGAGACCTAGCAGGTCCGCTTCCTCCTATGTAGACACAAACACATGATGTATAGACACATTACAGTCAAAGCATGTATAACCAAAAGAACTTCTAGAATTGGCATAAGCAATAGTTTCGGACTTGCTTGCTTACACTGGGTTTGTGTCTGCGCAGCCGCTGTAGTTGCCCCCTAACAGAGGTCATGCTGTGGTAGAAGACTTTTAAGGCTTTGGCAAACTCAGCATCACAGCTGGGCCTCAGACTACCTCTGCGTTCCTGCCGACCGCGGTTATTCTCCACACCTGTGGCAGAAGTGAAGGAGAATATGGATGCATGTTATGAACTAAGCATGTTAGGTAGTATAGTGGCGTGCTTGTAGAAGAAATGCGGAGTTGTTGTGTGAATACATTTGTGTTTTTGCATGTTTCATGCTTGTAATTTTTATCATTAATTGTAAATATTTTTATTGGTAGGCCCCTATGATTATTATAAAAAAGAAAATGCAGACATAACTGCACAATCCAGTGATAAAAATTTAAAGTTACAGTACAGCGCGGTCCAGAATGTCATGGAATTTGGCAAATTTCATACATAAAAATCATACATGTAGTCTTCATGACAACCTGTCTAAATAAAAGTGTTTAAATCTATTAAATTGTGACAGGAATGTATGTAGTTCTTAAAAGTATGTACTTAGTTCAGAATGTACTTATTAAAGTAATATTAATAATATATATTTTTTTAACTTTAAGGAATATAACATTTGTATTTGGTATTTTAAAATATTAAATTTTGACTGTTTTATGCCTTCATTTGATTACCACCATTTTTGAAACTGTATTAAATCATACATCCAGAAAAATGTAATCAGCAGAATTTCTGAAAAAGATTAATTTTATAGAGCAATATTACTGTGACACAATTTTTATATAAACTTTTATTAATTCAATTGTTTAGACATGCTTTCTGGTTAATAAATGTAATTAAACCATTAAAACAGAATCGAAAAAAATTAAACCAGAAGCCAATGTAATAAATTGTTAAATTAGGTTTTATATTTCAATTACTCAAATTTCAATATATATTTTTAACATCCCGGACAAGCCCCCATTTTGTGTACATTCTGACCAAATACACTAAGATTTCAAAGAGGAATTTTTAGCATCATTACTCAAGTCACATGATCCATCAAAAAAAAAAAATGCTAAAATATCTTCTTTAGTGTTCAACAGAAGGAAAATTTTGGGGGTAAACTATGCCTGTAATATCGAGAGGTGGAACATTTTTGCGCATACTTGTGCTTCGGCCTTGCGCTTCGGCTCTACATCTGATTTCGATTTTTTTATCTGAATATATTTTAAAATGTCATTTATTCCTGTGATTTCAAAGAGGAATTTTTAGCATCATTACTCCAGTCACATGATCCATCATAAATCATTGTAATATTCTGATTTTGCTGCTCAAAAAACATTATTGTTATGTCAGGTTTCTTTGATGAATAGAAAATTCAGAACTTCATTTATCTAAAAATCCACCCACCCCTCCCAAATATTATTATTAATATTTTTTAATAATAATAAAAATAAATGTTTCTTGAATAACAAATCAGCAAATCAGAATGATTTCTGAAGCCTGGAGTAATGATGCTGAAAATTTACATTTGATCACAGGAATAAATTACATTAAAATATATTCAAAGAGAAAACAGTTATTTTAGTAAAAATATTTTAAAATATTACTGTTTTAATGCAGGCTTGGTGAGCAGCAGAGACTTCTTTAAAAACATTAAAAAAGTTACTGTTCAAAAACTTTTGACAGGTAGTGTAACTCGACAGAGAAATAATGCTCTGCATGACTCAACAGAAAGTAGTCACCATTTCTGGCCGAGTTGAGCTGCTCTCTCAGAGCACTGTTTTCTTTCTTCAGCGCTGCGTTAGCATTTCTCAGCTGTTCCAAGTCCTGATGAAGGGCTCGGAGAGATGAGCTGAGGTCAGAGACTCCACTTTCTGCTGCCTAAACAAACATAAATACAATTTCTAGCCTGGCTCATGCAAGCATTTTGGGTGTTAACAAATATTATACGCAATTATTGGAAACATCATATGCACGGTATGTTTATTTAAGGAATATACCAAGTGTTCTGATGCACTGATCTTGTCAATAATAATGCTGTCCTCTTGAGTCATCTTTACTCCATCCATACAGGAGACCAATTCAGAGCATCCTTCTAAAAACACAAACATGCTTATCGGAGAAGTTCAAGAATGCCTCAAAGGTATATAGTTTGGTTTCATTCTTGTTACAGTTTCTACAGCTTCTTAGTTTTTCTGTCATCAAATGACTTTATTATGTTGATCTCTACATACACAACTGTTCAAAAGTTTGGAGTCAGTAAAATAAAAAATAATAATAATGAATAAAAGTACTTTTAAATTACACATTAATTTGTTAGTACTGGTAAATGTATTTATAATGCTACAAAAGATTTATATTTCTGTTCTTAGAGACTTTACCCTGCAGGCCCCACAGCTCCAGCACCAGGGCATTGCTCTGCAGGTAGTTGAGAAGTTCCTGAGAGGTTCTCAGAGCACTGAACTGGACTCTGTGATCCAAGAGCGGGTTCACATTGTGCCACACCGCTGGAGTGTAGAGGGGCTGCGGACAGTCAAACACCTGAAACCTGTTCAGAAACTTGGTTGAAATTCAGTCTCTAGGCTATTAATTAAGCTATTTAAGTCAGAAGTTTACATACACCTTGCAGAATCTGAAAATTATTTTACCAAAATAAGAAGAGGGATGCTGCAAAATGCATGTTATTTTTATTTAGTACTGACCTGAATAAGATATTTCACATAAAGGACCTTTACATATAGTCCACAAGAGAAAATAATAATTGAATTTATAAAAATGACTCTGTTCAAAAGTTTGATTCTTAATACTGTGTTAAAACTGCTGGAGTTTTTTTTAGTGATAGTTGTTCATGAGTCCCTTGTTTGTCCTGAACAGTTAAACTGCCCACTGTTCAGAAAAATCCTTCAGGTCTCACAAATTCTTTGGTTTTTACAGCATTTTTGTGTATTTGAACCTTTTCCAACAATGACTGTATGATTTTGAGATCCTTGTTTTCATACTAACGACAACTGTGCAACTTTTACAGAAGGTTCAAACACTCACTGATGCTTTAGAAGGAAAAACAATGTATTAATAGCTGGGGGTGAAAACTTATGAACAGAATAAGAATGTGTACATTTTTCTTATTTTGCCTAAACATAATTTTTTTGAATTTATTACTTCCCTTCAGAAGCTACAGAAGATACTTACATGTTTCTAAGAAGACAAAATAAGTTACATTTACCATGATCTTCAAATTCTGTAATAGTTGCATATGAGTCCCTCAGTTGTCCTCAGTATGAAAACATGGATCTTAAAATCATACAATCATTGTTGAAAAGAGTTCAAATACACAAAAATGCTGAAAAATCAAAGAATTTGTGGGACCTGAGACCAAGAACAACAGGCAGTTTAAATGTTTAGGACAAACAAGGGACTCATGAACAGCTATCACTAAACAAAAAAACACAGCTGTGGATCATTCAGGTAACAACACAGTATTAAGAAAAACGGGGTCATTCTTATAAATTCAACTGTTATGTTCTCTTGTGGACTATATGTGTACATCTTTTATGTTAAATATCTTATGCATGTCAGAACTAAATAAACTGACATGCATAAACGTGCATTTTGTATGATCCTTCTTATTTTGATAAAATATTTAACATTTTGCAGATTCTGAAACTGTACGGTGACAAATTTATTTTAGGGCATGCTTAAGTATTATTCCAGCACTCAAACTAACCCGATTTGCACGCCTCTGTTACGGGCCTCTTTAACCCAGCGTAGGCCACAGCACTGATCCAAAACCAGCTGAAAGTCCAGTCGTTTCCCAAGCAGCTCTGACGGGTCTATAAGGATGTCATCTTCACCCAGGGGTCTGCGATGTATAAATATCACAGCACTGCTCATTTCTAATTCATTCAACATATTTAAATGCAGAAATGTTACCCACAGTCCTGTTGGGCTGCAGGGCACTAGCTGTGCCTGCAGTATGGCCTCTTCTGTTCCTTCCGGACCCACCACCTCCACCTGCTCCTCCAGAGGGATGCGGAACGCCAGGGACTGCAGCCATAGGTGAGCACTGCCCAGGTGCAGGGTCTCCAGTGGATCCCAGAACGGATCTCTGTCCCTGGGAAGAGGAGCTCGGTCTGCCCCCTCTCCTCCGACCACCTGCTGCTGGTATACCTCCTCCATCAGAAACTTACGGTTGACAAATTTGGCTTTGGACCACATCCATACCTAAGTCAAAAAGCATGGATATTTAGATTATAACAGAGCTCATGTTTTTATGAAAAGTCTGAAAGGCATAGTAGCAAAAACTGTCTGTTTAAATATAAGGGTCAGAAAATAGGCATGTCAAATTAAATTAAGACTGCTTTTGGTGCAAAAAAAGACTTTGATGAGTATTATAAAAAGTGAACTTGAGGGCAATAAAATGAAATGCTACAAAATGGTTCCTTCCAAATCTGCATGAGTTTCTTCTGTTGAACACAAAAGATATTTTGAAGAACGTTGGTAACCAAACAAGTTGCTGGTAGCTATTGACTTCCACAATATGGAAAAAAAATGCTAAAATATCTTCTTTAGTGTTCAACAGAAGGAAAATTTGGGGGGTAAATTATGCATGTTAATATCAAGTGAGAGCTGGAACGTTTTTGCGCATACTGTGGGATAATATAACATCAACGGCCTCGTGCTTCGGCTCTGCATCTGATTCTGATTAGTCTCTTATTTAATTACACTGGTCCATGTTTTCAAAAACATCTAATTACATCTCTGAAAACCATGTCAGCTGACATCTGTGCCACACACTGGTTGGCAGTCAAGACTTCTGTACATTCCGTTTTGACTACTTTATTCTAAAAAAGAGACTTTTTGCTGTTTACATTCTTCTTGTTGCTCATCTGTCACGCATATCCATAAAAAACAAAAGGTGATTCATCTGTAAGCCAAATGTGACAGATTTCTTACCTGTTTGCTCTCCACAGATGTCACTCTCACTGCAATGTCTTTCTCCAGGTCATGACCCTTAGAGTCTGACATTGCCAGGTTCTTGATTTCCAGTTTGAATTCAACTCCCTGAAAAGTTAAGGTGCATTATATTTAATACCTTGAACTTACAGTATCTCACAGAAGTGAGTACACCGCTCATACTTTTGTAAATATTTTATTATAACTTTTCATGTGACAACACTGAAGAAATGACACTTCGCTACAATGTGAAGTAGTGAGTGTACAGCTTGTATAACAGTGTAAATTTGCTGTCCCCTCAAACTCAACACACACAGCCATTAATGCCACAAAAGTGAGTTACACCCCAATTGAAAATGGCCTATGTAAATAAATAAAATTACATTTTCCAAAAATATATATTAATACATTTTACAGGATCACAAGTATTTACCTAAATAAATCACTGTATTTACCTTTTTTAACTCCGTACTCATTTGGTTAGCTTCTGTCACCATGGGCATCAACTTTATATAGTCATAAAACACAGCCAGGAGACTGGGGTCAGGCTGGTGCGGCCCTGCAGGTGTTGTTATTGTTAATGAAAACTATTCAAATCATTTTCTTTCATTGAAAAAGAGCTGAAATAAAATAAAATGCAAATATTAGCTGAAAACAAAAACGTAATGCTGCCATGGCAAAACAAAAACTAACAAAAATGACAAAAACATTTAAAATTAAATAAACATTTAATTAAATAAAAATATAAAAATTAAATTTAAAATATTAATAAATTGTATAAAAGTCCATAAATAATACTAAAATAACACTGAATGAATGTACATTAACCCTTTAACTGTCACTCCATGTTTTTAACATAGATATGAAAATGCATCCAAAATTAAATTTTTCTAATTCATAAATGAAATCATTTTGTAATATGATTTTGATTTTTAAATGATTTTCAAAGGATGAATTTTGAGATTTTAAGTTTTCTACTGATTCTTATGATTTTTAAAGAGTAATAGCGGAAAAGGCAACAAAGAAAGTCTTATTGTGATAAAGATTTTTTGAGGTGCACTCTTGTCATAAATTAATCTATTACTTTTCCTACATAATTTGTAACACAAAACAGCAGTCAAATATCTATTTAGGAGTCTTAGACTTTTCCAACAATATATAGTTTTTCATGATTAGATTAGGATTTATTTGTAATATGGTGAAGTAAACTTGACAGGACGGTGACAGTTAAAGGGTTAAACAAACCTAAAGATATCTAATCAAAATTGATTTTTCAATTGATTTAACACGTACGGTGGCCCTGATTGTCACACAGTGACTGAATGTGGAAGCCCTCAGCCGCTGCCAGCTCAGATTGGAAGTAATCATAATCATAACGACTCCAGTCCTCTCCTGAGCGCTCCGAAGGGAAGCCAATGAACAAGTAAGTGCTGTTTGAACCCAAGACGAGTCGATCCTTCATCAGAAAGAGACACAGTTTAACTTCACTCAACTTCTTCAAAATTAACTTGACAATACACACATCAACTTCTAATTTATTTTTGAAAATCCAAATCATGATGAATTGTGAAATATCTTTATGATTAGAAGTGTTACTATTAAACTTGTATATATAATAAACACACCAGATGCTGGAGCTCTATCCTCTTAGATATCTGCACTCCATTCACAATGACCTTTGAACCGGACACAGGAGCAATTGATACTCTCCTTTGCTGGTTGGAGAAAACGGCATGTTTCTCCTGAATGCTAAAAACAGGAAAACAAAATATCAGCTCACATTTTTTGAAAAACAGATACAATCTATAATTTTTCTCATGCTTCACTCACCCTAGACCCCTGATGCAGAGTGATCTGGGTGAGTTGTCCGCCAGACCAATATCCCATTCACCTTCTCATAAAAAAAAAATTATATTGCATTCAGTTAATGTATGGATACGATATAACTGGTCTGATGTCACTATTGTAAAACTAACTTACCTTCCTGAATGAAGAGCTTCACAACGCCAGACAGCTGAGCATCCTCATTGATGTTCATTATGTACGGATGCATCTGCATCATCCTTCGTTCCTAATTCAGGAAGAGATTTCCAAGATAGAGATTGATTACTGGAGGGGAACTATCCATAACAGTGTTGTTATTTTTAGTATCAATATCAGCGTGCTTACTGCATGACAGATGGAGGCACTGGTGCGGTCACTTGCACTTAAAATACTCCGTCATTTGTGCTTATACAGTTAAAAGTAATACATCTTTCGAATCTGTAAAGACTCTTTATTTGTGTGTGCTCAGAACAACGAAACTTTGTGCTTTTGTAAAATAATTAAAGCATTTCTGCTGTCTCTGTCTCTGTGAACTTGAGCGAGAAACTTTGAAACTCTGTATACTTGCCTTACAGACATGAAAAATATATTTATAGAGAGTGAAATGTCTACTTTTAAATGAACCAAGTTCAAATAGAAAACAAATATTGTCAGATTATTAATTTGTATGAAACATACATACGCATACAGGTGCATCATCACTGCGGAGATGAGTCATTGTCACCGACTTCATCTCTTATGCCGAAAACAAAGCAAGCGCTATTTTATTAATAAATTATTAAACTGTTAATGTCTCCTTGCTCTTTTTCCCAGATACATTCAGTGCACATTCAGTGCATTGTGGCAAGCTTTTTTGTGTGTGCTTGAGCACTTATAAGGCTATGTAGGCAATTAAAGGCTCATTATTATGATTTATATGGTTTATTAATAAACATGCAAATAATAGTGACTAATGCTTACAATTAACGACTACTAGTCGACTAAAAAAATCTTTCAAAAATACTACAATTAGTAAAACAATTAATAAACAATTAATAAAATTAATATAAATAAAAGATAAATATAATTATTAAATAAAAAAACTAAGCACATAACAAAATGACTAAAACTTAAACTAAAATTATAATGAAAACTGCAAATCTAAAAATAAAAACAAATTCAAAACACTGAATGAACACATTAATAATCGTTTTTGCAGCCCAGTGTAAAAGAATATAAATTTGTGTAAATTCTTCAACTGTTCAAACTGAATTATCTGAGACCAGGTACAATTGCTGATTTTAAAGACCATATCTTGAGATGGTCCTTACTGCAGAACACAAGATCCTGGGGCGAGGTTAGATCCAGATCCAACTCCTCCCACCTTAAATATCCCTAAACCTACCCGTCTCTAACCCCTAGATGATCCAACCTCGCCCCCTGGATCTTGTGCTCTGCAAATCTTGACAAAAAAAACCTGTGTTATAGTTGCATATTGAGTCTCCCAGTCTTTTAGAGCCTCTTGAAGATGTTGTTCCCACAGTGTCTGGATGGCCCGAATTTGCAGCTCGTTATGAGTCAACAATCGCCGCAGCTCCTCTTTAACAGACAATATGTTTAATAAGACAAATGTTCTTGCATTTAAAGTTTCTTTGTATTTCTATTACTTCACATACTCGTCTCATCATCAGCTTTACGACCTTCTTGGCCCATTCGGCTCAGTCTCAGAAGTAGTTTTGCATTCTCTGCCTTGAGCTCCTTCACCAGGCGTTCTGTGGGACTCTCATTCACCACAGCTTTATTCTGGATCCGCTTGGCCCTGAAAAGAGGGACAATGTGTCTGGTTGAACATATTACGTATATTATATTACTGATGCAAAACTTGCAGAATCCTACCTCTCTGCATATCGAAGAGTAGAAAGAGACTCTTCATAGCAAATATCTGCAGGGCTTAAGGTTGCAATCTGTGTATGAGGAAAGAAACACTGCAATTATGAATGCAATTGTTCTAAAACACAAATACCTTGTTATAGTTTAGTTTGTCTTAAATACTGATTAAAAGTTCACTTCCAGAATAATTTACTGATAATTTACTCACCCCCATGTCATCCAAGATGTTCATGTCTTTTTGTCTTCAGTTTAAGGCTTCTTGTCCTCAGGAAATTAAGAATTTTAGGAAAATATTCCAGGATTTTTCTCCATATAGTGGACTTTAATGGTGGCCAACAGGTTGATGGTCCAAATTGCAGTTTCAATGCAGCTTCAAAGGGTTCTACACAATCCCAGCCAAGGCATAGGGTCTTATTGAGCAAAATCGATCTATCATTTTCTTCAAACAATATAAATGTATATATTTTTCAACAATAAATGCTTGTCTTGCATTACAAAGTGAATGTGCAAAGAAAGTCACATGCTGTTTACAAAGAAAATACAGACAATTTTGAAGTTGGAGGAGAAAATGAGATGAGTTTTTAAACCTACCCTAGTGCAAGATGAGCATTTGTATTAAAAAGTATTTACATTTTAATTAATTTTTTTAGAAAATGAAGATTGTTTCACTAGATAAAACCCTTATTCCTCGACTGGGAGCCCTTTGAAGCTGCATTGAAACTGCATGTTTATTGGACCTTCAACCCACTGGCTCCCACTGAAGTCCACTATATGGAGAAAAATCCTGGAATATTTTCATTAAAAACCTTAATTTTTTTGTGACTGAACATCTTGGATGACATGGGGGTGAGTAAATGATCAGGAAATTTTTGTTCTGGGAGTGAACTTATCCTTTAAGAAGTTACAGAATCTTACCATAACGGTTCGACTGTTACCACCAAGAGCTGACTGCAGTAATTTGGTAAGGACAGAGTCTCTATAAGGGATGTGAACTACTTTCTTCCCAAGAGTCATGTCTGCTAGAGCACTATATACACAGATAAATGCAAAGACAATTCATAAAAGCATATTAAACACAAATCAAACTACAGTGGCACCAAAATATATTTGGACACACTCCACACTTATAAATCGTCAAAAGGAACCAGATTTGTTACAAAGCTAATCATCAAATTAACACATCAGAAGGAAATATTAACTTAAATTTAAATGATTTTTAGCCCTACAGTATATTAACAGTCCATTATAAGGTACAAAACAATCAGCCCAGCAAAAAAAGAGCAATTGATATCACAAAATCACAAAATATCTGTCTACTAAATGCTGTAATTAACCAATCAGAACAGATAGACAGAAACAGGGTGATTATATAGAGGCTGCATAGTCTGTATCTGCTGACCTGATGACATTTCCAAGGGTAGTTAGGCTGAGATTTATGGCAGTGCCCTCTTTTAACCTGTCGGCCTCTGACCCTGATGACCTTTGTCTCTCACTACCAGCCAAGTCCACTAAATAAATGTTGGACTGTTTGGTGATGCACTCCTTTGAGAAAATCTACAAGAACAGTGAAAACACAAGTAAAGAACCTGTGAGGAAATAACACTGAATATCATCTATTATAGGAGGCACTGTTTACACTTGGCATTATAATGCAGCCTATAGCCTATTAGAATTTTGTCTACATATACATTGAGAAGACAACACATTTGTGATCTGCTTGTCATAATCCAGAGGTATTCTGGGATGCATTTTGACCGGATAGCAGAAGACTGCTACCAGTTTTTTTATATACATTGAATCATTTTTATTAATTGTGTTGTTTAAATGTCTACAGAAACGTCTACATTTTATGTTTCAATTACAATTTTATATTTCAAGTAACACATGTTTTTGATGTTTTATTTTTTTTTTGTTTAAGTAACTGTAATAACCTTGGGACAGAGTTGCAAAAAAACTGCCAAAAACTCAAAGCCATTTACACTGCACAATGATTCTCTAATTTACATTTTGCCTACAATTGGTTATAATAAGTGCATTTGCAGAGTATATAACGGTAAGTAAATGTGCTGAACATACCTTGCATTTGGAGCAGAACTAGGCAGATTTCTTTTGCACCACTGACTAAATGAAAGCCCTTGCTATTGCATTCATGCGTTCACCAGACAAGCTTGTGATTGGCTACAATGCTCAACACTACAAGAAACACATTGTAAATAGAAAACTGACTGGATTTTGCAGAGCAACGGTCAATGTGACCACACTTTAGCTCTACATTTTAAATAAAACAGAAGCTACTTAATGTGGACGAATGCAAATACCCTGTGTTCTGATTGGTTGATCTCATATAAATGCCATGTGTAAACAATTCTAGTCACTTGTTGTGTGTTTGCTTGGCAGAATGGAGACCTGTTTGAGCTGGATGATGATAAGCATGTGCGAGCGACTACTGTTGGCGTTCATGTGTGTGGCCGCAGTGGTGCGCGTACGTGTTCCCTGGTCCATCAGCTGCTCCACCTGTACTGCACTGTCGCATGGCACCCGCCTCAACCCCTCCACATAGAAACCCCTCTGCTGGTCCTCTCGCACCCGCAGACCACTCACAGATCGACTGGTCTTTGATAGCAGGTCTACAACCTAAGCATAGCATGATTTTTCACACTGAGGACAACTGAGGGACTCGTATGCAACTATTACAGAAGGTTCAAACGCTCACTGATGCTCCAGAAGGATCACTATGCATTAAGTTCTGGGCGAAAGTGTTTTCAGAAGTAAATTTAAACATGTACATGTAATTACATGTAATTATCTTCTGTAGCTTCTAAAGGGCAGTACAAAATGAAGGGGAAATATATATATATATTCAGGCAAAATAAGAAAAATTTAGACATTTTCATTCTGTTCAAAAGTTTTCACTCCCTGGCTCTTAATGCATTGTGTTTCCTTCTGAAGCATCAGTGAGCGTTTCAACTCTCTGTAATAGTTGCATACGAGTCCCTCAGTTGTCTTCAGTGTGAAAAGATGAATCTCAAAATCATACAGTCATTGTTGGAAAGGGTTCAAATACACAAAAATGCTGGAAAACCAAAGAACTTGTGAGAACTGAAGAGTTTTTCTGAAGAACAGCAGGCAGTTTAACTGTTCAGGACAAACAAGGGACAAAAAAAAACAGCTGTGGATCATTCAGGTAACAAGACAGTATTAAGAATCAAGGGGGTGTAAACTTTTGAAAGTTTTGAACTATTGTTTTCATTTGTGGACTATATGTAAATATATTTTATGTGAAATATCTTATTCAGGTCAGCACTAAATAAACAATAACATGCATTTTGTAAGATTAAAAAAAAAAAAATTGCAGATTCTTTTGCAGACTTTTGACCTCAATTGTAGAACAGTTAAATGTAAATTTATTCTTACCTGTTCATTGTAAATTTCCAGCATGCTGAAAAACACCTGTATTTGGTTAAAAAATAAAGTTGTAATTCTAATGAAAGACAACAGGTGATAGTATTTTTGCATGTATGCACTCTGCGGTGTAAATTTGGCAAACCAGTGAGATATGACTGACAAACCTGACACTGCCTGCTGTCTTGCATGCTCCTGATAGACTGAAACAGTCTCTCGCAGAGGGTGGGAATCAGGCCTTTGTTAGGACCATAACCGACCATGGAGTAACTCTTCCCAGAGCCAGTCTGCCCATATGCCAGTAATGTGGCATTGTAGCCCTGCAGTGCATTATCAAGGATGCCCTGACCCAAATCCAGAAACACACTCGCCTGTAAAGAGATAAACTTTGATAGTTACCATAAAATCAGACTCCACAAAACCAATGACACCGTCATTAAAAAATACAGCATCACGTTTGTAGTCTGATACAAAATTTTAACTTCAAAAAGCACACTGCTTTTACAATCACATTTGTAAACATGAACTAAGACACATTCTCTATATAACCTGATATCTGTTACCTGGTCAGCATAGCGCCCACCTGTCTCCTCAGGTACAAACAGACCATCTTTGTTCCTACTGAAGCCACTGTGAGACCAGTAAGTGTAGTCAAAAGTGAAGGCACGGCTATTCTGCGGGTTGCGAGGGTCTTGAATACTGATATTGTTGGATGTCATTGATATAATGCAGCGACTGCCTGCATCCCGTTCCCTCTGTATAAGAAAAAACTTGAAATTTAAGAAGACTCCAAGGCTGTTGTTCCATCTCAACTAATTAAATAGGACCTCTAAATAAAATCCTACGGAATTATCTTTAAACACATTATGTCCGCAGTTTTTGACATACTAGCCTTACTAACCTTATTGAAGGGTCTGACCCGGACTGCCACTTTCACACAGTCCTTGCTGGCCATTTCCAGTCCCCTCGCCCTCATGCTCACGTGGATACACTAGACACAGAAAACTCAGAATGAGTGACGGAGCGACAGGCTGAAACCTGAGCGCTTTGTTACTCTTACTTTCTACCACAGCCTAGCAAGATGAATAATACAGTAGCCTTGGCTTCTCTAAAGATCACTTCCACAGTCTCCATGCTCTAATAATGGAGGTAAATGCTTAAATAAAGTGCTTATTTCTCGTTTAGGTCTTTGTGGTGAACAATTCCTTGTCTTAGTATTTAACAGCTGTTTATACAATTGCTAAGGCAAGCATTCATGTTGCTGCTAAAAAGAAAATTCTGTCATTAATTAACGTTACTCACCCTCATGTCGTTCCAAAGCCGTAAGACCTTCATTCATCTTCGTGTCACAAATTAAGATATTTTTGATGAAATCCGAGAGCTTCTGACCCTGCATAGACAGCAACACAACTACCAGGTTCAAGGCCCAGAAAGGTAGTGAGGACGATAAAATAGTAAATGTGACATCAGTGGTTCAACAGTAATGTTATGAAGCCACGAGAATAATTTTTGTATAACAAATATGACAAAAAGTGTGGTCTGGTCTCATCCGAGTCCAGCTATTTCTAGCTGTACAGAACAGCTCGTTTTGCTGCTTGATATTGCAGATTGGTGTGTTTTAGTATATTGGTTTAATGTATTATCTTAAATATAAACACACTGGTTTGTAGTGCAAACAATTTTACCGTTTACTGCAGTGTTATACTTCTCCTTATTTTCCTATAGCGGCGAATAAACCGGAAGTCTCGCCCATAAGCCTTACTTCCCTGCGGTGAAGCATTGCTGCCACACACATTATTTCTTCCACTCAATTATGTTGTAATAACGAGATATGTAGTTTTAATGTCACCTTTTCGCATAAAAACGAGATATTGTCTCGTTAAAACATCTTTTCATAAAAATTAGATGTCATTAAAATGTCAATTATCTCCTTAAAATATATTTTCTTATAATAACGAGATGTTTTCTCTTTAAAACAATCTTTTCTTGTAAAAACATGTCGTTAAAGCAACAATTATCACCTTATCTGGTAATGTTTTCTGTTTAAAATGACATTTTCTTGTATAAAAAAAAAAATAAAAAAATAAAAAAAAAGGATGTTAAAACGACACCTTTTCTCACAATGTTTTCTCGTTAAAATATCTTTTCTCGTAATAACGAGATGTTTTCTCGTTAAAATGTCATCTTATCTCTGTGAAGAACTACAATACATCCAAAGATTGTAAATTCTTGTTCTGTATTTGAAAGCAAACAGGCATTACAAATAAGTTCACAATGCTGTTCAAAATAAAACTGATGCATCAAAGAAAATAAATGTACATTATTATTTGAAATGAACAAATAACGCTGTGTTCACCAGCTTAAGACCTCAAGATAGAGGAGACCAAGTGCCAAGCATCAAAGCAAGAAGTCCATCCATGTAATATGGATGATTTTATTACACTTTCAACCAGTGTAAAGTATCCACCTCTATGAATAGTCTCCCAAGTGGTACAACCATAAACTTTATAATTGTTTGATCTGACTTTACATGCTGCACAATCTTTCCGGTAAACAAAACAAGTAACAAAATAATTCACAAGTATCAAATTTTATTTATAACATACCTAAAAGGCTATTTACATTTGCATCAATTAGTAGAAACACGTTTAAAAACTAAACCTCTCTTTTTTTGGTGCTCAAGTCCCTCAGTGTTCCTCACTGTAAACGGCATAATTTATTATACAAAATTATTTATCCCAAATTATATGTTTATTTATTCCAAACATTATTCATTGATTATCTTAATTAGACAAACAGCAGTTTGCAGAGCTCTTAGGAAACTGGGAGAGCAGAAAAAAAAATTATAATGGGAGGAGTCCAAATCAGTTCACAATCAAAGCTTCTTCCTCCTCGTTACAGGTTTAGGGAAAATGGCATCCATCATGCGTTTGCGGCGTAGGTTCATCCTCAGCGAAGGGGTTTCTTTTTCTTCCGTTCTCTTTTCGGTTCTGGCGATCGACTCAACTGGACTTGCGAGGGGAGAGAGGAAACTGATCTCAACAGGTGGTGGAGGTTCTGGAGCTGCCTTTGTTCTGTTAAAAAGACAACAATACTTTGAGCAAGATAAATCAAACTAAATCGAAGTGATGCACAACCAACACATTACTCAATTAATTGATGGTCCAAACTAGTTTTAATTTTCAATTTCTTTCGACTGAAGAAAGACCTTGGATGACATAGGGGTGAGTAAATTATCAGGACATTTTCATTCTCGAGTAAACTAATACTTTAGCAATGCAAAAACCTGTGTTGATTAGAACTATGCACGTAAACATCAATAGGACTACACTGTTTTTTGACAGTAAGATTTTTATGAGTTTTGTTTTTGTTTTTTTTAAAGAAGCCTCTTCTGCTCACCAAACCTGCATTTATTTGATCCAAAGTACAGCAAAAACAGTAAATTTTTAAAAAAACTGATTAAAAAAAAAAAACTTTTCTATTTAAATACATTTTAAAATGTAATTTATTCTTGTGATTTCAAAGCTGAATTTTTGGATCATTACTCCAGTCACATGATCCTTCAGAAATCATTCTAATATTTTGATTTGCTATTCAAAAAAACATTATTGTTATGTTGAAAACAGCTGAGTAGATTTTTTCAGGTTTCTTTGATGAATAGAATAGAAAGTTCAGAAGAACAGCATTTATCTGCAATAGAAATCTTTTGTAACATTATAAAATGTCTTCATCACTTTTGATCAATTGAAGGCATCCTTGCTAAATAAAAGTATTAATTTCTATACATTTCACTTTACTGCTTTTGCTGTACTCTGGATCATATAAATACATGCTTGGTGAGCAGAAAAGGCTTCTAAAAAAAAAAAAAAAAAAAAACAACATTAAAAAAAAATCTTACTGTTCAAAAACTTTTGACTGGTAGTGTACATGCAGCATTGGCCTCTCACCTGGTTATTCTCTTCTTTCTGGGCTTGACAACCTCAGTTTCAACTGCAATGTCATCTACAGGGCCATTGTCCTACAACAAACAGAAGAATTTATGAAGCTTAAATAAGTATGATGAAGCATAAATGAAAGCTGCTTTGGTACTTAAACTTTATAACTGCTTACCTCTTTGGCTTCAGAACCACCTTCACCTCCTGAGCTTTCTGTTTGAGGCACAACCTCTGGAACTTCAACATTTCGCACACCAGTTCCTTTTCTCCTTCCTAAAGATTAAAGGATTGTAGATAAATTGGATTAAAGGCATATTAAAGAGTTAGGGCACCCAAAAATGAAAATTCTGTTATTAATTACTCATGTTGCAAACTTGTAAATCTTGCCTAGAGAATTCGGATTTCGTCAAAAATATCTTAATTTGTGTTCTGAACAAGAACGAAGGTCTTGCAGGTTTGGAACAGCATGAGGGTGAGTAATTATTGACAATTTGGGTGAACTAACCTTTTAAACCAGTGCAAAAAAACATTGACAAACCTCTTGTTCTTTTCAGGTCAGCAACTGAATCGTCGACAGCCGTAGAGTTTTGTTCTGTCACCTTGCTCGCTCTCGTACGTCTGGCACTTGCAAATGACTTGCTTGCATGTTCCTGCGTTTCATCGGACACCACCAGTTTAGATTCTTCCATGTCTGCTGTATGGGTTTCATTCTGTGCTGCAGATCTAGTGGGTCTTCTCTTGGCACGTATGATTTCAGTTACAACCGTAACACTTTCCTCCTTGGCTTCCTCATCTTTGAGTCGCTCTACAAGGGCATCAGCTTGCTGAGCTTCAGTCTCCACTTTCAGGGGAGTCAAATCAGGTCTTTCTTTGTCGAGATCCTCACCTTGATTCCAGTGCCGGCTTCTCGTTAGTCGTCTCGAAACACTCTGAAGTTGTGCATCATCAATAATATAAGTTGCATTGTTTACTTTTTCTGCAGTGCTGGCCACGGTTTTCCTCCGGCTTCTTGGAGGAGTTGCAAGAGGTTGATTTAGAGTTGTGGCTTCTTCTGCAGCATCCTGTTGGAAACTTTCTAACGCTAGTCCTCTGGTAGACTTGCGCGCAACCCTACTAGGACTACTATGTGCTTTGGTAGGCTGTATCGTCTCCTCTGGGACTTCTTGATGAGCTTCTGGAACCTCAATGATTGGTGCTTGGGATTTTCTAGTACTGTGCCTGACTTGTGTTTCTGAGTCATCAGTGGAGAGGGCTTCATCATCATCAACCACTGTGCTCCTGGTTCTTCGGGATCCTTTCCGAGGTGTAGCTTTCTGCGGGGTCTTCCGAGCCGGACTTGTAGGCTTTGATACCTTCTCAGAAAGCATGTCTTGGTTGTTCTCATTAGCACGCTGTTCTGCATCTGCTTTTCTTGTGCTTCTTCTGGGTGTTACAGGAACTTGATAGTCTTGGAGCTGCTTGCCACTCCTTGTAACACGTCTTGGTGTTGAAGGTACTTGAGAATCCATTTGTTCCTCTTCAGTAAGATCTTTTTCCACATCAAGGTTGGGTACAGGGAATGCTACAGTCTTCCTTGTTCTCCGTGATGGGCTGTGCTGCACCTCTTTAATGTTCTCCAAAACTTCCTCAGTATCTTTCACAGATCTTTCAACTTTTGTTCTTGCAGGTGATTTGGGTCTTCCTGGTGATTTGGGCCTTCCTGGTGATTTGGGCCTTCCCGGCGACTTTGGCCTTCCCACTTGCTTAGTTGTGGAAAGTTCCTCAGCTTCTCCAGCCAATAAAGGTGTAGTGTCTATTTGGTTAGACTCCATTATGTTGTTTTTTGCAACCTCTGTATCCAATGTAGAAACCTCATTGACCTTCTCTAAAGGTTCTTCTGAAGGCAAGACTTTCTCTGGCAATACTTCTTCATGAAGAGGACCATGTGATTCTTCCTGCATCTCACGAGCACCAGATTCGAGCCCATCACCATTAGAAAGATCCTTTGTTTCCTGAAGAGAAGGTTCTGCTTCTGGTGTGACTATTTCTTCCTCCATTTCGAGGATATCAGAAGGTTGGTCTTCGATTTTAGGAGCACCAATGACAACAGGTTCAATGTCTGATACCAAGTCTTTGATGTCTTCCAACTTGTCATCTGGAACTTGAACCGTATGCTCCAAGATGACAACCTCAGTGTTAGTTGTAAGCTGATTCTCCACATCCTGAGGTTGTTCTGGTTCACACAGAGGTAGCAATGCTGCATTGTGGTCCAACTCTGAAGCACCAGGCAGTTCCTCCACATCTGGATCAAGCATAAGCGTGAAGCCATCTGATTCTTCTGGCAATGCACCATCTGGTGCACTGAGGGTTTGTAAAGCTCCTCCATCGACAAGATGTGTATGCTGCTCCTCCTCCAGCTCTACAGGCACCAGGAGAGTGGTGGATGGCTTAAGCTCCGTAAAACACATTGCTTCTTCCTCATCTAGATCTGCAGGGCCTAACCCAACCATTACAACTTCACCTTCATCCTCTGCCATGTCAGTGTCTAGAACCTACAGAGCAAACAAACAAACAAACAAAGGCAGAATAAGTAAATGTACAACAGGTCAGTGTTTTAACATCAAAAAAAAAAAAAGACTCCAGAGATTAACGTACCTTCAGCTGTGCCTCAGATGTAACGAGTGACAGCACTGCATCAGATTGTTCCTGAAGGTACTGCTGATGTGGTGGTAGTTCCTCCATGTAAAGGGCAGGAGCAGGCTGGTGGTTACTCCTACCATTACCCTTCACTTCATCTATAATCTCAACCTCACTACCTGAGTCCTCCACCTTCTCATCTTCAGATTCCTCTTCATCCTCTGACTCCTCTGTAGATTCGGCACTGGAGAGCTCATCAGTGTCATTCAAGCTTACTACAGCTGTGGGAAGAATTGCAGTTAGATTTGGATCATTACCATGTTGTTTAACTTTAAAGACTATAATGATAACCAGAGATGGACTTACATCTGGACTCTGAGGTAGCAGGTTCTGATGTCTGTGTTTTCAGATCTGCAGCATTCTCAGGAGTGGGCTGAACATCCTTAATGTCACTATCGGATTCACTATAAGATGTAACAGCACCGACAAACTGCGTCAGAAATGCATCTTGATAATCACAGATGAATTAGTCACACCAAAATGTATTCAGATACCTTCAAAATTTCTAACATATCACAGTTTATTCGCTGTAGTTTAGAAAATGGTTTTAGAACAAATTCATCTTGATAATGTCAGATAACTTTGAAAGAAAGGTATGTAACAAAACATGGTCAAGTCAAATTTTTGGTCCCAAATTATACATTTTACTGGTAGTCCTCTGCATGAAGAATTTTTGGGTATGTGTCACAGTTTACTTTATTTGGCTATTAAAATGATATCTGGTGTCTGAATAGTTTTTGGTTTGACTGCATGTAAAGCAGCTCTTCAGAAAGCATGATGGGAAAGAAGCACCTTTTGAGTGATCCCTCCCTAATACTGGTCCGGGTTAAAGTTGGAGACAGATCTGGGCCAAATAAATGCTGTTCCACAAAAGCATCCAAATCTAAAATATAAATCCATTTTAGACATTTAATTTCCTACCAGTGCAATTATCAGTCATAAAAAGCAGTTCCAGTACAGTTTAAAAGTTTAGAGTCAGAAAATGTTTTAAACATTCACAAAGGCTGCAAGTATTTGTAAAAACAAAAAAACAAAACAACATTAACATTGTGAAATATTATTACAATTTAAATGAACTGTTTTCAGTTTTAATACATTTTAAAATGTAATTTATTCCTGTGATGAAAAGCTGGATTTTCTTCAGCATCACAGGATCCTTTAAAATTGAATCTAATATGCCGATTTGACACTCAAGAAACATTGCTTTTTATTATCAATGTTGAAAAAAATTGTGCAAACCAATATTTTTTGTGGATTCTTGATTAATAGAAAGTACAAAAGAAAAGCAATTAAAATTATCAACTTAAGGAAACTAAATTGAATCATTCAAGTTTAAAAAAATAACCAACACTTACTGACCCCAAACTTTTGAAACAATGTCAGAGAAAGAAAAAAAAAAAAAAAAAAAAAAAAAAAGGGTACCTGAGGTTTCCATAGATTCCTCTTTACATTCTTCATTGATCTCAGGTTCACTAGTCATTTGTTCGTGGTTTACCAACTCAACAGATGGAATCTCAGATACAGAAGCTTCACAGACCAGCTGTTCTGGTACTGACTCTGTTACCTTGGTGACAGCTGGTTTATCAATAGTGTCATAAGCAGCATTTTCTTCCATGGACTGGTTCACAGGCTCTACAGCAGGAGGAAAACTGAGAGCTTCAACAAAAATGGAGGATGTGTTTTGTGACTCTTCAGCTTCACTTGGATCCTGAATTTCCTGATGTTTAGAAATCTCACCCAAAGATTCTAAGCTTGGTTCCTGACCTGTAACAGCAAGCTCTGGTTCCATAACTACAACCAGCTTGAGAACCTGAGCTTCTGAAGTTTCCTCAATCTCCTCCGTTACTTCCCTCTCAATATCAACATGCACCTCAAGCTTCTCATTCCTACTTTGGCCTTCTTGTGCATCTGAAGGTCTCGTTCCATAGGACAAGTCTTCCTCAGGCAGCGTAACAGAGGGTAATTCTGCAGTTGTGTTGTCTTCTACAGGAGGCATACGTTCCTCTAAAGTGTCTGGAAGTCTTACGGTCACCTCTCGATCCACGCTAGTGTTTACTTGTGTTGCCATAAGATCTTCAGGAGTGGGAGCATCATGGAACTCAAGAGTGGTATCAGACTGATTGGATACAAGACTTGCTTCTTGCCCCAGACTAGGTCGTCGCAGAAGAGTGGGAAGCACTTGTTTGGACTCCGCAGGGATCTCTTTGACTGAGGATCCACTCTCAGATTCCACATCAGGATTTTCTTTGTCTTCCAGTGAGGGCATGTACGTCCTCTTCAGATCTGCTTCTTCCTCTTCAGCATCTGAATGTTCACTCCAGGCTGCAAAATTAGCTTTGGGAGGTGGGGAAGATCTCTTAGGTGTATTGAGCTCCCTGTTAATTGCAATCTGTAAAGAACCGCAATCATGTTATTAAAGCAAAAACTTTTCATTCCTTTTCATGGAAACTCATCTTGACTTTTCAGTTTAGATGTAGAAGAGGCATGTTACCCCATTGTTCCAGTGGACAGAGCCCTTGGGGGCTTCCGGAGAGTCAGCTTCCTCTATGAAGGTAATACGGCTCTCTTTGGAGCGGAGAGGAGGAGTGATTGATCGGCCTGGGGAGGCAGAAGGGGTGGCCACAGGAGTGGGACGTAGGCTGCTTCTTAGAATAGACTGTGGGGTGAATGCTGAGAAAACCGGGCCTGATGCCAAAGCTCGAGCTCTCTGAAAACCAAAGAGTTTATAATCAGGTGGGTAATTTCTTTCAACACTTGAGGAAGAACATACAGCACATTTAAAGGTATAGTTTTCCCACAAATTAAAATTCTGAAGAATACTTTTTGTGCAAAGTAAAAAATATTGACTTTATTCAACAATTTCTTCTCTTTCGTTTCAGCCTTTGACGCATGTTCACAGGAGTACCATGACTGACATGGAAGACAAGAAATTGTTGACTAAAGTCATTATTTTTGTTTTCTTTGCACACAAAAAGTACTCTTTTAGCTTCATAAAATTACGGTTGAACCACTGATGTCTATGGACTATTTTAACAATGTCTTTACTACTTTTCTGGGCTTTGAATGTGCCAGCTGCTGTCCATGCAGTCTGAAAGCTCTCAGATTTAATCAAAAAATATCCTAATTTGTGTTCTGAAGGGTTTGAAATGACATAAGGGTGAGTAATTAATGACAGAATTTTCATTTTTGGGTGAACCATCCCTTTAGAAGTTACAAATAAGTTTTACAAAATCAAAGGGTCTCACCTTTACCACTTGCGGAGTTTGTAGCAGACTGAGTTCAGGAGCCTTGCTGACACTCTTTGGACCAGTCCATGAGGTAATGGACCTTGTAGGAGTGCTAGGCAAGTTAGAGCTCTCTGGAGTATTCTGGGAAGATGGCTGCACAACCAAATCTAGAAGCCTGATGACAAAGCAAGGAAGATGTTACTAGCGTCTTTTGAGGCATAAAGGAACACATTAAAATCAGTCTTTGGCTGTTTTACCTGGACATTCTCTTGGTTAGCATGTTAATGGGAGTTCCTACAAAGGCCTCAGGTTGATTTGGAGAGGATGGATGTAGGCTAGGCACTTGCATTTCGGACTCTTTGGGGCTGCGCAGAAAATCCAACAGCAAAAAATTTTGCTCAAAAAAGGTTTTAAAGGAAACCCTGGGTATTAAGACTTGTATGGCTTAATGTAAATTATGTCTCTTACTGAAACATGTAATTGAAAACCCATGAAAGACCCATGTTATTTAAAAAAAAAAAAAAAAAAAATCCACATCTTTCTTTTTGACTACTTCAATGACGTGAAATGGTTGAACTCAGTGAGCTACGGTCACTAACTGTTGCCATTTTGACCACAATAACTAGAAGAATAAAATACCTGTTACAATGCCACATGGTGCGGCTTTTGGTTGTAATTTTCAGTTGAAGGGCAAAAGAGAAGCAATCTAAGTCTTCAGTGCTTTCGATAAGAGGAGGATAAAAGAATGTAAAGATGCCTGTGGATGAATAAAACTTCCTAAAGACCCGCATCTTTTTTTTCTCTCCACTTCAGCCGTGATGCCTTTGAGGCTTTTAGTAGACCACAGCTACTGAAAGAGCTTACAAACGGCAGAGACAAGAGACACTAGATGTCATCCTGGCATCATCGAAATAACAGCATGCACCATAATTGAAAATATATATAAAATGTACATTCAAAAAAAATAAATCTTTCAAGGGTTTTGAACAACACATATCAGTAAAAAAAAAAAATAAAAAAATAATTTACCTTACACCAAGACACAGAGCTTCAATTAAAAAGAACATTTCATATGAAGTCTTGGAAAAACTAATCGGTATACTACCTTTTGAAAGGAGATGAATCAGGAGTGGTGTTCTTGCCAACCCATACTTCCTCTATCTTTGAGAGGACATTATTGATAAAGGCTGCTCTGGTCATCACACTTTCAGAGGCTGAACGTTTAGCTACGGTTGACAGAGGCTGGGGTCTTTTAACTAGGAGTGAGAGAAAAGTAGGATAAATGCCAACTGAAAAAACTTCTAACATTCTGTCGCAGTATGAAAACTACAAAAGTACCTTCTCTGTGAATCGTAGCAGGGTGTTGGTATGGTTTTGCTCGTTCAATGGCTAATTTCCGTTGAACCCGAGGAAGAACCTTCCCATATTGATTGAGAATGGAGTTCCTTGTGTTTGACCTTTCCTTCATTTTAGGATCCCGATCAGCCTGAATTCAACAAAATTATAATAACATGACTTTCTTTGAAACAAAACTGATGGAAAACAGATGTAGACTATAATATGAAACTGAACATACTGCTAGGTTCACTTTGAGGGACTGGTTGAGTTGAAGTGCAGGCACATAATTTGCCTGCTGGAGGTAGTGGACCATGAGCAGCTCTCGGTTCTGGAAACCTCCAGTGCTTTGAAGGAACCGCTCCAAACATTCCTAAACAGACATATTTGGAATAAAGTTACAAATAAAGCAGTGCTCATGTACACTACTGTCCAAAAGTTTAGTTTTTTTTGCAATAAGTCTCTTATGCTCACCAAGGCTGCATTTATTTAATAAAAAGCTTAAAAAATAATAATAATTATGAAACATCACAATTACAATTTTCGACAGCCATTAATCCAGTCTAGTATGTCACATAATCCTTCATTCTAAAAACATTTAATACCAATGTTGAAAATAATTAAATATTTTTGTGGAAACAATTATCCTTTTTTTCATTTCATGAATAGAAAGTGACAGAATGGTGCATATTAAAGACATAAAAATTGTGTGCCATTCTGACAGCCATTAAATATTAATAGCTACAGACATTTGCACACACCTGTTCTGCAAGTCCAAGGGGCAGCTTCAGCAGCTCTTTCATCAGTCCCAGTTCCTGACAGGTCTCAAAAAGAAACTTCATCACCTCCTCCATGTTCAATTTGTTACAGTGCTGCCTTAGCAAAGCCCAGGCCTCCACAATACACCTGGTCAGCCCAAAACAAATGAAGGGTAAGAGTCTAGCAACTACAAATAAGTCAACTTTAAGCTGATACACACACTACCAGTCAAAAGTTTTTGAACAATGATATTTTTAATGTTTTTTTAAAGAAGTTTCTTCTGCTCAGCAAGCCTGCATACATCTGATCCAAAGTACAGCAAGAACAGTAACATTGAAATATTTCTACTATTTCTATTTGAATACATTTTAAAATGTAATTTATTACTGATTTCAAAGCTGAATTTTAGCATCATTACTCCAGTCACATGATCCTTCAGAAATCATTCTAATATTGTGATTTGCTGCTCAAAAAACATTATGATTATTTTGCAATCAGCTGATGATGAATAGAAAGTTCAGAAGAATACCAATATACAATTACTGCTTTTGCTGTATTTAGGATCAAATAAATGCAAGCTGGGTGAGCATACCAGAATAAAAAAAAAAAAAAAAAAAAAACACATTTGACTGGTAGTGTTTTAATTACAATGGTACACTACAAACATACCGGTTATGAAGCAGGACAGAGAGGCACAACTTGGCTTGGTCGGTAGTGCACAGGGGAGGCTTCATCACATGCAGGTAGCGCAGGGCGATGCTGTGTTTCTGTTGGCACATCAAAGCCTGCAAGACACGCTCGTGTTGCCAGCTCCACAGAGAGTGACTGGTGGCTGGGTGCAACAGCAGCTCCAGAGAGCTCTGGGGGAGATGAAAACCATTCAATACAAATTAGTCATGAAGTATTAGGTACCTCTAGCATTCATACAAAATACACTAAGAGAAGTGTTTAAACTGATTAAAAAAAAAAAAAAAAAAAAAAAAAAAAGTTTACATACATCTTGCAGAATATGCAAAATGTTAATTATTTTACCAGAATAAGAGGGATCATACAAAAAGCATGTTATTTTATTGAGTACTGAAGATATTTCACATTAAAAAAAAACAACAACAACATTTACATATAGTCCGCAAGAGATAAATAGTTACATTTATGAAAATGACCCTGTTTAAAAGTTTATAAACATTTGATTCTTAATACTGTGTTGCTACCCGAATGATCAGTATTTTGTGTGATTTTGTTGTTTGTTTTTTTCTGAAGAACAGCAGGCAGTTTAACAGCTCAGGACAAACAAGGTACTCATAAACATGACAAAAAAAAAACAAAACAATAAAAACGTACTAAAAAAAAATATGCATTTTGTATGTTCCCTCTTACTTTGGTAAAATAATTAACATTATGCAGATTCTTTTGACTTCAGCTCTCATATCTGCTAATAGATCATTTTTCTGTTGTCCCAATTTATAAATTAAACCAAAACCTTTTAAAAATACTAGTATAAGTGCAAAAACTGATTTTTATACCTCATGATCATGATGATCTAGCAACCACAGGCCTTGTACCAGTTTCACCAACCCAATGGGAATGGCAAATGCTGTGGGAAAAGACTCCACGGATGCACCACTTTTATTAGGAAATGAGTACATCACATCCAGTAGCAAATAAATAACCTAAAAGCCTGAGTCAAGGAATAACCTTTAGTAACCAACAACAAACAATATTTATGGCAAGTCTAGACGTACTATAGAGAAAAAAAAAAACTCAGAAGGATACAATAGCATGTTTGGAAGATTCTTCAATGTTTTCCAGAAGATAAATATCCAGCAAGGCCTGTACCAGGGACAGATCACAAAAAAATAAAACTAAGCGCAGTTGAGGGCAGCAATGTTGTTTAAACACATTCAACAAATCTTAACTTACATGAAGTGATGGGGGAGGATACTGTCCGGTTCCACCCTCGTCCCTTCTCCAAAGTTCTGTAAGGCGTTCCCCACACTGACTCACCAGGCCATCAATCATGAGGCAGTCTGCACACCACTTGTCCCTATTGAGATACAAAGATTTATTTATTTATTTTTATTTTTTTTATTTACTACCGTACATTGATAGATACAATGTGACTTTTGGAAACATACAACAATTATAATATGTTAAAGGATTAGTTCACTTCCGGAATAAAAATGTCCTGATAATTTACTCACTCCCATGTCATCCAAGATCATGTCTTCAGTCGAAAAGAAATATTTTTTTGAGGGGGAAAAAAAAAAAAAAAAAAAAAAAACAAACAGGAAAAAATAAATAAAACTTCGACGGATGATTTGAATTTGCAGGAGAAAAAGGGGAGTTTCTCATCCTACCCTCTTTTTGAACCAAAGTACAAAGACGAAGAACTAACATGTGACCTTTCCAATGCGATTACACAACGCCTGAATTTTTTCAACAAAAAGTGATCACTTCCTCATCTGGAATCATGTAGAGCCCTTTGAAACTGCAATTTGGGTCTTCAACCTGTTGATCTCCATTGAAATCCACTATATGGAGAAAAATCCTGGGATGTTTTACTCAAAAACCTTCATTTATTTTTCGACTGAAGAACAAGACATGAATCTTGGATGACAAGGGGGCGAGTAGATTATCATGAATTTTTATTCTGGAATTTGACTAATAATAAATAAAAGCGTAATGGTTCTTTGGGAATTTAGCCACTTACTTGGCCAGTCTCCGCAGCTCCTCCCTCTGGCTGATGTAGTAATTCTTTATAATAGAATGGCTATAAAAGGGCCTTGATATCTGCAGCACGTCATCATCATCTGTTGATATAAGACTATGTTTAATTCATCATATGCAATGCACTGATTTTTTTAAAGAATCAAAATGAAGCTTTGGACAAGGTCATACCAGAGCCCTCTGGAAGGAGACCAGTCCGGCAGAACCACAGAACCACCTGAGCATATTGGGAGATCAAGCTGGACACCATGCATTTATTCATGAGTCCAACCAAGCCTGCAAGTAACCACAAATTCGTCAGTCATTCTAGTGATTTTCAACTTCACATATACTAGCACAGAACAGTGTGATTTCAGTATATACTCTGACACCTTTCTGTGTGAGCTCCTGAGCCTCATTTAGCAAACAGTGGAAAATTGTGCTGAGGTTTGCCAGCAAGCGCTGACTGTGCTGTAGCAGCTGCAGTGTCTGGGGATCTGTGAAGTTTGCAGAGGTGTCAAAGAGCGGAGCACCTAGAGAAAAACAGAAAACATGATTAGAATGCTGTTAAACTTGCCTTAAAACAATATTCATAGAATTGGGTTTAGAAAACTCACATATTTCATCCAGTTCTTCTTTGGTGTGCACAACCTTATTCCAGGCCCACTCCAGTATGTAGCGCAGATTGACAGCTGACCCTGGTTGCTCTGCGTGCAGAAAGTTATGAAGTACAGGAGAAATGGTTGCTGAAACAATTCACTGAAACATTTCACAATTTTACTACTTTTACTATAAATAAGAGACTTAAAAAATTACAACTTTTGAACAGCAGTGTAAATTACTGGTACTGAAAGTTTTTCTAGATTACAAATGCATTACTCTCTCATTCTCACCTTCAGCGGTCCATTGTTTAATACAGCCAGTGATGAGTCCCAATGAGCTTGTCTCCACAGCAGTGCACAAAATGGCATCAAGCTGCTCTTCCTAAATGCAAAATACAACATATGCAATAAAAGTGTAACAGTGAGGTTTTTTTATGTTTTTTTTTTTTTTAAAGAAGTCTCTTCTGCTCACCCAGGCTGCATTTATTTGACCCAACGTACAGCAAAAACAATTTTGAAATACTTTTACCATTTAAAAAATCGTTTTCTATTTGAATACATTTTTAAATGTAATTAAATCCTGTGATTTCTAGCATTTAAAAAATATATAATAATAATAATAATAATAATAATAATAATAATATTTTATATATTATGAATAGAAATCTCAGAAGAACAGAATTTGTATGAAACTGAAAACTTCTGTAACAAATGTCTGTCATCACTTCTAATCAATTTAAAGCATTGTTTCTAAATAAAAGTATTAATTTCTAAATTTATATTGACTTAATTCTTTTAAATGGTATAGTGTATAATGTTACAAAACGTATTTCAGATAAATACTTATCATTGGATCCATCAATTCAAAGAATCCTGAAAAAAAAAATTACTCAACCGTATTAAATACTGATAATGATAATAATGTTTCTTGAACAGCAAATCAGAATGGTTTCTGAAAGATCATGTGACACTAAAGACTGGAGTAATGATGCGGAAAATTTAGCTTTGATAACAGGAATAAATTGCATTTTTAAATATATTCAAATAGAAAACAGTTATTTCAAATAGCAAAAATTGGTGAGCAGAAGAGACTTTAAACAAACATTAAAAATCTTTTGCTGGGAGTGTAAATCCTAATACCAGAAGTACTACATGTTAAATGAAACCTATTAAGCTAGCAAGCAAACAAATTAGAACAGTGTGTAGTTACTCCTGTATAATGTTAAATAAAGGGTGTGATACCTGTGAGAGGCTGGAGGGCTGGACATCAGCCAGACGAGAAGATAGGAGGCCAGACATGAGACAGCGCGAGTATCCATTAGAAATGCTGTCACCTAAACTGGGTGCCACCTTCTTCAAGTAGCTCAGGGTCTGAGAGTAGAGAAATAGTTTAACGGTCCAAAAACAAGACTGCATAGTATATTATAAACAAAAGGGCCAAAATCTAACCTCTTTCTGATAGCCAGAGCAAGTAAAGTGCACAATTCCAGCATTAAGCAAACAACTTCCATCTAGAATAGAAAAAGAATTGAATGGGGTTACATAACAGCCATTTCACATGCAATAACCGATCACATCAAGAAATGAACATGTCTTGCCAAAGTTGTAGGTTGTGGGATTGAAGAACTGTTCTGGTGGAGGACAGGTGTAGGGCAGACCCCTACTTAGACTGCGCTCGTGAATCAGGACGTCCAACAGAGTACAGGGTGCTGTCATTTCGATCACACAGTCAAGAGACCACACTGCCAGATACGGACAGTTTCGTAAGGATTCGCCCGTTCTAAAAGAGAAGGAGAAAGTCCATTTACATTTCTGTCATAACACATCTGCCTGCACTTTTAACCTTTACTATAAACACACCCACCTCAATGAATCTGGCATCTGAGCATGGTACCATCGGTTAATGTCAAAAACACCTACGAAAGTCGATGGCTGGCCTTGTCCATATGATTTCACTTGCCAACTGAAAACTGACACGCTTGTATCAGGAGACGTCACTAAAAACCCCAAAAAAATTATGTTACAGAAAACATGACAATCAATGTCAATCACTCAGCAAACTTTGACTTAGACATGTAAAAACACCTTCATTCATGCCGTCATCACGATCAGGGTGGTGGCGAAACTTCTCTATAGTTTGACAGCTGATCAGACGGGTATTTGTGGCCTGAGCTCTTAGAGGAAACGCTGTACCATTCAAGTCCTGACTGTAACGTTCTTCACAATACTCCAGACCCTACAAGTCAAACATCATGCACTGAATTAATATTTTGCAAGAACATTATGGATACAAAAACTGTATAACATTCAAATAAATTTGACAATGGAGAATCCTAAGTGACTCATACCTCATAAATAATTTTCCCTGATGCCAAGCACTTCCTCTCTCCAAAGGCCAGTTGTAATAAATGGAGGCTGACTACATCCCCTTCTCTGCAAAGACAAAAACACATTGGAATAAAATCAGAACAAACCCAAACAAGTCAAAACATTTAGATGATTGTTGCCCTATTATGACAGCAACACATGAAATGGCAAACTTACTGATCCTGTGCAGACTGCACTGCCCACAGATAGCAGCAGTTCCGTGGGTCATTCTCCGGCTCCTGGAAGGTAAATGCATAGACAGGCACTCTGCCACCCTCTAGCTGTGAATGATATCTGGAGAGCAAGAGGACATGTTCAGCAACAAATTCATTGGTGCATCAATACATTAAAAGTTGCAATGAAACAGAAGCAGTCAAACAATCTTTTCGTCCATAATGTGAGATACATCTTGAGTAAAACAGATGCTGTCAACAAAATAAGTCAGGTCATGCTTTTTTTTTTTTTTTTTTTTTTTTAAAGAAGACCTATTATACCCTTTTTTGTAATTCTTATGTACAAGATATTATGTCATAATACCCCACAGATAATTTATTATATAATTCTGAAAACGCCCATTTTAAGTAGAAGCAGAAACACAGTTTTCATGCATGTCTCTTTAAATGCAAATGAGCTGCTGATCCCCAACCCATTTTCCAGAAAAGGGCTGTGGCCTTTAGAGCTCATACCTCAGATACTCTGCCAAAAAAAACATCTGTTTGGTTTCGATTATGTCTACCGCACTGAAATCATGCATTTTAACCCATATTAGTCTAAACTTCTTATATGCGGTTTTCTGTGCGCACACATCCAAAGCACGCACACAGAAAGCGGCTGTCCAATGGCATGCGAGCACTAAACTAAGTTCTCTTTCATGTCTTATTCCACTTAAAGCTGCAGGCCGTACATTTTTTGATTAAAAATTATATAAAATCAATTTTTGAGCAAGTACATAACCAGACAGTGTTCAAAACTATCAACTTATTTAGCCCGATTCACAACAGTCAGCTTATAATAATGTTTGTTAAATTGAGTGGTACAGGTAGGTTTTTGCGGGAAATTCAAGCATGCCACTGCGTCATTACATCACGTCTGTAGGCTACAAAGGCGGCGTCCCGGCCAGTAGCTTTAATGCATGTGAGAATGCTGCAGGTGCCAGTTTATAGCCTTTTCTCACAGCAGCTGAAATAATTAAACTTATTTTGATTGCGGAATGTTATCCAAAAGGTTTGTGTTTATGAAACATAAGTGACGGAAATTAGATTATTCCAGTTTTAAATGTGCATTTGATTGCAGATAGCCTACATGGGATTACACAAGTTTTGTATTTTAAAGAGAACCGGGCCTAAGGAAGAATGATTTGCTTTTTCGGCTAAAATAATTTCTTCTTATGAAATTTGAATTTTATGTCAATCAGAGATTAGACTGTACAGAAACGCTAATACACACTACATACACATAACATGAACAATATGAGAACAAATTATACCAGTAGTAATAACTTGCTAGTTTGATGTGATATTAGATAACCGACCGCTACATTTAAACACCTGTAGCGTTTTTCCTCAGTTGGTCAGAACAAAGTTTTAGACTTGTTACTTACTCTTAGATGACAATATCCGGTGAAAATTCTTATTTGGCCCATATATTTGAATCTGTTAATCTGTGATTCCTAAGTACAGTGAATATCCACAAAGGTGCGGTGACTGACAGCTACTAAAACCGTGCCGGAGCACAACCCATACATGTAAGACAATTCCACACTTAACTGCAACTGCAGGTTTTCAGATATGGCGACAAAGAGGCAAAACTTACAGACTGCAGCTTTAAACTGTCAAAATACACACTTAAATTTTGTGTTAAAAACACATGAGTTACAAAAACAGTTATGTCTGTAAAGGTAAACAGCTGGGAGAGAAATTGCATGTTTATATTAGATCTGTGTGGCAGCAGTGTAATACACAGTAAATGAATCAATAAATCCACTGCTCTTGTCTCCTCTGAGGTTGGTACTCTAAACAGTGTTCTGTGCTCGTCAGTGCAGCCAGAGAAAAAAACAGTTAGCATGCTTTGCTCAAACTTTCACCATGGCATTAGAACTGGTACATTATTGCTGCTTCTGAAAACACAATGGCGTCACCATGGGTGAACATGTGCAGATTAAGGGGTGGTATTATTACAATCAGATCCCCTCTCTACATCACAGAGGAGTGAAATCTGAGTGGTTGTTTTTTTTTTTTTTTTTTTTTTCACAAGCTTACAGAGAATGCTTTTTTCATGTTTTCTGAGTTGGTAGATGAACCAGGCATCACATTACAGCACTTCAACATGGAAAAAGTCAGATTTTCATGATATGTCCCCTTTAAGTCTTTCACTCACTCTTTTTTTAGGGTCTTCATGTTCCAGAGCTGCAGGTTGCCATCTGAAAAGCCCACAGCAAGCTGGTTGGTGCGTTGGATGTACTGCATGGCTGACGCTCCAGTACCTGTAGGGCTGCTGAGCTGAAGACACAGGTGTCTACCCTGCTGCGTCACACCCTCCCGTAACCGTGGGATCTCAGACGGAGATTTATTAACTACCTCTAGATCTGTGGCCAAAACAAATGAAGATGGTTTGAGATTATGGAAAGTTCACAGCTTTTGCAAAAAAAAAATTAAATAAAAATAACAGTCCCACCTGAAGCCTCAAGTTCACTCTGACTACAGGACAGGTCATCCAGACAAAGATCAACCAGCAGTACATGACCGACGTCTGTGACCACAGCAGCCACACCAAAGAACCAGCGCAGACTCTGGTGTAGATGCTGTGTGTTTGCACTTGCCCCTCCGTAGCTAACAAGGGGCTCAATGGCTGTGATCTGCAGAAGCGGCAAAGGTTCTTTTTAATCACAAGATCCTTCATAGTAGTATCATCATAAGACAACAGAAGCAGAATAGTTACAAGAAACATTTTATGACATCCAGAATGGACTCAGGGTTACTGCACTTAACCAGAACCATAAAAGCTCATTACATGAAATAAAATTAAAGTGTTATTTTAATTTAGTTCAACTTAAAGTACTAAACTACTAAAGTACTAAAACTAATCATTAGGATATTAAGTAAAGATAATGTTCAATGAAGATATTTAGTAAATTTCCTACTGTAAATATATCAAAACTTAATTTTTGTTTAGTAATATGCTAATAACTTAATTTAAATAACTTTCAAGGCAATTTTCTCAATATTTAGATTTTTTTGCACCTCAGATACCAGATTTTCAAATAGTTGAATATCGTCATATCCTAACAAACCATACATCAATGGAAAGCTTATTTATTCAGCTTTCAGATGAAGTATAAATCTCAATTTAAAAAAATTGACCTGGAAAAATGGACTGGAAACCAGTCTTAAGAAGCATGGGTATATTTGTAGCAATAGCCAAAAATACATTGTACGGGTCAAAATGAAAGATTTTTCTTTTATGCCAAAAATCATTAGGATATTAAGTAAAGATCATGTTCTATTAAGATATTTAGGAAATTTCCCACCGCAAATGTATCAAACCTTTTTTTTTTTTATTAGTAATATGCATTACTAAGAACTTAATTGGACAACTTTAAACAATTTTCTCAGTATTTAGATTTTTTTGCACCCTCAGATTCCAGATTTTCAAATGGTAGTACCTCAGCCAAATATTGTGCTATCACAACAATATACCATACACAACCATACATCAATGGAAAGCTTACTTATTCAGCATTCAGATGATGTATAAATCTCAATTTCGGAAAATTAACACTTATTGACTGGTTTTGTGGTCCTGGGTCACATACATAAAAACAATAGCATCTTAATGATACTAAAATAACACTGCACTCACTCTGCCTGGGATGACCACAGCCTTGACAACACGGGAGATACCAAGATCATACAGACACAACATGCTACCCTCGGCTTCCTCCAGACCGATAAGCAGCCCTGTTCTCTTCAGCCAACAGAAGTCCCGCACGGCCAGCACCGTGGGCGGGTGCTCGGACACCCCGCTGAAGCGGTAGGCAGAGAAACGCTCTCCAGTAACAGCATGGACCACTTCCAATTGAGGCCCGCAGGCAAGCCAGGCCAGTCCACTTTTTCCTGCGCCCAATAAATAAGAGATGTTAGTGAAATACAAGAGGAGAACTGAAGATCTAATACGAACCTGGAAAACACAAATAACTCCAACAACATGACATGGGTTCATACATGTAGTCAAATGACGATCAGGACATGCAATCAGTGAAAAACAAGACTCACCGACAGTAAATCTTCCATGCAGTACAGAGTCAAGTGTAACTTCATCTTCCCCTAGAGCGTCTATCGTCACCTCTGGGAAGCGTAGCAAGCTGCTGGTGACTTGGGCTGCCAGGTCACGCATGCTTACTGTAGATAGAAAACATGCTAAAAATCAGTCTGCCTACCCTAAAATATCAAGTAAACAATACAATTAAAAAAATGTATCACAAAGAGAAAGCGTTTCAACCAAGTAAAAAAATCAAGATGAGATATCACTGATAGCATTATGGACAAAGAACCACCTTATACACAACAACAGTTGTCAGCACTTTTGTGCCTCCAGTGAAGCAGCTGGCACATATGTAACCACATGTGCTTCCTCCAAAAACATACAGTAAAACAGTGATTATGACTGGTGGGTTGGTTCAGCTGAGTTCAGAGATAGTCAGTCACAGGGGGAAAAACAAAATGCAATCAATCTCTATTGTATTTTTATGCATATTCATCTGTCATTTAGCTGGTAGTGTAATTATTGTTAAATTAAACTTATTTGTTTTCGCCAACAGAAATAAAGATGAAATTAAAAATAAAAAGGACACATACATATGAATAAGAAAAGTGAAAGAAATGTAAAAATTAAAGCTAAATATAAATTTAAATAAAATTACAAGTTAAGCACATAAAATTGAAAATATAAAAATCAATGACAATGAAAAATTTAAATGTACAAACTACATAGAAAACAATAAATAACATTAAAATAACACTATCTGCTGGAAATGAACCAATATGGACAGGTCATGTGACTTCCTAAAAAAAACAACAACAACAACAACAACTAGGAAAAAGAAAATATACACTACCAGTCAAAAGTTTATGAACAGTAAGCCTGCATTTATTTGAACCAAAGTACAGCAAAAACAGTAAAATTATGAAATATTTTTACTATTGAAAATAACTTTTCTATTTAAATATAATTTAAAATATTATTTATTCCTGATTTAAAAGTAAAATTTTTTTAATGCATCAATCCAGTCACATGACCCTTCTAATATTCCGATTTATTGCTCAAAAAACATTACTATATTGAAAACAGCAGAGTACAATTTCTTCAGTTTTTTTGATTAACGAAGTTCAGAAGAACAGCAAATATAAATCTTTTTTCTTATGTCTTTATCATCATTTTAACAATTTAAAGCATCCTTACTAAATAAAAGCATAAATTTCTATAATTTATTTCCTCAAAAAAAGAAAAAGAAATTAATAAAATAATAATAATAATAATAATAATAATAATATTATAGAGCAAATCAACATATTAGAATGATTTCTGAAAGATCATGTGACACTGAAGACTGGAGTAATGATGCTGATCCTTTAGCTTTGATCACAGAAAAAAGTACGTTAAAATATATTCTAACAGCAAACTGTAATTTTAAATAGTAAAACATGTCAAAAAGACTTAAAAAAAAAAACATTAAAACAAAAAACGTATATTAAAATAAAAAACGTTTGTTTTTGGTAGTGTATATATGAAAAATAAACCTAAAAAATATATAAAGCTAAATAAAAATAGACATTAAAAAAGACGAGCACAAAAGTATTAAAACTTTAAAATAAAATTGAAAATATAAAAATGACAATTTAAAATACAAGTAAGAATTATATAGAAACAAATATTACCACAACTATAAACAAGAAAAAAGAACATATATACACTACATAAAATTCAGGTCAGACAAAAATGATTTGTACAAACCAAAATTCATTTTGTGCAGTGAATTCAAGAGATTTGAAAATTAATGGTTTATAGTAATACTCAGACAATTTAATGTCTGGTTTTAAAGACTTTGTTTTTGCTTCTTGCAGCTTGTTTTCATGTTTACCAGCTTTAAAATGTGTGGCACAGGCATGATAACGCTATCTTGAAAAAAAAACAAACACGTACACTCATAATCTTAGCTCTGACATGATTACGACTGAACTAGAGAAAGATTTCCCACAAGGACAGCTATTTTGCTAAATTCTGCAGGAGTCAGCCTGACAATCTGGATCTGTAAATTACAAAACCCCTGCTTCATGCTATAGTGCCCCTCCTGGAAAAGCATGGTAATCTAATGCAAACAGCCTATAGGACTCATCCATGTGCCCGCGCAGATTACAGTCCCACCCATGCTTGAGACTCACATGGAGAAACATCCATCTGAAATCAGAGCTCACAGCTCAGTATTATTCATAAGTAGTACTCGGCAAAGTACACCAAAACAGTACAACAGGCGTATGCAGTCATGTTTGTTTCTGATAATCGCTTTATATATGATTAATCTGACGTTACGCCGTGTCATAAGTGCACTGTCACGTAAAATTTTCACAGACAAGTCCATTCAAATACATTCAAATTATCACTCACAAACACCGCTTCTTTTCCAAACAAAACAAAAGCGTCCATTTAGTGTTGTCTCTTCCATAGTTTACATAAAACACTATTGTATGGTGTGTAATATAACCTTTGCTGGAAACTAACGTTAACTGTTGTCATCCACAGCATGTCAGTAGCACCGCTAGCGTGGACTGTTACCGTTACCAACAAAACATACAAAAACAAACAAGGGACTCGAATTACAACGACAGGTCAACAATAAGTTTATAAAGCGTACTGAGATGTGTAATAAAACATATATCGTGTAAAAAGTATCGTACATAGCCGTGTTGTGGCGTGAGTTAAGCCCACGCAGGCTGTTACCATGAGCCGTACATATTAGCCGCACAAGCTAACGGCAGCTAACGGTCACGGCATGAGATTAACTCTCAACAACTTTTAAAACTAAACAAGTCAGCTAAGCGCTAAATGGTCTTGAGCTGCAGAAACTTGCACATTGCTCTAGAACAGCACGATATTACACAGACAGGTGGAAATAATCACAGACAACAGCATTGTACCTGCGCGCTTATGACGGCCCACAAGAAAACTGGATCGTTATACTTCAAACACGACTTTCGTGGCAACTCTTTTCCGGGCATAATCCGGACTCGGTTCGTTTAGATAAACTCTCGCAGTCTAGTTGTGTTAAACTTAAAAGCAGTAGCAAAGAGAAAACTTAAATCCCCGCGAGCTCAGCGTAAAACGTTATAACTGCCGACTACTGCTGCTTGAACGCAGGCGCCATTTCCATAGCGCTGCAGAACGACTTCTGCGCATTCATCTGCTCCAGCCAAATCCCGCGCCACAAACAGTATCGCGAGATTTCAAGCAGCTGCCCTTGACCCTGGAAATTACAGGGGTTTTCTATTTTCATATCCTGTCCTTGATCGGTGACTGCACGTTTGTTACTGCAGTCACTTATTAAAAGATGTGAGAGCGTCTTTCACGAAACCATATATGTGCAAAATGATAACATTTTGTTAACAGTTTGTTTTCCTGAAATTAAATCCTAAAGTGATATGAATCGTTTTCACTCATAAATCATACACTGAATAATTATCTGAATAAATATCTTTACAAAAATAAATACTACCTCTTTTAACGATAATAATACAACTGTGTGCACTTTAAAAGGACACATAAAACTATGCAATTCAAATAGTTTAATGTCGTATAAGCTTTACCTAGTGATTTCAAAAAGGAGCCACGTTTTGGTGGAAGTATTCATAAATGTATTGTGCTTGTAATTGTTTTACATTAAAACATTTAATGTGAGAAGCTGCACTGTTAGTAGTTGACTTATTCTCTTTGACCACTAGCTGTCAGTCTACACTAGCGAGTCTCATTTGTAAGCAAAACCTTATGAAAATTAACCATGGGTTTATTATAGTAAAAGTGTAGTAACCATGTTTTTTGGCGTATTGATTACCTGTTGTATAACCACAGTTTTACTACAAATAACTATGGTAGTGTAAACGCGTAATAAGATTGAAAGTTGTATTTATTTACATTAAAATAGCAATAAGACCAAATTACTCAAAAACAAGGTTCTTTTTTGAAATGGTGTATTACAATATTTTGGCCACATAATGCAGATTCTTTTTTTATTTATTAAACTTTATTTAATTTCTGTTTTTAATCCTAAAACTCACTGTTCATTCCCAGGTTAAATACTGAATCCCAAATTTGACCATGGACCTGAATCCCTATATAACTATAGTATGCTTGAAAATAAATAATTAAATACCTTAAAAACATGGTTTCTTTTTGATATGGTGCTTTGATTATAACATTTTGGGCACATAATTCAGATTATTTTTATTTGTTTAACCTTATTTCATTTATATTTTGAATCCTAAAACTTTCAGTTTATTCCCAGGTTAGATTAGATTTCCAAATCTGGACCACACTATAAACCATAGCATACACTTAAAAAAAAAAAACTTAAACACAGTTGCTTTTTGATATGGTGCCTTGATTACAATATTTTGGACACATAATACAGTTTTTTTTTTTTTTAATTTATTAAACTTTATTCGTTTTATTTTAAATCCTGAATTTGGACCCCATTATAAACCATATATTCTTAAAAAAAAAAAAAAGAAAAAAAAAAAGAAAGAAAAACATGGTTTCTTTTTTATATGGTGCTTTGATTACAAAATTTTGGACACATAATTCAGAATTATTAAACTTTATTTAATTTCTGTTTTTAATCCTAAAACTTTCTTTTCATTCCCAGGTTAAATTAGATTTTGAATCCCAAATTTGGACCCCACTAGTATGCTTGAAAATAACAAATAAATAAATAAATAAACAAACATAAAAACATGATTTCTTTTTTATTTAATAAACTTTATTTAATTTCTATTTTCCTATTATTCTTTCTGTTTCTTTCCCAAATTTGGACCCCACTATAAACCATAGTATGTTTGAAAAAAAAAAAAAAAAAAAATTAAACAGTTGCTTTTTAATAAAGTTCTCTGATTACAATATTTTGGGCACATGATCCAGATACCTTTTTATTTATCAAACTTTATCTCTTTTTTTTTAATGCTAAAAATTTCTGTTCATTTCCAGGTTAAATTAGATTTTTTAATCCAAAATTTGGACCCCACTATAAATCATAGTATGCTTGAAAAAAATTAAACTTAATCACAGTCTCTTTTTTATATGGTGCTTTGATTACAATATTTTAGACACACAATTCGGACATATAATTATTATTATTATTTATTTATTTATTTTTTATTATTATTTATTAAACTTTATTTTAATTTATATTTTTAATCCTAAAACTTTCTATTTATTCCCAGGTTAAAATAGATTTTGAATCCCAAATCCCATATTATGCTTAAAGGTATTTTGCGTACCATATAGGCTACAGTAAATACCATGGCTTATAAATATGGTATGTATTCGCCACCCATATTCAGTTCACAGAACCATAATATTTTATCTAATAATGCTCATTATATAATGCTCATTATAATAATGCTGACCGTACCATACCACAACAGTTTTTCGTTAGAGACTAAACAAAGCAACACAGACAAACAAAAATGTGTTGCAAAATTGGTCAAACCATATTATTTTACGTATTATCTTATTTATGAACACAGTGGACTGCACTGCAAACAGTTTTACCGTATACTGCATGTTGTTATTCTTCTTGTTAATTCCTTATAGTGGGTAATGAACCGGAAATCTCACCCATAGGCTTACTTCTGTGTTTATTCTGTGCTAGAAGCTAAACTCTATATAAGCTCTTTTATTTTGTGCACTGTGGATATATTATATGTTTTCATTTTGTGCACATCGCCAGGAACCACATATTTGCTCTTTGGAAGTAAACACTCTTGAACTGTACATCATTGTCCCAGTCATCCTATTTTCACACCTCTGATTATAGCCCAATTGTATTTTTCCACCTTTCGCTATAAGGGTAAAGGGCAAAGTGAGACTCTCTCTTTCCCACTTGCTTCTCTTTATTCCTCCCTCTCCTCTGTTTTTCCTTCCTTTTCCTGGTGGCCACTTCATGCCATGATTGAGCTTGAAGGTTATGCAATTCCCATTTCCCTTCCCCCATACATCCTTGCTCTTCCCCATCACTGGATTGTCAGAGTGAATAAATATGAATCCCTTAAAGGATGAACCTAAAGCATCCATCACCACAGTGTTTATAGTAAGCTTTACAATGAGAAACGTGTGCACGTGTTTATGTATTTAAATCAATATTCAAATGATATCTGATGTACAAATGCATTCAGACTCTCTGAAAAACCCAGTGAGTCAGAGTTAGAGAGCCTTTGGAGCTGCTGTCAGCGTTTGTTAATGAGTTCTGGCCAAACGACGCTGGAGACGGTGTGTGTATAGAAGCGTGAACAGGGGATGCGAGATGAGGAGGAGGTGGGCTGGGAGAGACTGTGCTTTGAGATGAAGAACAGGCCAGCGGAGGGCTGTGACTCAGAAGAAGAGGGTGGTGAGAGTGGGTGTCAATCGCTGAATAATGATCCAGTTCAATCAGCACCTGCGCTGGAGAGCAAATTATGTATCAGAGAATTGTCACGTCCCATCTGCTTCACACGCTAAATAAGGTTACCGATCAGGTGAAATTTCTGCCTGAAATTGCTGGCAGATATTCAACTAAGAATGTTAACAAAAATGAAGTTGCTATTGCATTTAAAGACCATGTGAAATTAATTCATGTGGTGTTTTGTTGGTTTTAGTCCTTGTGTGTAAATTAATCTTTGAGGCGCCCTAACAGGTAACGTTTTTTTTTTTCAAGTTATGGACAAACATTCTTCCAGTAATGTCAATAATGTTAAAGTTAATAAGTTTAATAACATTCTCAAAATGTCTTTTTTTTTCTTATATATTATTGCTCTTTACATTGTAATACCAGTCTTACGTAGCAAGGTATATTTGTAGCAATAGCCAAAAATACATATGGGTCAAAATGATACATTTTTCTTTTATGCCAAAAATCATAGCATGTTCCATGAAGATATTTTGCAAATTCCTTGCTGTAAATATATCAAAACTTAATTTTTGATTATATGCATTGCTAAGAACTTAATTTGGACAACTTTAAAGGTATCAGCATTTAGATTTTTTTGCGCCCTCAGATTCCAGATTTTTAATTAGCCTTTTATCTTGGCTAAATATTGTCCTATCCTAACAAACCATACATCAGTGGAAAGCTTATTTATTTAGCTTAAAGCTTATAAATCTATTAATTTATACATTTAAAATTGTGACCTTATGACTGGTTTTGTGGTCCAGGGTCACATATAAAAATGTTTTTATTTTGTGTCTGTGTTTTGAGCTTATTACATTCTGGCTTCGCAGACAAACATGTCCCTCCATGACTTTAGTCTAGTATAGCTCAATTAATGCAAAAATGCCCATTATAATCACTGAAACTACGAAATGGATCTTTAATTTACATCGTATCTGCACTGTGTTGTTTACGATGAAGAAAATCGCGACTCTGAGCGCTAACTAATCTAAGCGCCTCTAGTTGGCGCTGTCTAATCTAATAAGCGCCTCTGATTGGCCAATGCGTTACTAAGTTCAACAGAAACGCATTTGATTGGTTTTAAGACTCAACGCTGCACAAGACTGTTCCAGCTCGGTAAAACGATCTGATGCAATGTGAGGGGGACACTTGAATTGTGAATTGACGCTTATAATTAATTTTCACATTTCATTTCAATCACCACAACCGTAATACATTGTTTAATTGTGCAGGAACATTTTTGCCTCTTTGTTTTGAATTCATGGGGCATTATTATTCACTTTATTCATTATATGAGTCACTAAGTTGTCCTCAGTGTCAAAACATGGATCTCAAAATCATACAGTCATTGTTGGAAAGGGTTCAAATACACAAAAATGCTGAAAAACCAAAGAATTTGTGGGACTCGAAGGATTTTTCTGAAGAACAGCAGGCAGTTCAGGACAAACAAGGGACTCGTGAACAACTATCACCAAAAAAAAAACTTGTGGATCATTCATTTAACAACACATATTAAGAATCAAGTGTATGTAAACTGTAAACTAAATAATTTTTATAAATTATATATACTAGCTATAACTATTAGTGTTATACTCCTGCCAAACAGTGTGAGAAAATACAGTATTTTAAGAGTCCTGTTACTTATTTAAGGATAAGATGTTTTTTGCAGAGTGGCTGTAACATAAATCAAGCCTGTTGGCTATTTAAAAACTGACTATTTTCAAAACTAAATTTGTCAACAGAAAAGGAAGCTGTGCTTTTGTCAAGGGACTTCACAGGCTTTTTAGAGGCTTTTTATTCTGTCCAACCAGTCTGTAATGAAAATGGAACCACTTGATTAATGTACTTGCACGAACTCGTTTTTCAGTGTGATGTCAGCATCCTCTAGACACAGTTTTGTAACTCAGCAGTGTAAAATACTGTATCACTATACATCTAGAAGTCACTGATGCATATCTGGCAAATGCATTTCTACAAATGTGGCAGAAGAGAGTGGCAGAAAATCATCAAGAGATTGGAGAGCAGTAGAGAAGAAGCGCGTCTGATAAGAGCTGAAAGATATTGCAGTCTTGGCTGACGGTGCTTTCATGTGTGTTTTGCTTTTGAGGTTGTGCGATAAGTGTGCCATATGAAAGTCAGGATTCAGGCTACGCTTGAGAACACCTCTTTCAGGCTGGACAGCAGAGGACGTTATCTTCATCTGATGAGAACAGCATTGTGTTTGCTTTTCCGCAACAAAGAGAAAAACAAAGAACTGGATTTATATTGTCACCAGTTGTTTTGGATGATGTTTTGTCTCAGCTCAGTTGTTTAATGTAAAATGAATATGTTTTGTTGTAATTTATAGAAGTATTTCTATAAAAAGGGTGTTTCAGGCTTGGAAAAATATTTCTGATAACATTTCTGAACAGAAATAAAATATAGCTGAAATTAGCCTATGCTCAGTGAGGGATTAAGAATGAGCGTAAAGAGGCTTTCACAATCATTTTTTACAGTTTTAAAGCTTGTTTTGAAATTGCGAGAATATCATACCAAATTGTGTATTTCATGAAATGTGTTGAAATGTTTTTGTTTTCAACAATATTTGCTTACCCAAAGTCAAAAACATTCATACCATATAAAAAAAAATTACATAAAGATCAATAAATATATTTGAAATGTTACTAAAATGTATATAATGTAATGTAATAAAATGTTACTTAATAGTTCAATATAATATATTTTTTGGCTTCTTACAACATAATATCATCATAAACAAAAGCTAGCTTTTTATTAGTCAATGTTTAATTTAGTTTACTTACTGTAAATAAAGACAATTTCCTAAGTCCTTAATGTTTACTGTGATTAATAAAAAAAAAAAAAAAAACATTTTGTACTAACAAGAAAAAACACCAGATGAATAAAACCCATAATAATTAATGCAGTCAGTAAAGCTAGCCTTACATTTTAATTTAGTATTAATCAACAATATTTGTTTCCCCAAAGTCAAAAACATTCATACAACATTAAAAAAAGAAAGAAAAGAAATTATAATATAAATACCAAAAAAAAATTTTTTTAGTCACAGGCCATAATGTTACTTTATAGGTCAATAAAATATATTTTTGGCTTTTTACAACTTATTTTCACTATAAACAAAAGCTAAAGTAGCTGTAATATAAAAGTATAATTTTTTACTTAAGATAAAAAGTAAAAACATTCTATTAGTCAATGATGAATTTAGTTTACTTACTGTAAATAAAAACAATTTCCTAAGTCCAATAATGTGTGATAATTAAATTGTACTAACAAAAAAAACAAAAAAAACAACAAAAAACAGATGAATAAAACCCATAATAATTCATGCAGTCACTAAAGCCAGCCTTAAATTTTGATTTAGTATTAATTTATTAGTATTAGTATTTGTTTTCCCAAAGAACTAAAACAGGCCAAAATGTCACATTATAGGTCAATATAATAATATATATAAATATATATATATTTATATATATTTTATATATATATATAAAATATATATATTATATATATTTTATATATATATTAAAATATATATATATTATATATATATACTTTTTACAACTTATTTTCACCATAAACAATATCTAAAAAAACACCAGATGAATAAAAACCATAATAATTAATGCAGTCAGTAAAGCTAGTCTTAAATTTAATTTAGTAATAATCAACAATATTTGTTTCCCCAAAAGTCAAAAACCTTCATACAACATTAAAATAAATAAATAAATAAATAAATTAATTAATATAAAGACCAGCAAATATTTTCTTTAGTCACAGGTCGAAACATCACTTAATAGGTCAATCTAATATATATTTTTGCCTTTTTGCAATGTTAGACGATTTCATTCAAGACCTTAATGTTTACTGAAATATGCATCAAATTTTGTACTAAAAGGAATTTATATATTAGACAAACTGACCAAAACACGTTTAAACCTTAAACGATTTTCAATTAGACAAAAACTAATTTTTCAATAATACTTTGTATTTCTTAATAAATTGCCAGTTTTTGCGTTAGAAATGAGCAACATTTGTTCAAAATTTACCCCAATAATGGTACTGTTAAATAAATATAATTTTATATATGATTATGATAATATTTTAACCAATATATTAAGCCCTATTTACTCCATTATGATTATGCTGTGTTATGGTGGGTAATCCTCTCAAATAATTTACATTTTTCAGCCTGTTAATAATGCAGTTGTACATTACTGGCAACAGACTTCAATAATCACGATTGGCCAGCCGTTCCCTAACACCTAGGTTTACACTTGCTTGTGTTTATCCATGCTGTGTGTGTTGAACCAGTGTGTGTGTACTTGTGTATTTCAGCATTTGGATGTACTTAGTGACGTTTCCAGGCATAATCCATGTAAAGCCTCTGGTTCAAAGAGGATCTGGGTTAGTACAGCGCACAGCCACTCTAACACTCTTGTATCTCTGTGCTGGGAAGATATTACAATCAGATACGAAGAACAATAGATTCAGGTTTGTTGAGTTTTTATTGGCATTTAGTTCTGATTTTACATCAACTGACACATTTTTGCAGATGTACAGAAATAAAAAGAGTGGCACTATTGTGATGTTGCTTCAAACTGAGTGCATGTACTGACATGCCCATGCTGTACGGTAATGTCTACACACGACGCGGGTAATAATAAGTGACACATAAATGACCACTTTAGAATGGAATAAATATTACTGAACACTGTCTAAAGGCGATTACAAAATGGCAGGCTAAGATAAGCAATCCATCATGTGATCTCCTGCACCTCACGGTCCGATTCGTCTCCTGTCTCGCTACTTCTGAATATGAAGCATGGCTTATATCGAGTAAAACACAGAGCATGGACACACAGGTGACTAAAAACCTTTTAAGAAATTTCATCCAAAAAAATGTGTGTATATATTTCAGAAATATACACTTTAAAAAAACATAAAGAAACCAACGAAAAAGAAAGTTCACGTGAGCTCTAGCCATCAAATATGCACTATGTACATTTAACCTTTGGAGAGAAAGATACAGAGTAAATGTGACCATTTACTAGACTATCAGTTAAGACAGACACACAACGACACTTCCTAGATAGAGCGTAAAGGGGCTGATAAGTGCATGTGTGCAAACCGGTCAGGTGAGTACCATGGTAAAAACACATGTGCACTGTTGCAGGTACAGCGGGGAGGGGAAAAGGGAGCCAAAGCACTTTTCGCAGGTGTTTAGCCACTGCCCAACATCTTTGTGGCGCGCTGGTTGGCTTCGTCGATCCTGGTTTTGTTGGAATCAGCCTAGAGGACAAAAATAATAGATACAGTACAATATGGGTATTTTGTGATATAATACAGTTTTTGCTAAATTTAATTATTTTCCAAAATAAGAGAGATTAGACAAAATGCAAAAAACATTTTGAAAAAAAAAACATAAAATGACCCTGTTCAAAAGTTTACATACACTTGATTTTTAATACTGCACTACAAAAAAGCTTTTCTTGCTTAATTTTTTTGTCTTGTTTCCAGTCAAAATATCTTAAAAAATTTTAATCAACAAGGATTTTCTAGACAAGCAAAAATTATTGTCTTGTTTTCAGAAAAAAGGTCATAATTTGCTTAAAACAAGCAAAATAATCTGCCAAAGGGGTAAGCAAAATAATCTTATTTCAAGCAGAATTTTTACCCAATTGTCAGATTATTTTGCTCATTTCAAGCAAAAACTCTCTTAATTTTAACTTCTCTTTTCTGAAAACAAGGCTTCCTTCCTTGTCTAGATCCTTCTTGATTTAAGAATTTTTAGATATTTTGGCTGTTAATAAGTAAGAAAAGCATTTTTTGCAGTGTGTGTTGTTACCTGAATGATCCACAGCTGTGTTTTTCTTTTTGTTAAATGATAGTTGTTCATAAGTCCCTTGTTTGTCCTAAACAGTTAAACTGCCTGCTGTTCTTCAGAAAAATCCTTCATGTCCCACAAATTCTTTGTTTTGTTTTTTGTGTGTAGTTGAACCCTTTCCAACAATGACTGTATGATTTTGAGATCTCTTTTCACACTGAGGACAACTGAGGGACTCATATGCAACTATTACAGAAGGTTCAAATGCTCACTGATGCTTCAGAAGGAAACATGATGCATTAAGAGCGGGGGGTAAAAACTTTTGAATTTGAAGATGAATTGAACTTATTCTGTCTTCTGGGAAAATGTAAGTATCTTTTGTATCTTCTGAAGGGCAGTATTAAATTAGAAAAATATGATATTTAGACAAAATAAGAAAAATGTACACATCTTCCTTCTGTTCAAAAGTTTTCATGCCCCAGCTCTTAATGCATCATGTTTCCTTCTGGAGCATCAGTGAGTGTTTGAACCTTCTGTAATATTTGCATATGAGTCACTCAGTTGTCCTCAGTGTGAAGAGGTGGATCTCAAAGTCATACAGTTATTGTTGGAAAGGGTTCAAATACACAGAAATGCTGAAAAACTAAATAATTTGTGGGACCTGACGGACTTTTGTGAAGAACAGCGGGCAGATGAACTGTTTAGGACAAACAAGGGACTCATTAACAACTATCACTAAACAAAAAGAAAAACACATTATTAAGAATCAAGCGTATGTAAACTTTTGAACAGGGTCATTTTCTCTTGTGGACTATATGTAAACATCTATACTCTAGATGAACTCTGAACAAATACTGATCTCAAACTGTATTTTTACAGTGGGATGTGACATTAAGTCGAAGTCTTTCTGCCACATGTACAGGACATACAGAGAATTGAAATTGCGTTACTGTCAGACCCATGGTGCATACAGATAATATTAAATACAAAAGGTAGAATTTAAAAATTACAAATAAATACAATTTTACAAATATACTTAAAAAATAAAATAATAATAATAATAAAAATACAATATACAAGTAAGGGCACATGGCAGAGAGTGCAAATGCAAACAGTGTAGTGCAAATAGCTTGTAAAAAAAATTACAAGCACAAACAAGTATCTTGTGCTATAATTAGAAGCTTTTGTCTCATGAGAGAGTTTCTAGTCCATATTGTGGCTCTTGTGTTAAGTAATAATTTCTCCAATACTGCAACATCTTACCATCTCCATAATCCTGTCGATTTGACGGTTTTGGGTGTCGATCTCGTTGCCCATGTCGAGAGCCATGTGGCGGAGGTTACCGATGATACCTCCCACCTGCTCCAAATTCTCATCCATTTCATTCTCCCGAGCATCATTTGTTACCCTGAAGACATACAAACAACAGACAGGGTTTAGCCAACATGGAAAACATTTGACAACCCATTATACTTCCATATTTTGACATACAGTATCGTGAAACAGATCTGAAAAACTTTGTTAATATATTCTGATAAAAGATTTCAAAAACCTTTATTTCTTGTGAAATAAGATGCACTGATGAATTACGAACATGTATTTCTATAAATAAATGTAAGTAAATGTTGTTAGTTTTGATTTTATAGTGATCTTAAGCTGATTAAGTATGGAAGCCCATTTCCGTCACTGACTAAAAAAGAGGTAATTGGGACTTTTTATCTTGAAATTTTTTCTCATTTACTTTTTTTTTTTTTATTGTGAGTTTATTTCTCAGAATTGGGCAAGTACGAGTTATTAACATAAACAATTATGAGAACAGTCTTTTTTCCCCCTCAAAACCGTACTTTATAACTTGCAATTGCAAGATTATTTCTCATAATTCTGATAAAAAAATAAAAAAATTGTGAGATATAAACTTCCTTTTGCACTTATTTGACTTAGTTTCTCAATTGTAAGTTTATAATGACTCAGTTCTGAGAAAAAGTCAGAAGTGAGTTTATATCTTGCAATTCTGACTTTATAACTCACAATTGCGAGTTTATATCACACAATTCTGATTTAAAAAAGTATGAATTGTGACTATATATCTTTCAGTTCTGACTTTATAACTCAATTGTGAGTTTGTATCGTGCAATTTTGATAAAAAAGAATTGTGACTTTAAATCTTGAATTCTGACTTTTTAACTCAACAATTGTGTTTTATTTACAATTCTGAGAAAAAATGTAGAAGTGAGTTTATATCTTGCAATTCTGATTATAACTCGCAATTGCAAGTTTGTATCGCGCAATTTTGATAAAAATAATTGTGACTATATATCTTGCAATTCTGACTTTATACCTCAACAATTGAGTTTTTATTCTGAGAAAAAATTTATATCATGCAATTTTGATAACAAAAAGTAAGAATTGTGACTATATATCTTGCAATTCTGACTTCACTCAGTAGTCAGAACTGAGGTTATATCACTCAATTCTGACTTTATTGCGTGACAATTGTGAGTTTGTCATGCAATTCTGAGAAAAAAGTCAGAAGTGTCAGTTTATATCTTGAATTCTGACTTTATTTCTCACAATTGCATTTATATCATGCGATTCTGATTTTAAAAAGTTAAACTGTAACTATATATCCTGCAGTTCTGACTTTATAACTCAGAATTGCAATGTTTATATCACGCATTTCTGAAAAAAAAAGTCAGAAGTGAGAGTTTATTTCACGCAATTCTGATATTATAACTCGCAATTGTGAGTTTACATCTCGCAATTTTGATAAAAAAGTAATAACTGTGACTTTATATATTGCAATTCTTAGAAAAACAAGTAAGAATTGTAAGATTAAAAATTCACAATAACATTATTTATTTTCAATCAGTGGTGAAAACGGGCTTCTATAGATGTGAAAGACTATTTCTGCCACAGAATAAAAAATAATTCCCCCGTCCTTCCTGTCTTTTTTCTTATAATTCCAAGCTTACGCAATTCTAAATTCCGCAATTTTGACTTTTTTTCTCAGAATTCTGTTTACACATCTCACAATTCTCTTTTTTGCTTCCGCCATTGTAAATAAAAAAGTTTTAATTTTTTAAACCCTACAATTCTGTTTATATCTCACATTTTCTTTTTTAAGTTTTTTATTTATGGAAGGAACAGGCTTCAATAGTCTGACAGGTTGTACAGGACATTAAAAAGACATTAAACACATGGTGATACAGTGTCTGATTCTGTTTGCTCTCATTACCTGACCTGTGGATTCTGTCTACACTAGCATGACTAGAACAACTGTCTAAAGCCATTAAGTTGTATATGGACTCTAGGTGAGCATTTCATTCTGTTTGTGGACTGACGGGGGATATTTTGAGACAGCGGACCAACAACAGCTCAGTGGTTTCATGACCGTTCCTGACGCGCCTGAAGCTACAGTCTGGCACAAAGCGGACATCCGTCTTCAAAAGACAATTATAGAGATCCTCGTGACTCACTGACAAGGGAAGCGCAGCGTACTTACTGCTGATGCACTGGATAGATGAAAACAACCACAGCACAATTAGGTTTCGCTCACACAGTCAGCGTTTGGAACTGACAAGCGTATTTACTAACATGTCGCTCAAATTGATCTGTCCACATAACAGCAGACAAGAACTAATGATCAAAAAATGTCTGTATGAACAGGTAACTGAAGTCACTGCTCTAATTGGCAGGTGATGTCTGTAACCACAGCAACAAATAGCAATAGTAAATACTTTATTTTACGATTTTATTTTTATTCCAAATATTTTGGAATAGTCCTGCTTTTTCTTAAAAAAAATTCTCCAGTATCACTTTCTTTGTATTGTACCTAAACACTATACTAAAATACATCTGGAAATTCTCAGAAACTGCTAGTAAATTTAACAAATAATTAAAACAAGTCTGCATTGAATTAAATGAGAAAATGTGAAGTAGAAAGACTGAACATATATTTCATGTAAACCATTCTTCTAAAATCACTTTTACAGTGTACACTAAACTTTACATACCCCATTATATTACTTGAATACAGTTTTTTTTAGTAATTTTTTGCAATTTAAAAATATCTGATTATTTTTGCATTACATTAATGAGAACAAGATTTTATCAACATTATTATTATTATTGCAGTGTACACTAAACTTTACATACCACATTATATTAATTTAATACAGTAATTTTACAGTATTTTTTTTTACAATTTAAAAATATGATTTTTTTGCATTACATTAATGAGGACAAGATTTTATCAACACTATTATTATTATTATTACAGTGTACACTAAACTTTACATACCACATTATATTAATTTATACAGTATTTTACAGTAATTCTTTTACAATTTAAAAATATATTATTATTTTTGCATTACATTAATGAGAACAAGATTTTATCAACGTTATTATTACTATTATTATTATTATCATTTTCATCTTTACAGTGTACACTAAACTTTAAATACGACATTACATTACTTTAATACAGTAATTTTTAATGTAATTTTTTACAATTTAAAAATATATAATTAGTTTTGCATTATATTTATAAGAACAAGATTTTATCAACGTTACTATTATTATTATATTTTTATTATTATATTATCATTTTTACAGTGTCCACTAAGCTTTACATACCACATTATATTACTTTAATACAGCAATTTGTTTTTTATTAAAAAAAAAAAAAAAAAAAAAAAAATATATATATATATATATATATATATATATATATATATATATTATTTTTTTTTTACCTTACATTACATTATTATTATTATTATTACCATCCTAAGCACTGGTGTGACAATTGTCTATATATATATATATATATATATAGTGAAATATATAGAATAAAATACATTTTAATATATAATTTGAGATTATTTAAATACAATACAATTGAACTAATATCTGAGTATGAAATATTATTATTATATATTATTGTTGTTATTATTATGCATTACCATACTAAAAACTGGTGTGACAATTGTGTGTGTATATATGTGTGTGTGTGTGTGTAAAGAGAGATCGATAGATGGTAGATAGATTGTAATGTATGCAATAATAATGTTTGATATATTATCAGTAAATGCATTCTCTGAAATCAAACCCATGGTGTGTTTGACTATTACATAATTTGTCAAAATATAAATATAAGTTCAGGACTCTCTTTCTCAAAAGTCTACTCATAATGGAAGTTCACTGAGTTCTACTGTATTTGCAGCAAGTAATCTCTCCTAAGTAACTGACCTGCGAATGAATCCTCCGCTGATTGCCATCTGCTCACGTTCATCGACCACACGGGCCGGCTGGCTGGACACCACTCCATCCTGGTTATTACCCCAGGACTGGCCACCACCTTTCAGCCTGAACAACCACAGGAAGTGAGAGAGACAGGGTGAGAAGCCTCAACAGAGTTGAGTAACACCATAAAGCACTAGACATGCACTGAGAGGAACTACATGCAGATAGAGAACACTTAAAACAGGAAATGGTGGTCAGGATTATCTGCATGTTATGGAATCACATGCACTAAAGGTGTTCATGAATAAATGAACAACGCTTTTTTGGAACTAATGTACACACGTCACGTACAGCGGGGTGTGACAGACAATTACACAGACACTGATGGAGATGTGACAAGTTAATTGGAGGAGGTTCACAACAATTATCAAGGAGAAGAGACAAAGAGAGGTATTCAGAAGTAACATGTTCTCAGTGAGAGTACAGATTAGACTTATTCCAAACGCATAATGTTTGTTCATTAAACATTTAGATACAGCATGTTAGATTTGAAATGAAATCAATAAAGCAATAGAAAAGCATTTATCATAACAAGTAACATGCATTGCATTCAGCAGGGAAGGGAATTAGGCTGTTTAGTAACAGTATGCATACAGTAAACGTCTAAGGCTTTGTTCACACTGCACCCATTTTTCAAATCAGATCTTTGATTCTGTAAGTGATGAAATTGGACCTGCTTGTTCACATAGTGAATTATCAAGTACATAACAGTCACCATAATAACTTATAATAAACAAAATAAAAATTTCTGTCACCATTTACTCATTTCAAACTTGACTTTCTTCAGTGGAAAACATGAGTAAATACTTTAAAAATAGTTTCAGTATTTTTGTTAATATAGTTAAAGCATATAGTGCTGTTATTTTTCACTAAAACGATTAAAAATATTTTTCTTTATTTAAAATAAGGGGCAAAATAAAATATAAATACTTATGAAAAACAAGTATTTAACTTAAATGACTAAAATGTAAATTGAAATAAAAATAAAGTGTAGTAGAAATATATATATATATATATATAATATATAAAACAAAAACTTATAAAAAAGATATATAAGAGCTGAAATATTATTAAACATTAAATATTTTGTAAAACAACAGAATTAAAACTGAAATAAAAATAAAGCTTAATAGTAATAAATATAATAAATATATAAGCTTAATATATATATATATATATATATATATAGACACAAAATTACTATATTATTTTAATTATAACTATAATATTATTTTTTTACCACTTAACGTAAAACACACACACGCACACACACACACACACACACACACACACACACACACACACACACACACACACATATCAAACAAAAGCTAATAAAAATGTACACAATCTAAATTACTAAAAATTATAAAAAATAAAATATAAAAGTAAAAGCTAAACTATTATTAAATATTCAATATTTTGTAAAACTATGAATAAATACTATACACATAAAGCTAACAGCAGTATAAACTACTAAAACTGTATTTCTTCGGTGGAACACATCTAAAAATACTTTGAAAAATGCCTCAATATTTTTTGTCCATATAATTAAAACATATAGTGCTGTTATTGTTCATTGAAACTGTAATTTTTTTTTTTTATTATTGAAATTAAGACAAAATTAAATATAAATACTTATTAAAGTATTAAAATGACTAAAAATATAACTGAAGTAAAAATAGTTACTATATTAGATAGTTATATATATATATATATAACAAAAGCTACATATAAATAATAAAATATATTTTTAAAAAATATATAATTTTTTGAAAATCATAAATACTAATATAAAAATAATGAAAAACTTCGTTGGCAGCTAATTGAAATAAAATATGTTTAAATATTAAAATTTAATAAAAACCTTAAAATAAAAATATGGCTTAAAATATATTTTAATAAAATATTTTTGACAGTTTAAACATCCTAAAATATCTTATTTAGTGCTCCACTCATACAGGTTTGAAACAAATCAGGGTGAGTAAATGATGCCAGAATATTCATATTGGTGTGAACTACCCCATGATCCCAAAATAATTTCTTTTACAAAACTGAGAAATGTTACTATACTTCAAGAGATTTATTTATTGAGGAGCCCATTCTCCCACAGGCCCTTTAAGGGCATTACTAATTCCCCTTCACAGCGTCCGAAACATTTCTAGTTTACCCACAACAACACCCCAATATTTTTATGGAAAGTTTTGCCTCAGCTCCTGTGGTGCTTGTGCCAAATACAGAAAAAAACAGACTAAACAGATTTTGAAATCTGAATTGAATTGGGTTTCAAACAATATATACATATCATTTAATTAAGGTTTGTAAAAAAAATACAAAAAATTTAATTTGTCTACTCCACAGGTTTGAGGTCAATCACACATCCCACAAAAAAAAAAAAAGTTCTGCTTGTCTGAACAAAGCTCACAGCAACTCTAGGCAATGCAGGTGACTTCCTATAAGCCAATACCTTTCATTTCAACCTTTTATGTAAGATAGGGCTGTTTCTATATGGAGATTTTACTGAACGCATCGCCTCATGCCACTGCCGCTGTGGCTACAGGAGCTGATATGAAAAGCTCTGACCACAGGCAATGAGACTCAACCATGACCTTAATCCTTACTGACACAGACACAGGTGCGTGTCTTTAAAAAGAAACATGAATAAAAGTTCAGAGGTAAGCCAAAATCTCCTTTACATTCATCTGCACATGCTTTAAAGTCAACATGAAATCACAATTGACCTTGTTTACCTTCGTAATACACATTCTTGTCGTACTGTGCACGATTCATTAGCTTTCATCAAAACGTAATAACTTGCATCACCCTTCAAATGACTTTTCTTTTCGGCTTACAAGCCCTCTAATCAAGCCACCTGTCATAAAAAGAACAATTTCCCAATCCAATCAATTTCCAATGCATAAAATCAAGCTCCCACTCATCACTGAATATTCAATATACAAATTTCCCTTTCATGTTGACTTTAAAAGTAAAAAAAAAAATACATTTACTGTTTTGCTCTGCTACACTTTGATTATTTCAACCCCAAATACATAAAAGGAATAAGAAACTACCCATTCGTTAACATTCATAAATACTTCATCAAACAACTGGCGTTTGGCAATGGCCTGCATTACTGCTGATGACCGTTCAACACTTTTCAGCCAGTGACAGTTGCTCACATGAGTATTTATGCAGTGCCTGCACCATTATGCAAGAGTTGGTCACACAGAATATTATTAACATAATATTTGCAACTCATGAAACAAATAATAATGAAAACCAATGTCTGTGACCACTTGGATACTGCTTGAATTGAACTTGATTGAATGTGCTTGTGCATTTACAAGGTTTAAAGGTGCACTAAGTCATTTTGTTTTCCACCAAATTCCCAGTAAACTACCCACAACCCTCAAACAACATCTGTCAATCAGAGAAATCACGATTATGCAAACAGAAACAAGCAGATATGTTAAACAGTGATTGTCCATTCCTGTAAAGCATTATGAATTATCTAACTGACGATACAATGCATATAACAGTGTACATTTGTTCAAATAATCTTTGTATACCATTTTATAAAACAAGGAGTTTCTACTCTAAATTCTGATTAGATGAGCCATGCAATTCTGCAAGATCACCCTGTTGTTTCCTATATATATTTCTGAATGCTAAATGCTTCAATGACTTAAAGGCAGTCATTTGTTTAGTTCTTGGATAAATCGCTGTTCTTTTAGACAAATCAACAATTCAGTTGTGAATTGGTTCTGTAAATGATTCAGTGACTCACTCATAGAAAAACACATTTTGTTTTTGAATCATTCAATGTGTTTGAATTGATTCAGGTGAGACAATGATTCACTCACTCATAGAGAGTCACTTGTTTTGTTGCTGAATGAATCGCTGTTCTTTAAGGAATCGGTTGGGATAATGATTCAGTGACTTACAGATAGTCACTTGCTTTGTTCAGTTTCTGGATAAATCACAGTTTTTTTTAATGAATCAATAATTCAATTACGCATTGGTTCTATAAATGATTCAATGACCCACTCATATAAAATCACTTGTTTTGCTCCTGAACTCAAGTGAATCAATCACTTGTTGTGTTGGTGAATGAATCAATGTTCTTGAAGGAATCAGTTGATATAACGATTCAGTGACTCAGTCACACATGTCACTTGTTTTGTTCCTGAATGAATCAGTGTTTTTGAACAAATCAGTTGAAAAAATTCAGTGACTCACTTATAGACGGATCTACTAAAAGATTCAATGACTTAAAGGCAGTTACTTTAAACCACTGTTTTTTTAACTAATCACAAATTCAATGACAAACTAGTTCTGTAAATGATGCAGTGACTCACTCATAAAAAATAACCTGCTTTGTTCCTGAATAAATCAATGTGTTTGAATAAATTGGTTGAAACAATAATTTAGTGACTCACTCATCAGTCACTTGTATTGTTCCTCAATGAATCAGTATTTTTAAACAAATCATTTGAGAAAATGATTCAGCGACTCACTTACAGACACTTGTCTTGCCTGAAAGAATCACTGCTTTTGAATGAATCTTTTAAAAATTAGTCAGTGATTCACAATCTTTTTTCATAGTGATTCATAGTCTTTTTTTGTTCCTGAATGAATCAGTGTTTTTGAACAAATCAGTTGAGACAATGATTTAGTGACTCACTCATAGATAGTCACTTGCTTTGTTCCTGAATGAATCAGTGTTTTTGAACAAATCAGTTGAGAAAATTATTCAGCAACTTACAGACAGATCTACTAAATGATTAAATGACTTAAGGCAGTTACTTGTTCAGTTCCTGGATAAATCACTGCTTTTTTAATGAATCAACAATTCAATGACGCATTGGTTTTGTAAATGATTCAGTGACTAACTCAAGGAAAATCAGTTGTTTTGTTCCTGAATAAATCAATGTGTTTGAATTAACTCAGGTGAGACAATGATTCAGTGACTCACTTGTTGTGTTGGAAAATGAATCACTATTCTTGAATGAATTGGTTTATATAATGATTCAGGGACTCATTTACAGAAGGATCTACTTCAATGACAATCTACTTCTTAGATTCAATGACTTAAAGGCAGTTACTTGTTTAGTTTCTGGATAAACCAGTTTTTTTAACAAATCACTAATTCTGTAACAAATTGGTTCTGCAAATGATTCAGCAACTCACTTATAAAAAAATAACTTGCTTTGTTTCTGTATAAATCAATGTGTTTTAATAAATTGGTTGAGACAGTAATTCAGTGACTCATCATTCACTTGTTTTGTTCTTGAATGAATCAGTATTTTTAAACAAATCATTTGAGAAAATGATTCAACAACTCACCCACAGACACTTGCGTCCTTCCTGAAAGAATCACTGCTTTTGAATGAATCTTTTAAAAATGAGTCAGTGATTCACTCTTTTGTTTTGTTACTAAATGAATTAGTGTTTTTGAACAAATCAGCTGAGACAATGATTCATTGACTCACTAACAGATAGTCAAGTCTTTTGTTCCTGAATAAATCCAATGTTTTTTTTTTTTAACAAATTGATTGAGGAAATGATTTAGTGACTCATTTTCAGTCACTAAATTCCTTCCTGTATAAATTACTGCTTTGGAATAAATTGTTTAAAAAATTATTGACTTGCTCACTCAGCCCATTCAGTGACTCACTCATAGATACTCACTTGTTTTGCTCCTGAATGTATAAGTGTTTCTAAATGAATCAGTTAAGTCAATGATTCAGTGATTCACTTACAAAAGAGTCACTTGTTTTGTTCCTGAATTAATGTTTTTGAAGTAATTGGTTGAGAAAATGATTCAGCGACTCACTTTCAGGGTGCTTCTCAATATCCCTCCTCGTCTCCTCAATCCTCTGTCCTCCATCCTATGACCCGGAAACCGATTGAGCTCAGCCGTCAATTTTTTTTCACTGAATAATTTGTTAACAAAATAAAACAGTGACTAACACATAGATAGTCACTTGATTCGTTCCTGAATAAATCAGTGTTTTTTAACAAATCGTGGAACAAACGAAGCCAGTCGCAATCTAATTTCAAAGAGAAAAACTGTTCTAAACAAAAAAAGAAAAATGACTTAGTGCACCTTTAAGGTATGAACTTGCAATCAGCTGTACTATAATCAATTACACAGGCTGTTTATATTGCCAAGATAACATTTTCCACCATTTTACCCACATTCAGTGACGTGCTTTGCCTTTCAGGGAACCCTTTTGTAAAAAGCCAGCTCTGCCAGCTTCAAGTAAATAAAGCGTGAATTTCTAATCTGCGGTCCACAAAGTTCGTTCAAGGGGTGTGTAATGCTTGCATTTCAAAAAGTAGCACATGCATATTAAGCAGGCACTTAGCATTTACGAACAACAGTCCTTGACCAACGGATCAGTGAAGCATAGAGCCCAGCATATTTGCGCATTCAGCCGGCAGAGAGCAGGGCCTACAGCTACAACTATGGGATAACCAGTGGCGCCGCAGACGGACTTAGCTCTACCACCATCCCCATGCACAGAGAAGTAGAGTCCAGGCAGAGCGCAGTGGGGGGAAGTCGCAGCTACGGAGCGAGCAAGAGCGAGCGTGCAAACTGGCCACGTGCTTTTTTTCCTATTTGTCGGGTTCAGGCAGGCAAGCAGGCAGGCAGGCGACAGGCATCACCTACTTGTTACATGGACATGGACATAGACCACAGAGATTTCCTAGATCCGTCAAATTCTTTTCTGCTTCTTTCATGTCCTTATTGATCTGATCCATTCCCTCTTCGATGCGCTCCAGTTGTTCTGATTTAAACATTAGTCAATTATGCCCCCAACAAGAAATAATGAGTGCGGAAATAGAACAAGGAGAGAAAGAGAAAGGGAAGGCAAGGAGGAAAAGAGGGACAAAAAGAAAGAGAGAGGCTTAAACATTCACAGTGACAAGAGACAGTCAGACAGCAGCAGACAGGTGAGAGCCTTGGACGCTTCACCAGTACCTACTTGTCGCAGGGACATACAAGTCCACAGCATTTGCCTACATCTTTTAAACTTTTCTCAGCTTCCATCATGTCTTTGTTGATATGGTTCATGCCATCTTCAACACGCTCGAGTTGTTCTGGTCAGGACAAAGGGGTGACAGTAATGAAATGAGACTTTGCATCCTGGCAGACAAACGATGATGACAAATGACATCTAAGCTGTCCAGAAACACATCTACTCAAAACGTGAGACATCTGAATGATGCGGTGGGTGGTTAGGTTAGGTTAGGTCGTGCAAAGAACATGGGCTATGAGGCGTAGAGCACATACGTAAATAAAAAAAGTGATTTTTCAAACCGGCATGCATTTACCTGTTTAATTCATGCTCAACTTGACAATTTGCCTTGATTAAATTACAGAAGAAATTAAAGAAAAAGTTCACCCAAAATTACAAATTTCTGTCGTTGTTTAAATGCCCTCATATTGTTCCAAACCCATATGTGACCCTGGACCACAAAATCAGTAGCACATCAGTAGGCAAGTATATTTGCAGCAATAGCCAAAATGATCAAATGGGTCAAAATGATCGATTTTTCTTGTATGCCAAAAATCATTAGGGTATTAAGTAAAGATCATGTTCCATAAAGATATTTTGTAAATTTCCTGTAGTAAATATATCAAACTGCAATTTTTAATTAGTAATATGCATTACTAAGAACTTAGAACTTAGATTCCAGGTTTTCATATAGTTGCATCTCGGCCAAATGTTGTCCTATCCTAACAAACCATACATTAATGGAAAGCTTATTAATTCATGTGATTTCATTTTATTTATATGATGTATAAATCTCAGTTTTAAAAAAATGACCCTCATGACTGGTTTTGTGGTCCAGGGTCACATATGATCCTACATATAACACAAAAAGGGGATTTTTGTGTTTTCAAGTCACTATTTCCCCACATGGTTCTCAGCATCTATGATTTCACAAAAAAACATTTACCATCCATGGGACCTATCCGTTTCATAAAAATGTTCTTACACTAGGAAAAAAACATCTCTTTCAAGAACTATTCATTGAAAGATTTTTTAAGGCCCAAAAACCCCCTTTCGGAATCTTCTTTTTAAGAGTGATATTGAAATTGAAATGGGAATGAACTGGGGCTATAAAGCCCCAAAATCAGCACTGTAAAAGTATAATAATCATTCCATGAAAGCAGGTCCAGGGTTCAGAACAACATAAAAGTGACTCTTCATTTTTGGGTAAACTATCCCTTTAAAAATCAATAAGCACATGCTAATATTTTGTAATGGGGATGCCTTTAGGGAATCCAGTGGTTGCTGGCATGAATGCTTGGCATCAATGGGTACTGGCTCACTGTAACTGAGCCACTACTGCCTGAGCTAAACTGAAAAAAGAAAAAGTCAGGATGATTATGAACGTGTGAACATTGAGAGCAAACGCTGAGAAAGAAAGATGATCAGAAACAGAACAGGAATAAAAAGCAAAAGAGAATGAAATATGCAGTATAAATATTAGTTATTGTGTGCTAGGGGAAGCAAACTGAAGAATGTAATGGCTGATCATTCATGAACTGAAATGAACAACAGACTGAAGGGATACACATTCCTTTAGGGCTTTAGAAAACTGTAAAATCCCTGGGGGAGCAAAGCAGATGCTGCAGTTTTATAAAAACGAACAACTATAATAATAAGATTCACTTTTAAGTGTCTGTTCATCTGCCCTTAATTGAGCTTGAAAACTAAACTAAAAATGATATTCTTAGCTAGTTAAAATACAACTTATAGGGTCTAGTGTGAGGTTTCCACCTTATACCAACAACAAGCCAAACGGCAAATTGGGTTTTGCTGCTAATCCCATGAGCAAGAGCAGCGTGACTGAAGAAAGAGGGGGAAGGAGGCGAGAAAGAGACAGTGGGGGACTCGTCTCATCATTGGTTGACAGTGATGTGAAGCATATCTTCAAATTTTTTGTATCTAAGTAGAATAACAACAGGACTGAGCCAGTAGTGTGATGACACGCAGACTGCGGTGCATTCACTAAAATGCTTTAACGCCTGTCCAAACTGATAAAAGTAACCAGGATGGCTGAGTGGTTAAGGTGTTGGAGTTAAGATCCAATGGATAAATGCCCATGTGGGGTTGAAGAGTTGAGAGAAAGCATATTGGAGAAGCAGTTTCTACAACTACAATCTTAAACAAAAGCAACCAGGATGGCCAAGTGGTTAAGGCGTTGGACTTAAGGTCCAATGGACAAATTGGAGATGAGAGACAGCCTACTGGAGAAGCAGTTTCTACAACTACAGTTTTAAGACAGAGCAAAAGCGTATTGGAGAAGCAGTTTCTACAACTACAATCGGGAACAGAAGCAACCAGGATGGCCGAGTGGTTAAGGCGTTGGACTTAAGATCCAATGGACAAATGTCCTCGTGGGTTCAAACCCCACTCCTGGTAACAAATGTCAATTCTGTTATAAATAATTGCAGAAAATCTGCTTTACCTTAAAGAGATGAGAGACAGCATATTGGAGAAGCAGTTTCTACAACTACAATCTGAAACAAAAGCAACCAGGATGGCCGAGTGGTTAAGGCGTTGGACTTAAGATCCAATGGACAAATGTCCTCGTGGGTTCAAACCCCACTCCTGGTAACAAATGTCAATTCTGTTATAAATAATTATAACAGAATTGCAGAATTATAAAAATTATAATTATATAAATAGAATTATAAATAATTATAAATAATTGCAGAAAATCTGCTCTCTCTTAAAGAGATGAGAGACAGCATATTGGAGAAGCAGTTTCTACAACTACAATCTGAAACAAAAGCAACCAGGATGGCCGAGTGGTTAAGGTGTTGGACTTAAGATCCAATGGACAAATGTCCTCGTGGGTTCAAGCCCCACTCCTGGTAACAAATGTCGGTTCTGTTATAAATAATTGCAGAAAATCTGCTTTATCTTAAAGAGTTGAGCAAAAGCGTATTGGAGAAGCAGTTTCTACAACTACAATCTGAAACAAAAGCAACCAGGATGGCCGAGTGGTTAAGGCGTTGGACTTAAGATCCAATGGACAAATGTCCTCGTGGGTTCAAACCCCACTCCTGGTAACAAACGTCAGTTCTGTTATAAATAATTGCAGAAAATCTGCTTTATCTTAAAGAGTTGAGCAAAAGCGTATTGGAGAAGCAGTTTCTACAACTACAATCCGAAACAGAAACAACCAGGATGGCTGAGTGGTTAAGGCATTGGGCTTAAGATCCAATGGACAAATGTCCTCGTGGGTTCAAACCCCACTCCTGGTAACAAACGTCGGTTCTGTTATAAATAATTGCAGAAAATCTGCTTTACCTTAAAGAGATGAGAGACAGCATATTGGAGAAGCAGTTTCTACAACTACAACCTGAAACAAAAGCAACCAGGATGGCCGAGTGGTTAAGGCGTTGGACTTAAGATCCAATGGACAAATGTCCTCGTGGGTTCAAACCCCACTCCTGGTAACAAATGTCAATTCTGTTATAAATAATTATAACAGAATTGCAAAATTATAATTATATAAATAGAATTATAAATAATTATAAATAATTGCAGAAAATCTGCTCTCTCTTAAAGAGATGAGAGACAGCATATTGGAGAAGCAGTTTCTACAACTACAATCTGAAACAAAAGCAACCAGGATGGCCGAGTGGTTAAGGTGTTGGACTTAAGATCCAATGGACAAATGTCCTCGTGGGTTCAAACCCCACTCCTGGTAACAAACGTCGGTTCTGTTATAAATAATTGCAGAAAATCTGCTTTATCTTAAAGAGTTGAGCAAAAGCGTATTGGAGAAGCAGTTTCTACAACTACAATCTGAAACAGAAGCAACCAGGATGGCCGAGTGGTTAAGGCGTTGGACTTAAGATCCAATGGACAAATGTCCTCGTGGGTTCAAACCCCACTCCTGGTAACAAATGTCGGTTCTGTTATAAATAATTGCAGAAAATCTGCTTTATCTTAAAGAGTTGAGCAAAAGCGTATTGGAGAAGCAGTTTCTACAACTACAATCCGAAACAGAAACAACCAGGATGGCTGAGTAGTTAAGGCATTGGGCTTAAGATCCAATGGACAAATGTCCTCGTGGGTTCAAACCCCACTCCTGGTAACAAATGTCAATTCTGTTATAAATAATTGCAGAAAATCTGCTTTACCTTAAAGAGATGAGAGACAGCATATTGGAGAAGCAGTTTCTACAACTACAATCTGAAACAAAAGCAACCAGGATGGCTGAGTGGTTAAGGCGTTGGACTTAAGATCCAATGGACAAATGTCCTCGGGGATTCAAACCCCACTCCTTGTAACAAATGTCAATTCTGTTGTAAATAATTGCAGAAAGTCTGCTCTCTCTTAAAGAGATGAGAGACAGCATATTGGAGAAGCAGTTTCTACAACTACAATCTGAAACAAAAGCAACCAGGATGGCCGAGTGGTTAAGGCGTTGGACTTAAGATCCAATGGACAAATGTCCTCGTGGGTTCAAACCCCACTCCTGGTAACAAACGTCAGTTCTGTTATAAATAATTGCAGAAAATCTGCTTTATCTTAAAGAGTTGAGCAAAAGCGTATTGGAGAAGCAGTTTCTACAACTACAATCCAAAACAAAAGCAACCAGGATGGCCGAGTGGTTAAGGCGTTGGACTTAAGATCCAATGGACAAATGTCCTCGTGGGTTCAAACCCCACTCCTGGTAACAAATGTCAGTTCTGTTATAAATAATTGCAGGAAGTCTGTTTCATCTTAAAGAGTTGAGTGAAAGCATATTGGAGAAGCAGTTTCTACAACTACAGTCTTAAGAAAAAGCGGCCGAGTGGTTAAGGTGTTGGACTTATGACCCAATGGACAAATGTCCTCGTGGGTTCAAACCCCACTCCTGGTAACAAATGTCAATTCTGTTATGAATAATTGCAGAAAATCTGCTTTACCTTAAAGAGTTGAGCGAAAGCATATTGGAGAAGCAGTTTCTACAACTACAATCTTAAACAAAAGCAACCAGGATGGCTGAGTGGTTAAGGCATTGGACTTACGGTCCAATGGACAAATACCCTTATAAGTTTAAACCCCACTCCTGGTAGCGAATATCAATTTTGCTATGAATAAGTACAGAAAATCTGCTTTATCTTAACATGACACAAAGCATATTGGAGAAAATTCAACAAGTATGAACAAAAAACAACAACAACCAGGATGGCCGAGTGGTTATGGTGTTGGACTTAAGACCCAATGGACAAATGTCCTCGTGGGTTTGGTAGCAAATATCAATTCCATTATGAATAACAGCAGAAAATCTGCTTAATCTTAACGAGAAGAGAGAATGCATATCGGAGAAGAAATTTCTATAACTGCAACCAGGATGTCCAAGTGGTTAAGGTCATGAGTGTCCTTGTCCGTTGGATAGCAAATGTCTACTCTAGCATAAACTAGTGCAGGAAGGAGAAGAAGAAAACAGGCCCTTGAAACCATATTAGAGGAGCAGTCACTTCAACAGCAACCTGATAAAAACAGGATGGTTGAGTGATTATGCCATTAGACTTAAGATCCAATAGACAAATGTTCTCGTAGGTTCAAACCCCACTCCTGGTAGCAAAGCTGATTTCAAAAAAATTTAAATTTGTGCTTTATTAATGTCATGACATGTTCTATCTGTAAATAAATCGCATGTAGTGCCAAACCTTTTGGGACTGTTAACATTGTAGGCTGGTACCCAGAGGTTGTAGGTTCAAAATGCTGAAAATGTGATTAATGAGCTACCATCATGGTGCCCTTGCTTTAGACAACTGACTTTATGCGGTCCTTTAGCTAAATAAAGGGACACTCCCTTCTTATCACTACCTTTATATGTCTGCTGAAGTGGACTTCTAACTGGAAGCCTCCTGAGCTGTAGGAGACCATTACATTCAGCAATCAGAGCACAGCTTTATGAGACGTGCTGTTGTTCTGCTCTAAAACTGGAGGCAAGAAAGGTGGCGGGATCATTTAAGGTAGGAAATGGATTGTCCCGAGGCAGTCTGAGGAACACAACATCCATAATTTAACACAATGAGAAAAAGGGCTGTATGTTGTTTTGACAGACTAATTAAAATTTCTCTTCCATGTGGAAAGGAACTCAACACTTCTTATTATCCACATAAAACCGAATAAAGCCTCAAGCATTATAAGGGCTTAATTTGTCAATAGAGACGTGACTGTTTCTATTAAACCGAGTCACATCGTTGATAAATCAATTAGAGTTTTACTTTTCATAAAAATGCCTATGCTGTTCGTGGAATGGAGTACGTTTGTTTAATTAGCCTAAAATAGCAATGAGTGTTAACTGGAAAGTCTTTCGCCCCAGGGATTGTACACAGATATATTTCATCTGGTGAAGAGGAGAGCTGTTTGTCATTACCAGCAACATCGATCGTTCAATTTACCTCTTACATGACTCTCAAAACTTCGCTTTTGACATGACGGCCTGATGTTTATAATCATAAATGATGTTTAAATCATGTTTAATTTGCAAAAACAGCTCATCTGACAAAGCATTACGTTAAGTTCAAATAAGCAAATAAAAATGACTTACTGCACAACCTCATTAAATGATTCCATAATGTGTTTTTCGCCGTAACTTACCTCCCTGTTCATCCAGCATAACCAAAGTTCTGATACCAGCATCTTTACTCTAATCCATCAAGAATGGCAAAGCAAGAGAAAAGAGGAAATAACAAACAAATGAGAGAAGCCCACAGGTGAACAGAAAGAAGATTCACACATATTTAGGTCAGATATAAGAGAAAAGAGAAAAGAACAGCTGGGAATAAAAGAGCTTTTCAGCAGAGGACAGACCGTAGCGCACAGTGCTATCACAACTATTGAAATTCTTCAAGAGCGCTTTATTCATTTGGCAGGTAATTATAAGAAGGCAATGAGGTGGCAGACAGTATGGAGCTAAAATTAGTTCAGAATTGTAAACAGAGCACTGGATTGAACTCTGAAGGTATGAAAGCATGTGTGTGCAATATGGTGAGTCGTTCTCTGAGGCACGTGCAGGTTTTATTGACCTAAATAAAACAGCTGATTATCTTCAAATTCCACATCACCTCATTATTTTAACTAGATGATCGAGAACTGCTGAGGTTTGTTATCACAGCACCAAGTACCTACAGGAATCTTTATATGCAATGATAAAATCTATATATATATTAATAGATAATTGAGTCAAATATCCCCACTTATCAGTTCTGTCAATTCTTTTTGTACTAATAATAACAGGTATGTGCATTTGCTCAGCATTTAATCAAACTGACATATGGCATAATGGAAACTGGAAGCTGGAATATGAAATCACATGCAAGTAGCAGATGGGAACATTATATTTGTTCAGCACTGCTGAACTTTGAAGTTCATTAGCAGCCCGAGTATGCAATTTTCTTCCAGCAATGGCAAAAATGAAGCGAGAGAATGATTTGTTCACAAGTTTGGATAACCAATTTCAAGATGTAATTCACAGCACCTGGTACCAGGCCTGATTCTTTTTTAAGAAGAATTAAGATATAGAGACCAAAAATATTATGCATCTTGGCTGCAATAACCCTTCTCAGAGCAGGAATCTTAAGGAGTGCGCGACATACCGGTAGACAGAGATTTGGTAGGTAACAAAACTTTATCGTTTGAATGTGATTTTTAGCATTACGGTTTAAAAACAAGTGATTTTAAGCTGTTGAAAAGCAATCAGCAATTAAAGAAAACTAATTTTGCTATATGCATACACTGTCTAAGAGACTGTTTCTGAACGCTGTCAGAGGCACAAGCATGTGAATATGATTTATACTTGTTATCACACTAAAAGTAAAATTTAGGTTTCTGGTCTTTATAATGCCAAAGCGAACACCATCTTTTCTGAAGAGCATCTTTTCATCTCCACATGTGGGGTCAGGAGTGTTTGATCCCTATTAGACACTAGAAAGACTCGTTTTCTCTCCTGTGTCTCGCCACTGCCCTATCAGTAACACATAGATGGAGTTTCTCTGAAATCATTATTGATTTTTATCACACAGCGGAAATTCAGTGCTATTTCAACGTCTCAATTTCTGACCTTCGGTGGCCATGAAAACAAGCAGTGCACCAAACTCTTTGCAAAAACAGCTCATTTTGATGAGCAAGAATCTCTCCTAGTGATCACAGTGTGTAATTTCCAGATACAGTTACAAACACCTTGCAGAATCTGCAAAATGTTAATTTTTTTACCAAAATAAGAGATAAAGAGGAGATCATACAAATTGCATGTTATATTTTATTTAGTACTGATCTGAATATAATATTTCACATAAAAGACCTTTTACGTATAGTCCACAAGAGAAAATAATAGCTGAATTTATAAAAATGACCCTGTTCAAAAGTTTACATACACTTGATTATTAATACCGTGTTGTTACCTGAATAATCCACTGCTGTTTTTTTTTTTTTAGTAATAGTTATTCATGAGAACAGTTAAACTGCCCAGAAAAATGTACACATCTTCTATCTGTTCAAAAGTTTTCACCCTTGGATCTTAATGCATCGTGCTTCCTTTTGAAGCATCAGTGAGCTTTTGAACCTTCTGTATTAGTTGCATACGAGTCCCTCAGTTGTCCTCAGTGTGAAAAGATGGATCTCAAAATCGTACACTCATTGTTGAAAAGTGTTCAAATACAAGGACAACCATCACTAAACAAACCCAGGGGTAACAGGGTAATTTTTATAAATGCAACTATTATTTTCTCTTGTGGACTATATGTAAACATCTTTTATGTGAGATATCTTATTCAGGTCAGTACTATATAAAAATTAACATTAATTTTGTTTGATTCCTCTTATTTTGGTAAAATAACATTTTGCAGATTCTGCAATGTGTATGTATTTTGACTTCAACTGTATATGATTATAATCTCTCTCTATATATATACATATATATACACTGTATATATGAATAAATAATGTAAAATTATACATTGACAGAATAGCACTGAGTATGACTATTTATCTTACCTCTTCAACCAGCTGCAGCATGCGGCGAGTGCTTTCCAAAGACTGCAGAAAGAAAAACACATTTATTATTACCCCCAATTCACACAACAGCTAATATGTTCCTGCTTGTTGTTTGATTCTTCATGTTGTTATCTGATTGCTGTGTGTCGAGTATCACAGTTGGTACAAGGCCATAATGTTCATAATGTCAGTTCCGACAGCATGTTACTAATGGCTGCCAAGTTCAGACTGAGCTGAATGTACAGCCATTTCTTTTCCCCCTCCTTTCCTTCCTGTTCCTTCAAAGAAAGCTCAAGATAGCATTATCCACTCATGAATATTTAAAGCTCTCCCATTCCAGTCCAGTATATATATCAGAGCTGAAGAAATATGACTGTGCCGCGCCACAGGACGCTCAATAGCAGGCTGGGATTAAAGATCATTATTGAGATCTTGATTTTCTTTTTTCGAGAGCTATCATCAAGAGTCATACCATAGATCATATGGAACCATACACCACCTCGTCATTGTGAGGCTTTGAAGGTGAAGGGTGTATCTCTTTTTGTCGATATATAACCTAGTAAAATGTCTTGTCTTCTCTTTCTACCGTAAATATATTAAAACTTAATTCTTGATTAGTAATATGCATTACTAAGAACTTAATTTGCACAACTTTTCTCAATATTTAAATTTTTTTTTTTGCACACTCAGATTCCAGATATTCAAACAAAAATGTTGTCCTATCCTAGCATCAATGGAAAGCTTTTTTATTCAGCTTTCAGATGTATAAATCTCAATTTCAAAAAATGTACACTTATGACTGGTTTTGTTGTCCAGTGTCATAAATAATCATGGACATATGTCCAGTGGTCTTGTTAATAACACACTAGACTTCTGATGACATGGTCATCTGTGTTAACCCTCCCACATGGAGTTGTGTGTCGAAGTTCTGATTATTCAGCAGGAGAGCAGTGTGATTAAAGGTCTATCAAAGCCAGTGGAGAACCCCCACTGGGCAGGTGCTCTGAGGGAGGCGGTTTCTTTCTGAAACGAGCAGAGAACCTCTCACTGATCATCACTGCTTCTGCCTGGTAACCAAGCAGCTTCCACTGCTCCATGACAAATAGATGAGCAGTCTTAATATAGAGCTGCTTCATTTTGCACAAAACAGATTTATTAATTCAGAGATGCTCTTTAGAGTGCTTCTGTCTTCTACTGCAAGTCTGGAAGTCATGGTGTGTTCATTTCTCCTTCACGCTGGGACGGGTCTATTTATAAACAGGTGCTGTCGTATTTAGGGTTTATTTTTAGACCTACTTCTCCCATGCATGTTGAAGGTGTACTTACCTCATCGGCCAGCTGATCAGCTTTGGCCTGCATGTCCGTCAGCTCGTTGCGCATGTCGGCATCGTCTGCCATGGCTGTTGGAGGGATGAGGTGCTCGCCTCTAAATGGAAAGTGTAGCTCTTATTTGAAGGCTGGAATAGAGATGAAAAATGCTTTGTGTTAGGTTATGCCAACAAAGACACACAGAAGCAAGTATTCCTGACAGCAATGCACAAAAAGTACATACACCTTGTGGAATCCGCAAAATGTTAATTATTTTACCAAAATAAGAAGAATCATACAAAATTAATGTAATTTTTTTTATGTAGTACTGACCTGAATAAGACATTTTACATAAAAGATGTTTACATATAGTACACGTGATTCTTAATACTGTGTTGTTACCTGAATGATTCACAGCTGTGTTTTTTTTTGTTTAGTGATAGTTGTTCATGAGTCCCTTGTTTGTCCTGAACAGTTAAACTCTTGCTGTGCTTCAGAAAAATCCTTTAGGTCCAACAAATTATTTAGTTTTTCAGCATTTTTGTGTATTTGAACCCTTTCCAACAATGACTGTATGAATTTGAGATTCATCTTTTCACACTAAGGACAACTGAGGGACTCATATGCAACTATTACAGAAGTTCAAATGCTCACTGATGCTCCAGAAAGAAAAACGATGCATTAAGAGCTGGGGGTGTAAACTTTTGAACAGAATGAAGATGTGTACATTTTTATTATTTTGCCTAAATATCACTTTTTTTTATTTAGTACTGCCCTTCAGAAGCTACAGAGGATATTTACATTTCCCAGAAGACAAAATAAGTTAAATTTACCCTGATCTTGAAATGGCTCTTAATGCATTGAATTTCCTTTTGAAGCATCAGTGAGAGTTTAAATCTTCTACAATAGTTGCATATAAATCCCTCAGTTGTCCTCAGTGTGAAAAATGGATTTTAAATTCATACAGTCATTGTTGGAAAGGGTTCAAATACACAAAAATGCTGAAAGCCCAAACAATTTGTGGGATCTGAAGAATTTTTTTGAAGAACAGCAGGAAGTTTAACTGTTCAGGACAAACAAAGGATTCATGGACAACTATCACTAAACAAAAAAACTTTTCAACTACTATTTTCTCTTGTGGACTATATGTAAACATCTTTTATGTGGAATATCTTATTCAGGTCAGTACTAAATAAAAAATAACATGCATTTTGTATGATCCCTCTTATTTTGGTAAAATAATTTACATTTTTCAGATTCTGTATGTAAATTTTGACCTCAACTGTGTATTGCTGAATGAACAAACAGAATTTATAAGTGAGTCACACAGTTCTGTGCATCACATGTACATCTCTGCGTTTCATTCTATTTCCATTTGAAGTCAGTAATCAAGCAAGTATTGCATGGCAGTCAATATATCCAGACTCATTCTCAGAAACTGACTCATCAATTCAAGGACTCAGGTTACTCAAAGCTCACAAAATAGAAAGGGAAAAATGATAGACATATCCTGGAAGATGTGTCCTGAGAATTACATTATGAATTCATTAGTACTTCTAAAAATAATGTAGGAAATGTAAAGTGCCATCCAAGATGTATATGAGTTTGTTTCTTCATCAGAACAGATTTGGAGAAATTAGCATTACATCACTTGCTCACCAATGGATCCTTTGCAGTGAATAGGTGTTGTCAGAATGAAAGTTGATCAAGATTGCAGCTGATAAAAACATCACAATAATCCACAAGTAATCCACACTTATACAAGAGCAGTTAAAGTTAAATGTTAATTGATGGACTCAAGTTGTACGGATTACTTGTTGTTTATTATCGGCTGTTTGGACTCTCATTCTGATGGCACCCATTCACTGCAGAGGATCCATTTGTGTACAAATTGAAATCTTTGGATAAGTTATTCCTTTCAACAAAACAACCTTATTTATTTTTTAAATGCAATTTATAATGGATAAAATAAAGCACCACCTACATATCTTCTGAAAATACATCTGATCACATAAGTAAAATGGTTCATGAGTACCTTTAAACGCCTTGAAAGACAAATGCACTGTCTAGACTGACCACAGGGTCATTTTCAAGAGTGTTCACTGAAATTATGCATATGTCACATCCATCTGTATCAAGGGTCTTGTATGCTTTCATAAATGCCACAGGGTCTTATGTATCTTGAGATCATTTGTTCTTTTCACTGAAAATATAAAGATGCTTTTATAATCTAGTTTAAATGTAGAAAAGCATTGGACACAAGTGTGTCATGTTGGCTGCAGCATCATCTTGGCATTCAGGCACTGGCATCTTTCCCTTATATTCCTCATCTCCTGGCACGGAAAACACTTGATCTGCCTACTGTTGATCAACATAGGGACCAATCAGAGATTTTGTCAGATTTACCACTTTAGCACTACAGAATGTCCTTAAACAGACAATAGATTGCATTTCTTTTTACATTTCTGTCCAAAACCACTTGCAATGCTTTCAGATTTCAGTTTTATCTGTTATCTGCAAACCAAAGCTGTGACCTTTGCGTTGCTCGCATTGTGCTACAGACAACAAGAGTTGACACTTTTTTTCCTGGTTGGATGGTGCCAGGAATACATGACCACCGGTCCATGCAATGTTACTTTAATAAGTGTAAGTTGGCATCAAGTCATGTAAATATCTTGCCAGAAATCTGCTGGAGCTGCTGCCGGTGCTCCCTGTCATTAGCCATTTCGTCTCATGCCAACTGGAAAAGGCAGCAGACCTCTAATGCTCTATCTTCTCCCTGGTTGCTCTCTCTCTCTCTCTCTCTCTCTCTCTGCTCCAGTGGTGAGAGGTCCAGAGAAAACATGAGTAATTAACTTACTCTCTTTTCTATTATAAGATGATTAGATTAACTAAAGAATCACATTCGTACAAAGCGTCAAGCTGAAAGCCTGCTGATCTGTGGCATGACTCTTGTGGCTTCTTGCTTTTATTATTCTGTTTCTGTTCCAATGTCTCTGCTTTGTTTTACAAATCAAATAGATGAACTATCAACAGCCTTATAATGTATCTAAAATGCAGAGTGTTGTCACTGAACGTAAACAACGCCACTGAACCGAACAAAATGTGCATATTTTGCTGATTATTACTGTTGAAAATGATCAATTATTGTCATGTTTTGGCTTGTACTAATCGGTCAGACTAGGAAAAACATTTGGAGTGCTGATATAGACTGCCAAAAGTTATAACAAATCAAGGAGAAGAGTGCAAAAATCTGTCTGAGGAGCAAAAGGTGTTTGTTGTTGGCCAAACTGAACCAAAAATTCCAGAGCAAGGATCCTGATAACATTCATGTTTTTTCTTATCATTTCCAGTCAGGTAGGTCAAATATTAGGCTAATATCGTAATAAATAGTGCTTGTATGTATCTTTACCACCTATTAACTTTTTCTGCTTACTAAGACCTTCTCTATATGATTTAGCAGCTTCCACACAATTTTTCTGTGTTTTCAAGGTGTTCAGTAGTACATTGACTGTGCAATCCATGCTGTTTTTTACACCCGAGTATCACCAATATGGCAGCGCATCTGGGTAACGTTAACTGACCAAATCGTGACGTAAGTGCAAATTTTATAGGCTTGGCTTCCGTTTCATTCACATCTCCACATCCAGCTATTTTTAGCTTGTTTTGCTGCTTGATATTACAAATAGGTGTGTCTTACCATATTGTTTTAATGTATTATGAACACACTGGTTTGTATTGCAAACAGTATTGCTGTTTACTACACGTTGTTATTCTTTGCATCTAATAAACCGGAAGTCTCACTAATAAGCTTACTTCCGCGCTGAAGAAAAAGGTGGATAAAAGAAAATATATAGACTATATTAAATCATACGTATTAGAATTATGCACATAAACGTGTAATTTAAAACAAAAGTTAACTTTACCAGGTTTATGAGGCCCATCTGCTTGTTATTGTGCCATTTTGCTATTTCGCTTGTGAAGGACGAATCATATTGAACTAATCCCTTTAGTGACTCATCGTCACTTATCGCCACCTACTGTTGTAATGATGTAACACACAGAAAGATTCATCAAATTAAACCGCAAACAAATCTGAACGAATCTGAACAAAATGATTCAAAATCACTAATGAATCATCATCACCACTACAGAGTCGATTCCTTTGTGGAGTCGACTCTTGATTGTCAACGCCTCAGAATCGATTCCCAGATATACTAAAATGCTAATAATTTCAAAGTTTTAATTTGGGGAATTAATAACTTCAGAATTAGTATCTGAGTCTGGATGAATTTGAAAGCATGTTAAAATTTGCATATATGCTGCATGGCAAGAAAAAAGACAAATCTACTGCAGTGTAAATAGGGCAGTCTATATGGAGCACATATGGTATTAAGATTCCCACTCCCTGCGTCATCCTTTATAGCTCTCTATCTCTTATTTTTTTATTCCAGTTCTTTCTATAGAAGCTGTTATAAAATAATAATTTGTGAGGAAACCTCAAACCGGCATGTCTCACACTTTCACTATCACACGAAACGCAACGCCTCAAAAGAAAATCGTCAAGACTCTTCAAATGCCAATTATGTTCAGAAAGAGCTACACGCTGTATCTTAGGGGGCGAAAAGAACATTTAACACAAAGCTTACAAACGCACATAAGGATAAAATGACAGCTAAGGTCAGGTATTCATGACATATAGTATGTGAAAACGATGCTTCAGAAATGACTCTAAATGTAAAATGCAGAAGCCTACAGCGAAGTTTGTCATTGCGATTTTATAATGTGTGAGGACGCTAGGGTCAAGCCCATGATGTGCTTTGCAGACTTATGTCAATGTAGCTGAAATCTACCGTCGGGTACAAGCAGTGAGTTCAAACCTATTTTTGCTTCATGACTCGCCAGATATTTAATGTTTCATGCCCATAAAACACACAGAGTGCAGTGCATAAAAAATGAATTACGCGTTTATTTTGTTCTTTTGTGAGTGTAGTGAACGCCAGCTGAAAATTGTAAGCATGTCGTTTGTGGATCAGTCACCATCTAAGGCAAAATAATGAAATATTTTTAGAAGTTGGAGTAAAAATATCACACACTCTCCCTAGAGAGTGTGGTACCACGATGTGCGCCGTTCGAACACCTCCGCTCAGTTTTAATGAACCAGTGAAGTTTTATATTCTTCTGTGACCTGCATCTGAAGGGTTGCTGTCCATCTCTTTGCACCCTGGAGCGACTTGCTGGTAATTTAAAGCACTCTTGTTGAACTTGACATTTACTAACAGTAACGGTTAAATTTGTAGGTCGTAAATGACCTTGTCCAAACACGTCAATTAAATGAGCTGCGTTCAGAATAGCACAAAACTGTTCACCGTTTCTGCATTATATAGTGTTTCTATGCACATCCAATACCTGGATCACCTACTACATCTCTTTCATCACATATTGTGCACTCAGAATGATTGTACTGAGAAGAGCGAAGATATTTTTATACAAAACTGGATTAAAAATGCAACAACCATTTTATTTCCCAGAATTTGACGTCACTTTCTGAATTAAACCTTCAACATGCTGAGTTGAATGCAGAACACAAATGTATGAATCATTGCATTTATCAGTTCACAAATGTTTTTAAAAGCACCACTATTCAAAAGATTGGAGACAGTCGAATTTGTCTTTCTTTTTGAAAGAAATTAATGCAAAGATGCATTAAATTGATCAAAAGTGACAGTAAAGACATACATAATATTTCTATTTCAAATAAATTTTCTTTCTGAACTATTTATTAATGAAAGAATTGGGGAAAAAATATATAGAGCAACACAAATAAAATAAAATAAATACAAAAAATATTATAAAAAAAGAATATATTTTTATATAACATTATATATATATATATATATATATATATATATACATTTATACTAAAAAAACAAAAAACAAGATTGAAATCTATTTTACATATGCTAATATAAGCACATGGCCACGTAAAAATATTCTTTCTTAAACCAGCTTCCAACAGAAGTACACTTGCATGGTCTTTGAGAAGATACTGCTATAATTTATCTCAGTGCAATGGAAACTGCATTGTCTCCAGGTGATAAACAAGAAATTAGAGATCCAGTTACACTGTATTCGACGTGCTTTCTCTCCATCTCTCACTCCATTACAATCTCTCCTGAGCCATCCTAATTCAGTATTCCATTAATAATGGACGATGTGTCAGATAAGGAACAAGAGCAATGGCTTTCTCATTGGCAAGCATTTTCTTCCAGCCTTGTCTCTACAATGCCATGGATGCACAGGCCATCTTGTAAATCATTGTTCTTCAAGGACGTAGCTTATCCGCCAAACCCGAGTTAATCCACACCCCAAGACAATAACTACATTGCCACCCAAACATGCCAGCTGTGGGCGTACTTTCCCTTTCCTGTCAGGAAAATAGGCCTGGATTGATGTATCATGGCCAATTTTGGCAGGCGGCATCACAAACTTTTCACATTTATTTGGCAGATGCTTTATTAAAAAGCAACATACATTTAATTCAAGGTAAAGTACAAGGTTTTGGTTTGCCTGGGACTTGCAATAGTGAATTTATATCACGCAATTCTAAGAAAAAATTCCCAATTGCAAGATATAGACTTGCCATTCTGAAAAAAGTCCCAATTGCAAGATATAAACTCCCAGTTCTGAGAAAAAAAGTCAGAATTGTGAGTGTCTTCCAATTCTGACTTTATAACTCGCAACTGCAGGTTTATTTCATGCAATTCTGATAAAAAAAAGTCACAATTGCGAGATATAAACTCCCAATTCTGAGAAAAAACTAATTGTGAGTTTATTTCTCAGAACTGCGTGATATAAAATCGTAATTGTGAGTTATAAAGTCAGAACTGCATGATATAAACTCGCAAATTAAGTTATAATGTAAGAACTGCGAGATATAGTAATAATTCAGACTTTTTTCTCAGAATTGAGCAATATTAACTCACAATTGCAAATTATAAAGTCAGAATTGTGAGATATAAAGTCACAATTCTGACTTTTTTCTCAGAATTGTGAGATATAAACTTGCAATTGCAAGTTATAAAGTCCAATTTTGAGGGAGAAAAAAAGACTATGTTGAGAATGACTTTTTTTTTCTCCGTATCGTAAGAATTAAAAGTCAGAACTGTGAGATATAAACTCAATTCTGAGAAAAAAGTCAGAACTGTGAAGTCAAAACTTTATTTCTTAGAACTGTGAGACTTGCAATAGCGAGTTTATATCACGCAATTCTTAGAAAAAAAAGACTAAAATTTGAGTTTGTTGCAATTCGACATAATTTCTCAGAATTGCCACTTTATTTCTTAGAATTTCGAGTTTGTATCATGCAATTCTGAGAAAAAAAGTCAGAAGTAAGTGTTTATTTCTCATAATTGTGAGTTTATATCTCGCAATTCTGAATTTCAATTCTCACAATTCTGAGAAAAAGTCTGAAATTTAAGTTTATGTTGCAATTTCTCAAAATTGTGACTTTATTTGTCAGAATTTCAAGTTTGTATCATGCAATTCTGAGAAAAAAAGTCAGAATTGCTAGTTTTGAGAAAAAATTCTGAATTGAAAGACAAAAAGTCACAGTTAACCGCAATTTAAGCTTTTCTAGCACTTAAAAATGTCAGTCATAGAGATACTTTCCTCTTAAAGACTTTGCAAAACTTTATTGCCATAAATCTTAATCATTTTCAATGAATGATGGAATATTATTCAACCTACAAGAATGGGGGTTCAATAAAAATGCTTGTATCACCAAACAATGCCAATATATACCAATATAAGGGCCTGCACATTGTATTTCTCTCTTTAGCATGCAAAAGGTCATTTCGTTTACCCCTTTGGCAAGTGTTGTGCAAACCACCTCTGACGTGAAGGGCAAGTACAAGGTTGATATATACCACAACCTTGACATTGAGAAACATGTTTGCTGAACTCTGACCACATAAAAAAAACAAGAACACAGCTCTATTATATACTATGTGTCCACTTGTGAAATTGGGTTTTTATTTTCATGAGTGCAAACATACCATTATGTTGGACAAATGACAGAAACTATACATGCATTTATTTATAATGTATGTCTATTTAATGGAGAAGAAGAAAAGGCTTCTCTAAATATGGTTATTATTACTTTTGTGCTGTTGCCTCTAAACAATATTTGCCATCTCCATTTGTATTCAATGTGACAGTGATGGATCTTAATGATTATTATAAATAAAGACCTGAACTAGCATCGAACAAAAACATGGTTCAAAAGGCTTGGTTCTGAAATATTTGAATGCACATAATCAAATCCATCTGGAGTGAAAAGCACACGTAATTTAATTTCTGCATCAAATAACCCTCAGTTCAACATTTTAGCAGATTTTCCACCTAGACACTTTTGATAAGAATTAGCTGATGCAAAAACGACCCTCGCAATGTGATGCTTAATGTTAACGACAGGCCAAAACCACATTAATGACTCAGCTGCTATTGTGAATATAAAATAAGCAGAATAATTAGCACTGAGTAGTCAGAGTGATCTGACATTTTCACAGAACATTTACAATACGTGATAAACAGCATCCAGCTGAGCCTGCCTTTGAGATATTTATGCAATTATACAATTTTAAAAAGTAAAATAAATAAATCACACTAAAAATAAAGCAACAGCATATGGTGAATGACATAAACCTAGTCTAACTCATATTTTTATAGTAAAATATTTGTTACTGCATATGAAAATAACAGGGCTAAAAAAAAGTGCTAAAAATTCATTACATGATGCGCTGGCTAATCTAATCAATTTGGCATGACATTACACCCAAAAGCTAATTTAAATCCACTGTAGTGTTAAATAAATGTTTTAAGTGCATATTAAGTGAAATATTATTTAAAAAATATATATTATTTATAGTCCACATTTGAAGTGGATCAAAAAAAGTTAATGAAAGCCGTCCTAAGAAAAGAACGGGTATTGTTTTGGTTTTAGGACAACTGTGATAAAAGGTTTCATCCACTTTAAACGTTAACTTCTGTACTTTAAATACATATTACTTTAACTATGAATCGAAAACCGCCACTATGTGTCAGTAATTCACTGTTTAAGTGAGCGAGTCACTCAAACAACCGATTGGTTCAAACGATTCACAGAATCATCGGCTCAGTCGATTCCTTCAGAAACCGCGGATTCATTTAACGACGAAACGCTAGAACTAAAATCTTTTCCGAAATTGAGTAAAACAGTAACACACTACTAGCTTAAGCTTTATTGTATTGTTGTATAAAATCAATATCACATCTGTAATCGTCCATATACGAGATAAAAAAACGCATTCTTGCTCGTGTGATATCTTCAACTGTATCTGATAAACAGAGCTGGGTAGTAACTGATTACATGCAATCTGAATTACGTAATCAGATTCCAAAAATGAAGTACTTGTAATCAGAGTAAGTTACATTTTAAAGTACTTGTAATTAGAGTACAGTTACTTTTTCATGGATTACATGATTACATATTATTCACACAATAGCAATGTATTATTCATAATTCACTGATATCCTGCTAATTTCTCTTTTTTATCTTTTCAATTTTCATTTCTAAATTTGTGGACATTCACACCACAGGTGTTGACAGCATCTGACCACTGGATTTACAAAAAACTTTTCAGGTTTCAACATTGCAGCAATACTGGTGAACACATTCATTTTAACAGGTTTTTTTTAACCATGTATTATTATATCTTTGGAAGGCTTTTGTCTTCCCAACTCATTAAAAATTAGTTTTTATTTACGTTGCATTTACATTATTTTTTATTTACATGTCATGCAGGCATTCCAAAACTGTTTGTCATCTAAACCTTATATGCCAAATATACAGGTGCATCTCAATACATTAGAATGTTGTAGAAAAGTTAATTTATGTTAGTAATTTAACTCAAATTGTGATGATTTTGGCTTACATTTAACAAATTACTGAAATAAATGAACTTTGCCATGACATTCTAATTTATTGAGATGCACCTGTATTTATTATAACTACCCCTGATTTTTTTTACCCCTGAGACCCCTGAAAAATAAGCTTTTTAATTGCTATTTGAGCATAAGAAACTACATTCATGGGGCTATTAATTTCAGTTTTATTGCTGATTTGACATGTAATTTAATTGTGAGTTCAGCAAGCAGGTTTTGAGATTTCAGGATTCACCCATTTATTAAGACTTGGTCATGTATGAGCTACCCGGAGGTGTTGCAAATGTAGTGTACAGACTATCTTTGAAAGGGACTTTGTTTTAAAATTATTTATTTTAATTTCATTTTTTATGATGTAATTAATTGTTAGCTTTCATTAAACTCACAAACCCCCTGCAGTTCCTTTATGAACCCTAGTTTGGGAAACCTTGATGTAATATAGTGTTTAATGCACTTCATGTTGTAAATGACAAAGAATGGAACATATTTTCTTACTCTTTGCATTTTTTACATCATTATTGTACAAGATAATCCTATTTAAATCAATGTGATATACAAGTTAAGTTAAAAGTAATCTAAAAGTAATCTGATTACTTTTATATTACTAAAATATGTAATGTAACTGATTACACTACTGACTACAATTTTTGTCATGGAATCTGGAATCTGTACCTGATTACAATTTGTAAGTAATCTACCCAGCTCTGCTGATAAACAGAAGACAAAAACAAATTCAGGAGCATTTTTTACATCATATCTTGAATTTTAGGGGCATATAACTGCATTTTCATAGGCTACATCACGCTTTCAGTCAGTCCTCGTCCTACATGTTCGTCAGCAAGATGACGCAAACATTAAATGCCTTATTAATTTTAACACGTTATTATTTTCACAATAATTAATCACACCTAATAACAGAGTTTAATTGACAGCCCTAGTACATCGTTATGCTTTAATAAAATTAATGCTAGAATTGTGTCATCTTTGGAGCTCATTGTAATGAGATATTAACCTCCAAGAGCACATTTTGTTTGAGCTAATCTTCATGTTAGCAATATCATGTAAGCGCTGACAAAGAAAAGGCCAGGTGCTTCTTCATAACACATCCCAGTACAAATCCCAAAAGCACATTGCTCGGCAGGATGTGTCACCCTGCACAGTTAAGAATAGCTTGCAATGATGAAACATACAATAAAAAGTCTGCCTGATGAAGGACAAAAAGTTCATTGAGCATTCAACACAATGTGAGGAAGATGATGAATGTGACCCCAGCCATCTACAGCCAGATGTTACCACGTTTACCTCCACATCTCATGAGGAGAACAATGTAGAGTCTCTTTTATATCAAAACAGAGTCCGTAAAAAGAAAATAATGTTTTGCATAGAGGTCAGTGAGATAGACAGATTTGTCAATCAACATTTCATTGTATCCTCTAGAGGAGATCGAAGTAACGCCTCCTCCAGAGACCTGCTGCCTGATGTGTATGAAACCCGTCAGGCTGTGTTACGTCGGCCATGCCGGGCGACACAGGGCTACAGATTAAACCCACTATTTAAATAGGATTTGTGGCCTACTGGTTCTCTTGACTCAAAGCTTACTGCCTTGTCCCGCCTCTTCTGTAAAATTAATTTACAACTTATGAGATTAATTGAAAGAAATATTTCATGCATTTACACTACCAGTCATAAATTTGAGATTTTTGAAGATTTTTAATGTTTTTTTAAAGAAGTCTCTTTTGCTCACCAAGCCTGCGTTGATTTGATTCCAAAGCACAGCGAAAACTGTAAAATGTAAAAATATTTTTACTGTTTAAAATAACTTTCTATTTGAATAGATTTTAAAATATAATTTAATCCTGTGATTTCAAAGCTGAGATTTAAGCGTCATTACTCGAGTCACATGATCCGTCAGATATCATTATAATACTCAGATTTGCTGCTCAAAAAACATTTATTATTATTATTATTATTATTATTATGTAGAAAACAGCTGAGTAGTTTTCTTTTTCAAGCTTCTTTGATGAATAGAAAGCTCAGAAGAACAGCATTTATCTGAAACAGAAATCTTTTGTAACATTATAAATCTCTTACACATCACTTTTGGTCAATTTAAAGCATCATTGCTAAATAAAAGTATTAATTTCTATCATTTCTACATTTTAAAATATATACAAATAGAAAACAGTTATTTTAGATGGTAAAATATTTCAAAATTGTACTGTTTTTGCTGTACCTTGGATCAAATAAATGCAGGCTTGGTGAGCAGAAGAGACCTCTTTTTAAAAAAACATGAAAAATCTTACTGTCCAAAAACATTTGACATTTATATTAGAAAAGTACACTACAAAACTACAAAATTACTAAAACTTAAAAAAAAATACAAATAAAACTAAATAAAATCTAAAATAGTCTCAGTAATCTCAGATACTAAAATAACACAATAGATGATGATAGATCGATAGATAGATAGATAGATAGATAGATAGATAGATAGATAGATAGCGAGAGACAGAAAGAAACTTTACTATTTTTATCTAGTATTATCATAAAGGTCTAAGAATGAAGCAGAGTGAATATGATACTGTATAATACATCTTAATGTAGTGTATTTATACATAAATCTTGTCTGTAATATTGCAGCAAGTTAATAAATGCTCTGTGAAAACATTATTAGATTATCTTGCTTGGTATGACTGGAACTGGCTTTGACCCAGGGGGGACCCCAAAAAATACTTCCAGCACGGTGTTATCTGGCACAGGCATGAGTCTAATTATAGTCATATGTGATGTTTACTCTTGCAGAAGTGCCTTTATGCATGATTTAGTCTCATGCCACACCAAATGTTGCCTTAATATGCAGCATAATCAGATCTCATTCCGCACAAAACCGTGTCACTGGATATTCCAGCTGTGACCTCCATCCTGAAGCTGATACTTCCTCGTATATCAGTACAAGCAAGGGTCTTTTCACTCTTCTACCATTACCTGCTCTCACTTTCCCTAGACAGCCATTAGACAGCAAATCCCATTCAGTTTAAAGCATGATAACCATGACAACCAGAAAAGAAAAAGAGAAACGAGAGAAGAAAGAAAAAGCAAACTTTTAGGTTTCAAACAAGATGTATCACTGTCTAGATGTTTGCAAGCCAACTCAGACAACACTAAGGCAGAGTAAAGAACAGAAATAGACAGAGAGAAAGAGAAAATGGTGGGACATCCAAACAGCACAGACAAGTGCTGGGTAATTTGCAAGTTACCAAGCAACCTGAAGAACCATACAACCATAGAAAGCATTTCCCTCTATCCTATCCATCTTGTTCCATGTCGAATAAAAAGATCATCCATTTTATCCACCGATATTATATATCACGCAAACATAAAATTTCTCAACATTTACTCACCCTCAGACCATCCAAGATACAGATGAGTTTCTTCATCAGAACAAATTTGGAGAAATTTAGCATTTCAACACTTGCTCACCAATGAATCATCTGCAGTAAATGGGTGCCGTCAGAATGGGAGTCCAAAAAACTGATAAAAACATCACAATAATCCACAGTAATCCCCAAGACTCCAGTCCATCAATCAAAGGATTACTCCACTTCCAGAATTATCATTTCCTGATAATTTACTCACCCCAATGTCATTTAAGATATTCTTTCTTTCTTTAGTCACAAAGAAATTGAATTTGAGGAGAAAATAAGCTGTTTTTTACTCTAAGTGTGTAATGCTCAGAGTACACATGCGCATCGCAGAGGTAGACAAGACGAGCATTTAATGGTAAATAGTATATAAATTACTTTTTTTTTTTTTTTTGTTAGAAAATAACCGATTGTTTTGCTATATAAGACCTTTATTCCTCGGCTGGTATCGTGTAGAGCCCTTTGAAGCCACATTTTTAACCTTCAAGAAAGAAAGACATGAACATCTTGGATAACATGGGGGAGACTAAGTTATCAGGATTTTTTTTGTTATTTTGGAAGTGGAGTAATCCTTAAACATCTTGTGAAGTGAAATGCTGCATGTTTCTAAGACTACGTTCACACTGCCAAAAAAGTCAGATTTTTTCATTAAATGTGACCAAGGTGTGTTTTTTGCATGACAATGTGAACGGCACAAACCGCATGGAATCTGATCTTTTACAATCAGATGTTCAATACGTGGTTCTAAATCCGATACAGTTCGGATGTTTTGCAATGTGACCTCAGTCTGAACAGTCAGATCAGAATTCATGCGACTTTTACGTCATTCAACATCGACACACTTCACAACTGTGTGCTAGCGCATACCACCGCAGGTGTGTTTACTTGGCGAAACGAGGAGAGCAGTGAAGTCAGTCAGTGGAAGGACAGTGAAGTGCAAGAGTGAAGCACACCGACTTCCGTGGCCTTCAAGTTTACTTCTTACGACAGCGCAATACTCGTGATGTCTTACGTTACTGTCGTTGTGCACATGCGTTTCAGTTCAGGCCAATGACAAGTTCACACAGGAATCAGATATGGGCCACATTTTTAAAAACAATGTGAACAGGCAAACAAAAAATCAGATCTGAGCAGAAAATCGGAATTGAGCATTAAGGCGCGCAGTCATTTTAACCTTAAACCATTAGATTTGGCCAACATACTGGTCCAAAAGCCATAGTAACGCTTTCTCTAGTGAAAAAGTCCATCCTCTCTCACATTAAAATCCACCAAAATATTTCTCACCTGATTCAGATGAGACAATTATTTTCAATTAAGAAAGCGATGGAAGCAATAGTTTAAGGTAAAAAACATCTTAGTGATACAAACATGCAACTTTTTCCTTTACAAGACATAATGTATTTCTGTCATGTTTGTTACTTTGGGATGTTTATATCAGCTGTTTGGACTCTCATTCTGACGGCACCTGTGCACTGCAGAGGATCAATTGGTCAGCAAGTGATGCAATGCTAAATTTCTCCAATTAATGTTCTGATGAAGAAACATACTCATATACATATTGAATGACCTAGGGTTAAGTACATTTTTGGGTGAACTATTCCTTTAAAAGATTAGTTGACTTCCAGAATACAACTTTACTGATAATTTACTCTCCCCCATGTCATCCAAGATGTTCATGTCTTTCTTTCTTCAAAAAAAGAAAAGAAATTAAGGTGTTTGAGGAAAACATTTAAGGATTTTTCTCCATATAGTGGACTTCAGTGGTGGCCAACAGGTTCAAGGTCCAAAATGCAATTTCAATGCAGCTTTAAAGGGTTCTACATGATCCCAGACAAGGAATATGGGTCTTATTTAGCAAAACAATTGGTAATTTAAAAAGATCATATTATATACTTTTTAACCACAAATGCTCATCTAGCACTAGCTCTATGATGCGTGTTTGTGACTTCACACACTGTGCAATCATGTTAAAAAACTGTGTTTCGGTTCAAAAATGTAGGGTAGGGCAAAAACCTCCATCTCATTTTATCCTCCAACTTCAAAATCGTCCAATTTCGTTGACTTCTTTGCATGTTTACTTTGTAAACACTGGGTCAGTACGTCACACATGGATGATTACATACTGTGTTTGAGCTAGTGCAAAACAAGCATTAGTGGTTAAAAAGCATCTAAACTTACATTTTCTTTTGAAAATGGCAGATTGTTTCGCTAGTTAAGACCCTTATTCCTCGGCTGGGATTGTGTAGAGCCCTTTGAAGCTCCACTGAAACTGCAATTTGGACCTTCAACCCGTTGGCCACCACTGAAGGTCCCTTACATGGAGAAAAATCCTGGTATGTTTTCCTTAAAAACCTTAATTTTGACTGAAGAAAGAAACTTTCTAATCCTTAAGAGTTAGACATGCTCTTTAAACATCTGCTTTTGTGTTCAATGGAGAAAAGAAAGTCATATTCATTTGGAACAACGTAAGGGTGAGTAAATGATGCCAGGATTTTCATTTGTTGGGTGAACGATCGCTTTAAAAATAGACTGCTTGAATTGCAGCGTGTAACACGGTCAGAAGAAGTGAAAATCAACTCCATGTAACCCCCCTGAGAGCCCTTTTAACTCTAATAATCAACTATTAAATCCTGCTCATTACAAAAGCACAGCTCATCAAACCTAATCAGCCGTTCTGACACCTTCCAGAAGACAACAGTTCTCCAAGGTGTGATAAAAAACTAGAAAGTGGGGTAGTTAGCATGAGTCAGCCGTCTGCGAAGCATGTGATTAAATATTTGAATGTAACTGTCACGAAAACGACAGGTTCCTCAAACCAATGTTTTGACGCTCGACAAGGTCAGCTACAAATGATCCCCAAACGTACACATCTCTAAAATTACAAAAATGTCAGGAGAATTGAATCCTGTAACTCCAGAGGAGGAATGTTAGCAGGAAGTGAACTGGCAGCAGTGTTAATTTCCTAATGTCAACAGAATTTCAGTTATGGCTGATATACTACCTACATTTGGAAAACACGCTTAAGCACATTAATCATGCTCGCGTTGCACTTGAGAGGCATAGTCGACTCTGAAAGTAGGACACGCGATCATGATCTCAGCCCTGTGATGGAGAGGATGTCACGTATAGCTGCTCGTCTTTGTTTCAGGAGAATGCATTGAAGCCAATATTCCAATACTCCTTTTAAAACAGATTGGAGACTAAAGTAAAGCTTGAAAATTATAATATTCTTCCTTATTTTGATGCTTTTCTATCATCTAGCATCACAATGGTCTGTAAGGTCTAATTATGTTGCATAGAAAATGAGTCTTTCTTTTAAAATTGCTTAAAGAGATAGCTTGGAGCATGTACTATAAGATGGAGAAACCTTCAGAAGTGCATTGTGGGTTTCAGATGCAGCTGTTTCTATGTCAAGGACAGTGGAAATGTCAGTGCTGAACACTGGCACATCTGTCTCTGCCTTCATGGTACAGACATACATTATTCACCGAGAACTATGAGGTCAAGATTATTAATGCAACACTGTTTTTGTGTTGAAAGACACTGGGTTGAACATAGACATGACAGAATTTTATAAAACCCACAATGCATTTTGAATAAACAGGACCAGATTTTGATGTGAAATGCTATTTATTAATCACATCTAAATATTTATCATAAAACGGATAGTTTTGAATCCAAAACTGTTAATTCATTCAAATCTATTGTAATAGTTTTTCACTTTCATGGAAAATCTTTTCTTGCAATTAAAATTAATGGCAGCTGGAGCATTCAAGCTTGAATAAGTTTGAATTTTCATAATAATGACTTAATTTTGAGTCTGTTTCTCAAACAAAAGCTATTATATGGCTTTAAAAGGCTTTCTGGAGTTTTGACAGTATCAGTCTTTACTCACTTGCATTAAATTGAAAAGAGTGGTCAAGATGTCTTTTAAAAATAAAATAAATAAAAAATAGTAAATAAATAATCCTAATCATCATACATATAAATAAAAATATATAAATATTTTAAAATAATATAATTTTGCAAATAAAAAAACTACTTTTGACATAAAAGCTGAGTAATTAACATTTTTATTTTTATTTCTTTAATGCACTACGCTAGACTATACTTTTCATATACTGTTTATTTTGATTTTTTTTTTAATAATTATACATTTAATTATTAATTAATTATGGTGTCTTTTATCATATTGCAGATTTTATTTAGATAAAAGCCTAAAAAACAGACTTTATGTTATATTATATTAGATTATATATAATATATATTATATTATATATTATTGTTTATATTAGACCTATGGTAAAAACAATGTAAGCTTTATAATACTTCATCTCTTATCATATAATGTCTTATGTATTTACCTTTTAAAGCTGATGAGGTGACCATTATGAAGAAGACTGTTGAGTGGCTTGTTTTTCTCCTTTCATTAGTTTGTTTGAACCAAGGACCCTGATAATACCTGGAGAGATCTATCTGTTAGTCCATTCATCTAAAACCCTTCACCAGCCACTATCCTGAGCTGTGACGTCAAAGGCAGCAGACAGGGAAAAACATAAGCCCATTTCATGCTTTTAAGACTGGAAAAACATCCCAGAGAATATAGTGAAGTATTTACAATATATACACAGTATATATTGTACAGTATATTACAGTATAATTACAAACTTAAATGTGATGCAAAGCTGAATTTTCATCAGCTGTTACTCCAGTCTTAAGTGTCACGTGATCTTTCAGAAATCATTCTAACATGCTGATTCATTATTAGAATTATCAATGTTGGAAACAGTTGTGCTGCCAATTTTTTTTTTTTTTGCAACCTGTGATTCTTTTTTTAGGATTCTTTGATGAATAACAAGTTAAAAAGAACAGCATTTATTCAAAGTAGAAATCTTTTCTAACAATGTAAATCTATGCTATCACTTTTTATTCATTTAACACATCCCTGGTGAATAAAAGTACTAATTTATTTAAAAAAAAAGAAAGAATAAAAATTTACTGACCTCAAACTTTTGAACAGTAGTGTATATTATTAGAAAACCTTTCTATTTTAAATAAATGCTGTTCCTTTTTAACCTTTTATTGATCAAAAAATCCTGAAAAAGCACTGATCATAAATCAGCGTATTAGAATGAATTTTGAAGGATCATGTGACACTAAAGACTGGAGTAATGATTCTGGAAATCCAACTTTAATTACAGATATAAATTAAATTTTAATGTATATTAATATAGAAAAATTTGATTTATATCGTAATAATATTTCACAATATTACATTTTTGATATTTTTGTTTCAAGAAAACAGCCTTGATAAGCATAAGAAACTTCTTTAAAAACATTAAATGAGAGGGTATGTCCAAACTTTATCTGGTAGTGTTGCTTGCAAAAAGCATATTCAATTATATAACATGTTACACAAAACAAACATCAAAGAAAGCAGACGGAATGTAACTCAAAAGGCCTGTGATGACCTCCATGACCAAAATGTCCTTATTAACATATTTACCCCAACCCTGTGTTTCCAAAGGTCCTGCCCTCCAATGCAATCCCATGATTCCCAGTGTTTAGAGGTATGGCTTCATTTTTGCTCAGTTCACAAGGGACCATCTGGTCACATATGACCCTTAAACCCCCTGGGATATGCCTCCAACACACCATGGGCTTATCTCTATTAAAACCCTGATCCCAGGATCAAGGAGAGTCCCTCGAGCAGCGGCCGGCCCTCCGCTGAGAAACTATCTTCATCAGGGAGCTCCGAACCAGCATGCTCCTGTGTGTTGCTTTGGAGATATTGTGTCTGTAAACAAAATCTAACATCGGTTTTGCATTTTTCTCGTTATGTTTGCAGACAGAATCCGTGGGAGGGGAATTGGTCCTAAATCAGTGGGAAAATGGAGAGTTTAACCCAAGGCCATATTTGTGCTATGAGTCTATTTTCTCTCCCCTTGCCAAAGGCAAGCATGGGGACGGGAAGCAAAGGTGAGGCAGAATGGTGGAATTCATTTCTGACACAGGCACAGTTATTTGTGTTCGGTAATTCTTGTTTTTTATTATTCATTACATTTTCAGGCTTTTTTTTGACTATGTATCAAATAGCTTTACTGAGAGGAAAGGAGAGGAGAGGAGAGGAGAGGAGAGGAGTGGAGTAGATCGGTTCATTTTCTCACAGGCTTTGACTGAAAATGCAACAAGGGATCTGTATCTCAATGTAAACATGTGAACACCCACCTTTAAAGCCTTTAAAAGGAACAACAACAGCAATAGCCAGAGTGTGACTGTAGCTTAAAATTTTAAACTCTACAGCAATACACATGCAAAAACTGTTAGAGTCTGTCAGACCAAGTAAAAATCCATGGCAGGCATCTTAAAGCTGAAGAAAGGTTGAATAAAACATGAAGCCAAAAGTACAGCAGCAAAAACTAGGCCAAAAAAACATTGTACCATAAGGAGCCATGCATGTGCCATGGGCTATGTGAGAAATAATTGACAACGGGCCGTTGAATTAATAGAAATAACGTACACCAGAGGTCATGATGCAGCTACAATGCAAAGTGGATTTAAATTTTATACTACGGTTATCCACCTTAAACCAATGGATGAAACTTCCAGTTCATTAGCCGTTATCGGAAATAAACAAGAAGAATAACACCATGCAGTAAACGGTAAAACAGTTTGCACTACAAACCAGCGTGCTCATAATTAGGATTAGTTAACTTTCAGAACAAAAATGTACAGATAATGTGCTTACGACCTTGTCATTTGAGATGTTCATGTCTTTCTTTCTTCAGTCGTAAAGAAATTATATTTTTGGAGGAAAACTTTTGAGGATTTCTCAATATAATGGACTTCTATGGTGCCCCTTACAAACTTACGAAATGCAGTTTAAATCCAGCTTCAAAGGGTCTAAACAATCCCAGCCGATGAAAAGGGGTCTTATCTAGTGAAACAATCGGTTATTTTCAAAACAAATTGACAATTTATATACTTTTTAACCTCAAATGCTCATCTTGTCTCGTCTCTGCGAAGCACATGTGTAGTCTGTGTGATCTGGGTCAATACAGTTAGGGTATGTCGAAAAACTCCCATCTCGTTTTAGTCTTCAACTAAACTATGATGATTTTGAAGTGGAAGAAAACGAGATGGGAGTTTTTCAACATACCCTAACTGTATTGACGCGGATCACACAGATTATGCATGCGCACCACAGAAACAAGCATTTGAGGTTAAAAAGTATCTAAATTGTCAATTTGTTTCTAAAATAACTGATCGTTTCACTAGATAAGACCCTTCTTCCTCGGCTGGGATCATTTAGAGCCCCTTGAAGCTGTATTTAAACTGCATTTTGGAAGTTCAAACTCGGGGGCACCATAGAAGTCCATTATATGAAGAGAAATCCTGAAATGTTTACCTCAAAAAACATAATTTCTTTACGACTGAAGAAAGAAAGACATGAACATCTTGGATGACAAGGGGGTGAGTACATTATCTGTAAATATTTGTTCTGAAAGTGAACTAATCCTTTAAGATAATACATTAAAATAACATGGTAAAACACACCAATATGCAATATCAAGCAGCAAAACAAGCTGTTTTCAAGTAGCAGTCTATGGAAGCCATGGAATAAAAGAATGAAGGTAAATTTGAGTTTATACTTCAAAATTCTCGCAATTCTGAAATTATATCTCCCAATTCTAATAAAAAATGGCGTTTTCCCCTTAGAAATCACAAACTCACTATTGTTGAGTTAAATCGAATTATAAAGTCTAAACTAGGAGACTAAACTTGCTTTTGTGGAAAAAAAGATAAGACAGGTAGGCTAAATGTTATGTAAAATGTTATAGATTTAAATAGTATTTCATGCTGTAACTGTATCTAGACCTATTTAAATCAAATTTATGCTTTAATTATAGAGCAATAATAGCAGGTTTCATCCGTAATCTATTTAAACGTCTGTGTTTAGCTTCAAATGGCATCTTATTGACAGTGTTTTATAAAGATGATTTACATTCCAATTCGGAAAGGCACAACAATATTTTTTTTCTCTTAATCAATGTATTTTACTCACTCCCCTCTACTTGTTACCAGCGTTTTTCTGCCACCACAATGTCTGCCCAGCTGCAAGTGATGTAACTGGGATGTCTGCTCCAAATTGGTCTATAAATGGCATTTAACAACATGTAGCTCACTATTAAAATGTATTTTCTTTTAATAAAGTCAGCATGTAATAGATCCTTTTCACATTTCTGTGATTTTCAGAAGCAGAAGTCGTCATATTTGAGTAAACAAAAATAGTGGTGAACAAAAACTATTTTACAATAAATGTAATTTTCATGCGTTCCCATTTGTCTCAACAGCAAAAGATCTATAATAACGTTTTGATGATTTTCCAAAAGAGGAAAAAAAATTGAGGAGCTGATTATGTTGGTCAAAAGAGAGAAAGATAGTAAATTTGCCATCATTGTTTTTTAAATGTAAATTTAAGTTTAATATCTAAAACCTTAAATGTCACTAATGTATTTTTATGGCAAAGTTCTAGCAAAGACATCTGGTGTTTTTACAGTAAATTTAACAGATTCACACACTGCATTACATTTTTACAGTGTACATTAAATTTACATTTCATTTAAAAAATAAATACATTAAAAACCTCACTATTTACAACTGTGTAAATGCATTACAATGTGTGAAAATGGTCCATATAAGAAAAAAAAGATATTTACTTAAACTCAATGCACATTCCTGGTATTATTGTGCACAATGCATCAGTCCACATTATATGAAATAAAAAAAAGCTTGTCTTTGTGATCTTTAATCATAAAGTAATATCCTGTTCTGCCTCTCCAACTATATTCCTTTTCGGCTCTTATCAAGAATCTTTACTTTTAAAATCCAATCCCTTGGCTCCAAATGGTACATTTTTCACAAGCCAAACAATTCCCAAAGGATGCATGTTACTTCTCATAGAAATGAGAAGTCATATTTCATTTAGGAATACATCAGGTTGCTGAAATAAAATGGGTTCTGATTGACATTCGAAGCATAATACACAATGTAATCGTGATACGAACTGGTAGAAACTGCGAATATTTGTTTTTGGTCAACCATAAAAAAACATCCAACTGTTTTGCACAGCGATGCCATAGAATAACCATTTTGCTCCCCCAAGGAACCTTTCAGTGAACAGTTCCTAATAGAACCATTTTTCTTAGTGTGAATAAAATTTATGTGCAGTTAAAAGGTTCCATTGATGGTAAAGGAACCATCAATGCCAATAAGGAAACTTTATTTTTAACAGTGAACCTTCTAAGATTCTTCTCAACTTCAATCCGGCATGCAATGACAACACAACATGAAATGAAGCAGCAGCAAAAACATTCATAAAAGCAAACCGCACATATACTTTTCAAGGATGTAACCCGTGTTTTGCCCCGTGACAAGCAGAAGAGGCACAGCAGACATGATACGGTTACGAAGAACAAGCCGTGAAATGTGCTGTGTTATCAAACACCACATGTCCTTTTTTGAAAAGAAGAAAAAAGATGAAAGTCTGCCCTTAGAAAATGTTGCTATTCTGGGTAAATGCCATAGATTGCACACAGACAAGTGATGCAACCTTAAGGATGCCACAAAACCTGCTCGATACCGCTAAAAACATGTCAAGTTTGGAATGATTATTCGAAAACTTCACGATTATATAATTGTCATATTTGTGTCAGAGCGTTGGCTGTGTAGTGCAGCAGCGTTCGGGAGGTTCAAAGCAATCATCTTTACCAGAGGGGATTACAGCTTTAAAACCAAAGTGAGTGTCCCATTCAGGAAGGGATAAAGCCCAGTGTACTAATCTGATGGAGCGGAGGTAGCTTGTACGAAGCCATCCATTACAGCCACCAGCTATAGTCATTTCTGTGGGATGCTAACTTTCTCTGACCCTACAGAGGAGCCCGAACATGTTAACATTGCATGCCTAGAGCAGAACATGAGCCTGTCATCTGTACAGCCTGTATGCACAGCATGGACGGCGTTAGTCACTGCCAGAGTCATCGAGAGAAGAGAACGTTACAGCAAACAGACAATTCACATTCGACTGTTTGACATACGGCCCATCCATGCAGCCAATAAAGTCATATGCGGCCTAAGGAGTGTGTTATATCATAATCTCCGACTGATGTGATGTTTCTGTACATGTCACAATGTAAAATCAGGGCTGAATCATACAACGTGAAGTGATTTAGAGAAATTTCCGTCTTAAAAATATCAGGCAAACAGGATAGTCCCATAAATAAATGTAATGTATGTGCATATATTACATTTCCATATATGAAATATGTTGTCATAAAACATATACGAAGCCTACTGGAACAAAGTAATATATAAATACATAAAAAATACATAGGGCATTCTCTGCCCTAAAAAATATGTGTGTTTATGTATGCATGTATAAACAGACAGATTTTTATGTATATATGTTGTTTTAAAAAAGTTGCATATATATATATATATATATATATATATATATAGTATTACAATGGATGGTTGCTACACAAAAAAAATCAAAAACCATTCTATACAAATTTTATACATATTATTATTAACATATGCACTTATATTTATATATAATATATATATTTAAAATCTTATATATATATACATATATTAGAATATTTATCTATCTATCTCTATCTATCTATCTATCGTTCTATTTATCTGTCGTTCTATCTATCTATCTATCTATCTATCTATATATTAATTAAATTAAGTTATTTTAAACACTTTATACATATATTTTTTTAATATTTAAAAAAAAATATTTACTGGATTATTATTTTTTTACAAGATCAATTAGCGAAAAAATTGTGAAATTGGGTGCTTGACTAAAAAACAAATAGAACAATGAAAATGTAAAGTCTGCAACACCAAGGCTCCAAAAACAAAAAACGAAATAAATATTTGATACTTTTGGGGCCTTGGTGTTGCCGACTTTACATTTTATTTTATTTTATTTTTTTTACAAGAAAATACTATTTTATTAAAGTTATTTTTTCTATTTTTCTACTTTAAATTTTGATGTTTAACTCAATTTAAAAGTGACATTTACTTGCAATTTTTCAGTAAAAAACAAAATTTTTATACGTTTTTAAGTGCATATACAAATATGTATAATATAGGAATTTACCTTTATCTACCCAGAGAATGTATGTATAAGAAAATGATTTATTGCCTAGTAGCATATATGACAATATCATCTTGATATATGGCAATATGTTACATATTACAGTTCCATGAAAACAATTTTCACGCAGAAATTGCTAGTAAATTTCACTATTACAAAGAAACGCCAAGTAATACATTGAATTAAATGTGACATTTTGAAGTAGAATGTTTTTTACAGCTTATATGACTATCAGCTCTGTAAATAATGCTCCAAATCTTTTCAGACAAATGTATCACTGTTTTGATTATTTTCAAACACCATGTGTTAGGAAAAGCAGCGCTAGACTTCACACTGTGCTGTCCCTTGGAAACAAAACACATACAGGTAGACAATGCGCCCAAAATATTCATTTCCACCTGCTTCAAGCGCCTCGGTAATTTCTAAAACTGGATCGTATTGACACTAACCCAAAAATAAAGCAACAATACAACAAATTTCCTCCAGCATCCACACATGAACCCTGAACTACAGTAAGTGTCTTTCTGCTCAATGTCACTATCATCTCCGAGGGAACAGTTTGGTGCCAACACCCTGTTGGAAGAAATAAAGCTGTAAACAGACCTGATGACGAAGAAAACACACCCTGGCCTAGATAAACAGTTATGCAATCCGTACTGGCCACTTCCCCCCAAAACAGAGGAGCAATGCCAACATCACAAGTCCCAAGGCTCTGCTTGAACAATTGATGTCTGTTGGCTCAGTGCACATGGAGAGGTGTGACAAACTTTTGGCAGCGTTGATTGATATAGAGAAGAGCTAAACCCTTAAATGCAATTATGGTCAGGGCCAAGTGTCCCTTCAATGTGACTAAGTCGCATTCATCATCGGTCAACAAACTACCAATGTCATATAAGATCCTGGGCCACAAAACCAGTATTCAGTAGCACAGGTATATTAGCAATAGCTAAAAATACATTGTACGGGTCAAAATTACATTGTTCTTTCCTAACAAGCTTATTTATTCAGCTTTCAGAGGATGTATAAATCACTTAATGCTAATAAACCAACTTATAGGAGCCATTAAAATCAGTTTTTACTGCAAAATGCAACACAATCACTTCAAGTTATTGAAAATTGGTCTCTTCATCAACTGTGGTCGATGATAACATGAAGACAAATCACAATTTTACCCACACAAACAATAAATGCCTTCATTAAAATCACAATATAAATAAATAAATATCATAAATGCAACACAAAACAATCCACTGCGGATATCTGAACAAATAGGATAAAATCTTAAAAAAAAAAAAAAATTCCTCACACAGGGAATTTTGGAAACGCCCCTTTTTCCATTTAAAAAAAATCACAAATATTTTACCTTAAAGGCAGATATTTTGCTTTGTTAAATGTATTTAGATTTAACAATACATACTGAACACGTTTTTCTTTTAGAATATATTAACTTGCAGTCAATAATTTAAAAGATTTTTATACACTCTTAAAAATAAATGTTCTTTGTTGGCATAAATGGTTCTATGAAAAACCTTGAAGATCCATGGAACCTTTCAAATGCAGAAAAGGCTCGGTCAAAAAAGGTTATGTAGAATTTAAAATGTTCTTCAAAATGGTTCTTTTAGGAACTGTTCACTGAAAGGTTCTTTGGGGAACCAAATGGTTCATCTGTGGCATCACTGCAAAAACACCCTTATGGAACCTTTATTTTTAAGAATGTAGCACGATTTCTACATTAAAATCATTCAAAACATTTTCACAGTTCACTCAACCATTATATGGAAAAACCTTTTTTTCCTCCCTAGGGTACATGATTGCAAATACAGTCCAGAATAACCTTACTGGTTTGAGTAAACATAAATTTTTACAATGCATGTCTTGCAAGTCTAAAAAACTGCACATTTTCGTTATTTCAATCTGCTCAAAAACTAGGACACATCTATGATTAATTCAAAAGTAGACGGTTTGTTTCTATTATTGACGCTTGACTTCCACAAAAGCGTTAATTCAGTGCTAAAACAACTTGTTTGGATCATTGTTCGTTCTATTTTTAATGTTTTGCCAGGCGCGTCTCTTAATGAGCGCTGTCCGCGGTGCTGAAATTCACACAACAGGCGTTGAGCTTTGAATCGCTCAATTACAGCTCTGATATCTCTCCGAAACTTCAACGCAAATTGCACTTAAAAATAACGAAGTGAACCTGTGGGAGTTAAGCGTCTACATAAAGAAATAGAGAGGGGAAAAAAAAAAAAATCAAAACACATACCTCGTACTCGATGAACCACGTTGGGGATGTTACTATCGCCTTGCCTCCTTCAGCACTGATTTGGGTCACCTAATGCGCGCGCACACGGCTCTGGAGTGAGTGAGTGAGTGAAAAAAAAAAAAAAAAAAAAACCTCATCCCTCATCAAAGATGGCGTGCCCCTCTGACGTCATAATGACCCTCAACACTAGGGCGTGCCCATACAGCCCCTCTATGTGAGTGTAAATAACCCCGCCCTCATCCAGGATGACGAGCAGCTCTATCGTCATAATGACCCTCAGCACTAGGGCGAGGCTGCTAGAGATTTAGCGCTCATTGATCCCTGCTTTATGTTATATTGGAGTATATGGGTAGTTTGAATCTATCTGATTTATTGTGATTGTGAAATTAAGCAGTTCTCCTTTTAAAATGCTAGTAAATGACCTTGGGAATCACCCAATAGGGGCCTCAGAGCAGTGGTTCTCAACCATTTTTGACTCCAAAGGCACTCATTGTTCAGCACAATACTCAAAGGCAACCCTTTGTGACTAGGAGCATCGATAAATTCAAATTCTGACCCAATTGTGATTTATTTAATAATTCCAGATGTTACAGGAACATGGACGCCAGAAGCAAAAATAAATGTGGGTGGGTAAAAAAATACTGTAATATATGGCATTTTCTGTAATCTGTTGCCTTTTAATTAACAGAGTGTCTTTATATACAAAGTGCAAATAGGCTGCCTTTTTGGGAGGGGCTATTTGCATCACCTCTGCCCGCAACATCCCAACATTACAAAAGACGGGTGTAAAAAAGAACATTTTCAGTGATCGAAATGACAATATGCGTAGCATATCGTTTTTGGCGCGAGAGATCCGAGTTTGTGTCCGCCTTTTGCTGGAATCGTTCATCTCCCTTTTCACATCTCATATCATATCGGAAAGGCATTTGCTTTCAATACAAATAAAAATTAATTAAATAATCAAAAAGTTAAAATAAAGTATCAGGTAGGGTTAGGTGTATCTGAGCAGCAGGTACGCTGCTTTGTTTACTTCGCTGTGTCTCAGGAGTGCAGCAGGCGAGAGTTAGTGAAAACACAAAAAGTTTAATTTATATGGGCTATGAATGAGCCAAGTGGAATAAATTTGAGGAAACAGCAGTGTGTAATTTAAGGCTGCAGCTAAATGGAGTTTAATTTTTCATACAATGGATTTGACTGAAGGCACTCTGAATACAAAAGTGCACAGACATATTCTCTGAATTAAAGACGATAAAAGTGGGTGGGTCCAATTTCATTGGTCTTCAGAAGTGGGTGGGTCCTGTCCCACCCACATACAATGGTTCTGACGCCCATGTACAGGAACATGAAGAATTGTTGTTGGGTTATTAAGAAACAGAATTACAAATTTGTCCATTTTGATGAATCTATGTCATCAGGTCCGAAAATGGGGAAAAAAAAAGAAGAAAAAGTATTGTTAAATACAGTTCACCCAGATATGCAAAGCAGCTGAAAAAAAAAGGTCACCCTCAGGACATCAAAGATGTAGATGAGTGTCTTCATCAGAACAGATTTGGAAAAGTGTAGAATTACATCACTTGCTCACCAATGGATCCTCTGCAGGGAATGGGTGCCTTCAAAATTAACTAATAAAAACATCACAATAATCAACAAGTAATCCATCAATAAACATCTTGTAAAGTGAAAAGTTGTGTTTTTATAATAAACATTTTCATCATTAAGGCATTTTAACTTTAAACCATTACTTCTAACCAAAATACCAGTCCGTAATTTATAATAATGCGCCCTCCAGAGAAAACGTCCATCCATTGTTGTCCTTTCACATCAAAATCCACTAACGGTCAAAAATTTACATACACATTGCAGAATCTGCAAAATGTTAATTATTTTACCAAAATAAGAGGGATCATACAAAACGTATATATATTTTTTTATTTAGTACTGACCTGAATAAGATATTTCACATAAAATACATTTACATCTAGTCCACAAGAGAAAATAATAGTTGAATTTATAAAAATGACCCAGTTCAAAAGTTTACACCCCCTTGATTCTTATAACCATGCTGTTACCTGAATGATCCACAGCTGTTTTTTGTCTAGTGATAGTTATTCATGAGTCCCTTGTTTGTGCTGAACAGTTAAACTGCCAACTATTCTTAAAAAAATCCTTCATGTCCCACAAAAGCATTTTTATGTATTTGAACCCTTTCTAACAATGACTTTGTTTTTGAGATCCATATTTTCACACTGAGGACAACTGAGGGACTCCTATACAACTCTTACAGAAGGTACTGTAAGATGCTCATTATGCTTCAGAAGGTTGCATTAAGAGCCAGGGGTGTAAACTTTTGAACATCTTAATGCACTGAGTTTCCTTCTGGAGCATCAGTGTGCGTTTGAACTTTCTGTAATAGTTGCATATGAGTCCCTCAGTTGTCCTCAGTGTGAAAAGATATATCTCAAAATCATAAGGTCCTTGTTGGAAAGGTTTAAAATACACAAAAATGTTGAAAAAGTAAGAATTTGTAGGACCTGAAGGATTCTTCTGAAGAATATATTAGCATAGTTCTTTTCTGCAAAGTGTATGTAAACATTTGACCTCAACTGTTTTCATTTTAGGACTGTTTTCACTTGCAAATATGTGCATATTTCTCCCCTGATTCAGACAAGACAACTTTTTCCACTGAAGAAAGCAATCTCATGTATTTCAGCTGGAAGCAATGTGATGGATTTGTTTATTACAAACATGCAGCTTTTTTGGATAACCTATTTCATTAATCCATTCTAAATGCTCTCAGAGTAAAATATCAAGCGAAACAGAAGTTCTCTGAAGTCCCTACACTCTAAAAAAAGATGGTTCTTCGAAGGTTCTTTACATGTAGTAACAGCTCTATTTAGAACCATAGCATCCTGAAGAACCCTTTTAATGCTGAAATGGTTCTTAGAGTTAGAGTTAGGGTTCTTTATTCCCGCCCTTTTGATTTTCAAATCTGTAACTGTCAAAGCACCTTATTAGTGAGTTTCTGGAGCTGAGAGATCCAACTACAGACTGCCAACACACTCTCAACAGGTAAATGATTTCATTCTTACTTTTAAATACAAAATTAAATTTAAAATTGTATTGGTTTCCAAACAAATATGTTCTTTTCTCTTCTTTTTAAATCACAAGTGTGAGCAGCTCTGACAATCCTCTTCACTACGTAAGTAACAGATCCATATTGTATCCATATTGTTTTTTTTTAATTATTTATTTATGTTTTACTAACAGAAAAAAAGTTGTCTCATTTCTGATCTTCTGAAGTTCAGTTATCCAACAGACTGCCAACACACTCTTATCAGGTAAATATTAGTTTCTTCTAATGTCTATAATTTTTTACTTTTTAAATCATTCCTGTTTTCCAATCATGTCTTTTTCTCTTTTCAGTGTAAGAGAACATGTGACCAGCCCTGTTCAGTTAAGGATGCTTTTTAAGGATACCTCTTCACCACTTAATAAGTAACAATAATGTTTAATTTATGGTTCTTTTATTGTTTTTACAAAAACAAATGGAAGGAGACACACTGTAAATCTAAACTCAATTGTGTATTTCAGATGCTGTCACATCCTACAACCTCGACCATTTCACTATTTTGATTCTATTTTTACTTCTTTAAGCATTTATGTTCAATGTGAAGGGCATCTATTAATGTTTTCTTGTTGTTACAGTCATTTTTTGCTACCAATTCATGTCATTAAAAAATAAAAAGTACCTTACTGACACGTTGTTGTTGTATATACACTACAAGATACTGAAATACCAGACACAAGAGTAAAAAGCAATAAAACAGTTAATTAATACATAGTATATTCAAATAATATTAATAATTACATAGATATACTAACATTAATGAAAATAAACTAGCATTGAAAAGGTTATTTATAATAGTAAGTTTATATTTATAAAGTTCTATATAGCATTTTCAAAGCATGGTTCTTTATGGAACCCTATAAAAAAGGGTTCTATTTAGCACCAAAAAGGGTTTTGCTATTGTTACAAGCCAAAGAACCCTTTTCTGGTACTATAGAACCATTTTTCTTAAGAGTGTAGATGTTCCCCCTGTGAGCTACATTCACAGTGGATGCCTTGTTTATATTTCCAGTATCTTTATAAAAGAAAAAACAAAGACTTTTCTTGCCCCAAGCATCAAGTCTCCCTGATCTTCTAATGGAAGCAAGATCAGATAAAAGTACTTTAGCTATGGAGACTTAGAGATTCAGATAAGGTGCACGGATCAATAGCACTTATTTGATTATTTAATGGCTTTCTGACTTTTAAAGGGTCCTGCTTACTGTTCTCATGGTTTGTATTTGTACTTAGAGTGTTTCTGTGGATGTGTTAGACAAGGTTATTGTGCTTGCCTTTGGCGAAGGAGGACCTGAAAGACAGAGGAACAGTAGGCTAGTAGTAGAAAACAATCTGGCAAAGTGCTTCAGTACATTAAAACAAATCAAGACGTAAAATCTGGGTACTTAATTCAGCAGGACAGATGAAGGTCAAGAATGCTGTCCGGCGAAAAGACAAAGAGCTGTTCGACTGCTCGAATCACACACACCCTGTTAGACAGCAGAGGAGAAAATAACTGCTGGAGGGCGGCGATATTGACTCAGCAAATACAAATGAGACAGTAAAGCTAGTTAGTGCAACATCAAACAAACAGAAAACCCTGCTAAATATATTGATTTACACTTACAAGACCATTACGGCTGAAAAAATCCATGTCTTTAGCACCCAAGTCTCGTTTGCACTGTCTGAAGATGTCGCTCTCACCCAGAATGAAGTTATTTGCTTCTTTTGTCTGGCATATTGATGTCTTGATGACATTTAAATTCAGATTAGTTTGCGAATTAAGCTACGAGAAGTGATTTACATACCATTGCAGCTTCTTTCTGCTCGCACCGGCAGTGCAAGTGCTGATTAATGCTGACTTCTTTGACACAAGCGCACATTTACAGGACCCACACTGTTACCAATTAAAGCTCATTTATTTGAGCCAGATTCCCTTCAGTCTTTCTTGTCAATTAGCGCTGCCAGAACCCACCCCCACAACACGTCAGAAAGAGCCCTTATCCTATGTTGCTCATGGAGGAAAAAAGGTGGGAAATCTGTCATTAACCTCATCATTTGCCTACCGTCGATGATTGCATGCTGAACTGTGAATAAGCAGCAGAAACAATATCCCATCTTTGTGTAGGCTTAATCGCACTGCTGCAGATGTAGATAATTATATAGGAGAAAACTCATGTGAAATAATAAAAAAGAGGCACATTTGCACAGAGAGCCACCTTTCTAAATATCATGTGCATGTTTTAATAATTCACATGTGCTTGACATCCAGTAGCACTGAACATCACAGCTATTAAAAAACGTAATGACTGACTTTTAAGTACCCAATGAGGTCAAACAGGATCAGCTAACTTTAATATGCAAATTACGCATTAATTATGATGCTCTGTTACAATTTGGTATTTTAGACTATAATACGACTAACCAAAAAAGATATAACGGCTGTGCTGTATTAAGGACACAGAATGAAATACTAGGATTTACTGTACAATACTGTAAACTCTTAAAAATAAAGGTTTCATATTTGATTCCATGATGATTTCAAAACTCTAAAAAACTTTTTAAAACCATAAAAAACCTTTTGTCTTATGAAAAGATTCTACGCTACTAAAAATAAAGGTTTCAAAAGGGTTTTTCACAGTGATGCCATTGAAGAACCATTTTTGGTACTCTGAAGAGCTTTTCAGAGAACAGTTCTTAAAGGGCTAGTTCACCCAAAAATGAACATTCTGTCATTAATTACTTACCCTTATGTTGTTATAAACCTGTAAGACCTTCATTCCTTTGGAACACAAATTAAGATATTTAAAATATATTAAGATATATAAATATAGCTTAGCTTATAGCCAGCAATTTAATTGTTAAAACATTGTTAAAATAGTCCTTGTGACATCAGTGGTTCAACCATAATTTTATGAAGCTACAGGAATACTTTTTGTGCGCAAAGAAAACAAAAAGAACATCTATCTATCCATCTATCCACTCATCCTGAATCAGAAAAGATAAAACAGTATGCATTATTCCATTAAATAAATGCATGACCTCAACAAACTGCATATTTCATTTATTGTGCAAATATGGTCTTGGAATTTTTTTTTTTTTTTGCATTTTTAATGCAATATTATGTCAAATGCTTTTTTGGTTGTCTATTTAAATAAGAATCAGGTGCACTGTATTATGTGATACAGTATGCAATGCTCTGTGGTATGCTGCTTATTTTTATGTAATTCTCAGAAATTTTAATGTGCCATTGTACTATCTAGGGACAAAAAAATGTACAAATATGTACAGTGGTGGCCAAAATTATTAGAACACTAGTATTTTAACCAGCTAGAAATGGTTTTAAGTCAAGTAATTTCATTATCCAGTCTGTCTGGAATGACATGAAGAAACAGAAAAAAAAAACTGAGACAGACTAAATCCAGAAGAACTGTGGCAATGTCTCCAAAATGCTTCAAGAAACCTACCTGCAAAGCTGCAGTACTGTTAAAAGTTTTAGGCACTTGTGTAAAAATACTGTAAAATAAGAATGCTGTCAAAACAGATTTTTTTTTTATCAATTAACTTCTATCAACTAAATTAAATCAACATTTAAAGCAACTTTGCAGGTAGGTTTCTTGAATCATGTTGGAGACACCACAGTTCTTCTGGATTTAGTCTGCCTCAGTTTGTTCTGTGTCATTCCAGACAGACTGGATAATGATGATGAGATCAGATCTCTGTGTGGAGCACTGGCTGCTGTCAGACTCCTTGTGCAAACAAAAACCTCACTGGATTATTACAATTAATGGCAAAATGAATGTTTGGAAATGTAAACTGATAAAACTACAAAAGATAGAAATAACTGACTTAAAACCATTTTTTAACTGGTGAAAACACTAGCGTTCTAATAATTTTGGCGACCACTGTACCTTCTAGCTTCTAGTACTGCTCCATGATAGCTTTGTACCATTTGTGACTCTGGACCACAAAAAAGGTCTTAAGTAGCATGGGTATATTTTTAGCCAAAAATACACTGTAATCAAAATAATAGATTTTTCTTTTATGCCAAAAATGATTAGAATATTAAGTAAAGATCATGTTCCATGAAGATATTCTGTACATTTCCTACCGTAAATATATCAAAACTTAATTTATGATTAGTAATATGCATAGCTAAGAACCTCATTTGGACAACTTTAAAGACGATTTTCTCAATGTTTAGATTTTTTTGCACTCCAGATTTTTAGATTCCAGATTTTCAAATAGTTGTCCTATCCTAAAAAACATACATCAATGGAAAGCTTATTTATTCAGTATTTTTTTATATATATATAAATCACAATTTCAAAAAACTGACCCTTGTGACTGGTTTTGTGGTCCAGGGTCACATTTTTCTAACAGTGTAGATGTTTCTCTTTAGAGTCAATAGAGCATTCAACTCTGTAATTCTATATACATTTCAATTTATTTAACTAATTGTTGGACTTAATGATACTTGATTCACCTTTTCTTAAATAACCTTCATCTGCTTTTCGACCTATTCCTCCCTCCTCATTTGCGGTATACCTTTCTCCTTCCCCCTCCTCTTCCTTTTTCCTTTAGAGCTAAAGATTAGGAGCTGATGTCAGTGTTTGTCTGCGAGTGCCACATCATCAAGGCAATTACCTACTGCACTAGAGCCGATTATCATTTGCTCATCCTTTTAAGGTCTTACGCTTATTAAACAGTCCTTGTGTATGACTAAATTTATTTCATATAGAAACCAACCTGTCTATTGATTGCCCTGCTTCTGTCTGTAACACAGAAGAATTGACATCTTTAGTGTCTTGTCCTTTCTGCAATGGCCACTGGAACTATACACACATCCGGTTGCACAGTATGGAATGACAGATAGAGTTCCAGCTGACTCCACTGTGTCTCCTTTTATGCGAATGTGCCGAGTCAGAACCTGGGAACAACAATGAGCAGGTGTTCTGAATTTCTATTGAGCTTTGCAAAATTTACATTCAATGGAGATGAACACCATTTTAAAAACTACATTTTAGATGCTGTTTTTAGGGTTTTGTGAAATAAAAAATACAAAAATTAAGGACAATCCAAACAGCTGATGAGCTGTGTTTATAAGAAATCATTAAGACATTTTTCACTCATTTTTGGATGAATTATTCTTTTAAACACCACTAAACAGAGGCACATCCATTTCTTGTACACAATATTTGACATCTACATTCATGTTAATCTTTAAATACAAATACAGACTATTATCCATGTTTTCTTGTCAACCAAAATGTTGTCCCCCGTTAAAATTATGCATTGAATTATACATTATTGTGTCTGACTGCCCCCTACTGGCCAATTTGCTGTTTTAAAACATGCAACATGCATATATCAATCAGAATGACACAATCACTTACAATGATTAATGTGTTACCTTGAAACCTGTGACTGTCACCTCCTTTTCCTGTGTTCAGCGAGGGTTGGTGATTAGAGCCAAAGTCACAGGAGAAGCATAAAGGAAGAAGGCTTATGGAGCAGGTGGTGCTCTCGGTCAGGGGTTTGTATAGCACTATCCCACATGGCAGCACACTAAGGTGACCACTGTGCATCTCAATGACTGATTAGGAAAGGTTATTTTTATCCACTGTCAGGAAAAAGGGTTTGTATGGTTTTCTGTAGTTTTTCCTCAAATGACAAAAGACGAAAACGTCTGAGAAAGACTAATTTGTCAGAAATGAAAGACAGACAGTAGCTCTGAATGCAAAGCAGCTATTGCGCAGAGACATTTAATTTATTCCTCCCCAGTCTTTCAATCCCATTCAGCTCTAGGATGTTCTTGTTAAAGTGTATGAAGTCCTTGAGAGTCGTCTTTTTGTCAGAGTGTTCTCTTCTCCTTCTCGGTGTGCTGTCGACTGCTAGTGAGATGTTTTCCCCAAAGCTAGAATGCAAAAAACCCCAAGAAAATTTAAGTGAAAAATCAGAAATTCTCAGCGTTTCAAAAAATATTTGGACAACTGAGATACACTTAAAAATCTTTGTTTTTGTTTAGTAATAGTTGTTCATGAGTTGAGTTAAACTGCCTGCTGTTCTTCTGAAAAATCCTTAAGGTCCCACAAATTCTTTGGTTTTTCATCATTTGTGTGTATTTGAACTCTTTCTAACAATGACTGTAAGATTTTGAGATCCATTTTTTCACACTGAGGACAACTGAGGCACTCATATGCAACTACAGAATATTCAAACACTTTTTGGATTTGAAGATCGGGGTAAATGTTCAAACTTATTTTGTCTTCTGGGAAACATGCAAGTATCTTTTGTAGCTTCTGAAGGCCAGTACTACATGGAAATATGATATTTAGGCAAAATAAGAAAAATGTACACATGTACATTCTGTTCAAAAGTGAAAGTGAAGTGAGGCGACCCATACTCAGAATTTGTGCTCTGCATTTAACCCATCCAAGTGCGTGCGCGCGCACGCACGCACGCACGCACGCACGCACGCACACACACAGCAGTGGGCAGCCATATTGCTATCGCTGCGGTGCCTGGGGAGCAGTTTTCGGTGCCTTGCTCAAGGGTCTCACCTCAGTCGTGGTATTGAGGGTGGAGAGAGCGCTGATTAATCACTCACCCCACCGACAATCCCTGCCGGACCTGGGACTCGAACCTGCAACCTTTTGATTACAAGTCCAACTCCCTAACCATTAGGCCACGGCTGCCCCCCAAGAGTTTACAACCATTGTTAATGCCTTGTTTTTCCTTCTGAAGCATTAGTGAGAGTTTGAACCTTCTATAATAATTGCATAATTCATCAGTGTGAAAAGACGGGTCTCAAAATCATACAGTTATTGTTGGAAAGGGTTCAAATACACAAAAATGCTAAAAAAAAAAAAGAATTTGTGTGACCTGAAGGATTTTTCTGAAGAACAGTGGGCAGTTTAACTGTTCAGGACAACATTTAAACATCTTTAATGTGAAATATCTTATTCAGGTCAGTACCAAATAAAAAATAACATGCATTTTGTATGATCCCTCTTATTTTGGTCAAATAATTAACATTTTGCACTTTTGAGTTCAACTGTGTCTATCTAATGTGTTTTATTGTCTTACGGTTTTGGGAACAAAGCTGATGTCAGACTTGTTGGTGCCACTTCTAATGGTAAACTTTGGGTTCATAACTATGATATTGTCTCTCAGGTCTTTTTTCATAGCTGCCGAAATTGATGGTGCTGGAGATCGAATACGCATCTAGAGAAAACAGAAGACAACTCATTAAACATCCAAACCACAGCTATAGAAAGAAAGGCATTTTTTCACATTTACCTTTTCTTGTGCTGTTTTTAAAGCTGGTTTTTCTTTGTCCTTTTTGTTGAACTTGGCCATGAGCAAGCCAATGATTCTCGCATCACCATAATTTGCAGCGATGTCCAAGCAATTTTGGTCTGTGAGACAGATCAAAATTGTATTTCATTGTTTTTGAAGTAAACAGAGAAAATTATACAAAAAGTAGATGTAGACATGAATTCCACAAAGTTATTCACCATTGATAATAATAAGAAATGTTTGCTAAGCAGCAAAATCATCATATTAGAATGATTTCTAAAGGATCATGTGACACTGAAGACTTGCGTAATGGTGCTGATAATTCTGCTTTGCATCACAGGAATAAATTACATTTGTAGAGTTATTTTAAGTTGCAACAATATTTCACAATATTGCAAATAAATGCATCCTTGGTAAGAATAAGAGACTTCTTTCAAAAATTCTTAAACCTTAAATTCTTAATTTAAATCTACTTTTGAACATCAGTACTGTATAAGTAGATGCATTTCAATATCAACCCCAGCACCTCTCTGGTTTTTTGCCATGACACTGGCTCCAGCTTTGATGAGATACTCTACACAGCTGAATCGACAGCTTTCAATAGCTCTCATGAGCGGAGTTGCTCCATTCATTGCCACTGCATCCACCATGGCTCCAGATTGCACCAGCATGATGGCAATGTCTACATGACCTGCATGGCAAGCATGGTGGAGGGGCGTCCAGTTAAACTGGTCAACTGCATTGACGTCAGCCCTACAGAGTAACAGAAACAAAACGTTTTTAAAATCAGTCTAATGGTCCTCCAATTACATTAAATCTTTATTTTTCTTAGTAGCATTACCTTAGTGAAATGAGGAATTTAGCTACTCGGTAGTTGCCACAGCTGCACGCTGTCATGAGTGGCATCTTAAAGAATTGATCTTTGACATCAACAGGCACTTTTTGGATAAACGCCAGGCTGAGAGATTCTAGATCTCCAGTCTTCACACAGTAATTGATGTTGGTGTAGATGTTTTCAGGCTCATCGATATACCAAGCCGAGTCATTCTCAATGGGGTTAATTGGAGGCTGGTCTGGGTTGAACCGTTTGGTGTCAGTGAATGGCTGGTAGCTCTCGATCATGTAGTAAGGGAGTCCACTGTCCTCTCTTATTGAGATCTGCTCAGGTGGCATTGTGCATATAGGCAACGATGAGGCAGATTTGCCACTCTTCTTTTCCTTGCCACCCTTTTCCTTCTTAGCCTGCTTAGGAGCATAGGATGAGATGACAAAGGCCTTCTGTAGGTACTTGAGGCCTTTGAAAAAGTCATTTATGTTAATGACACCTTGGCGGTTTTTGTCATGTTCCATGATGATCTTTTGCAGGTTCTCATTACTTATAGGAGCTCGATGCGCTTCAAGTGAAGACACAAAATTCTCCACAGAAATGTTTTCAGCAGGTTTGTCGAGTCCCTCAGCAGTTTCAAAGGCTTTGCGCAAGGTTGTCTCGTGTTGAAAAGACCAGTCATAAAGGGTGATGGCCCAGAGTTCGTTGGGGTTTACGGCATCAGGTGCAGAAAGCTTCACATGCATTTTCTCTGCTTTTTTGAGCTCCTTCAGGGCAGCTTTGTGGCCATTGCTTTTGGCAACTTGGCTTGGAAGTAGACCTTCCAGATTCTTCAGTTTGGGATTACATCCTGTTGTAGACAAGAGAGTGCTGATATAAATAAAGTTGAAGTAAATTTGTATTTTTTTTTTTTTTGGTAATTTTTCTCATGTTCAAATGACTTAAAAGTAACTTTTATGTGAGCTGTGCTTTATACATCTCTACACTAATGGAAATTTCACAAACATGGCTGCACCTTCACGCAGCAGAATGTTTTTAGCATTTTTTAAAAAATAGCAGTGTTCTGATATTTAATTTTCATATTTCTGGGGTTCTCAGAATTGGACACTGTCATAGTTGGGTAAACTTCTTAAGTGGTGAACAGAAACTACAACAAATATAGCTGCAAGCAGCAATTACTGGGATTCAAGCACTTTAAGGCATTTAGACACATATGAAAAAAAAACTTTTTATTACATAAAAAAAAATTACATATTATTACATAAGCCTGTAACGACCTATATCAATGACCAAAACATTTTTTTTGGAAAATCCAGGTCCATTTACCATAGAAATATGACTTAGTGGCAGCTGTGATCCAATCTCCGTAAAACTTTGCATGCATGCTTAGAATCATCTGTTGCATGTGCTTACCAGATTTTGTGGCGTTTTGAGTTTTTGTTTAGGCTTTATAGTCTTTTGGGTATATCTGGACTGGCCTAGGTATTTCTAAACGACTCCATTATAGCTTACCAAAGGGTAAATCAATTTTTTTTTTTTTGATAATTATTGACCTAGAGAGTCCAGAGTATTGTTCTAGAAGCAAAGTCATTGAGAACAAGATGGTCTTTCGCATGATATGAAAATTGTGCGTATGTGTAAAAAAAGTGTAATATATAATCGTTTTCATTGGCCTGTGGTGGAGTGACAATGTTTTTTGATATGTGCAAATATCCTACGTGTGGCACTTTGGACCAAGACCATGCATACAGATTTTCACGTTGATAGGAATAAGGTCACATAGTTATTGTAAATTTTTTTTTTCCCTTTTTATAACACTACCAAGTGGCCAAGCTCCACAACTTTTTTCATGTGACCTCAGGTTCAGCTGTTACGTTGTGAGTTTGGAAAAGATATCTCTTTCCATTCAAAAGTTATAGCCCTATTAAAGGTGGCCCTTTCACTTTTTTAACATTTTGGAAAGTCAAAAGTTCAACTTTTTGTTTGATAATTATTGATATTTACTCTCCAGAGAATCTTCCTGCACTGGTTTGTTTCAGATCGGGCGAAAAACCGAGGACTAGTTTGCAAGAGTAGGTTTTTAAAAAAATGCTTAACACCTGAAATTTTCAGGTAAATTTTAGGAACTCTGAGGTTTGCATTTTGTCCAGGATTCCAGTGACATAAGACACTTGAGCCTGCAACAAAAGCTTTAGGAGTTTGATCGCTGTAGCGCCCCCATCAGGACGACTGGGCTGAACCTTGGTGACATAGATGGTGTGAGTACTACCATCCCTCCAAATTTCAAGTCTCTATGACTTACAGTCTACCTAATCAGTTTTACGTTAAGACTGCTGAACCTTGGCCATTCTAACAATTACAATAGGTTTTCAGTTTTATAAATATACATTCAATGTACATTTAAAAATTTCATGATGCACATCTGCAGGATTTTTAATGACCGCCTCTAATTCAAGTCAAGTTACCTTTACTTTTATGGCTTTACCTTGCTCCTGGAGAGCTACCATCCTGCAGATTTCAGCTCCAACCTCAATCAAACACACCTGAACCAGCTAATCAAGCTGTTCAGGGTTACTTGATAATTACAGGCAGGTGTGTTGGAGCAGGGTTGCAAGTGAAGTTTGCAGGATGGTAGCTTTCCAGGACCAAGGTTGGAGATCCCTGCAACAGAGATTGCTTCAAAGCAGCTTCACAGTATTAAACTGTAATCAGAATCAATGACGCAAACTTTAAAAATTAGGAAAATCCAAATTCTGCTACAAAGCAGCTGTAGCAAAACAATAGCATCATTATTCAACTCCAGACAGTTTTATACCTGTGTTAAGTTCTCTCATTATGAAACAAGTTCAATTCACTGATAAGCAGCTCTACTAAAGACAGTAATGCATTGTTATTTAGCCTGAGTCAGGTCAATGTTTATCTAATTAAGTCAGTACTTGTTTTGGCAATAATGGAAATACATTAGACCCAGCCTACCTCTTTGGGCCAGGAATCTACAGCACTCATTGAAGCCGCCAGCAGCAGCAAAATGCAGGGGTGTGTTACTCTTTACCGAGCTGATACCCAAGTCAGCAGAGTATGCAGACAGCACTTGTAAAACCTGTATAAAGCAGACACAGTAATACTCTCCAAAGTGAAACAATGGAGAATTTTGTGCTATTCATAATGCTGTGGCATAACCTCAAGGAAACCTCCTTCTGCAGCAAAGTGGGCAGCACACTGGCCTTCTTGATCAAGCAAGTCAGGATTCCCTTCTTTTTGTAAAATGGCTCTGACAAGCTTCACAGCACCAGCCTTTGATGCCTCCATGAGTGCAGAGCATTGTGTTACCTTTGGGGAGCCAAAACATGACAAATATACTGAGTCAACCCTATCAAAATCACACTTTCTGATCTATTCAGCTGACTGCATTATATTTGATACACAAAGGACTCCAAATGATCAATATGATCAAACTTTAGCTGAAAAACCTGTTGTAGACAGATAACTACAGGCCTTTTGTCATCTGTTATAAACATCTCACTAATTTACACTACAAGCTATCAGAATTTCATCATACTTTATGGCTGTGTTGGAGTGTTTTCACGATGCATCATCAATTGGCCATATTGGCAGCACTGAATATAAACAATGTCACTAAAACATAAGAAACTTGCATATTTTGCTGATTATTGCTGCTGAAATTGTCAATTATTGTCATGTTTTGGGCTATACTAATCGGTCAGACCAGGAAAATCATTTGGAGTATTATAGACTGCCAAAAGTTATAACCAATCATGCAGAAGAGTGCAAAAAGCTTTCTGAGGAACAAACGGGGTTTGTGGTTGGCCAAACTGAGCTAGGATTACCAGGGCATTCATGTTTGTTCTTATCATTTCCGGTCAGGTAGGTGAAATATTAGGCTAATATCTTAATTAATACTGCTTGTACGTATCTTTACCACCTATTAACTTTAGTTTGTCAAAATATTGCACCCCTGCCTGCTTACTAAGTCCTTCTCTATATGATGTAGCAGCTTCCACACCGTTTAGACAGCATAAATTAGCAGAACAACGTATTCAGTAGTCTATTAACCATGCTATGCATGCTGTTTACATCCAGGTATCTCCAATATGGTCACGCATCCAGGTAACTGACCAAATCATGACATAAGTGCAAACCCTCTATATGAGCTCCATATTCTAACTATATAATAGTATATGAGCCATAAAAGTAATCATATATAATCATATATTTGTAAAAGAGGTCTTTGAATAATCTAAGCATGCATCTTTTTATTCTTGTTGGGTCAAACATATAAGGGAATATTAATCTGAACTATGAACTATGCCTTATATTTGAGAACAGATCTCAAACCTGATCAACTGCATTTGGATCAGCTCCTTTCTCCAAAATGTTTATGCACAGGTCTTCACAGTCCTTTGCATTCTCACAGGCAAACACAAATAGTGGCTTCCCTGAGTTAGACACATTGTTGACATTTGCACTGAAGCTGAGCGCCATCTGCAGGCAGAGAGCATGTTCTTTAGCTGGAGAAATGCAGTAGAACAGCACTCCTGCAAATGAAGAGCGTGATTAGTATAAGCAATAGATATAAAACCGAGGAAATGAAATGCATATTTAAATTATTTTTTGTTATACACTACCAGTTAAAAGTTTTTGAACGGTAAGTTTCACAAAGCCTGCATTTATTTGATCCAACATACAGCAAAAGCAGTAATATTGTGAAATATTTTTACTATTTAAAATAATTGCTTTCTATTTGAATATATTTTAAAATCTAATTTATTTCTGTGATCAAAGCTGAATTTTTCCACAACATTACTCCAGTCTTCAGTGTCTTATGATCTTCAGAAATCATTCTAATATGCCGATTTGCTGTTCAAGAAACATTTTTATTAGTATTATTATCAATATTTAAAACAGTTGTGTTTATTTCAGGATTCTCTGATGAATAGAAAGATCCCAAGATCAGCATTTATCTGAAATAAAAAGCTTTTGTAACATTATACACTACATTCATTTTTGGGGGAAGAGAAATGTTAGAAATGAATATTTTTATTTAACAAAGATGCTTTAAATTGATCAAAATTGATGATAATGAAATGTTTAATTTTACAAAAGATTATATTTCAGAAAATTCTGTTCTTCTTAACTTTTTATTCATCAAAGAAACCTGAAAAAGGTGTTCTTACCTTTTCCCTCCTCATCTGTGAGATTCACATTTGCATGATTTGTGATCAAAAGATACACAATATTAAAGTAGCCCAGCTGTGCTGCTAGCATCAACGGTGTGCGGCCTTTCTTGTCCTGTATGTCAGGATGGGCTCTCAGGGACAAAAGGAATTGTACCAGGTCTTCATCACGGGCCAAAGATGCCTGATACAAGGCACTGAATCCCTGTTTGGGTTCAGTCAGGTTTATCAAATCGGAAACGCCCACGGCGACCATCTTGTTTATTTGTCGTTTGTTCTTCTCCCGTACAAATTGCAGGAGTTTATAGATCTGGAGGACCTCCAGGTTGCCTTCCGCTACTCTGCTCACCACACTTTTTGAAGTACTCTCCATTCTCTTATTTCTGTGTTTACATGGTCTTCAGAACGAATAAATAACAGTAAAAAAACACGGCAGTGAAAGCCTATAAGAGCATGTGTACATTCAAATATTTATAAGTGATTTTAAACAACAAATGCATTTTACAACTTGCTACGAAAACGCAACGGAAATCAGTTTCGACTGCACTCGATAAAAATCGGGAATCGTCGTGGAACTTTCGGCCACACTCGGCAAAAGCCGTTCAACTTCGTGACCATGTTTACGAAATCCCATTCTCTCTGAAAGATAACGTTCTCCCGTTCCTGTGCGGAACCGTGTAACGTAATGACCTTTCGTTTCAAGTCCATAGTTCAGTATTTCTTTCTGCAGGGAGACAAAATATGGGAGACAAAAAGATACTCTGCATTGGTTTGGTGTGTCTGGATATTATAAATGTTGTGGATAAATACCCGGAAGAAGACACTGATACCAGGTGGGAAATTCAGCTAGCATTCTTTAAATACTATTCATTTCTTGATGCGTTTTTTGCGATAGCATTCCATAACCAGTCGGATGATACAAAGCATCCTGCTATACCCTGCAGTTAATGTTACATCGTAGGTGTTATAAAATAACATGCAACTGGTTGGTAGGTGTGTGTCTCAGAGATGGCAGAGAGGAGGAAATGCTTCAAACACGTGCACAGTTTTGTCTCTGCTTGGGGCCCCGTGTGCATTTATGGGGTCTTTGGCTCCTGGACCAGTAGCTGAGTAAGTGTTTTCTACCTACTATTATGCAACTTTCACTAGTCGAAAGCATCAATAGCAGTAATATTGTGAAATATTTTTACTATTTGAAACAACAGATTTCTATTTGAATATATTTTTAAACGTAATTTATTCCTGTGATTAAATATTTTCAGCATCATTACTCCAATCTAAAGTGTCATCATTCTAATATGCTGATTTGCTCTTCTGGAAATATTTTTATTACTATTATTATTAAAATAATTAAAACAGTTGAGTACATTTTTCAACATTCTTTGATGAATAGAATTTATGATGAATTAAAAAAAAAAAGCTTTTGTAACATTATACACTAGAAAGAAATGATGATAAAGACATTTTGAATGTTACAAAAGATTTTTATTTCAGATAAATGCTGTTCTTCTGAACTTCGTACTCATCAAAGAAACCTGAAAAAAATATACCCAGCTGTTTTTAACATAATAATAATAATAATAATAATAATACATATTTTTTGAGCAGCAAATCAGAATATTAGAATTATTTTGAAGGATCACGTGACTAAAGTAGTGATGCTAAAAATACAGCTTTGAAATCACAGGAATGAATTACATTTTTAAAAAATATATATATAAAAAAACAGTTATTTTAAATGGTTATGTTATTTTAAGTATTATATTTCACAATTTTACTGTTTTTACTGTACTTTTGATCAAATACATTTAGGCTTGGTAAACAGAGGAGAAAAATCTTACTGTTTTAAAAACGTTTGACTAGTAGTGTATCTGTATGTGTATTTATGTACAGTATACATGTATGATTATTGAAAGTGACTTATTTTTAGCAAGGCTATTAATTTGATAAAAATACAGGAATACAGTTATTTATATGTTGTAGAAATTTATTCCTGTGATGCAAATTACTTCAGTCTTCACTGTCACATGCTTCTTCAGAATTTAGAAAGTTTTTTTTTTTTTATAAATCTTACTTTTCCCAGACTTTTAAATGGTAGTGTAACAGTTTCTAAAATGATGCAGATCAACTGTTTTCAACATTAATAATAAGAATAAATGTCCTGAGCATCAAATCACCAAATTAAAATGATTTCTTAAAGATTATACGCTGGATGCATTTTCATCTTTTCTTACTCATGCGACTTATATCGGCAGAAATACACTTATACCCTATCCCTCCCACAAGTTTGGTTTACACATGCCTCACACTTACGTTCTGTATGCATACTTTTCCTTGCTAATTTGTTGTTCTAGCTTCATCTTGAATGACTTTCAAATGTTCAAGATTGACATCTCTCTTCTTCTGGAGCATTCTGAATGCTCCTTTCCAGCTTCTGTAGTAATCAGCAGTGTGACGACCGGAAGCCGCACAATTCTGCATATGAACAGGTTTGTGTGCGAGTTTGTGTGTAAGTATTATGAATATGAAGCTCTTTTCTCACAGGATGGCTGTCGCATCAGATCGCATCAAAACAAACTGAAAATATACTAACAGCTCAAAAAGGCAATGCTTTTTCTCTTTAAAGGCAGCAGTAAAGGTGCATGGTTCAAAGTTGTGAGCCTATTATATGTTTCCTGCCCAAATCACTCAGTAGTGCATATGGGTCACTGCAATACCTCTCTGTTTGCTGCACTAGTTTCATCGTGGGGGATTTTGCACAGCGTGGGGTGGACATATCTGGTGTGGCTTGGCAGAAGTGGGGTGAGACCCCGTGTGCCTGTTGTGTGGTGTGTCCTACCAATGGCTCTCGCACTGTCGTGCTCTCGGACACGTAAGAGTAGCATCCAAAGTCACAATTATCATAACATAGTCATAATTACATGGGTGAATAACCATTTTCCATTCCCAAACTTAATCTGAGAAAGTCTTAACGCAGTGGCACTGTCGTAATTGACAGTAATTTAGTCTTAAAGTAGCTGCCATTAATAAATCATAACAATTTGACATTGCATGCATTAATTGACTGCTTATTTTTTGGGGGAAATTTGTTAATTTCCAATTAAATATTTGTTTTATACATGATTATTTTATTGAATCATTTTAAACAACACACAACAGCACACAATGTCAAAGCTTACTAACTAACTAACTACCTTACTTATTCCACGGCTCTCTGAAATACTTGATTCTGATAGATTCATTGGTACATTCTATGGCCAAATGTTGTATATGTAATATGTATGTAATAACCACTAAAATATATAAATGAATAATAAAATTCACATCATTATGTACGTTTATTTGGTAAGCAGCCGTGTAATAAGTGGCATAATGTCTAGTCAGCCATTCAACTCACAACTTTATAGATAAAACCTTACATTTCTGAGAAGGACTTGGATTTATGCGATATAAACTAGCAATTGTGAGAAAAAATTGAAAAATTACCTTTTTATTTTAAATTCTGTGGAAACAAAACAGAATTGCGATGCAAGAATTCAGAATTCTGAGGAAAAAAATCTGAATGGCAAGATATAAACTCAGAATTCTAAGATGTAAACTTTTTTTGGATTTCTTGCTTAGATTTCTGAAAAAAAGAGAAAAGAGATAAAAAGTAAAAAAAAAATAAAAAAGTTTTTTCAAATGGCAGAAATAGGCTCCCATAAAGTCCTGATCACCCAAATAAGGTTTATTTTTGGCTGAATGTACATTATGCCTTAATTTCATTTGCTTTGTTTGTAGCAAACTAATATACAGTTGCAGATGAGATCAAAAGTTTACTTACACCTTGCAGAATCTGCAAAATGTTAATTATTTTACCAAAATAAGAGGGATCATACAAAATGTGTTTTTTTTAGTACTGACCTAAATAAGATATTTCACATAAAATATGTTTACATATTGTACACAACAGAAAAAAAATAGTTAAATGTATAAAAATTACCCTGTTCAAAAAATTACATACACTTGATTCTTAATACTTTGTTGTTAACTGAGTGTGAGTGTTTTTTGTTTGTTTGTTTGTTTAGTGATGTTCATGGGTCTCTTGTTTGCCCTGAACAGTTAAATTGTCCACTTTCTTCAGAAAAATCCTTCAGGTCCCACAAATTCTTAGATTTTTCAGCACTTTTTGTGCATTTGAACCCTTTCCAACAATGACTGTATGATTTTGAGATCCATCTTTTCACGTTGAAGACAACTAAGGGACTCACATGGAACTATTACAGAAGGTTCAAATGCTCACTGAGCTGGGGGGGGGGTGAAAACATTTGAACAGAATGAAGATGTGTACATTTTTCTTTTTTTTTTTGCCTAAATATAATAGTTTTTTAATTTAGTACTGCCCTTCAGATACTACAGAAGATACTTACATGTTTCCCAGAAGACAAAATAAATTCAATTTACCCTGATCTTCAAATTCAAAAAGTTTTCACCCACACAACTCGTAATGCATCATGTTTCCCTCTGAAGCATCAGTGAGTGTTTGAAACTTCTGTAAAAGTTGCATATGAGTCCCTCAGTGTTAAACTATGGATCTCAAAATCATGCATTCATTGTTGAAAAGGCTTCAAATACACAAAAATGCTGAAAAAACAAAGAATCTGTGGGACCTAAAGGAGTTTTCTAAAAAACAGTGGGCAGTCTAACTGTTCAGGACAAACAAGGGACTCATGAACAACTATCACTTAACAGAAAATCATAGCTGTGGATCATTCAGGTAACGACACGACAGTAATACGAATCAAGTGTATGTAAACTTTTGAACAGGCTCGTTTTTATATATTAAACTATTATTTTCTCTTGTGGCACTATAAGTAAACGTTGTTTATGTGAAACATCTTATTCAGGTCAGCACTAAATAAAAAATAACATGCATTTTGTCAGATCCTTCTTATTTTGGTGAAATAATTAACATTTTGTTTGTAAACTTTTGACCTCAGCTGTATAAAACAACACTTATTTCCATCTTGCCTTGAATTACATTTCATTTCAGTTTTGAGAACTTCCAAAACCTTTTCCCTCTTTGCTGAGAAACAGACTTTGGTTTATAATCACAATTATTTTGTAATCACAGCCCAAAGCTGACTATTTGTTGGTCCTGATGACTGTTATCAAACGCTTGACTGTATACAAACTGACAGGCATCCGGTCTAAGGCAGTAATCTAGTGTTTTTCCACCATACAGACCTTTCACTGATTCAGTTTGTGACTGTAAACAGTTTTTTATAATATGATTACAGCAGATCATGTCAAAATAATGGATAGTGACTTATCATGTACACAAAGTACAACCATTATTTACTGATCATACTTTGAACAGTGATTGTTGTAGTCTAAAATACAAGAGAACTGTCATCAGCTATTCTCTCTGTTTAATCAGAAACTTGCCAGATGTTTCTGTAGAAGATTTTTCAAAGGTGGACCTGAGCCAGTACAAGTGGATCCACTGGGAGGTGAGCATGTCCGCCAAATATCTTTCACTTGCTTTAGAGTAAAGCTACAAGTTCGCACTAGACAAACTGAAACACTCAGTTTCTTTCTGATCTGTGTTTAATTGCTTTATTCCACAAGTAGAGAACTAGAGCTGATTGTTTTATAAATGCATTGTCAGGGCCGTAACGCTGATGATCAGGTGAAGATGATTGAGAGAGTGAGAGAGTATAACAGCAAACAAGAAGAGAAGAACAAAATCACTATCTCGGTGGAAATCGAGAAGACCAGGGAACCCCTCTACCAGCTTTTCCCTCTTGGTGATTTGGTATGATTTTTTTTAGTTTCAGACAAAATTGACTGAATAAAACACATTAGTTTAACTTGGAGAAACCTCATAGTCAAATGTTTTATTTTACTATTATTATTATTATTTATTTCCTTTTTTTTCTATTTTTTAATAGAACAGTGTTTTTTGAAAGCATGAAAACTTAGCTTTTTCATCACAGGAATACATTACATTCTAAAATATATTAAAATATAAAACTTTAAATTGTAAAAATATTTCACAATATTACGGTTTTCACTGTACTTTTGATAAAACAGCAACAAAAATGGTTTTGGAATGGCAGATCACGCTAAATATTTACATTCTAAACTGTAAAATTTATTTTAAATATTTTGTTTAAAATGTATATATTATAATTAATATATATATACATTTTTAAACAAAATATTTAAAATAATACTTCACAGTATTACTATTTTCACTGTACTTTTAATAAAACAGCAACAAAAATTGGTTTTGGAACAGCAGATCTCACAAAATATTTACATTTTGAACAGCAAAATTGATTTTAAAATTTTGTTTAAAATGTATATATTATAATTAATATATATTGTACACTTCCATTTAAAAGTTTTGGGTCAGTATGATTATTTTTCTACAAGAAAATTAAATTAATCAAAAGTGGCAGTAAAGACATTTATAATTTTACAAAAGAATTCTATTTCAAATAAATGCTGTTTTTTATCTATATTTTTTTTAAAGAATGCTAAAAAATATTTCCGTTTTCACGAAAATTTTAAGCAATAGTAATTCAGTTTTTTCAATACAGGAATAAATTACATTATAAACTATATTCAAATAGAAAACATGTAAAAATGTATATTTCAAATAAATGCAGAATTTTTAAACTAGCCATTTATTAAAGAATGCTAAAAAATATATATCTCAGTTTTTACACAAATATTAAGCAGTGGTTTTGTCAAAGCGTGAAAATTCAGCTTTCATCACAGGAATAAATTACATTATAAAATTGTAATAATATTTCACAATGTTACAATTTTCACTGTACTTTTGATAAAACAACAAAAAACGCAGCCTTTTTTCAAAGAGACTTTTTCTAAAACAAACAAACAAAAAAAGATCAACCTCAAACTGACATAGCTGTATATATTATGCTGACATTATTTACAAGAAAAATATTACATTTATTTTAAAATATATGACTTACAAGCAGCTCCATACTAAACCTTTTCTCTAAAAGATAAAACAGCTAAAAATACTGAATTGTTACTCGGGGCTGTCTAAATACAGTATACAATGAATACACAGTCAATGAAATATTTAATGAACATGCAAGGAGCATTTAAATTCTGTGGAAATCTGAGTGGGACGATTATATACAAGGTAGCTGATAAGTTTTGATGCTACGAAACCTGTTTATCTGTTCCTTTACTCAGGTATTTGTTAGTAAGGATGTGGCCCAGCACTTTGGATTCACTTCAGCTGCAGCTGCACTGAAGGGTTTCAGTGGTCGTCTGAGAAAGGGGTGAGTAAGTGGTTAAAAACGTCCACTAGATGTCACTAGTGCTCCAAAAACTCAAAAAATGTCTATTCATAATCACGTTCTTTTGAAATATTAGCTGTTCCATGTGTTTAGATGAGTTTGCTTGTGTGTCTAGAGCTACCCTCATTTGTGCCTGGGCGGAAAAGGGAGCGGATGCCATGGGTCCCGATGGTGTAATCATCCATGCAGATGCATTCCCGCCTGAGAAGCTCGTAGACACACTTGGAGCAGGAGATACGTTCAATGCGTCTGTGATCTATTCCCTTATAAAGGGTGAGGATGAAGGTCTGATTCTGAAACACAAAGAAGTAAGGGGTTATTGTAACTTGTGTATATGAATCAAGCTGTGTTCGTTCTCTTTTCTGCAGGGGGCAGCCTACAGGATGCTCTCACATTTGGCTGCCAGATTGCAGGCAAAAAATGCGGCGTCCATGGATATGATGGAATTTTACACTGAACATGGCGGAGAGGTGCACAGCTGGAATGTAGTACAGACATGAAGCAAGTCAATGACTAGTGTTATAAGACACTAGTCATTGTCAAGGCATGATGGTGACTGAATAATGTTGCTTCACATAGAAAAGACTAATGTACATGCAAAGGATAAGTTAATTATAAGCCTTTAAGTTAATATAATAATAACTGTACAGCCTACTGATGTTTTTCTGCATTAGAATGAATAAATTAATTGAAGAAGACTTGTTTCACAACACTTCACTTATGCATTCTAAATAAATAAATTATGTGATATCTGAAGGAAAATTAAAATGTAACTTTGGGATTACTTTTTTATTTTTAGGTTTTTTATGCACTACCAGTTGGAAAAATTATGAAGCATTTATTTGATTAAAAATACAATAAAAACATCAATACTGTGAAATATTACAATTTAAAATAACTGCTTTCTATTTTAATATATTTTAAAGTGTCATTTATTTTCATAATGCAAAATTAATTTTCAGACTTCAGCGTCACATGATCATTCAGAAATCATTCTAATATGTATGCATTTCTCATTATTATCAATGTTGAAAACAGTGATAGACTTCCTCTTAAAAGTTTAGGGTAAGAAATTAATACTCTTATTCATAAAAAAAAATGACAAAAGAGACATTTATAATTTTACAAAAGATTTCTATTTCTAAAAAATATTCACTTTCTATTCACCAAAGTATCACTGTTTTCTAAAAAAAATAAATAAAAATAAAATAATAATAATAAAATAAATATTAAGCACCAATTCAATAATATTCCACAATATTACTTTTTTTTAACCACACTAATGCACTAATAAATGCAGCTTTGGTAAGCATTAGCGACTTTTTACAAACACATTATTCTAAACTGTTAACCTAAAGCTGCCTTTAAGAAGAAAACAAAAGTGAGCATACTGTCCAACAGGGCTTTGATAATACTTATGAGTTATGAGGAGGAGTTCAGGGATATTGTTCCCTGATTGATACTGAAGAGTTGGCAAGCATCTCTGCAGCAGTAGGGAGCACAGGCCTGTGTGTTTGCGCTGTATGCTGAGAAAAAGAGACAGAGGAAGACAGCTGAATATAAGTGAACAAAGATGAAAGACAAACAGGATACGTGACATTTCCCCACCCAGTCCCGTTTAGACACAGCTGACCAGCTCTATACGGATTTGTTTACCACACCCAATGTGCAAAAATGACACCCTGTCTGTCTGACGATATGTGTTTGACATTTACTTGGGGGGAAAATTATACAGATGGAATTTCTTGACGCCTACGTATACTGTCAAATGTACTCTTTTCTCAAATTTGTAAAAAATACTTGTATTAGAAATCTGAATGATCAGTGCACATTATTCTGAATGATTTCTTATTATATGAATTATTCTTATTATATGAAGAAAAAGGTAATATGTGACCATGGACCACAAAACCAGTAGACACTAGCACAGGTATATTTGTAGCAATAGCCAACAATAGACTGTATAGGTCAAAATTATATGCAAAAAATCATTAGGATATTAAGTAAAGATCATGTTCCTTGAAGATATTTTGTATATTTATTACCGTAAATATATCAAAACGTACATTTTGATTAGAGATATGCATTGCTAAAAGCTTCATTTGGACAACTTTGAAGGTGATTTTCTCAATATTTAGCTTTTTTTGAACCCTCAGATTCTAAATGTTACCTTGTTCAGAAAGGAAATGACATATAATGTGGAACAACTAAAGGGTATAAATACGAAATGAGGAAAAATAGATATTTCAGTACTTTCTCTCGCAGTTATATCGTTTAAAACAGATGGTAGCATAATTCGACAATGAAAAATGTTACCTATCAGATTTTGCTTCCAGTATGATTATTAATGTGGTGTAAGGTGTTATTAATGTACACCCCAACCCCAAATCAAACTTTACAATATGAAAAATACAGTGTTGGTAGCATAATCTGATAGGTAGCATTATTTGTTAAAGGGAGGCGCTATTAATCTATGAAGCATTGAAATAGCTTGCTTTTTACTTTCACTTTTGAGATTCACGATTACAAAATCACGCATCATCAATCGGCCATTTTGTCGGTACAGAATGTAAACAATGCCACTGAAACAAAGGAAACTCGCATATTTTGCTGATTTGGTCGGACCGGGAAAAACATTTGGATTATTATAGACTGCCAAAAGTAAGGAGAAGAGTGGTAGGACCAGGAAAAACTGTAAGGAACAAAAAGCGTTTGTGGTTGGCCAAACTGAACCAGGATTTCCAGGGCAAGATTCTTGTTCTCATAATTTCTGGTGAGGTAGGTGAAATATTAGGCTAATATCTTAATTAATACGGCTTGTATGTATCTTTACCATTTATTAGCTTTAGTTTGTCAAAACATGGCGCCCTTTCCTCCTTACTAAGTTCTTCTCGATATGATTTAGCAGCTTCCAAATGTTTTCCCATGGTTTAGACAGCATAAATTAGCAGAACAACCTATCTAGTAAATAGTCTATTAACCGTGCAATCCTCGCTGTTGTTTACATCCGAGTAACTGACCAAACCATGATGTAAATGCAAACCCTCTGTACTTACCACACATTTCACATGATTAGATGTTTGTGATCATCATTGTGAATCATTCTCCATTGTCCTATCAGTCAGCTCTCGTTACTCTGTTTATGTGGTAAGTGAAAGTTTATGTACTGTAATGTAACAGACTACCGCTAACAAACGGCTAAGCATGTCCCTACTGCCTCCGCAGTTTTCTGTGCCTTTCCAAATACGGATTCACTATTCGGACACATCCATATGCAGTAATACATGTGCGCGATAGATTTACTAATTGTTTTCATTTGAATATGTGTAGATTCTCTAAAAGGTGAAGTTAACTATCAGCCCTCACATCCAGATCAAAAAGCCTCCCTATCAAATATTCTGCTTAATTCTGAAATATGTTTCATATTTCATGAAAACAAACAAACAAACAAACAAACAAACTGATGGTTGACCTTCACTATAGACTGGATTTAGGGTTGTTAAATTAGTAAAACTAATACAGAAAAAGAAAAAGAAAAAAACAACATGAAAACTCCCCATGGTGGCACATTTCAGAAAGAGGGCAGGAGGTTCACTTGCCAACACTTTGTCTAGACACCAGTGACTTGACAAACAGAAGGCATTATTCATCATAAACTACATCCCCATATGACTATGGACATACACCCAGAAATGTTTTTCTTTCCATTAAATCACAAGCCAATCTCCAAACGACTTCACTGGCTTGCGATGTGGAAAATTAAATGCATTGTGCACTCCTCTCCTTAATCACAGCGTTTCTGTGCACATGCCTCTAAAAATAATTTTTAAAAACAGAAACAGCGGGTCTTTTCTATTTGAGAACATGCTTTCAATCACATTTTGCTTTGACAAACGAGCCAGTATGGACTTTTTCCATGTTGAATAGAGAAGTCACAGACAGTGGCAAAACCTGCACCATCAATCACTGACTGGAATTCTATTCAACAGAATCACGGTTCTCGAGTACCAGAACGCTCTTCATTGTGTTTGAGACAATGAACAGTAGACTGCTAAGTGTTTTGTTTTTCAGTAATCAAATGTACCTGACAAACCCCCATAAAACTAAGTTCAGCAGAGAGTAAAATGTGTAAAATTAAATATCTTTATTTGAAACACACGTGTTGCCAATGTACACATTCAAGGTAACAGGTTAAACCGTGAGAGGGAATTATAAAATCTTAGATCTGCTCTCTTTTATGTATAAAAGATGTTGCAATGCTTACGTTTCTGCCGTAGCATCCATTTTATGAGCTTGGGAGTCTGTTGTAACTAAAAAATTTTAAATGAAACATAGCACATAAAAGATAGCAGCCTTAATTTTCAACATTCTTGACCATACGAAGTCTAAAAATTCATAGCGTTACACAGATCTTTTTGTTCAACGTGCTGTGAAATTGCACAAGCATGTTTCAAACAAGAAAAAGCAAAAGCCATGTAGTTCGAAATTCTTTGGGCTGTCGTACAGTAAACATTGAAGCGAGACCACACAGACAGAAACGGTTGATGAAGGACACCCTCTGAATCCTCAGTGTTGTTATTCTTCAAAGGCACTTTGTTGAACCACATTAAGGACAGACTCTGTTTGATAATAATCTCCATTGAGCGCTCAGGCTGGAAATATGAATATGGAGCGAAATGCCACGGTCCTCCACTCCAGTAGAACTGATGTCTTTGTGAACGCTTCAACAGGATCAAAATGCAGGATGATGTATGTACAAAAAGCCATTTCTTGTTGGTTAGACTTTGCCTGAGGAACGAGGATTTCATTGCATTCATCTCTTTTCCAGAGGCTTGCATGGAAAGCAATGATATACATCACCGATTGTCAAGTTGGATAACATATTGAATGCTTCCTGAAATCATCAACTACCAACCACATTTAATTAAGTAAAGCATCTTTGGCAAGAGCAGGATGTTACTCCTGAAAAACTTGGCACTTGCAATATAAAAAGTAGAAAGAATTGAAATTAAGGCACATACTGTACTTTTAAAGACCATCACTTGACTCAAAGCAGAAAAACGGAGCACAGGATTTAAACTTTCACAGCAAAAATATGATTGCCTTTATCAAATCTCCCAAATTCCACACCCATCAGCCTAACCTATATAACCCTGACTGTGAGTCGAGCTCTTTGGCAGAAGAGTACTTTACCGTGCAGTGGCATACATGGGAAGTCGAAACAGACCTCATGGTCATCTTCGGTGCATGAGAGATTATTCGTAACTCATGTCTGTGATTCATATAACATGGAAATATCTCAATAAGAACTTTGTCACCATTGGTCGCACAAACCTGCAGTAGTATTTGTTACAACACTTCTCCAAAATTTGGGTTAGGATAACATATCAAGGGCAACAGTTCCTCCACTTAAAACTATATTCTCTGTTCAAAGAGTTCATAGGAGGTCTAACAACATCCTTAGATTTGCAAACAATACTGAAGGAAAATCAATGCACAGCATTGTGTGCCATCCCAGGTGGATAAACGTCATTTAGAGTGTGTCTTTCTAGCCCCGTCGTTTTGCTGGTCTTCTGATTAGTGCTAATCAGTTAAAAGACCACTAGACATCTTCATATAGAAGCATACCACTGAAGATAGTTAAAGGCTCCACTGAATGGGCCAGTTTGCCCATGACCAGGTCTATGCAGACTGTGTCGCCCACTTGAAGGGGCAGGATGATGTTGAAGACAGCCAGAGAACCTGGTGTTGGTTTTGCTTCAGCCATTGGTTTGTTTTCCAACCCTTCCGGTTGGTAACCCGCCGAGTCCACCCGAGCCATGCCGTAGTTAGACTTGGAGAGCACGGCTTCAATCTTCTCATTTTTGTGACCAGTCAGGATAGCACTGAAGAAGTAGCGTCCATCTAGTGGTGCAGTAAAGATACCTGTATTCAAGAGAAAACAAATGGATGCAGTTTTCCGTTTCTCTATCCTTCCTCATTAGACTTTTTATAATCATTGCCACGATTACCTGTTCGCGAATTATAATAGCCTCCTTCATTTACAAAGGTCTTATCAAAAATGATTGTTCCAGAATTAACCATGGGATTTGTGAGAGCTGCTGAAAAGGAAAGACGTGGTATGTTTGCATCTGCACCGGCCAAACCTGAAATGAGGATCACAACAGTTTAGTTTACTTTAAAAAAAAAGCCCTAAAGTCATCCCTGTATTCTAATATAGACATGCTTTACACAACCAGTTTTAGTTATCAGCTGCTGACCTTTGGCTCAACTACTGAACCAGCACTGCCAATGACAACTGGACATGGTGCAACACCTAAAAAATGTCTGACTCTCATGCAATCAGACTTTACACATATCTCACTGAATTCTTGCCTTCATTCCAAAAACTGGCATACATCAAAATAATCTCAGTGTTTGACCAAGATATGGCTGCTATAAGAATTAAATACAAAATAAATACATACCTCGCTCTCCTCTGAGACCTAAAATAGGAGAAAGCAAAACGTGAGTCACTTTAAAATATGGTGCAAATGTCTTGCAATACGAAATGCCTAGTTCACCCAAAAACTGTCATTCTGATCATTTTGACAATTCTACAAATGTTATATACAGCCAAGCTCCAAAAAAGCACAGATAATAAGTACATAATGTCAAAATATTCATTTTTGGGTAACAATTTCCACTATTCCTTTAACCAACATGGCAAATAAATTGACAAAAACAAGATTACTCACCGGGAGGTCCTTTTGGCCCAGGTAAGCCCGAAATACCTGGTGGTCCATCATTACCTGGAGGCCCTTGTGGACCTGGGAGACCTCTTTCTCCCTGTGGGCCAGGTGGTCCAGGTAAGCCTATAATCAGAAAGAAATTGATTAAAACAGTTTGTCTCCTTTCATATGAAATTGTGCAAATTTCAGAATTGAAGAATCTGCTCCCTTTGAATTTGAATTGAATGGGCACACCCCACAGGAAGTTGAACTGGAATTTGTATTGGAACGACAGCAAGAGAGGTTTGTTGGGAATTTTAATTATGGATTAAATTAAATGGAATCCATTCTCAGTTCAATTCAGAATGGTGTACAGCCCTGATATCCATTAAAATATACAGTAAGAGCTATGTTCGTTAGTGGTGCTGGAAATTTAGAATAAGTTCTTACAGGCTGTCAAATTGCAATGTTAGCAAGTTGAAAAAATAAACTCAATTTGACTTTCTACTTTAAGTACTTAAGTCAGACCTGTCAAGTCATTCTCAGTTATGCTCTGGACCTCCTTGAGGATGTGGACCATTGAGGAATTGAGTCTCTTGATCTTGCCGTGGATATCATCCAGATGTGTGTTCTGGAGGATCTCAATGAACCCGCTGTGTGAGATCACTGTGTTGTTTAGCCCACTGACACAGTTCCACAGGCTAGACACGTGTTTGTTCAGGCCTTCTTTTATCTTTTGGAGATTGTCTGAGACAGAGTCAAACCGACCACAGACCACTTCGAGTTTAGAGAGCCTCTTATCCAGACCATCGCCAGTCCTCTTGCAGTCACCCATTTCAACCACAAAGTTGTTCCCAAAGCGACGTACGTCTCGGTCGACGTTGTCAAAGCGCACCCGGCTATCCTCTATGTGCTCTGTCATTTCCTGCTGGATCTTGTCGATTTCAGAGATGATTTTGTCTTTGGTGTTTCCAAGGTCGGTGATAACACTGTCATGTTTCTGGACTACATGCTCCAGTCCTTTTAATGTGTCATTGATAGAGCTGAAGGTTAAGATGACCTCAGACAGTTCTCCCTGAATTGACCTGAGGTCACCGGTATTGCTGCTGATGACACTATGTCCATCCAGTGGTTTTTGTGGGTCATCCAGGTGACCTGTTCCTGATTCTGTTCCTGTAGGAGTATTTAGAGTGATCTTGCACTGACCACTGCATTTCTGTACCTCCTCTCTCAACTGATCCATCTCGTCCTGCAAACCGGAGCAAACGTCCACACAACCCGTCTGAGAAGAGTCAATTTTACCTTTAATGTTGTTCATTTCCTTCTGCCATCTGTCCATGGCATGGTTTGTGATGTTCTTGAGTTTCTTTAGGTCATCTTCCACTGAGCTGCACACCTCACAGTTCTCAATCTCCATGACAATCCTGTTGAAGTGTTCCCCATTGTCTCCAGTTAGAGCTTTGATCTTGCGGACATCATGGCTGAGGTTGATGACCCTATCTTCAAGAGAATCCCCAGACACGGACAGATCCTTGAGTCGTGTGTCAAACCTCTTGATGTCATCTTCATTTGCAATGACTCTCCACTCCAAAGACTTCACCGTCTCACCAGGGCTCGGACTACCGCCGGTTGGACTTGACCCAGAACTTGGGCCTGAGCACCCAGAGCATTCGCTTAACCTCCTGTCTATAAAGGATGTTGTGTTCTCAAGCCGAGATAAGCGCTTATCAAGATCAAATACAGTCTCTTTAACAATTCCAATATCAAGGTCCATGTCATTAATCCTGTATTCCTGGTCAAGAATACGATTATTGAATTCATTGCGAAGATTTCTGAGTTCCTGCTGGAATGAGTCCCGTATGTTAGTCTCCATATAAGCACAGTTTTCCTCTGCCTTCTGGACAGTGTTGTTGAGCCGTCTCTCCAGGTCTTTTAGATTATCATTGAAAACATCTTCTGGCATCATAGGAACTTGTCCTTGTCCACCTATTCCTCCAAAATTTCCACCGCCTCCAGTTCCTCCTAGTTCCCTATTCAGATGATCCTGAAGCTTGTCATAAGCCTCTGACGTGGAGCTTATCTTCCTGTCCATCTCATTAAGTCGTCTACTGAGGTTGGTCACAGTGTCGCAGCAGCCTTGAGACCGGCTAAGGTCTCGACGTAAACCATCAAGAGTCTGGCGGTGACGCTGGTCCATGGCATTGATCTGCTTTTCCAGAGCTAAGATCCTCTCCCGATCTTGTTGCTGTTGCCGTCTCAAGTCTTCCACTCCAGACTGGCAGGCAGAACAGGAAAGACTGACTCGACGTTCAAGCTCTCTGAGGATTTCCTCCTTCAAAGTGTTGAACTTGCTTCCTCCTACTCCTTCAATGTCTAGGTCATTGCCTCCACCCTTTCCATTCACAAGATGGTTATTGATGCTGACTAGAGTCTTGTCATGAGCTTGAGTACGGTTGTCCAATTGATCAAGTTTGGTCTGAATGTTATGGATGGTCTCTTTCATTTCAGGCTGGGCTGCATCAGCTGGTGTTTTGCCACTGTTAAAACCTGGTTTACGCATTTCCTCTTGGAATTTCTCATTCATGCCACGCAGAGTTGATTGCAGGTCAGTTAGGTCTTTGGTCAACTTCTGGATTTTGTCCTCCAGTTGTTTCATCTTTTCATTGTCACCTCTCCCTAAGCAAAGACCAAACACAATGGTTAAGTAGTTAATTAAAGATTAGCAGTAGTTTGATAGACACAGAATTCACATTCTTGTCAACTCTGCCAATGAAATCATTGCTCTAGTGGCCAGTTTTAATGTTTCAGAAGATTTCTATAAAGCAGGGGTCATCAACTCTAGACCTCGAGATTTACTTTCCTGCAGAGATTAGCTCCAGTGTGGATTACCACACCTACCTGCAACTCTGTAGTAATCATGAAGACCTTGATTAGCTTGTTCAGGTGTGATAGATTAATATTGGACCCAAACTCTGCAGGAAATTGGATGTTGAAGTCCAGAGTTGAGGACCCCTGCTATACTGTTTAACAGTACTTTACAGATGCAGATATGGAAGTACTGAGAACATCAATACAGCTAGACATTGTTAGACAGCTGGTTGAACAACTACAGGCAACAAAGACATCCAAAGAAGACAATGGGTTTTGGTATCCTCCAAAACTAAAATCCATCATTGGTGCAACATATTGCTCCAATTGTATTAAGAAGAGTTGCAGCATAGTTTGAGGACCATGAAAAATCTTTGACTTACCATTTCCTCCACTCTGTCCATGTCCAGTACTAGTTCCAGTTTGTCCTGGTTGTGGTCTAGGCCAAGGTCTGCTTGTTGAGATCTGAGTATCAGAGCCCCCGTTTGGTCCATCATTACAGTCTTCTCCACTGAATCCATGGCAGCACTTCCACTCCATTTCTGTTACCATTTTGTAAGCCACCTTGTATCTGGGCCTCATGTAGGTCCTGTACCTATAAATCCCACAAAAAACATTTGAATTAAAGCCTGATATTTCCTAGTTTGGATACTGCTGTAATAAATCTTGCCATGCAAGTATTTCCTGACTTGCAGTGTTTAGTTAGAATTGTGAAATACATGGACTGAGAAACAAACAATACAAATTATAAGCTGATACAAACTATAAAGAATACAATCAATACAATCTAAAACAACAAGAACTATCCACTGACTGCGTACAGTTTTTGGTCTAACAATGAGGAAGATATACATGCTATATATGTTACGAAATGAATTCTCAGCACATTCATATGACTTTCTCTAGACATATGCTGGCCAGCTGTATAAATGTCTTGTTCAGTGAAAGCCTGGGTTTTGGTAGAAACAGTGCACATCCTTAGATATGCATAGATTCCTCCTTCATTGTATGGGATCTTTTTGTGTGTTTTATCATCCATAACTAGACTAAGACTTATGGTTAGGGGTTTTAAAAAACATTTTTAAGAGAGAACTGTGGTATAAGACCATCTCATCAGAGCCTCTTTATTTATGTTGTAATTCTGACCAGTAGTCTAGGTCTTAAGTTCACTGTGTCATTCAAATAAACAAATACAAATAATAAAACATTACGGTTGGCCTTAAACCCATACATCAGCACCATAAAGAAAGAGGTGGAATTTCAGCATTTATTATTTTTTCCCAGGACTTTCGGTTAAAGTTCTTAAGCCACCAAATTCTTGTCTCAACGCTCTGTTTGTTCCATGACCCCCGTGAGAAGAAAAAGAGGGGAAAAAGGGGTCACCCTACTCTACTGGGTGAGTAAAAATAAGTGGTGGTATTTTAGTAGGTTTTAAGCCTAATTCCTGTGGCGCACTGGTTGTAGAGCTTGGAATGGCATGCCACCTCATTCCATACATAGTGGTGTGTGTGTGTGCTGAATCTACAGGAGTTGGATTAAGCTTTTCCAGCTGGAGTTGAGTGTGTTTCCAGCAACTAAAAACCACCACACAATTGCACACACTTACTAATCCTGGCATCCTTAAACTACATTCTGTTTATCTCCATTTGTTGACATTAGGTTTACTATGTAAACACAATGTTTTTAGTATGTCTTAGACTTTAATGACTCATATTTCCAGTAAGATGTGATGTGGTATATATTCTAGTGCCTATGAATGTTATGATGATGTGATAGCTTTCAACATCTGTTTCCTGGCTGAAGTTAGCTGATGTAGTACATAATGGTTCCACTTATTTAAAGTGCACTAAATAAAGGCCAGAAAAACAGACTTGCTTTTACCTCAAATGCTCTGACTGATTTAAAGTCTGATAGGTTCTTGTTTATATCAACAAAGAGATATGTAACTCAGATGTGCTAAAGTGACATGGTAAAGTAACATACAACTAGCATTAAGCTAAATAACACAGCAAATGGTACACAACTTTGGGGCCTGCACATGCAAAAACAGGTTGTTTATTGTGCCGCCTATGTTAGCATTCATAGTGTTTGTGTAAACATTATGGCTGGGTTGCACCAGACATTCGTATGTTCTTAAATTGAAACACTAGTGACTCTGGCTAAGATAGTTTGTAAGTGCTGTACTTTCAGTTTGTTTTGTTTTTAGACAGATTATAGCTAGTAGATCAGGTTAAATTTAACTTTTGTCTTCTGGGAAACATGTAAGTATCTTTTGTAGCTTCTGAAAGGCAAAATAAGAAAAATGTACACATCTTCATTCTGTTCAAAAGTTTTCACCCTCCGGCTTAATGCATTGTTTTTCCTTCTGGAGCATCAGTGAGCATTTGAACCTTCTGTAATAGTTGCATATGTGTCAAAAATCATACAGTCATTGTTGGAAAGGGTTTAAATACACAAAAATGCTAAAAACAAACAAACAACAAAAAAAAAATCTGTGGGACCTGAAGATTTTTTCTGGAGGGACTCATAAACAACTATCACTAAATAAAAAACAACACAGCTGTGAATTCAGGTCATTTTTATAAATTAACTAAAAAACATTTTTTTCTTGCGTGGACTATATGTAAATGTCTTTTATGTGAAATATCTTATTCAGGTTAGTACTAACATGCATTTTATATAATCCATCTTATTTTGGTCAAATAGTTAACATTTTGCAGATTCTGCTAGGTGTATGTCAACTTTTGACCTTAACTGTAGCTGGCTTCTAAGTAGTCAGGCTGGTTATTAGCTGGTCTTAGCCATCAGAGGAATACTGCTTTAGGCAGCTGGTTTGTTGCTGGCTCAAAATGGCGTACCAGTTTGGACCAGCTAATTATCTTTTTGGACCAGCTACAAACCAGCTACCATGGTCCAAAACATATCTAACAAAGTTTCCACCCTTTTATGAAGGGACATAAAATGAAGCAAATTACTCATTGTTTGGAAAAAGACATCTGTTGGGCTTGATCCTTTGACAACACTTTCTATTCATTAAATGTATTGTATACTGATATATCGATAATCATTGTATAATTTATGTAAGGTATGACAAATTAAAAAAATGTTTAGAAAGAAAAAGCAGAAGTCTAATACAGATAGAATGGAAACACTTACGCTACAACACGGGCGCATTGAATGCCCCAGGAGCATGGCTGATAGTCAGGCTTCACGTAAGTCTCCACTCCATCTTCCACCACACAGCTCACTGTTTTGGTCACCACATACGCACACCAGTTTCTGTAAAAAGAAATTCACATCATAGCAAATTAGCACTCATCTGACCTTGAATAAACTTTAAAAAATGAAATATGACAAATCCTACCACTGGGACTCACAGGTGTACAGCTTTAAAAACATGAACTAATGGAGCCCACAAAGATAGTAGCAAATTTTGCGAGCATCTCCCCCTTAGGTGTACTCAAACTAGCGTCTGTGTTAGATTTATAGTGATTCCCCATCAGTCTAAGAAGTCCATATGTCCCCTGGCCTCGTAAATTAGCAGAAATCTGCAAATAAATATTGTCTCGATTCTCCCTGTCTCTCACACCAACGTCAACAAGCTCTGGAAATAAGGCCGCTACGATCTCTCCACTGCATGCACTTCGAATTCAAACATCTGCTGGGTTTCATGCTGACTATATTGTGAGCGAGTTGGATGCATCACTTATCTCATCTTAGGTTTCGCCCCTGTTTTGTTTTAGTCTACTAGTAAGGGCAAATACGTGATTGTCTGCTGCATGTAACACAGATGTGGTTTGTCTTCTGCAGTTGTTCGCTCATGAATTAAGCTTAAGTTACACCTCAGACCGTTGCAAATAAAATTGCCTTCAGTGCACATTTGACTAATGCTGTGTCTCTTCAGGATAAACCCATAGATAAACTCCTGAACATGTGATTTCCAATGCATCTGAATCATGTTAAACCAGACAAATCACGTGTGCAGCTGCTAAAAACACAATGAATATCATTGATTCTCATTAAGTATGGATTCCACCAAATGTGGCCCTATGCAAAAGTTTTGGATTCTCTCTGCAAGATAGCTCATTAGAAACAATGAAAAACATTGTTGAGATGACATCAACATTTTTAATAGATTACTAGACAGTATTACCCTCCATGAATGCTTTTTTTGGTATTTTGCAACAAGGAAAATGCAACAGGACATTTTTTCCATCTCTTCATACTTCCCACTGTGAAATCTCATTAGTCCAAAGTCCCACCCATCTTGACTCAGAGCAAGTTTATTTAAATAGATGAAAATAAATACAAATAAATATAGATGAAAATATATATATGAAAAGAAGAACACATTAATAAAAGTTTGTTATTCTTTAAATAAATAAACAATAATAATGCATTAAAAATATATTTAACATCAAATATACAGTCGAGGTCAAAAGTTTACATACAGCTTGCAGAATCTGCTAAATGTTATTTATTTTACCAAAATAAAAGGGATCATAAAAAATGCATGTTATTTTTTTTTTAGTACTGACCTGAATAAGATATTTAACATAAAATACACTTACATATAGTCCACAATAGAAAATAATAGTTACATTTATAAAAATGTAAAACATACGCTTGATTCTTAATACTGTGGTGTTACCTGAATGATCCACAGCAGTGTTTTTTGTTTAGTGATAGTTGTTCATGAGTCCCTTGTTTGTCCTAAACAGTTAAACTGCCCACTGTTCTTCAGAAAAAAATCCACCAGGTCCCACAAATTCTTAGGTTCCAACAATGACTGCATGATTTTGAATTCTATCTTTTTACACTGAGGACAACTGAGGGACTGGAACTATTACAGAAGGTTCAAATGCTCACTGATGCTACAGAAGAAAAAACGATACATTAAGGGGTGTAAACTTTTGAACACTATGAAGAGGTGTATATTTTTCTTATTTTTTTCATTTAGTACTGCCCTTCAGAAGCTACTTACATGTTTCCCAAATGACAAAATAAGTCAAATTTACCCTGATTTTCAATCAGGCTCTTAATGCATTGTGTTTCCTTCTGAAACATCAGTGAGAGTTTGAACCTTCTGTAATAGTTGCATATGAGTCCCTCAGTTGCCCTCAGTGTGAAAAGATGGATCTCAAAATTATACAGTCATTGTTGGAAAGGGTTCAAAACATTTGTGGGACCTGAAGGATCTTTCTGAAGAACAGCAGGCTGTTTAAATGACAAACAAGACTCATGGACAACTACCACTAAAAAAAAACAAAAAAAAACAACAGATGTGGATCATTCAGGTAATAACACAGTATTAAGAATCAATAGGGTGAACAGGGTCATTTTTATAAATTCAAAATATTTTCTCTTGTGGACTATATGTAAACATCCTTTTATGTCAAATATCGTATTCAGGTCAGTACTAGATAAAAACTAACATGTATATTGTATGATCCCTCTTATTTGGTAAAATAATAGGTGTATGTAAACTTTTGACCTCAACTGTATTTTTTTTAATTTAAAAAGAAAAATACTAATACCAAAGACTTCTCATTCAGTGACAACAGCTGTACATCTTGATATTTGTCAGAGCATTAAAAAAGAAGTCCCATTTGGGCTATATATTCATATTATCCTACTTTTTTTGCAGTTTGACAGATGACTCTAAAAGGTCACTGCCAAGAAACAACCAACAGATGATCCATTCCTTTTGCAAACGCATTATGTAATACAAGGAAGTTAGCCAACAAATGGCTTGTCATGGAAAAACCACTTAATTCTCCCAAGACATCTTCCATGTGGATGCTGTTGACTATTACCACCTGACTCCTGCTTTGATTGCGTATGGTTCATCAGTGACCTACGGTGGATTTCCTGCCTCCACAGCTGCTCGGGACGCTCACACATATTGCCAGCACAATTTCATGTTTTGGCCCTCGATATTAAACACAGATGGTGCTAGATCAGAGTAATGACATCATGATATAATCTGTGCTGGCTAAACGAAAGGATGTTTATAATGAATTACAAGAGAAAATGCAGTGTTTTGACCAACAAGTACAAATCAGAATCATCTTTCACAGAACTAAAAGAGAGTTTTGTAGCTTTTATCTAAATTTATTAGCTTTAAGTTGTGTGCTACTAAACACTGACAAAACTGTGACCCCGGCCTGGACCACAAAACCTGTCTTAAGTAGCATAGGTATATTTGTAGCAATAGCCAAAAATACATTGTATGGGTCAAAATGATCCTACCATAAATTTCCTACTATAAATATATCAAACCATAATTTTTTGATTAGTAATATGCATTGCTAAGAACTACATTTGGACAACGTTAAAGGCGATTTTCTCCAGGTTTTTTCCAGATTTTCAAATATTGTCCTATCCTAACAAACCATACATCAGTGGAAAGCTTATTTATTCAGTGATTGTTTTTTTTGTTTTTTGTGGTCCAGGGTCATGGAGCATTTGATAGGACAAAAATATGTGTTAATATGAATATATTAACACATATTTTTGTCCTGTCAAATGTTCCATAGAATGAAAAAGTCCCTCCTCCTAAATTATCACCTGTAAATGTCTAGGAAATAGCTCCTCCTAAAAACCTATTGACTATTTTTAATAAAATGGCATGATAACTTCAATATTTCTCAGTCAAAATTACTGTTTCAACAGGAAATACATTGAAAATGCTCACCAAATGATTTCCCACTACAGCTAATAACTTCCACAGCTATGTCCAGTAAAACCCGCTTTCATCTATAATCGTAACACAACAGGGTTTTGATTTCAGTGACCTGTATCTCATTTATGGTGCTAAGCGGTGGGCAATCCATTACTCAATACGTAGCCCACATAACAATACCGCATGTAATGTTAGCTGTTTATGCAAGCAGCTTTCTAGGTTTAAAGATTTTGCAAAGTTGTCAGGCTGCTCCAGCCCACCAGTATTTGTTTTTCAACTGTTGATTGGAGCGAAGCAGACCACAGTATTTCCAGGCCGCTACGGCCAGCCGTGAATGATCCACATTCTTAGCGGATTTGTCATGCAGAATTTTCATTTCGGGCTCGCTTTCATCGAACGCTCTTGCAGCTCATGACTTTACTGAGACTCTCGACATGTTTCAGCTCCAAAAAGAATGGAAAATATGAGTGAAGACAGCAAAAGCGAACAAAATAAAGCGCATTTGGCAGCATTACATGGATCCCGGTGTGTGTAGCCTCTCTTTGAACCAATGAGAGCTGATTCTAATATATACAACAAGAGATATTAATCCCTGCCATGAGGATGTTTTCATATATTTCCATTACATCACTTCAGTGTTCCAAAAATAAACTTTATAGTCATAAGTAACTGCAATAAATGGGTTTACTAAAAATAAAATAGTCATGCAGAAATGTAATGTCTTAAGAAAGATAAAAAACACGACAAAATAAACGAAATATGCTAAAACAGAAGCACATCTCAGAGTAAGACAGTAATGTTGCCCTCATGTTATGATTATGTCACCTGCTTGGATATAAAAGTTACAGAAAACACTCAAAAGTGTTGAAATATAAGACTTTGAAGAAGTCTCAAAGAAGATAAAGCTAAATAATGGACCCACTGTGCAGTTTAAAGCATCATGAAACATTTTCTGAGATGTTAGAATGTGTTTAAGTTGCACATGTTTGCTTAAAAAAGCATACAAAGGAAGGAAATCACATGAATTCACATCACATGATTACAAATAGCAAAATGACATGCCTTAAATCAACAATAATTCGTAATCTTACACTGTATTCTGTATGTTTTTTGAGTGTTGCAGGAACGCTGTAGTTAAAAAAGCTTGTTGCATGCTACTTGCAGCATTAAAGTCACAGGTTTGATTCAAAGGGAATACATGAACCGCTGAAATGTACACCTTGATTGCAATGTAAGTCACTTTGAATAAAACTTTCTGCCAAATTCATAAAATTCAATTCAAAAGACCTTACAAATATCACTCTCTTCTTGTAGAGCCATTCAAGGGTGTATAAATGACATTTAGGAGTCACTACAGTGCCTTGCAAAAGTATTTTTTGTTATGTTGCTGCCTTATGTTAAACTGCGTACTTGTTTTCCACATCAATCTACACTCCATACACCATAATGGCAAAGCAAAAAACTGTTTTTAACATCTTTGCAAGATGTTAAAACAAAGGTGCTTCAGCGAAGTACAAAGTTAAGGCTAAAAATACTTATGCAATGTACTTATTTCAGTTTTTATTATTTTTAATAAATGATTGTGACAGTTGTGACAATTCTGTATTTGCGTTCTCATTATGGTGTATGGAGTGTAGATTGATGTGAAAAAAAAGTAATTTAAAACAGTTTAACACAAGGCAGCAACATAAAACGTGAAAAAAATGAAGGGGTATGAATACTTTCGCAAGGCACTGTATTTCTCTGTTTCTGTCCCTGCCTCTATGACACACACACTATTCTCTAATTATCTGTTAGAATAGGGACCTAATCCAATGTAGACTTTCTGGTGTAAAGATACAGTCATCTCTTTGTTCCTCAGCACTGCTGAAAACACTCTTTTCCGATTATTCCCTCAATAAAGGCTGTAATTGCTTCTCCCAGGACAGAAATTACATCAGATGAATGTGGCGTTATGTAGAAACATTCAATCAAAGAATATCAGCCTTCCTATACTTGCAATCATTGAACCTCCCAAGAGATTAATACTAATTTGTCCAACTGCACATTTGCCACATTCAACCAAGTCCTATGACACTCATGTGTTGATAAATGTGTCTGAAATTATTGAGTACATGAATATGCACATGTGAAACAGACTCCAGAATCTAGTGATATCACTTCCTGGACCTTCTCCAGTAAACCTAAAACAAAAGAGCAGAACGGACTGCAGAATTTGTCTTATATCCAGGGAGCCATTTAATCAGGAAGAAACTAATTTAACTCATTTAAAATCGATTTAACCACACCAAAACCTAGCTACAGTATCCCCATGCGTTTATAATCATATGGATTTTACATTATGATGGATTATGGATGTCTTGTTCATGTCTTTGTTATTAACGTTTGTTCATAAATCATAGTATTCAATGTTAAAGTGACACTTTATGCCTGTGGCTAACTGATATTTACTACAGATGCATATATTTGATCAAAAATACAGTAAAAACTGTAATATTATTACAATTTAAAATACATTTTTATTCTATTTTTGTGCATTTTAAAATGTAATTTATTCCTGTGGTGGCAAACCTGAATTTTCTGCATCATTACTCCAGTCTTCAGTGTCACATGATCCTTCAGAAATCATTCTAATACATTATCAGTGTTGAAAAGTGTTGTGCCGCCTTATTATATATTTTGTTGAAATCGTGCAAAAGAACAGCATTTATTTAAAACAGAAATCTTTTGTAACATTAACACTGTCATTACTGTCACTTTTTATCAATTTCAAACATCCATGCGGAATTAATTTATTTTATTCATTTATTTTAAAAAAAGAAAAGTCCCACTGACCCCAAACTTTTCAACGGTATTGCAAACTACTATGCAATAACTTTTCAAACTCTCTGTGAATCCTGCCATGTATGATCACCTTCAGTTTTGGCCAGTTTCATGGAAACTCATATATACTCACGTCACCTCAGATATTTCTTATATGAACCGTAATACTGTAGCTAGTGCCAACACAATGTCCCCCACCCATTTGAAAACCATGAGGCCTCTTCTCCCACCAGGTCTACTGATTAATACTGATATGTTTACACAGAGTCACAGAGCAAAACGTCAATGATTAACACATGTAGTGGCTACTAAAAGAGGCTGGACGGTTCTTCCTCTTCTGGTGTGTGAGATGCAGGTGACATCATGCAAAACTAGCTGCCTCATGTTTTCAGGAGTGACTTCAGCTTCTGATTGTCCTCACATGCTTGGAATCTCTCCATTAAACCACCAACTGGCTTAATGGAAAAGTGAAAACAACTACAGCATCTAGTAACAGTCTAAAATAGGATTGAGGCACTATTTTGGAAATTCAGTGGAACAGTTTCCCCAAAAACGAAAATTTAGTCATAGTTTACTCATCTTACATAAGGGGAAAAAAGTTACTCTTTGCAACTGTTCTTTTAGAACAGTTCGGTGACCAGTTATGTTAAGCTCTAAAAAGGGCAAAAAACATAACTTTAAGTAGTTCAATTGACTTTTGTGCAATATTTGACGTCAACTTCAACAACAAGCTTTTTGTGAGGATCAGACTTTTTTTCAACCTAGGTTCATTGGAAAAAACGTGTCTCTACTGTACCTACATTTGTGCAAAAGTCCAAAAACATTCCTATACATGCATTTCACTTTAGTTTCCAGCTGAAACGACCACTAGAGGCAGTAAAACGCAACAACTTTCATTCATTTTCATACAAATTATGATTACAGTTATTTTACCACAGTGCATGATTTTTAAAGTAATACATTTTGTTGTTTGCATTACATAATCAGCTCCATATTCCGCATCAATTCTGAGATTGCATCCGCGAATCATGATGCATCAATTTAGTGTCACAGCCTTACTATGTGCAGCTTTTCTGACAATGACATAGTAAACTTGCTTATTGGCGCACCTGGTACAGTCATAATAAAAGAGCTCAAAGACTTGTAAAAGTTTGCTTCACCAAATGCATTTTTCATCTCATGTTTGCTGCTTTTAAACAATATCCTTTAATAAAAGGATCAGCATTATTCCAGTTATTTTTATTGTCACATGATCCTTCAGAAATTATTCTAATATGTTGATTTGCCGTTCAAGAAACATTTATTATTTTTTATTATTATTTTCAATATTTAAAACAGTTGAGTACATTTTTTCTTCAGGATTATTTGATAAATAAAAAGTCAGTATATTTTTTTTATAATGATAATAACAGATGTTTTTGAGCAGCATATCAGAATATTAGAATGATTTCTGAAGGATCATGTGACTGGAGTAATAATGCTAAAAATTCAGCTTTGACATTTTTTACATTTTAAAATATATTTTTGAAGTTATTAAAAAAACTAGTTATTTTAAAAAGTAAAAATATTTCAAAATTGTATGTAGTTTTTTGCTGTACTTTGCTTGAGGTTTGGTGAGCAGAAGAGACTTCTTTAAAAACACTGAAAAATCTCACTGTTCAAAAACTTTTGACTAGTAGTGTATGTGCTCCTTTTCTGACAGTAAATTTGCTCATTAGCGCACCTGGTACAGCATTGCACTTGATGCAAGTTATGATGAAAGAGCTCAAAGACTTGTAAAAGCAATCTAAAATCATATATTTGCTTTAGCAAATGCATTTTTCATCTTACATTTGCGGTTGTTAACACTAGCAGTTAGGTTTAGTGTAGGCGGTACGTTATTTTCTAGCTCTGAAATAATTTGTATTCAGATTAAAAAGAAGAGGAAGTCAGTTTTTCACACAAAGCCATCATATTACTCTAGAAGACTTAATATAACACACAAGCCATATAAACTACTTTTATAGTGTTTTTGTCCTTTTTGGAGCTCAAGAGACAGTATGAACTGTCATATAAGTTTGGAACGAGATGAGGGTAAGAAAATTATGACAATTTTCTTTTGTGGGTGCAGAAATGATAATTGTGGTTTTGGAGATTATATAACGCAATTACTCACTCATCAATATCGTGCCTCTGCATACTTGAGATTGAATGCATAATGAAACACACTATCGAGTTACGCAAATAAAGAAAGTGAATGTGTGACAGAGAGATGACCGAAAGCGAGAGAGATCGAGAGATAATGATTCTCACTGAAGGAATTCTTTTGATATTGAACTCCGTAAAAACACACAATGACATAAAACTCCCTCTTGTTGTACTTAATAGCCTGGCAATTTTCACTTCCTGCACTCCAGCGCTGAACACAAAGGCTCAATCATCATGCGCTTTGCTTTTTCTTCAGTTCTTCCTACTTTCCTGTCTCTACCCACACATCTTCCCCTCTGAGCGACCCTGCATGCTGCCTGGGCAGTGCACCGCACTTTGTGACCTTTGACCTCTGCAACAGGAAGTGGTCAGAGCAGCTGTGGCTGCACGGGCAGCCTGTTTTTACAGCCTTGCTTATTTGTCTCTCTCCGGGAGGGGACACATGCTCGTCTGACTGTCCGAGAAGGCACCAGGCCGGAACGCACGTCCACTCCCAGTTCCACCCCAACTGTGTCCACACTAAAACACTGATACTGAGATACAATATCAAAACTGACCCATAGTACAATACTGATATTGTTAAGCGCTGCATGAATTTGAACTGTGTTGTTGTTGCCAATGGTTTCCAGCTTCGTTTACAAACACAACCAAAATGCAATCATGCCGTATCATGTGGAAACAGCCCTCATTACGGCTGTTTTTGCAAATGGTGAGGCAGTTCTTTCCAACACAGCAATTTTAGATTACACTGCTGCTCGTACACAAACTCACTCATCTGTTACCAAACACTGCAACATTAAAAACATAGTTTTTGAAAAGGTAATAGGTAACAAGAAGAATCCAATTAGGTGTTCAAAACTGGCATCTAATAACTGGATAGTTTTCATTGAGAACTTAATAATAATAATAATTATTATTATTTTAATTTGTTATAAATGTATAGTTTAATTATTCCAATTTATAGTATTATTATTACTACATCTTTTTATGTAGCACTGTTAAATATATATATATATATATATATATATATATATAGTAAGATGTTTTTTTTTTACTGTTTTGTGCTCACCAAGACTGAATTTATTTGTTCAAAAATACTGTTTTATTAGTATTATTACATATAAAGCTTTGCATTTTATATTTTACTGTTATTTTAAATATTACTATATTTCAAAGATATACAAATATATTACACATTTTAAATATTTATTTTAATATTAACATTATATTAATATTAACATAACAATAAACAGCATTTATTTGAAATCTGAATATTTTATAACATCATAAATGCCTTTACTGTCACTTTTGTTATTTAAATATTATTATATTTAAAATATATTCTAAAATATATTAAACATTTTAAATTTTATTTTATTATTATGTTGAAAATGGTTGCTTAATGTTTTAGTGAAAACTGCAATTTTTTTGATGAATGCAGTTCAAAAGAATACATTTATTTGAAATATAAATATTTTGTAATGTTATAAATGCTTTTATTGTCTTTTTTGATATTTTAAATATTATAATATTTAAATTATATTATAAAATATATAAAATATTTTAAATATTTATTTTAATATAATGTCGTAGTATAAATTTTTGATCAATATTTTAGTGGAAACTGTAATAATTGTTTTTTCAGGATTCTTCAATAAATAGAGAGTTTAAAAAAACTGCATTTATTTGAAATACAAATATTTTGTAACAAACATCTTTACTGTCACTTTTGCTGTCCTTTCTGAATAAAAAATTTAATTGCTTCATCACAAAATGTAATTAAACTATAATAGTAGCGTTCACATCAAAATAATCAAGTAAAATCAAATAAAATCTATATATCAAGAGTAGAATTAAATATACTGTCCTGTAAGGACACATTATCATCTTCACAAATAGTGAAAATCCCATGTGGCCACTTTCCAGAGAAATCAACCATGAATTTTGCATATTAAACTAGGATAAAATACACCATGAAAAGTGACAAAAAACGTATGCACTTTAGCTTTAAGAAACAGCTATATTAGCCATAATCATGTAGGAAGGAAAGGAAAAGTCAAGATCCATTTGATCTGGAGTATGCAAAGAAGACTGATGTCTACAAGTTCCCTTTGCGACTCAAATCTTCCAGAATGTATTAAATATCTGAAGCTAAATGCTTTTTTCATGACCTCCCTAAATAAAGCAGAGGTAGGAAAAGTCCCACACTGTGCCAGAATAAGCAACGAGACTTCAGCCTCCACAACATCCAACACCAACACGAACAGATGTCCTATTAACCCCACTCTTATCTGCTCAGGACAATATTTAGATATTCTTGGTGTTCACATGCAATTTTATTTCTCATACTGATTTCCAGATAAGCCACACTGTTGTGACTACCCTTATAAGTAACGCACTAGCAAAAGTCAGGTCACTCTTTTACAGAACGAGCCACATATTTGATGCTGGAAGGGTAAGCTCGTGGGAAAAATGTTTCCCTGTGGTTATACTGTAACTCGCTCCCGTTACAGGAAAGCGGTTTCTGCAGGGGTTTGACCGCAGCAGCACATCTGTGGCATCTCAACTTGGAACTGCACTAAAGCAAAAGGAGAAGGAACATGCCTTGTGAGCAGACGTACTACAGATGTGGCTTACACAAGCCAGGAGAGAAAGCTCATCTAAAGACATTTAGACATTCATGCCCTTTTTGGATTTAATCTGTCCTCTGGGCTCTAAAACCTATGAGACACATTCACATTTTAGGGTTAGCTAAGCTAACTTCAACGTGCTTGACACTTTTACATTTAACAGAAATTTTACCCTTTCATTCTTGCTTGTCATAATTGACTCTGCAGTCAGATGTTCACATATACAGTTGAAGTAAAGTTTACATTATACGTTTAAGAAGGATCATACAAAATGCATGTTGTTTTTTATTTAGTTCAGACCTGAGTAAAACATTTCACATAAAAGACGTTTACATATAGTCCACAAGAGAAAATAATAATTGAATTTATAAAAATGACCCTGTTCAAAAGTTTATATACACTTAATACTGTGTTGCTACCTGAATGGTCCACAGCTGTTTTTTTTGTTTTGTTTTTTATTGTTAAGTGATAGTTGTCCATGATGTTTGAGGACAACTGAGGGACTCATATGCAGCTATTACAAAAGGTTCAAACACTCACTGAGACTTCAGAAGGAGACACAATGCATTTAGATCTGGGGGTGAAAACTTTTGAACAGAATGATAACGTGTACATTTTTTCCTATTTTGTCTAAATGTCATATTTTTTCATTTAGTACTAGCCTTCAGAAACTACAGAAGATACAAAATAAGTTAAATTACACTGATCTTCAAATTCTAAAAGTTTTCACCCCCGGCTCCTTATGCATAGTTTTTCCTTCTGAAGCATCAGTGAGCGTTTGAACCTTCTGTAATAGCTGCATATGAGTCCCTCAGTTGTCCTCAGTGTGAAAAGACTGATCTCAAAATTATACAGACATTGTTGGAAAGGGTTCAAATTCCAAAGAATCTGTGGGACCTGAAGGATTTTTCTAAAGAACAGCTGGCAGTTTAACTGTTCAGGACAAACAGGGGACTCATGAACTTAAGGTAACAACACAGTATTAAGAATGAAACTTTTGACTGTAAATGAATTCCATTGAGGATATAAATGGAAAAAACAAATTACAATGAAAACACTTATCTGTGAGGTTTCTCAGAAATTACATGATATCAGATCAATCAAAAAAGGTAGTTAAATCATTAAAATAGTCCATGTGACATCAGTGGTTCAATCTTAATTTTATGAAGCTATGAAAATACTTTTTGCACGCAAAAAACAACGACTCTATTCAACCATTTTTTCTCTTCCATGTCAGTTGACATGCGTTCATGACGCATAAGGGTTGAACCACTGATTCACATGGACTTTTTTATCGATGTCCTTACAACCTTTCATGGGCTTGAATGTGTCAGTTGCATTGCTGTCTAAGCAGGGTCAGAAAGCTCTCAGATTTCATCAAAAATATCTTAATTTGTGTTCCTTACAGTTTTGAAATGACATGAGGGTCATTTTAGACCTGAACTATCCCTTTAATGCTTTGCGTAATACTGAACTGAACTGGAATCATTGCTTTAAACCTATCCACTCAAAGGATATGCTACAATCTCATTCAAGCTTGTCGTCCAGAAGCAATCATTCACAACAGACATTTTGGCATGCCTCAACATCCATTAACATTTGCTAACTGCTTCCCTCGTCACACACAAACTTGTTCACAGGAAGCCGTTTGCATATCAGAGGTGTTTGTTTTTTTCTGAACATGGCCGGAGTTCTGATCATCCACTAGAGGAAGTTCCTCTTGGTGTTAAGAGGCCGCTGTATGAGCGAGGGCTTCCTGTCTGCGTGTGATGGTGTGGGGTGGTCTGGATGAGACTGACAGGCACCGCCACAGGCAGCTTTTGGCTTCACAACTACTGCCACATCTTCAAAAAGCCCAGGTCAAGGGCCAGGAGCTTTCCTTTCACAGAGGGCTTTGCTTAAACCCTCTTGACATACCAAGACAAGAGGCAAAAAGAAACTAAATACAGAATACTAAGGATGAAACTGCATCAAATAAGACCTGACAGAATAAAAAGGGACAAATGCATGAATGAGACTGAATGAGAACGGGTTTTAATTTGGACTAAGAACAATTAACCCATTCAAAGGCAGTTGGGTTACAAAAGAAGTGCTTTTGAATTGTAGATGGGTGGCAAAGTAAGATTAGGTCTTACAAATTAAGCCCAAATGTTATTTTAAACTCATTTACAGCCACCATTAGTCTGCTATATTGCAAAAATAGATCAAACAAAAACCGCTCGTCCATTATTCGGTTAAAAGGACTCTTCTGTCAGTATCTAATCAGGCCTTTGGGCAGAGTGATACTAACAGAGCTTTGAACACTGTCCCTTTACAGAGGTGTTCTGTTTGGAAACAAACTGGAGATGACTGACCACAGTATTTTCTTTAGACGCCCACAGATTGTCTGATGTAGATTACATGATCAAATATCAGCAGTACTAATCGCAAAGTATTGGCGGGCTTCTTGCAACTTCTAGCAGTCAGAGTGCATTATTTTTTGGGGTGCAAAATAAATAAAATAAAATAAAAAAAATCTTTATGGCATTTTCCCTTTTCCTTTTTAACTTTCAATTATGGCAGTTTCACTATAGTTAAGCACATCTCCTACTCCAAATTCCCATTAATGCAATGCAATATAAATAAAGTAAAATAAAATAAAATAAAATAAAATAAAATAAAATAAAATAAAATAAAATAAAATAAAACTAATTTTTCTTTATGGCATTTTTATGGCATCCCTGTTTTTCTCTTTTGACTTTTTTCAATTATGGCAGTTTCATTATAGTTTAGCACATTTATATGCAATATAAATGAAATGAAATGAAATGAAATGAAATTAAAACTACAATAGACTTTTTCTTTATAGCATTTCCCCCTTTTCTTCCGTTTTGACTTTTTTGCATTATGACAGTTTCATTATAGTTAACCACATTTCCTATACTGCAAATTCCCATTAATGCAATGCAATGTAAGTAAAATAAAAAAATAAATTAAAATATTTAAATAAATATTTAATAAAATAATTAAAATAAATAAAATAAAATAAGTAAAACAAAAAAACAAAACTACAACTTAATTTTTCCCTTTGTTACTTTTTCTATTATATACTGTTTTCATTTTAGCATATTTCCTTACTCAAATTCCCACTAATATAATATAATATAATATAATATAATATAATATAATATAATATAATATAAAACTACAATAAATGTAATTTTAATATGCTATTTCCCCTTTTCTTCCCTTCTGATTGTGAGATTCACCTCTTTATAAATGCAGTATTAAAAGTTCAGTACTGTGAATGAACATACAGTTGGTGTAGAAGTTTATGAATGATGGCTGGTCCAATTTTGTGGAAATCTGAGGAGTTTTCTGCCAAGTTCTGTGGGCACCGATTGCGTGCGGGCCTGCTATTGAGGAATTACTAATGACTGGACCTTACCCTCAATAGAGGTAAACTATTCCTAATAAGTCACATATAATAGAGCCAATCCAAGACTATGCCATTTTTTATTATTCTGACACCAGGCATATTAATAGTCACCCTCTGGAGAGCTGCATGCCAGCACTGTCTGTTTGCCTGTCAGCATAAATGTTTTTAAGAAATATATGAAAGATGGCAAACATGAACATGGGCGTCCAGTCTTTACAGCATTCATCAAAGCTTGTCCAGCGTGATTTCCTGAATAGCAGTGGACACAACATTCAGGCGTGGACTTTTGACTTCTGGTTTGGCAGAAAAGGGCTCAATTTTATGGCTGCATGTGCAGATCAGCAGAGTTCATTTCTAAAATGCTGTGACACCACAGCACAACCCAAAGCATTTCAATGGTCTCTTTCTATAGTTGTAAGACACACACACACACACACTGTAAAAAACAAAAAACACATTGTTGAGTCAACTTAAAATAATCTGTTACCCTACTGCCTTAACATTTTAAGTTCAGTCAGCTCAAATAAGTTTATTCAAGTTGAAATGTTAAAGTGTAACAACTAAGATATTCAAGCTGACTAAACTAAAAAATTGTTTGTTAAACTTAACAGCTGTTTGTTACTCAGCTGCCTTAAATTTTTTACGTTGAATCAACTCAAATGTCTAAGTTGTCACTTAGTAAAACATAACATTTCAAGTTAGCAAAACTTTTTTCGAGTTTACTGAACTTAAAAATTGAAGGCAGCCAGGTAACAAATTATTTTAAGTTAACTCACCAAATAGTTTTTTACAGTGTAGACATTATTTATTACACAGGACATGATGTATACATCTTAAAAAGAGTTTTATTCAGCAATAGTTTACTTAAAAGACAGATGCAATCTTAGTGATGGATTTATTCATTATAAACACACAGCTTTTCACTTCACAGAATGTTAACTGATGGACTAGAGTCATGTGGATTACTTGTGATGTTTTTTTATCAGCTATTCAGACTCTCATTCTGATGGCACCCATTCACTACTGAGGATTCATTGTTGAGCAAGTGATGTAATGCTAAATTTCTTTAAATCTGTGCTGATGAAAAACCAAATCTACATCTTGGATGGCCTAAGGGTGAGCACATTTTCATTTTTAGGTCAACACTACCAGTCAAAAGTTTTTGAACAGTAAGATTTTTTTTTTTTTAAAGAAGTCTCTTCTGCTCACCAAGCCTGCATTTATATAATTCAAAGTACAGCAAAAAAACTGTATTTTTATATAGATTTTTAATATGTACAATAACTGTTAAATAATTACTGATTACTAGAAATTTAATAGAAATGAATACTTTTATTTAGTAAGGATGGTTTAAATTGATAAAAAGTAATAAATACTCTTCTACTGAACTCTATTTACAAAGAAATCTGAAAAATGTCTACTCATCGGTTTTCAACATAATAATAATAATAATACATGTTTTTTGAGCAGCAAATCCAAATATTAGAATGATTTTGCGAAAGGACTAATGATACTAAAAAAATCAGCTTTGAAATCACAGGAATAAATTACATTTTATAATACATTCAAACTGTTGTTTTAAATAGTAAAAATATTTCAACATTTTACCGTTTTTGCTGTACTTTGGATCAAATAACGGCTTGGTGAGCAAAAGACTTCTTTAAAAAGCATCAAAAATCTTACTTTTCAAAAACTTTTGACTAGTAGTGTATTCCTTTAAGTTCACAGGTTGGCAGAACTAATTCGGAGGCACTAGAGATATAATGTGACATTTGATGAAAGACATTTCATTTTTTATGTTGAAAATGAGATTACTTCTAAAGCTGATTAACTTATTCTATTCCCTCTTAGCTGGAGTGCAAAGTTCACATCAGATTTCACAAAGCTGGACATTTGAGGACAAGACCAGAACCCTCAAGACTCAGATCCAGACCAAAAATCCAACTGAAGAGCTCAGCTAATCCATAGTTTCAATCAAATTTGATGTACTAACTTATACTGGAACCTATCAGAGCCATATTGTCTGAATATGAACCAGCATTTCTGTTTAATTTTCATATGGCAATCACTAACGCCACATATTACTCTAGATTCTCCTAAAGTGCTGGATTTTGTAGATAAACACACCGCAAAAAAAAAATCATATTAGATGTATTCCAACACGCAAAAACCTGGCAGCGTTCCTTACCAAATGCCTACAATTTAGAGGAAAGAGGTGATTTAGGTGCTTGCATATTTGGCAGCTGCACATCCAGTTCTCGCAAAGTTCATCGTCCAGAATCTTTTAGCATAAAATTTCTGCTAAATTTGAGGCATACATTCCTTAATAGATTTGATTAGGCTTGCGGCTTTCCCTGGAAATGCACATTCGACGCAAGCAGCACGAGTCAAAATCTATCAATCTGCTCATTTAGAAGACCAGAGGAGAAAAAGCCACAAGAGAGAAGACGAGCTCTCCACATTAAAAGAAAAGAACAACTTCTTCCCTTGATTTCAATCTCACACTTTCTTCACCCTCCCTCCTGCTCTTTCACTTTCCATAAAATAAATACACAAGACGCAGAATACTTTTTACATCTGTTGTAACTCAAAGTTCAAACAGGCTGCTAATCCCCAGTAACTCGACTCAGATTTCTCAAGCAGGCAGTACATACTTCACTACATACTTCATAGCGTTGGCACTGAGGGTTCTCACATCATAGACATCACCTTACAACTCTGACTATATTCTAGGTCCAAACTTGTTTAGATGGACTCAGTTGGCTGTATATTAACAATTTCTCTGACTAATCTTTATTTATATGCATGTTGTTCATGACTCCTGACCATTAGCCTCTGGTCTGTGTGTCTGTCCACCCTTAAGAAAGCATTGCGTCAGAAGAAGGGGGAAGCCCGGTGTGCACGTCAGAGCTGGGACAACCTCTTCGTTCACACCCCAACAATCACAGTCAAAACAACAATGTCAGAGGGTGTGTGTGGCTGAGAGAGAGAGAGAGAGAGCATTGAACTGAATAACCTACAGATTGACAGATAAAGAGATGAAGAAGGTGGTTTAAGTGTAATTACCACCAAGGTGGTGACACGTATAACCAAGTTACTGAAAGGCTTTGGAAATCACAGGGGTCCCACAAAACTACAACCTTGCATTCAGTAAGCGATAATTAGCTGTTTGGATGGACAGCAATGCACCTCCTGTCGTTTCACTATTGGATAAAGGGAGGCTTTTGCTTTCATGTAGTCATCTGTGCCACACATTTAAAAGCACATTAGTTTTTTAAAGCACCCCCAGGATATGTTTCCGTCAATAAATGGTTAACAGAAAAATGCATAACATCTGTAACTTCCCTGACGGGACTTATAAAGTGTTCTGTCTGTCTATTTGCCTGTCTGTCTGTCAGCTGTCACTCCCTCTGTGCTATCTATCTATCTATCTATCTATCTATCGGTGAACCAAGGTAATAATGAGGTAATAAAATGGTACTTTGATGGTATTTTTTATATACATCATGGTATGTGTACTCACATATATGGCACTTCTATCTATCTATCTATCTATCTATCTATATATCTATCTATCTATCTATCGGTGAACCAAGGTAATAATGAGGTAATAAAATGGTACTTTCATGGTATCTTTATATACATCATGGTATGTGTACTCACATATATGGCACACCTATCTATCTATCTATCTATCTATCTATCTATCTATCTGTCTGTCTGTCTGTCTGTCTGTCTATCTATCTATCTATCTATCTATCTATCTATCTATCTATCTATCCATCCATCCATACATCTATCTATCTATCTATCTATTGGTGAAACCAAGGTAATAAAATGGTACTTTCATGGTATTTTTATATACATAATGGTATGTGTACTCACATATGGCACATCTATCTATCTATCTGTCTGTCTGTCTGTCTATCTATCTATTGTGGAATCAAGGTAATAATAAGGTAATAACATGGTACTTTCTTGTACTTTTATATACTTCATAGTATATGTACTCGCATATATGGCACATCTATCTATCTATCTATCTATCTATCTATCTATCTATCTATCTATCTATCTATCCATCCATCCATCCATCCATCTATCTATTGGTGAACCAAGGTAATAAAATGGTACTTTCGTGGTATTTTTATATACATAATGGTATGCGTACTCACATATATGGCACATCTATCTATCTATCTATCTATCTATCTATCTATCTATCTATCTATCTGTCTGTCTATCTATCTATCTATCTATTGGTGAAACCAAGGTAATAAAATGGTACTTTCGTGGTATTTTTATATACATAATGGTATGTGTACTCACATATATGGCACATCTATCTATCTATCTATATATCTATCTATCTATCTGTCTATCTATCTGTCTGTCTATCTATTGTGGAATCAAGGTAATAATAAGGTAATAACATGGTACTTTCTTGTACTTTTATATACTTCATAGTATATGTACTCACATATATGGCACACCTATCTATCTATCTATCTATCTATCTATCTAATTTAACGTGAAACCAGTGTAACGGTACCATAAGCTAATAATATGGTACTTTATTAGCAACATGGCACATATATCGGCTTTCTCACTATTTCTTTCGCCGGTCATATGAAGAAAACCAAATGAAAGTGCCATTACCTGTGTCTGCTTGCTGCTCTCGCCCCGTTTAAAGGCTGAGTTTGAGTCTGGGTCCCTGCGTACAGGTTATACCGCTGAGGATACGACGCGCTCCATACATCTCCAGACAAAACCAACACCAGCATCGATATCAAGAGAACTGCTCCATCCATCACAGCGCACGTCGCTTGAAAAGGTGCCTAACACTATTTAACTACTGAATTCTCTGTAACGAGCCTTTATTCCACCAAAAACGGCGTTTTCGCGGCGTTCTTGAGGAGTTTCTTCACACTCCCAGAAGTTCGTACTATCGATCCATTACGCGCGTCCTGAGCGCTGCTTCCAAAAGTGTGGGATAAATCTCTCAAATCGACGCGTAACGGCGCTTTCCCTCCTTTCGCGCTGATAAAACAATCTAAACGCCCTCTATCCTTCTTTTGAATGGTTTGTAATATTTGTCGGTACATCCAAACAAAGCAATCCAGAGGCTTCCTGAAATCTGGAGGAGTTTTCTTGGAAAGGAGATGCAGTGAGTTTGGAGTGAGGGGAGCCAGTGCGTTCTGACGCACTCCAACGTCCCCAACACACACACTCGCTCTCGCTCTCTCTCTCTCTCTCTCTCTCTCTCTCCTCATCTCCCTCCCCTCTAGAAACCCTCCCTTCCACTGCACTGATGACAGAATCACAGCCATCTATGCTTAAAAAAACCAACAGGAGCACGTGTGTGAAAACTAGGGGTGATTATGAAATCTCAGTGACATATATTGGTGAGCAGCAGTGATTGAAACCATATGGGCTCTTGATAGTATGGCCGATGTCCCACATCTGATCTTTATTGTGGTTACTTTAGGTGAAGAGAGCAGCTTTTGTGCTTTCGAGAGTGCTTTTCTCAGAGTTCGACTTCTTTGTGCAATCGTTCTTGCCATAATTCTTAAGGTTCAGTTCGATTACACATGAAATCTACACGTAAATCTACACACACAAACTCAGAAGGAAAGTATCTCACAGTGAATCTTACAAAATATGTAAAGAACATGCCTAGGATAGATAGATAGATAGATAGATAGATAGATAGATAGATAGATAATTTTAATATTTTATTTTCAATAATATTATTTTCATGACAATAAAACACTGTACCCCCTAAGTGTAAAGCAAGAAAAAAATATATAATATAATATATATATTATTTATACGTTTATTTGCTGTATTGTAATTTATGCCAACTTTTTTTTCACAATAAGAAAAAGTCATAATTGTGAGATATAAAGTCAGAATCTCAATTCAGAAAAGCTGCAATTATAAAATAAAAAGTTTTTTATTTTGTGGTGGTAAAAAACACAATGGCGAGATATAAACTCAGAATATATATATATATATTATGTATATATTTAAAATGGCAGAAACTGCCCTCTATTAATGCCATTGAGAATATGGGTATTACAAAAACAAAATCACAACTTCATTTTTTATTTAGTTATATTGTATGTATTTATTGTACACAATGCATTATTATTTACATACACTACCAGTCAAAAGTTTGTAAACAGTAAAATTGTATTTTTTTTAAAAAAGAAGCCTCTTCTGCTTCATTTATTTGATCCAAAATACAGCAAAAACAGTAAAATGTAGAAATATTTTTAACAAATTTAAAATAACTGTTTTCTATTTGATTATATTTTAAAATTTAATTTATTCATGTGATTTCAAAGCTGAATTTTTAGCATCATTACTCCAGCAACAATCATTCTAATATTCTGATTTGTTGCTCAAAAACATTTATTATTATGTTGAAATTTGTTTTTCAGGTTTGATGAATACAAAGTTAAGCATTTATCTGAAATAGATTTTGTTTTGTAACATTATAAATGCCTTTATCGTCACTTTTAATCAATTTAAAGCATCCCTGCTAAATAAAAGTTTTAATTTCTATAATTTCTTTCCCAAACAAAAAAAAATCATAATAATAATTATACTGACTCTTTGAATGGTATATGTTACAAAAGCTTTTTATTTCAAATAAATGCTAATCTTTGGTTCTTTCTATTCATCATAGAATCTTTAAAGAAAATACTCAACAGTTTTAAGTGTTGATAATAATATTTCTTAAACAGCAAATCAGCATATTAGAATGATTTCTGAAGGATCATGCGACACTGACGACTGGAGTAATGATGCTGAATATTTAGCTTTGGTCACAGGAATAAATTACATTTTAAAATATATTCAAATAGAAAGCAGTGATTTTAAATAGTAAAAATATTTCACAATATTACTGCTTTTTCTGTATTTTGGATCAAAAAAATGCAGGTTTGGTGAGCAGAAGAGACTTCTTTAAAACACTATGCAGGCAGCTCAGTTTTTGTGGACTATGTGAAAAGGTGCCATTTTAATTTTTTCACCTACCCCCCCCCCCCCCCTTTTCTGACGCAATTGTAATGTTTATGCTGATTAGAGGATTTGCGTAGACAATTCAAAAATAGTTCTCATTTGCCGTAAATGTCAGCCAACTGTGTGCTATTTTAAAAAATGTTAATGGCCTCTATTTTAAAACAGATCTCAGATGAATGTTTAAAGAATGTTTCTCACCGGTTTATCTCTGAGAGATCTATCTTTTCCACTCCTTTGAAGCCCTACAGCTGTGAAAAACTATTTGTTACACTTTCCAAAAGTGGGACGGCTTTAGGCAACAAAAAAAAGTGAGTGAAAATAGCAAAGCAGCCCGCTGTTCTTCAATAGAGGAATGTGAACCAAACATCTGTGGTTTTGTAGACAATGACAAACTGCATCAAAAATCAGGAAACTGAATATACCCACAAACAGAGGAGTGACTTGTAATGCCTGTGACAGAAAGACGTACGAGGCAGATCTTTTCTGCTGTCACTCACAGATTGTGGGGACAAAATAAGGCGGAGATGTGAAGCATTTCAGTAATGCTCTCCGTTCAACCACAACCACCTGTAACGGTGCCCTGAGTTGACCTCAGGCACCAAACAGACCCCTAGCTTGCCTAATTTACCACCTCCCAGCTCACTCATGCATGTTCAGACAAGAACTCAACACCGGGAGGTTTATATGCAAGGTATCAGCTGTAAGAGATATTCACAGAGTGGCATGCAGAGCTTCATATTAGACAAATAAACTGTTCGAAATGCATCTGGAAAATCCAGAGCGTCTTTGTGCCAGCGTTACATCCGTTTCAGCACAAATCCAGAGTCAGTCTTTTGTCCTCGTCTGTCTGAACAATTCGACAGGCTACTCACTAATAAAAAAAGCCCTGTTGTGCCTGGGGCCAGGAGCTGCAGCGTGGCAGAGGAGCTTTGAAGTGTCAATGAGGACAGGCTCAGCTGATGATATAGCCGGTTAACCTTAGTCAGGGAGCTCTGGTGAGATGCTGTGTGGTGGCAGCTCGCAGTTAAACACTGTAATCATTAAACAGAAACACATGTTTCTTAAAGGACAAATTATACTAGCTGAGCTCTTTTATTTAACCAATAAAAGTATACAGTTGCATGGCTGTTCAATTAAAAACAAATACCTTGCTCCAAAAGGGGGGAGCAAATGCCTTGCTCCCTCATCCAGTTTATTAGGATGATGAAAATTCTTATGCAAATAATAACAACAATATAGAAATTAAAATGATATTTAATTAAATTGTGTTTATTAAAATTATATGTACATTTTAAATTATATGTAATTTTTTAATTATATATACAAACAATTCTAATATAATTTTAAATTATATATAACTTTAAATTATATGTAGTTTTTAATTATTTATACACAATTTTAATATTTTTATATACATTTTATTTTATTATTAACATGTTTATTATTTACAATATAGATACAAATAATGTATTAATTTGTTCAAATTATATATAATTATTAAATTAAATATATAAGTGCATAATATAATTTTTGTACAATATTTTTATTTTTATTATTAATAATAAAGCTATTGCTACACTTTATTATTTACATTTTTATTTATATTGTATTAATGAATTTAAATGACATATAATTATATATATATAAATGTTGATAAGTATTATATAATTGTGATAAATATAAATATAACATAATAATTATTAATATACAATTTTATGTATATGCATGTATGTATGTAATATATTACAAATGCAGAATTTAAAATATTTTTTTTTATAATTTTGATAATGAATCATATAATTGATATATACATTTATGTATGTATACAGACGCACACATTTTATATTGTGTATATATATATAATATTAATACATTATATATAAATATATACACACACACACACACACACACACACACACAGAATTTTAATATAATTTTTTTATATGAATAATTACATTGTTTTGATAATAAATTATAGATTACATTACATTACACACATATCATATACTTATTAATATTTAAAATTATATATATATATATAAAATTTTGATAATTATAAATATACTATAATAATATACTGACTATTAATATATATATATATATATATATATATATATATATATATATACTAATATATACTTATGCAATTTTATAATAATAATAAAAATAATAATAATGATATACAATTATAATCTAATATTATAAATGCAGAATTATATATATATATAATTATGACATATCTATCTATCTATCTATCTATATATATATGCATGTGTATATAATATAATATTAAAGATGCACATAAGAGTATTATACACACAATTTTAATATAATTTTGTTAAAAGTAATTGATTTGTTTTCATAATACATTTTATAATTAATATAATTATTACATTACATTACACATATTATATAAAATCATATAATTATTCATATTTAACATTATATATACATATATATATAATTTAGATTTTTTTAAATATAACTTTGATAATGAATCAATATTAATATATAAATTGATATACACACAATTTTACTATAATTCTTTTTTATATTTATTTTGATAAGTTATAATTATTAATATATAAAGTTATGCAGAATTTAAAATTACAATTTATTATTTATAATATAAATAAAATTTATTTACATTACGTTATTTAAATTATATATAATTATTACATTACATTATACATATATCTTATATAAATTATATATATATATATATATATATATATATATAACCTTTATATATGAGTTTTATACAGTGCATGTAACAGTATGGCATTAACCCTGACTAAAGACTAAAGTCTATACCTCAGCTACAACCTGTCAGTTGCACCAGTAATTGACTACACTTTAAGTTAAACACCACCAAAAACCTCAACTATGCCTGTAACTACCAAGAATTCCCCAACTTCTAGTCCGCAGTGCGACGACCCAACTTCATCACACCAAAACACTTGACCAAAACATTTCTGAGCGCTACCAGCTGTGCTACACGACCAGGCACATGTGGAAAACCATGGCTGCTCTACACTTATACAGTCCCATCAACAGCTGTGTTTACAGTGTAATTACGGGGGTCTCCCTCCCCTCTGCCATCATCCCCTGCACCCTACCATTCCCCTCTGCTTCCTTAGTCCTTAACCGCTGTGGGCTGTTCATCTGGCGGCTGCCTCTGCTCTCCTCCACAGCCAGTCACCACACAACCCAGCATCGGTTGATACGCTAAACCCCAGATGGGGACGAGTGCCTGCTTGACTATAATCGCTATCACATATGATTCGCAGCTCTGCTATTTAAATCAGACTTCACAGTCTTGAAGAAAATAACTGGCTACTGTTAAAGCAATAGCCTCAGTGCACTGCTGAGATATTGAACATTTTTTTTATGTTTTTAAGGCATTTAATTAAACAAAAAATACAGTAAAAACTGTAAAATTGTGAAATATTATTACAATTTAAAATAACTACTTTCTATTTGAATATATTTTTAAATTTAATTTATTCTTGTGATGCAAAGCTGAATTTTCAGCATCATTTTCAGTGTCACATGATCCTTCATAAATCATTTTAATATGCTGGTTTGCTCCTCAAATAACACTTGTATTATTTTGAATGATGAAACCAGTTGCTCTGCTTAATATTTTTTATATTTTACTCTTTTTTCGGGACTAATAGAAAATAATAGAATTGGGACTAATAGAAAAAATATATATTTTTACATCTTTATTTTTAAAGATGAAAAGTACTGTAACTTCTTAAAGTATGTGTAAAGGACTTTGAGAGTTTGCATTGATTCTGTTCCTCTACATTATAAAGGCTCAAAAATGAGTGAAGGAGCTCAAAATTAATTTCATCTAGCCAGAACGCATGCATCAATTTAATTTATCAGAATCTCCCGAATGTGTACAATCACCATAAACTGCAGTATGTCACGAACACTGAGTTGCACTCCCTCCTCCTTGTGAATCATCCATCACCCTGCAAAGTAATATTACATTTCTTGGAAATCACTCTGTTATATGCAGAAGTGTGTATGGAAACTGTATCTTGTGTATGTGGGGTTGCCACACCGCAAAATCACCCTGGCAACAAACCCACAAGGAGAACCGTAAAAGTGAAAATACAAAACAGATCATTAGTGCAAAATGATGCCAATGAGCTATTTTTTTTTTCTGCTTGGACAAGTGAAACCAAATGACCGTACTTCCTCAGAACTTCCTAGAAAATAGAGATAAGCTTACAGTGCAAAACTATGCAGATTCTCCTTGCTGGCCTTCTGCTTTGTCTCAGATTAGTCCACAAATACATGTTCACAAAACAAAGTACAGTAAAATAAAATAAAATAAAATACACTTCTGTAAAATAAAATACAATTTCCATGAATTGTAATATCACTTTGCAGTGTGATTTCTAAGAATTTAAATATTACTTTGCAGGGTGATGGACAATAAAATAAAATAAAATATAAACACTTTGGCAAAATAAAATAAAATTTCCAAGAATTGTAATATTACTTTGCAGGGTGATGTATAATATAAAAAAAAAAAAAAAAAAAAAAAAAAACAACTCTGCACTTCTAAATTGTAATATTACTTTACAGGGTGAGTGATAAAATAAAATAAAATAAAATTTCCAAGAATTGTAATATTACTTTGCAGAGTGATGTATAAAATAAATAAAATAATAAAAAAAAAAAAAATAAAAAAAAATTACATTTAATTAAATTAAAATACAAAAAAAAAAAAAAAAACAACAACAACAACTCTGCATTTCTGAATTGTAATATTACTTTGCAGGGTTGATGGATAAAAATAAATAAAATAATAAAATAAAATAAAATAAAACACTTGAATACTATAGTATCCTGGGAATTCTTGGGAAAACATAGCTGGATTGCTAGGTCTTGTTAGGAGGAAAAACCTCTTTTGATCCCCCTTTAATCCCATTTCTGTCTGGGGGAAATAAATCTTTTTTTTTGTTTGTTTTTAAATCTGCAACGTATGTTTACTGTTCTTTAAAGTAGTCTTTATTTTCTCAAGAATAAAATAAATTAAATTAAATTAAATAAGTAAAATAAAAAAGTGATCAATAAAATAAAATAAAATAAAATAAAATAAAACACTTCAGCAAAATAAAATAAAATTTCCGAGAATTGTAATATTACTTTGCAGAGTGATGTATAAAAAAAAAAAAAAATTAAATTAAATTAAATTAAAATACAAAACAACAACAACAACAACAACAACTCTGCATTTCTGAATTGTAATATTACTTTGCAGGGTGATGGATAAAAATAAATAAAATAAAATAATAAAATAAAATAAAATAAAAGCACTTGAATACTATGGTATCCTGGGAATTCTTGGGAATTCCTGGGAAAACATAGCTTGATTGCTAGGTCTTGTTAGGAGGAAAAACCTCTTTTGATCCCCCTTTAATCCCATTTCCGTCTGGGGGAAATAAATCTTTTTTTTTTTTTTAATCTGCAACGTATGTTTACTGTTCTTTAAAGTAGTCTTTATTTTCTCAAGAATAAAATAAAATTAAATAAATTCAATTAAATAAGTAAAATAAAAAAGTGATCAATAAAATAAAATAAAATAAAATTAAATTAAATTAAATAATAAAGTAGAATTTAGGACCAGTAAGTTTTGCAAATAATATAAAATAAACTTTATTTATATAGCACTAAAAAATGTAAATCTTTTTTTTTTTTTTTTACAAGTAAATTGTAAACATATTTAAGTATAAATATGAGTAGATCTGAATAATTTATTTGATACCATGACAATTAAAATTGTATTTATTTACTCAAATATTTGAGCAAGCTACCTTCAAAACCAGTAGTATTTATGAGTAATGTGAACTTTTCATTTATGAATGAACTTATATGCAATAAAAATTGCAGCTAACTATTATCTGGCACACATACAAATGCTAACCAAACAACAACATAACAGAAATCCCAACATACACAAACAGATCTCTTCCTATAGAAATTGTGTACAAAAGCACAATGATTTATTCATTTTTACACTAGCTCAATATCAAAACATGCTGGGAAAATCAGATTTCCCCTCTCATTAATAGGAAGTCGGTCCTCCCTAACAGTTTCCACCCTTCTAGGAAGGCTTTCTGCTAGATGTTGGAACATGTCTTGGGGGATTTGCTCTCATTCAGGCACAAACTAGTGTGTAATTTCTGCCATAACATCACCAAACAGAAATGCAACCTAGTTTACTTATAGCTGTCTCTGCACATTACGCTGGGACATTTCAAAAAATGACATAATCCAGCTTGAAGTGCCAAAATACCTTTATGATTGTTCCTTCAATCTTCATTTACAAGCAACCCATTTTTTGACTAACACTTTGATCAGACACTTCCTCCAAAATTCCTACAACAGCAAAACATGGGATGAAAGATCCCAAAACAGCAGCGGCAACAATTCACACTCAGTGAGGACTGGAGTTTAGAGCCATACAAAAATACGTTCCAGAGCAGCTGGGAATGTTACAGACGGTTCAGATTTAGGCTGGGATTGTAGTGTATAGACAGCATGAGATTCGCAAACAGTTAGCCATGTGCTCGCTTGTCTCTCAATCTCTGTGTAATGCCCTTTTGTGAAAGTATAATGAAAGCCCACCCATGCATTGCAATTAAAGCTAACCATTGTTTTATAGCTGCGCCTCTAGGATCAGGCCACACATTTACTAGTGTGTGTCACGTCCACACAGGCTGTGCCCAGGTAAATAAAAGACTAAATGCTTGGAAACTGATTACAGAGCACAAATTACAGACAATAAGCAGCACTGCAGTAGCCAAGACATATTGTGGATCCCAGAGGAAAATGTTTTCATTCAAGCATTAACATCGTCTCAGATGTCGCTCCGAAAAGGGAGACTTAAGTATAGATATAAGAGAGGCAATTGTTGACATACAGCAAAATTATAGAGCTGCAAAATTAAAGTGGATAACATAGTCCATTTTTTTTATTTTTCATATTGAAATCTTTGACTTTTGATTGAATACTATGGTATCCTGGAAATTCTGAACACAGCTTGATTGCTAGGTCTTGTCTGAAGAAAAAAAAAACTCTATTTGATCCCTGTTTAATCTTATTTCTGTCTGGGGAAAATAAATCTATTTTATAAATCGGCAACTTGGTCTTTGAAGCAGTCTTCATTTTTTTGAGAAAAATTTAATTAGCAGTACAAATTTAAATAAATAATATAACACATTTAATGTATTATTAGCTAATACATTGATAACTGATGTGAAATTCCTTAAATAAATTAATTACTATAAAAAAAAATAAAACAATAAAATAAAATAAGCTTTATTTTCTTTAATATTATGAAATATTATTTCTTTTGATTTTGATTTTGTGGTGAATCATGACTTGGACATGTTTTTGTGTGCAACTTTGCCCTGTATTATAAATGCATCTGCTTAAATGTTTCTTATATGTAAGAAAGATTAATCATAAACCTAAATTAGCACTACAGTTTTAAATTAATTAATTTAAATACATAAAATAACATATTTAATGTATAATTAGTCAACACATTGAAAATTAATGTGAGATTGTAATTAATTACCAAAACATTTAAATAAAACAAAATAAAAGAATTAAATAAAGTAAATCACAAATCTAAAATAGAATAAAATAAAACATGCTTAATTTTCTTTTATATTATGTATTATTTTTTCTTTTGATTTTGTGGTGAATCATGACTTGGACATGTTTTTGTGTGCAACTTTGCCCTGTATTATAAATGCATCTGCTTATCTGTAAGAAAGATTAATCATAAATCTAAATCGGCAATACAATTCTTAAATTAGCTCATTTAAATACATAAAATAATGCAAATACATTGAAAATTGATGTGAAATTGGAATTAATTACAGAAAAAATGAAATAAAACAATAAAATAAAATAGAATAAAATAAAAAAATAAAGTAAATCACAAATCTAAAATAGAAGAAAAGAAAAAAAAGAAAAGAAAAGAAAATAAATATTATGCATTATTTTTTCTTTGGATTTTGTGGTAAATTATGACTTGGAAACTTCCTGACCTGAATTAAATAATAATAAAAATAAATAAATAAATAAATTAAATTAAATTAAATAAATGCTTCATTTTCTTAATATTATGCATTATTTTTTCTTTTAATTTTGTGGTGAATCATGACTTGGAAGCTTCTTGATTTAATAATAAAATAAAAAAAATAATAAAATATAAAATAAAATAAAATATGCTTCATTTTCTATTATATTATGCTTTTTTTTTTTTTTTTTTGGCTGAACCATGACTTGGATATGTAATGTACCTGTTTCTTACATACACTCTTAAAAACAAAAAAATATTTTTTAAATAAATAACCCTTGCAAAGGGTGTTTTTGTAGTGATGCCATAGAAGAACCATTTTTAAAAAAAAAAAAAAATCTAAATAACCTTTTTCGACTATAAAGAACCTTTTCTGCATTTAAAAGGTTCCATGGATGTTCAAGGTTCTTCACAGAATCATTAATGACAATAAAGATCCTTTATTTTTAAGAGTGTATAAGAAAATGTAATTTAATTGAATCATACATGTAAAATAAAACAACCTTAATAACAACAAAACTGCAAACATCCTAAGAATAAATGAGATATCTATAAAAGCCCTTTTCCTCCAATGAATAAAAAGAAATAAATAATTGCAAATTTTTATCTCACATTTCTAATTTTGATGAGTTTACACCTTGCACTTCGGAAAAAAAGTCAGAATTGTGAGTTTGTATCACACAGTTCTGAGAAAAAAAGTCTGAATTACAAGATGTGAACTCGCAATTGCAAGAAAAAATTCTGAATTGTTGTATTTATTCAGTGGCAGAAATGTGCTTGAGGATGCATTAGTGATATTTTCTTTCCAACAACAAAATACTAAAAAAAGCATGCACAGCAGTACAACTACACTTCTTATAATTGTGTGTTTTTTTGACTGCCAGACTTCATCTTCTAATACAATTTGGTCTGTAATGGAATCTAACAGCAGCTTGACTTGCCAAGAATTTTACGACTTCCAAATACAGGTTTACCCCACACACAATACTTTAACCTGCGATTTTCCCAAAGACTTCCTTACTCCAATTACAGGGAAGTGTCTTTACCCCGAGGGCTCTGTGATAAAATCCTCGGAGGGCCGGACACCGCGACCTCACGGTCACAGGTCACTTGTGTGTGCCAGACTTAGCGTAAAACAGCCCAGCTTTATACGTTCCTCATGAACACCTACAAAACTGCTGACAATTTGTCTAAATCCTCTAATTCATTATCGGTATATGATACACATTAACTTAAAGCCAAAACACATTATGCTTGAAAACTATTTTCTGACTTTTGAATCCCACACACAGTATAAATCAGGAATTTGCTTCTTTTATTTCCAGAATTTCTCGAAAGTCACTTTTTCCAGGTAACTATAATCTTGACTATAATTAATTGCTGACAAACCCTCAGAGTAGAAACTCTGAGAGCAATTGGGTGCGTGTAATACGATCACAGAACTGGAAGATACATGATTTGTGCGCCGATTATTCAGACACCACATTCAGAAGTGTGTTATGTTCCAGTAATTATCATGTAGGTGTAAATATCATACTTCTGATGACCAACAGATGTCTTAAATTATAACGGAATGTTTTGGTCGACTGTATGGAAAATGGAAGCACTTTTAAAATGAAATCCAGTTGAATTTTTTGAGGTGTTGGCTAACAGTGTATTATGACTGAAGATATATTTTTATGCCTTTTTCTGTTGTGCAAGCGAACAAAACTAGTGATTAATTGTTTTGAAACCATTGCCCAAATCATATTTAAACACACACACAACTATACCCTTTGAAGTTGGTGCTGCAATCTCAATTTTCTAGACTCGTTTTAATGAATTCCCAGTGACGCTACCTCTACTATGTCAACCGTGTAACCGAAGAGTAATGGGACCTTTGCTGCACGTTCCAGAAACCTAAAACAAATATAGTTAATCAATCCAATGTGACAAGCTAGACCTGATGCAAAATATTACCCCGTCTTATTATTCAACATTTTTTGAAGTCCATCCCATATTAGGGTTAACCCGTTGTTGTTTTAGGCTTTCTGACAGCACATATGAGTTTCAGCAGAGCGGCTTGCAGGGCTTAAATGATTGAACTTAGACGTGCGTGTCATATTCAGTGGCGCGTTGCGAGACGTTATCAGTGGAAAACGTGCAACCGGAGAGGGCAGAGGATTTATGGAGCTGATTTATAGGTCTCTCACCTGCTCCCAGTCACAAGCCTTTAGGGATGTAGGTTAACAATGCAGATGCAGGGAATGGAAATTCATCACATTCTTCAACAAGTTACTCCCAATTGACTTTTGGCCTTGTTAAATAAGGTCCTCATTTCCCCTTCAGATCCACTGCATATATACACACTGTCATGCAAACGTTTGGGATCAGAAAGACTTTAAATGAGCCTGTTCTGCGCATCAAGGCTGCATTTACTTGATCAAAAATACAGAAAAATCTGTAACATTTTGAAATATTATTATAGTTTAAAATAATAGTTTTCTATTTTAATATTTTAAAATGTAATTTATTCCTGGGATGCAATTTGAATTTTCATCAGACGTTATTTCAATGTTTATTATCTCTGTTTGAAACAGTTAATATATTGTTGGAACCTGTGATTCTTTAATGAATAAAAAGTTAAAAAGAACAACATTTATTCAAAATAGAAAACTTTTCTAACAACATCAGTCTTTGCTATCACTTTGTATCAATTGAACACATCCTTGGTGAATCAAAGTATTAATTTCTTTCAGAAATATGAAGAATAAATATTTACAGACCACAAACTTTTAAATGGTAGTTCTCTCATTTCTATTTTAAATTAATGCATAAATTAATTTGTATTTATTTAGGAATCCTGAAAAAAGTATCACAGGTTCCAACAAAATATTAAGCAGCACAACTGTTTTCAACATTAATAATAAATCAGCATATTAGAATGATTTCTGAAGGATCATGTGACACTGAAGACTGGAGTAATGATGCTGAAAATGTAGCTTTGCATCACAGGAATAAATTGCATTTTAAAATATATTCACATAGAATTCAGTTATTTTACATTGCAATAATATTTCACAATACTACAGTTTTTTTCTGGATTTTTGAAATATAGATGCAGCCTTGATGAGCAAAGGAAACTTCTTAAAAATCTTACTGATCCCAAACTTTTGAATGGCAGTGTATATACTAGTCAAATTATTATTTATTATTATTAATTTTTTAAAGAAGTCTTCAGAAAGCAGGGCCGTATTTATTTGATTAAAAAAAAGCAATATATTCCTGAGATGCAAAGCTGAATTTTTAGCATCATTACTCCAGACTGACGGCTGGAAATCACAGAAATAAATTACTTAAAAAATATATCACATTTTTTTATTATTATTATAATAATATTTTAGAATATTATTCTTTATTCAGAAACATAAAAAAAAATCACATTTATTCCAAACTGTTGTCAATAGTGTAGTAATGTCCTCTACATCAGACTAACATCAGATTGGGATCCAACGTTAATCAGATTACATCAGATTAACGTTGGATCCCAACGTTGGACAGACGTTGCATTTTGGTTGAAAATCGGGTTGACGTCAGAACCCAACTTCAGATTGACTTCAATCTCCGACGTTGGGCAGACGTTGTATTTTGGTTGAAAATGAAAATCAGGTTGACATCAGAACCCAACGTCACATTGACGTCAATCTCCAACATTGGACACGCTGTATTTTGGTTGCCATACCCGACAACTAAATGTCGGTATTTGACATTAGTATGACGTTGACATGAGACGTTGGCTAGACATTGAATTTGAGTTACTTTGCAACACAACCTAAAAACAAAATATCAAAGTCAACTGACGGCGGTATTGGACGTCAAATTAACGTTGTCATTAGGCATTGGTTTGACACTGAATTTTGGTCACTCGACGTTGCGACCTAAATCTAACCAAATATCAACTTCTTATGATGTTGTGTGCCTGCTGGGGTGTTAAACATGGAACAAGATAACCTAGTTCTTAAAATAATTCTATAAATTCAACTGAGAAAAGCCCAAAAGTGTGTTCCTAATTTCCACTGCAAGTACATGTGCAAGAGAAATGAGGCAAAAAGCCTGGAAAGTCACTATGTCTTCTGATAGCTGAATGTTTCAGCTCTCTGGATGTTTATTTTCCTGTCTCTGATGATCTGCCCAGCAGATTCAGTTAGTCAGAGCGGTTGTGAGGGATGAGGAACAAGTCTCTTTTTCTGCTTACATGTTAAATTTGAAGGTAAAACCGTCGGTAACGTTGGCTGACCTTCCTTTGTGCTGTACAGCTGTGGATCCCTTCAGGCAATCCCTGGAATAGGCCTGGAGAAACGTATTTTAGGAAGACAGTAAGAGGATTAAATAGTAAGTCATAGATGCTGATTTAAGTTGTATTGTCTGAGGAGGTCTATAGCCAAGATATTGTTCACTACTAAATATAACTTCAGGTTTCCTGTGTGTTTATACAGTCTCAAAGTCACCAGATGCTCCTGTAGGAACTTCATTCCTGTTATACAGTACACTAAAGCTGACATATCATGAAAATGTGACTTTTTACGTGTTTAAGTGCTATAATCGTGTTATCAGGGCATCTACCATTCCAGAAAACGTGAAAAAGTTTCCAGCTATTTTTTTTGGTAAGCCTTTTTCTGCAAGCATGTGAAAAAGTGAATTGCTCAGATTTCACTCATCCAGTGCCGTAGAAAGGGGAACTTATTATAAGATTACCCCACTAAAAGGTTTACCAGTTCTAACACAATGGGGAAAATTCAAGCAAAGCATTGCTAACTGTTCTGTCTTTGGCTGCGTAGACCAGCACAGAACACTATTTAGAGCCCCAGCCCCAGAAGAAATGAGAAAAGTGGATTTATTGATTTATTTACTGTATATTATGCTGCTGCCATATAGATCTAATAAAAACATGCCATTTCTTTCCCAGTTGTTTACCTTCATAGACATAACTGAATGTTTTTGTAAACATTCAGTTATATTACAGTTTAAGCGTAATAAGACATGAAAAAGAACTTCGTTTAGTACCCACATGCCATGTGACAAATGCTTTCTCTGTGCATGCTTCAGATATGTACGCTCAGAAAACCTTATATCAGAAGTTTAAATTAATATGCATGATTTCAGCACAAAATACATGATAATCAAAACCAAACCGATGTTTTTTAGCAAAGTATCTGAGGTACGAGCTGTAAAGGCACATCCCAATTCTGGAAAAGGGGGCAGGGAACACAAGAAACTTTATCGACCTGAAATTTCACTCTCATCCGGGTCATGGCACCAATATAATGTTTTCGGTCCTATCAGGTAATCATATTTCTGTCAGCACTTTTTGGCGCAATATACACCAGACGGTCAGTGAACGGACTGTGGGTGGTCCGTGATTGAAGCACAGACTGTTTATTGGCAATAATATCAATAATTATGTAGAGTTTATAATTCTAGAATTCTGAGGTATTACATCAGCTGATGTCTCAACAATGTTGATTTATCCAAATGCATTATCATTCATTATCTACCTCATTCAGTGTGATTCAAACCCTTCCTGACAGCATTAATTTCTATAAACAAACTCTTCTACCTCATCTGTTTGTTTTGCCAATATCAGGATAAAATTGTGACGATGTGACCCAGATCAGGATAAATATACAAGGGCACAAGAGTCTGGCCTTTCATGACTGACAGCGCATACTGTGGCATGCTTTAATAAAGGCTTTCTTTATATGGCCATTACAGAAGACCACAGCTGGAGTTCTGGAGGCAGTGCCGTTTTATTGGACATCTCCAAGCATGTTTCAACTCAGCAGCCCTGCTTCAACATGCTGCAGTTCTCTAATAAGATGCTGGTCTAATTCAACAGGACAATTTTCTCCAGCGTATTTTACCAGCAATCTGCTGTGTGGCTTGTTTTTATGACACACTTTAGGATGATTTCTGTGCAGTAGGTGGCCATCATAGCATTCTGGGTTTGTGGAGGCACAGTATGAGGAAGAATAAATGAAAACACAGATTAATGACACTCAAAACTCAAAGAGACAGAGCAGGCCTACTTGTACTTCAAAGTAAAATACGCCATGTCAGTGTATTTCAAAATCAAGCTGTCAAACATATTTTGCATGGCCAGGTTATATTTCTCTCCAAAATTAAAATAAATATGATTTTTTAAAACCATTTACAAGTCTTTATCATGCTTCATTTATTAATACAAAATATTAAGTATTTTTCTTTTGATTTTGGAATAAACTAGAATCTGAACAAGTTTAATGTTCATTACACCTAATATTTCCTTTTATTATTAATGTATCTGCACCGTAAAAAAATAAATAAATAAATACAAAATTAAAAATTCATACAAAAAATTGTGCATTGTGACATTTTACTGACAGTTCTTATTGTCAGCATTTCTTATTGTTATGCAAAAATATAATCATTTGTAAAGCATTTATACATTGTTATCATTTGTCCTACATGCTTTTAATAATAAAAAAAGAATTAACTAATTATTTGCAATACACTGAGAATTTGTGAATCAATTATGAAATAAATAAAAAAAATATATATATCTTAACTGTCCTAAAACCTTTTTCATTTATGACCTGAAGATGTTTCATGATCAGTGTTCATTTTGCGTAATGTTTACTTTTATTATAAACGTATCAGCATTGAGACATTATTTTAATGACAGTTTATTGTCATGCTAAAATAATAATAAATAAATAAATACTAAAAATAAATGAATTATTATATTGTAATACATTGAAAATGAATGTGAATGTAATCAATTGTGAAAAAGAAATATATATATAAAAACATAAAATGGACAAAAAAATCTTAAAAATCTTAACACAAAAAAATCTGTCTTTTAATGGTCTTAAAAATGTTTCATTTATTTATACAAAATATTATGTATTACTTTTTATGTATTGACTTTGTCATTTTAGAGTGAACTATGACCTGAACGTGTTTTAATGTTCATTTTGCTTTCTTTTAACGTTTCTTTTATATAAATGCATCTGCATTATAATAAAGTTTCTAAGTTGTAAATAAAGCATGGAGTATGTCTTACTAGAAAATCTTTCTACTTCTAAATTTCACATTTAATTCAATGTTTTACTCGTCATTTCTGTCATTATTTTTTAAGTTCAATTACAATTCCTGAGTGAAAATAGTGTAAATCCTACACCAGTTTTTTTTTTTTTACAGTGTCCTGATTGTGCAACTGCCTTTTGTCAGCAGAATAAATATATAATGAAATAATTATATTTGGGTGAGAGATGACCTACAAACTGCTCCTTCAATCCTGTGATTAATTACAGGATGTATTTCCAAGGTAATTGATATCTAGAGCAAACAAGCAAACACGGCGGCCATGGCTGGCGACCAGCATACAATCAGAGCACGTTTCTTAGCCTGACTCAGCGGATCTGACAAAGATGAGAGGAGGATCTTAACCCCGGCCCTGACATGGATACGGAATAAACAAAACAAGCACGTTCTCTGGTTTTTCACTACTAGAATACCCACAAACATGTAGTTCCTGTTGGTTGCCTGCAGTCCAGAGGGGGTCCATGTCCTTACTGCAAGTGTTATAACAAACTGTTGTGAAAATGAGAGTAGCAGACCCTCGCTGTGTCCTCCAGGGAACTTTCCATGTTGACCGCTCTGCTATTCAGCTCTGAACTGCTGCAACAGGAACATCTCTGGTGTTATTGCAATTTCAGATGAAGCAAGAACGCTCCAAAAAACTGTTCCTATTTGAGTCAATCTGAGTTCTATTGCAACCACCTGGTTGTGAGTGGAGTGAGTTATGATTTTCAAGGCTATCACAAATTTTCCCTTGGCATTTGAAAGCAACAGGCAAACAAGTGCTCCCAATGGATTGTGCCTCAATTAAACTAAAATATAGCCATGAGAAGTTCCACTTGATGCTTTCTGGGATTTTATGGTCGCCCTAACTCACTAAAACCCTCTGTTTATCGAGTCCAAGCAGTCAGTCATTGATGCCCGTTCTGCTCTTTCGGTTACTGCAAATACCATTAGTTTGGTTTTGACGTGCTATATTCATACCCACATGGTATATGAACAAATTAATGAGGTTTTAACGTGGAAAAACACAACACATGCTTAGATTTAATTTGTTGTATGACCATATTGCAGTGCGTAATGTTTCCCAGCTGTTCTGCTGGAGTCTCTCAGTAGAGCAGGGAAGGGTAATGGCCATGTTGGTTGGTCTGGTGGTTTTAACTCTGGTTTGAGTTGTGGTCCTGTGGGATACTGAACAAAGACGTTGAGAAAGATGGTCTATAGTTCAAAATCTTTTTTTTGCTTGATGTTACAGGATGACAAATGGTACATTTTACTGACTTCAATGGTATTTCAAAGAAATAACAACTTAAAAGTATATTTTGTCATGTTTCTATAGGAATTCTGCGTGCTGTCACGACACACTGTACTGTATGTGTTTTCTTCATCTTTGATTTTAGCCTTTTATTTGACTTCAGTCATGTAGACTCTGTGAACTAACAACCAAATAAACAATTAAAATAAAATGAATAATTACTATATAACAAAGTATAAAAACAATAAATCAATACATAAAAATGCAAAATATGAATTAATTTTTAAAACTAAGTAAATGAATAAAATAAATGTATGAATAAATAAATTTGAAAGTATATAAAAAGCAAAATATAACTGAAACTAAATAAATGAATCAATCCAACCAGCAAACAAACAAATAAATAAATCTAACCAGAAAAAAACCAAATCCAACCAGCAAACAAACAAATAAATAAATCTAACCAGAAAAAAACCAAATCCAACCAGCAAACAAACAAATCTAACCAGAAAACAAACACATGTCCAACCAGCAAACACACAAATAAATCTAACCAGCAAACAAACATCTCCAACCAGCAAAAAAACAAACAAATCCAACCAGCAAACAAAAAACAAACCAACCAACAAATAAATGCATCCAACCAGCAATCAAACAAACAAATCCAACCAGCAAACAAACCAGCAAATAAATCTAACAAGCAATCAAACAAACAAACAAACAAACAAACAAACATATCCAACCAGCAAACAAACAAACAAACAAACAAATCTAGCCAAACAAATTAAACGAACCAGCAAACAAACAAATAAATCTAATCAGAAAACAAAAAAATATGTCTAACAAGCAAACAAATAAACCTAACCAGCAATCAAACAAACAAATCCAACCAGCAAACAAAAAACAAACCAACCAACAAATAAATGCATCCAACCAGCAATCAAACAAACAAATCCAACCAGCAAACAAACCAGCAAATAAATCTAACAAGCAATCAATCAAACAAACAAACAAACATATCTGACCAGCAAACAAACAAATCCAACCAGCAAACAAACAAACAAACAAATCTAACCAACAAATGAATCGAACCAGCAAACAAACAATCTAATCAGAAAACAAAAAAATAAGTCTAACCAGCAAACAAACAAATCCAACCAGCAAACAAACCAACAAATAAATTAATCTAGCCAGCAAACAAACAAATAAATCTAACCAGCAAACAAACAAATCCAACCAGCAAACAAACCAACAAATAAATTAATCTAGCCAGCAAACAAACAAATAAATCTAACCAGCAAACAAACAAATCCAACCAGCAAACAAACCAACAAATAAATTAATCTAGTCAGCAAACAAACAAACAAACAAACAAACAAACAAACAAACAAACAAATTCAACCAACAAACAAACAAATTCAACCAGCAAACAAACAAATCCAACCAGCAAACAAACAAAAATAAATTGAACCAGCAAACTAACAAATCCAACCAGCAAACAAACCAACAAATAAATTAATCTAGCCGGCAAACAAACAAATAAATCTAACCAGCAAACAAACAAATCCAACCAGCAAACAAACCAACAAATAAATTAATCTAGTCAGCAAACAAACAAACAAACAAACAAATTAATCTAACCAACAAAAAAACAAATTCAACCAGCAAACAAACAAATCCAACCAGCAAACAAACAAAAATAAATTGAACCAGCAAACTAACAAATCCAACCAGGAAACAAACCAACAAATAAATTAATCTAGCCAGCAAACAAACAAATTAATCCAACCAGCAAACAAACCAACAAATAAATTAATCTAGCCAGCAAACAAACAAATTAATCCAACCAGCAAACAAACAAATCCAACCAGCAAACAAACCAACAAATAAATTAATCTAGCCAGCAAACAAACAAACTAATCCAACCAGTAAACAAACCAACAAATAAATTAATCTAGCCAGCAAACAAACAAACAAATTAATCTAACCAGCAAACAAACAAATCCAACCAGCAAACAAACAAAAATAAATTGAACCAGCAAACTAACAAATCCAACCAGGAAACAAACCAACAAATAAATTAATCTAGCCAGCAAACAAACAAATTAATCCAACCAGCAAACAAACCAACAAATAAATTAATCTAGCCAGCAAACAAACAAATTAATCCAACCAGCAAATAAACAAATCCAACCAGCAAACAAACCAACAAATAAATTAATCTAGCCAGCAAACAAACAAATTAATCTAACCAGCGAACAAACAAATCCAACCAGCAAACAAACCAACAAATAATCTATCCAGTAAACAAACAAATCCAAACAGCAAACAAACAAATCCAACCAACTAAAATTAATTACCTACATTTGTTAACATGAACCAACAATTTAAAATACTTCTAAAGCATTTATTACTTTTGGTCTATGTCAATTTTAGTATTTACTAATGCATTATTAAAATCAAAATTTGTATCTGTTAATATTATTTAATGAACTCGAGCTAACACAAACTAACAATAAACAGATGTATATGTATTAACTAAGACTAACAAAGATTAAATACTGAAATAAATGTACTGCTTATTGTTAGTTAATGCATCAACAGATGTTAACTAATGGGACCTTATTGTGACGTGTTACCCATTCATGTCATAGCACAAATGGAATGAGACTTGCTGACGTTTAATATTTAGCTTTAGGAGACTGTTTAAATCATCATCCCTAAAAACAGAACCAAACAGGATGACTTGTCCACCAATCACAGCATGCTGAAAACTCTAATCTTCAGAATTGCTCTGACATCTTTAATGACCCAGCACACAATCTGACTCGGCAGAAACAGAAATACAGACGAGAATAAACTACATGTTTGAGAGAGCTCATGCTTTGCCGACCGTGGAAAAGTTTACAGAAAAACGTTGCAATGTCCATAAATAGCACCAAGGTGCAGAGTTACTACATAAAACACAAAACAGCTGAAGCTTTTACGTAGAAATAAGGCAGAGTGTTGATATAAATATCACATTTATTGCTTTTTCTGAAACGCACATGAGGATCCTGAGTAAAACGCCATGATAAATACATCTATAGCGTGTGATTGATTATGCTCCAGCTCTGTTATAAGTCTCTCAACTGTAGATGTTGCTGACACAGCACTCGTTTATGTCAGATTGACCTTGCGAGCATGTGCGTCAAACTCCCTCGGCAGTAGCTTCGCCTCCTGACCGACTCCAAGGGTCCTCGCTGATTTGTGCCGGGGATGAGAGAGTCGGTTTAATAGGCGAAAGAGTAAAGAAAGCAAGAGGCTTGGAAGAAAGCTTTTCTTTGTGTTTGAGAGCGTTTGGCCTCAATGATTCCCCATCCACCTCCTCCCCTCTGCCTCCTCTACAACTCAGCTCCTGACCACAAGGTCCACTGGGACACCAGCACTGTAATTCCATACAAGTCAAACATGCTCAACTTCTGTTTCCATTTTGAGGCAAAGGTAAAGGCACCCCCTCCCCCATGAAAAAGGCTTTGTTTGACAAGCATCTCTCTCGGTAAGGGGAAAAGGGGGCACTAGGCTTGGCCATCCGTGTTTGTATCTTTTCAGTGGTTCATTTGTAATTCGCTGCAGGGGGTGTGAGGCAAATCTTGAAACTGTGTCAGCAAAGATGTTATTCATTTAAGTGTGATGTGGTGAGTTATGAGGTGAATCTCACGAAAACCGGTCAAGAACATGTCCAGGTTGCATTTCACCCCAAAATCCAAAGAAAAACAACTAAAGATACTGTATAGTTAGGTAGTACAGCCATTTTAATTGAGATCTATATAGCTTTCTATTGGTGTATGGTTTGTTAGGACAGGACAATATTTGGCCAAGATACAACTATTTGAAACTAGAATCTGAGGGTGCAAAAAAATCTAAATATTAAGAAAATCACCTTTAAAGTTGTCCAAATGAAGTTCTTGGCAGTGCATATTACTAATCAAAAATGAAGTTTGATATATTTACGATAGGAAATTTACAAAATATCTTCATGAAACATGACCTTTACTTAATATTCTAATCATTTTTGGCATAAAAGTAAAATCAATCATTTGACCCATATTTTTGGCTATTGCTACAAATATACCTGTGCTACTTAAGACTGGTTACATTTCACAATTCTATTCACATCTTAGTCATTTTAAATAGTCTTGTGGTGGGACGAAGGATTTTTCTTAAAAACCAAAAACAATTAAAGCAAAACAAAACAAAAAGGTTTCATGTATGCAAATGCATAAAAATATGCAGAACTAATGAAACATGAATAAATTAATAAAATAAATAAAAAAAATCAACATAAAAAATATATGAATAAATAAATACTTAAATAATAAAGAAGCAAAATATAAATGAAAGTAAAATGAATGAAGGAATATAATGAAGAAAAAAGCTAAATCTAAGTATTTAAAAAGCAAAAATACATTAAGAATATGAATGAATGAATGAATGAACAGTATTTTAAATGGTCTTGTGGTATGACATCATAAAAAGAAATATGAAAATGTATTAAAAAATAAAAAATATATTTCATGTATACAAACACACAAAAACTAAACTAAATATAAAATAAAGAGAAAAGCTTAGTTGTGACTAAAACAAAAATAATCTATTTATTTACTTATTTTAAAGTGAAATAACCCAAATATATTGTTTTGTGGTCTTGTGAGATTTACCTTATCACCATCTGATCCATGTCTCCATTGGTCTACGAGCAATGCAGGGGGGGCCCATGCAGGTCCACTGCCAAAATTCAGAGAACTTGTGTCACTCACGACAAAAACTGTCTGCAGAAAATCAATCATTTGCAGTCAGCATCCGGTTAATTACAGGTCCACATGCCACAGTCCTGACAGAATGGATAGAAGGAGGTCTGAAACCATTACACTGCTCCCTAACCGCTCCAAAACCAAGTTCACTGTGTAAATAAACTTTGACTGTTTATGCGTTTACTCAACGGTTAGAAGTTTGTTGCTGCACTTGCTGTATTCCAATCCATTGTGTTTTATAGTTATTTCTGCATGGAGTAGATACATTTCATCTTAAATACTATAATCAGTGGCTCTTGCTAGGTGTGCCATTTCTTTTTTTAGTGATCAGATGAAAAAAAAACTAAAAAAAAAAAAACACTGAAGAAGCGACCTGAACAATATCCCAAAACTTAGGCAACCAACCATCCAGAAAACATCCAGAACACCCTAGCAACCCCCTAACAAAGTTCCAGCCATCGCCCATGCAGAACACCTTAGCAAACACATGGCAACAACCCACAAAATCCTAAGACTGTATACAGAAGTAGTTCACTACAAGCAGTATTCAATCCTCATAAAAGTAAAAAAAAAGATGAACTCTCTACTATCTGGCACTGGGTCATGACTGATTAATACAGATTCCAGCCACTTCTGGCATATCTTTGCCTTGGCATTCATATGGAAATGAAAATAAGAAGTAGGTAGATCACAGGCCAAGATACACAGACTATAAGAAATGTGACGCCTGTTTGCAAAGATGAACATCAATTTACTATAATTTTTTTTTTTAACATATCAGAACTATAAATTGCTCACAATACAGAAAAAAGAAATTGTGTCAAAAACTGTTCATGCTATATTTAATATTTATATTTTTTAAATGCACTTTTTTAGTAGAGGTCATTGCATACTGTGTCTGAAATCTTCGTATGCGTTTTTTTTTTTTTTTTTTCGTATTTGTCATCATTTCCTATCAAAATGCTTGCTACAGATGGGAAAATGCAGAAAACTGAACCTGATCCGATTTTTTTTATGATGTACGAAAGTTTCGGAGGTAGTGTGTAAACAGGATTGACACAACGTGAGGGTGTATTTATTTTTTAAAGTGCAAAAATTTCGGATTTAAGGTCATTGCACACTGAGTCCGCAATTTTTGCACATTAAAAAATAAATACAACCTCATGTTGTGTCAATCACTTTAACACAATGCCTCCGAAACTTTTGTCCGTCATAAAAAAGTTTGGATTTTCTGCATTTTCGCATACGTAGTAAGCATTTTGATAGGAAAGCATGACACAGACGAAAAAAAAAAAACATGTGAAAATTTCAGACTCAGTGTGTAATGATGTTATCAACTTGCGATATCATTCACTGGACATTTTTTGACTAAAACAAGTCTCATTCAGGAGCAAATGTATTAAATGTATTAAATATCATTCACTGAACATTTTTTGACTAAAACAAGTCTCATTCAGGAGCAAATGTATTAAAATGTATGAAATTTCTTCTAGAAATTGAGCATTTAGTAAATATACTAAAAACTATTAATGCAGAAATGCATTTATTTATTAATTCATTCATGTATATGTGTATTTATTTATTTTGCTGATCCAAAAATGTATATATATTTTTTTCTTTTTGGTGTCCTATGCATCTTTTTGCTTAAATGCAATGTATTGGATTAATATCCTATACTTTGAACAACAACACCATTTTGTTGTATGTTAAACAGTTTGTTGAAATGTGTATTTTTTAAAAATGATGGTCTGAATGAAACTGCTATTTAGAAAATCTTTGGAACTTGCAATTTAAAAGCAATTTATTCAAGCCAAAGAAAAAACAAAACACTACAACTACGTGCTTATATACTTTAAATGCGGAGCTTTGTAAATGTTGATGTTTACTCTGAATGCTAAAAAATACTTTTGGACCAATACAACACAATGATCATGCCAAATCTAAACTAACCCGAATAAAGTAAACTATCATTGCCAATGTTTCAGTTTTCCCTTGTTACCAAACATCCACCTGTGGGAGTTTACGGCTGAGTTACATTGTTGTCAACAGGCTAATAAGTAACACGAACAAGCCAACTGAAAATTGTGCACTGGTATTTAACAGAAACAGTGAAGCAAACAGTATTGCCCAACTTTTAAACTTGGAAATCAGAAGCTGATTCAACAAGTCATGACCTCTCCAAACTTCACCCTCAAGCAAGGCAGGGCTGGATTGCTTGATTGTAAAACAGACTTCTAAAAATGTAACAAAATGTGAAACAAAAATGCTTTCCATATGCATGTCATCATTTGTCTTTTTTTCATATTAAAATATAAAACACTGTAGTTTTTGTCTAAAATACAGATGTTTACAATTGCCTCCCAAAATGAAATAATGCAAACATTGTGTTAAAGGGGCCAAGGAGTGGTTGGAAACGTAAGTGATAGCTAGGTTTAGCCTTTGTATCTATCAGCAGGTTTTCTATCCCAGTTCCTCAGTCACCACAATGGACCTCCAGCTGAAAGTAAACACGGCAGAGGTTCAAGACGCAGACTAAGACTCAAGCATTATTCTCTCATTTGTTCAAATCAGTGTTTCACAGATAAGCTATGTACACTATACGTAAGTAAATCCTAGAAAGCTGTTGCCACTGTACATTACAGCTACAGTACCGCGCAACTAATATAATTACACTATTTCACCTATTTGAAAATGAGTACTCTTACAAATAGGGATGAAATTCACAGTTCTGATCCAATTCTTTCAGTACTTTAAAACAATAATCAGCTTGAGACTGTTTTTTTTAAAGAAACGGTTCAAAAAGTGTTATCTGTGAATCAAACTACTCACTGCCTGTAACCAGTGTGGACGATGAAATGAAGATTACAGACGGCTCCTCAGTATCTAAAGTATAGACCGCTCTTCTACAGCTCTCAAATCTAAAAGGAAAAGCCATCTGTGAATAGTTAAGTCTGCTCACCTTGAGGTGAAAAGTAAGTCTAAGACTAAACATAGAGGGAAAAAATATACAGTTCCATCTCAAAGTTTCAAATGTGTTTGAAGAACTGTAGTACAAATAGTAGGCCACACTGCCAATGCTTCAGGAATCTGGGTCAAAAAAGCAAAAATATTGCTAGACTAAGAATGGCCAATCTGTCCTAAGGAGGCATATGCATGTTTTTGTCATTTTAGTACTGAGTAGCCAACATAATTGAACCCAAACTCTTCCTTTACAGATACAAAAGGCATACAAACCAATTAAAAGATTTCAGCCACTCCTAAAAATAAAGACTTTTTATTGCCATCGATGGTTCCATGAAGAACCTTCAACATCTGGAATATTTTAATTGCACAAAAGGGTTTTTTCCCTAGGTTCTAGGTTTTCCCAGTGACAGCAGATCAGGGGTGTCCAAACTTTGTCCTGGAGGGCCACTGTCCAGTGGAGTTTAGCTGTAACCCTAAATAAACATAACTGAACCAGCTAATCTTCCAGGCGGGTGTGTTGAGGCAAGTTGGAGCTAAACTCTGCAGAACAACGATCCTCCAAAGACAGAGTTTGGACACCACTGCCATAGAAGAACCACTTTTGGTTCCCCGAATAACCTTTCAGAAACCATGTTCTCAGAAAATGTAATAAAGAACCTTTTCCACTATAAAGTGGTTGACTTTGTTATGTGACAGGCCATCAACCAGGGTGAGGGGTTAGGTGTTCCATCACCATCTTGCTGAACTTTGCAAATGACACTGCTTTACTTGGGCAAATGCAGAAAAGTTTACAGGACCAAAGCCAGCGTCTGGACAGTGAGGATGAACGAGTGGAACTTTATTAGTGCACCAAGATCAAGATGATGCCGCTCAAATGTCTCAATATCCATCAGCCAACAATGCTTCAATGAAGTTCAACAGTTCACCTATTTGGGCAGTACGACCATGAGCGATAGAAATGTTGAACATGATGCTCTCTCTGTCTACCATGTCGTCCATCTGGCGATCAAATACCACCAGTCTATGAGTTAAGATTTGCCATCATCATCATCATCCCGATGCCTAACAAAGACTGTACATTTTCCACTATTGCAGTCTGTGGAAAATTCTGCGGATATCCTACTAGTGTTGTAAAAAGTACCAATGTCTGTACCAATCTGTACTGAAATATAAAAAATGTGACAATACCATCATTTATTGTTAGCATTTTGAGTGCTGTTGAGCTGACTCTTTAAGGGATGGTTCACTCAAAAATGACAATTATTTCATGAATTACTCAGCCTCATGTTGTTCCAAACCCGTAAGACATTAAGATATTTTTGATGAAAACCTAAAGCTTTCTCAATGTAACTGAAGCAACTTAGAATCACTGGAAATACGTGCTTCTATATACCTAACTATATGTATGAATTACTGCAGTTTCCAGTTGAAATGAACACTAGAGACCTTTATTCCTTTTACACATAGTATGATTTACACACAGAATTTTGATTAATAACACCTTGTTTTCAGATAATTACTACCGCAATATTATATTATGGGTTTAAAACGATTTTAACATCCTGCCCAATTTGAAAATTGATACTTTTGAACGTTGTCATCACATATACAGCTTCATATGCATGAGTTTCCCAGCACAGCCAGTTAGCTCAGTTGCTCACTTGATACGGCGTTGCACTTGGGTGAGCTCCGGTTTGAACCCTGTGAAACTTTGGTTCGACAAAACAGCTTTTTAAAACAGCTGTAATCTCAAGCAGCTTAATAAACACGCAGCAATACATGCCTGTACCAACTTAATAAAAACGTGCCATGGTCACATTAAAATTACGGTGTTGCAGAAATGTAGAGGCACGTATTTCCAATGAACCTGGGATGAACTGAAATGTTCCCAGGCCCAGAAACGTTGTCCATGTGACATTGGTGGTTCAACCATAATTTTACAAAGCTACGAGAATAATTTTTGTGTGCAAACAAAACAAAAACAACAACTTTATTCAACATTTCTTCTCCTCCAAATCAATGACGTTGTCCTTACTACGTTTCTGGGCCTGGGAACATTTCAGTTACATTGCTGTCTATGCAGGGTCATTCGAAGATGAACAAAGGTTTTTGGAATGACATGAAGGCAAGAAATTAATGACAGAATTTACATTTTCGGGTGAACTATCCCTTTAAACACTTCTGATTGGCCATTGTGTTCACACGCTCGACAGTTATGTCTGATGATGATCATCACTTCATGCTCTTCACCAAGAGCTTGCACTGTAGTGTTTGAAAGCTGCGTTTGTCAGTGGATCCGTCTATGAGCAGATAGATCCGCTGATGGATGTGGCTTTCAAACGCTCCCTCGAGATGACCCCTAGTGGACTTGGTGTCGAGCAAAGCTTCCAATTTGCCAGCCATCTACTCCGTCTCCCACAACCTGACTTCTTAAAGCAGCAATGACGTGGACGCCTGGACAAGGCCTGAACAGGATCCCAAAATGGAAGTCGGGCTGCCCAAAGAACACTCCATGGATATTAAAAAAATTCAATGAAACCATTGATGACAATAAAGAACCTTTACTTTTACGAATGTATCCACCTTATTCTTCAACACGGAAGTAATCTTTTGGGTGAGACTTCTGGTTCATTAGCCGCTATAAGGAAATAACAAGAATAACAACGTGCAGTAAACTGTAAAACTGCTTGTTCATGAATAATATGGTAAGACACATCAATTTTCAATATTAGGCAGCAAAATGAGCAGTTTTGTACAGCTAAAAGCTGGATGTGGATGAGACTGTAAGCCAGACCCATAAAATTTACAAATGGCCATGCCCACCCTTATGGTAAAAACAAGGTTGAAGGTGGAAAAGTGTTCCTTATATAAAAATGTTCTCCACACTCCAAAACAATGGTCCTTCTATTGCATCACTGCAAAAATTTTGGAATGTTTATTTTTAAGAGCTTTAACATTCGTAAGGTTTCTCATGTTTGGAGAGCGATTCCAAAACTACATTCATTAAGCCAGAAGAACTACTATTAAGAAGACCTTCAGTAAACCAGCAGGGACCGTGCCAAACAATTTCCACGTGCACAGGTCTGGAAACCAGACCCCCATTGCTTCCGGCCCCTCAGTCAGACTCAAAGTTAATAATGCAGTCGTCCGTTTGATCCAAGTACGGGATAAAAGCTGACAAAAAAGCTTTGCTCACGGGGAGCCAATTCTCCACCTTAATTAGAAACACAGGAAAGCGGCATCTGCGACATCACCCTTCAGCTTAACAACCATGTTGGGTGGTTGGCAGGTGATTGTAAACAAATTACTGTATATTTAAAAACAAATCAAGCCTCTTCCTCTGCTGTCTCTCTTCTCCATGGAGGAAAAGGGTGGAAGAGATCTGGCGACCAACACTGTTTCACATCGAGTCACGTGATCTACAGACCTGAAAAGAGGCTTTGTCGACTTCCTCCAGCATTAAAGCAGATGTTTGGCTTGGGTTTGGACCAGAGTGGCAAAGTCATACAGTGGGAAAACTGAGGCAAGAATGCAGGGTAGAGAGTCACTGTATAATATGCAAACACTAAAAGCTAAAGCAGAGATTTACCAGACACAAGCTTTGTTAATACATTCTCTGTGAGTTAATTGTTAATGTTAGCGCCATCAAAGCTTTTGAGAACTACATTTAACCCAAACTATCATTTTGCCTTTATTCTCAAACCCCATCTTAAACCCTTGCTGTCTCCGTGAGCTATTTTCCATCTAGTCTAAAATAAGAGCTCTGGACTTAATCTTGGACAAAACCTTATCTGGTTTTATCAGCTAGTTTGGGCTTCACGCCAAAAGCGGCACACAACTCCAGAAGGCTTTGCACTGGAGGCACCTCAGGGCTAAGATTGGATCCAGATGGGGTTTCTGCTGCCTTGTGAAAACAAGTTGGCCTGCATTGGCCTTGATCTCCAACTGCCATCAGAAATGAGTAGTGTCCTAACTAGACAAGTGAAGATACACTCAAGTGATAAAGTGCCCTTGCAACAAAGCAAAATGAAACTAAACATTTAGCAGATGCTGTTATCCAAAACAACTATTAAAATATGCATAATGCATGCCACCCTCAAAACTTGTAAACTTGTACAGAATTTCACACCTGGTTATAAAGTAAATCCGACTGTTAAACAAAAGTGAATCCACGCATGCTAACTACTGCATACTTATGTGCATAAGAAGCCTGGGGCTCCTGAATCCTCCACAAAATATACAGAAGAAACTCAGTGTAGAACAGTGGTGGAGTCGTGTTTCACCAATCTAATGTAATCTCCTATTATTCTGTGTCCTGTCACAGCTAATTGACTCAGGATGTTGGCTGATGATTACCTTTAGAGGTTTTTCTTCTATCCACAGGAGATAAAGCCTGTACTTATGAAGAAAACATGGCATAAACACAGAGATTATAATTTATGAATTGGAAAGACGTGGTTAGTAATTGACAAGGCACTGTTTAGTTGTGAAATAAGGGATAATATACATTCACCCTGAAGGGGGTTATTTTGTGATAATGATCGCTGACTCTCACTTATTACATGGCTACTTACAAAAATTAATAAATAAATGGAAATAAAATACTAATTGAAGTTATTTTACTTTATGAGATGAAAGAGATTCGAGAGATATGAAACTAGGAACGATGTTTAGTTATACAGTTAAAGAGCCATTATAAAGCATATTTGATTGCAGCAATAACTTTAACCAATCAGAATTCAGAGATTGTGTTCAAAATGAGATGCATAACCAGTTGTCTCCTTAAAGTTCTTTCAGAGGTGAAGAGGTTCACAGGAAGGACTTTATAAGGAAACCTGACACCCATTTTGACAAGCAAGACCCGTGAAAGAAACCATCACCCCTTTAAAAAACTTTTACTGACTCAACGGATGTTTTCTTTTTCCACTGACTTTCAGTTGTGCAGGAGTACAATAAGATAAAAGGTCCTATAGGCAAGAAAAAAAGGTAGAGAATTGTGGGACGGTTCCTTAAAGGATTAGTTCACTTCCAGAATAAAAATTCCTGATTGTTTATTCACCTCTGTGTCATCCAAGATGTTCATGACTTTCCTTCTTCAGTCAAAAAGAAATTAAGGTTTTTGAGGAAAATATACAATATAATATAAAATATAAAACAACAATGTTGGACGATTTTGAAGTTGGATCTGCATTAAAACTCAGTTTGGACCTTCAACTTGTTGGCCACCACTGAAGGCCACTGTATAGAGAAAAATCGTCCTCAAAAACCTTAATTTCTTGTCAACTGAAGAAAGAAGTCAACTAATCCTTTAAAGCTGGGGCAGAATTCATAAAAACAAATAGGGACCACATTTTTTATTTATTTATTTTTTTTTCCTATGATTAAGACGATTGATTAAGAGATTATTTTTTGGCAGCATTCAGCAGAACAGTCATATACCAGGACATGCTCACTCTGTTAGTCCAAATACAAAACAAAGCTTGTAATATTCTTCTTATGAATATAATAAGATGGTCTTAATATCTGAGAACTTCTTTTAAAAATTCACTAACTGTAGGAACATTCTTTACAAACTTCTTGGAATTAATCTAGAGAATTCTACTTTTAGATTTTTGTGAATCTGGCTACTGTTCTCAAAAAGCATGTCTCCTTTGGTTTCTGTTGAAGCTACAGAAGTAGTGCATCTATTTTTACAATTCCAAATTTCCAATCAAAGTGTGACTCATAAATGTACCAATATGTGTAACCGGATCCACTGCCATGAGCCTGAAACTAAAAATGTTTCTCTGATGTTTTCATTATGACAATAGTGACTGTACCAAGAATTATTCAGCTGAAAAAGACAAAGTGGAATGACTTAAATGACTAAACTGAAGAACTGAAAGAGTCATTAATTAGTTCATCAGAGGTTTCATAGGATGATCAGTTGTGCAACTGGAACAAGATGAGTGATTCATTCTTGCTAAATATTTCTTCTAAAAATCACAACGTACTAGTAATTACAGACAGTTTCAGAGTTTGGCGAGAAACTACTTTTGTAGTGTACTAAGAAGACTGCCAAACATAATCGCTAACAGCTGATCTCGCATTGTACAATTCGGCGTCAGAAAGTGCACACTAACACACAATACATGCTAATACACATGGAGGCTCTCCCAATACTGCCACAAGCCAGTGATCGCAATGAATGTGGTCACAAAGAAAACACAGTCCTTAAAATTGCTTAATGTCTGAAGTCTCTTATGTATAACCAAGCTTCTTTTCTGATTTAAACTCAGCATGAAAGCAAAACCTTCTTAAGACGTGTTACTGGCCTTATTGCTAATGATTCATAGGTGGATATTATTTTTCAAAGAAATAAATGTTTCTTCATTCACTCTTTTGAATGACATCACACTTACTTTTCCACTTCTCTCTAACCACCACAATATTGTATGCTATTGTTTTTTTTTAAATACCTGAATCAATTGGACATATTGGCGGCGCTGAATGAAAACAATGCCACTGAACCGAATGAAACTTGCATATTTTGCTGATTATTGCTATTGAAAATGATCAATTGTTGTCATTTTTGGGCTGTAATAATTGGTCAGACCGGGAAAAACATTTGGAGTACTATTAGCCTGGCAAAAGCTATAACAAATCAAGGAGAAGAGTGCAAAAAAGGCGCTTGTGATTGGCCAAACTTAACCAGGACTTCCAGGGCAAGAACCTGGACAAAATTCATGTTTGTTTTTATAATTTCTGTTCATGTAGGTAAAATATTAGGGTAATATCTTAATTATTACTGCTCATACGTATATTTACCACCTATTAACTCTCTATATGATTTAGCAGCTTCCACGTTTAAACTTCTTGGTTTACACAGCAAAAAATAGCAGGACAAAAAATAATGCATTAAAATATGTAGAATACATGTTTAAAGATCAACAAAAATCTGAGAATTTTCCTTGCTTAAACACTAAACAGCCCAACTGTGATTTAATCTAAAGAGACTGTGAGGCAGTTCTCTGAGCATGCATTAACTTCACCCTGGGTAACCACCAAAACACAGGCTCATGTTCATCAGACCACAGCTGCTCCTTATTGACCAAAGCAGAACCAGCACTTCAGTTGGGTGACTGCTCCACTGCGCCACTTATATATGATTTCATTTCCTCTATACTAGACTGGCTGCCTATAACTTTGACAACAACACTTGACAACCCCCAGTGAAACCCACGACTGACACTTCACACACGCACACCAGCGCAACATCAATCAACATGGCAAACATTCACCAGGACTGCACCTGCACTCCTTGAGCTTGCTCACCTACACTCGCACCTCCGGAAAACATTTTCACATTTAAAACTGTCTACACCTCATTCATTCCACCACAGAGACAAAAAAATACAGGGAATGAATACATTTTTTTCACAGTTTAATGGAAAGCAGCTATTTGTCATTTAGCAAGTGGTATGAAATTTATATACAGTTGAAGTAAAAAGTTTACATACAGCTTGCAGAATCTGCAAAATGTTAATTATTTTACCAAAATAAGAGGGATTTAGTTCACATAAAAGACGTTATAGTCCACAAGAGAAAATAATAGTTGAAATGATAAAAATTACCCTTTTAAAAGTTTACATACACTTGATTTTTAATACTGTATTGTTACCTGAACGATCCACAGCTGTGTTTTTTGTTTTTTTGTTTAGTGATAGTTGTTCATGAGTCCCTTGTTTGTCCTGAACAGTTAAACTGTCCGCTGTTCTTCAGAGAAAAAAAACTTTCAGGTCCCACAAATTATTTGGTTTTTCAGCATTTTTGTGTATTTGAACCCTTTCCAACAATGACTGCATGATTTTGAGATCCATCTTTTCACACTGAGGACAACTAAGGGACTCATATGCAACTATTACAGAAGGTTCACATGCTCACTGATGCTCCAGAGTGAAAAAGGATGCATTAAGAGCTGGGGGGTGAAAACTTTTTGAATTTAATCAGGGTGAATTTAATTTATTTTGTCTTCTGCGAAACATGTAGGCATTTTCTGTAGCTTCTGAAGGGCAGTACTAAATTAAAAAAATATATGATATTTAGGCAAATCTTCACATCTTCATTCTGTTCAAAAGTTTACACCCCTGGCTCTAAATGCATCGCTTTTCCTTCTGAAGCATAATAATAATAGTAATAGTTGCATATGAGTCCCTCAGTGTGAAAAGATGGATCTCAAAATCATACAGTCATTGTTGGAAAGGGATCAAATACACAAAAATGCTGAAAAAATTTGTGGGACCTGAATGATTTTTCTGAAGAACAAATACATGAACAACTATCACTAAACAACAACAACAACAACAAGAAAAAAACAGTTGTGAATCATTCAGGTAACAACACAGTATTAAGAATCACGCGTATGTAAACTTTTGAACGGGCTCATTTTAATAAATTCAACTATTATTTTCTCTTGTGGACTATATGTAAACATCTTTTATGTGAAATATCTTATTCAGGTCAGTGCTAAATAAAAATTTAAAAAACACATTTTGTATGAGCCCTCTTATTTGGGTCAAATAATTAACATTTTCCAGATTCTGCAGGGTGTATGTAAACTTTTGACCTCATCTGTATACATTTTATATATTTTTTTATGATAATCCTATAAAGTCTTTCAGGTCACAACAAATTTTTCAAGTCTTACTGGAACTGCACAACGTGTTCCATTATCTTGGCTGCTTATCTGGAATAAGGCCTATCCAAAACACTCTGTTAGAATCGGATAGGCATCGCATTAGTTATTCTAGCTTGGATGGTTAAACCACTCCAAATGTTTGGCATCCGTCACAAGGCCGCCCATTGGTGTTAGAATGAGTCTGACCTTAAAAACTGGAGCTTCTCTTTGAAGCAAATGAGGTTTAGGTCAGTCAGTGGTGTAAACGTGTCTAAATGTATTCCACACATGCTGATCAGGTTCACATATATTCATTACGGAATGCTTCATTAAGCTCTGTTTGTAGAAGAGCAGTAGATAAGTACGAACTCAAGAGCTGAGATAATGAAATGACTCGCGTCCAACACTCCTAAAGATCAGTGTTTGGTTTGGGAAGTTTTGCTGGTTACACGTTTTAATTTCTGAACTCTATCCAGATGGCTACTATCTTTATTCCATATCCACAGTTGCTCAGAGTGTTTTTGTCTGGAAAAGTTGGCCCACGTCGGTTTTTTAACTGAGGGGCAGTTACACCGCTCTGAATTTATCACCCACACCAAGAAAGATGTTTAGACTGGATGAATTCCCTTTCTTTTCACTGACAGAGAGAATTTATTTTTCTGAACGCTCAGATAAAGATGACTCTGAGAACTTCACATTAAACCCAAGGGCTGTGTTATATACATGTCATTTCAATACCAATGCAGTAACACTAAGAATGAATTGCGGCCCTGTGTCAAGTCAACCGAAGTTGCCGTCTCAAGTTTTTGATTTTGCTAACATTTTTCCTGAAGAAAGACAGATTTGTATAGTGATGAAAGCTGAAATAATAAATGTCATGGATGAAAATTTACCAAGTAATCCACTATTTTGTAGAAGGGTATACACCTTACAATTTTCACCTGAGATTCAGAGCCAAATTACAAGCAGGTAAAAACGACTTCAGAAAACTGGCAGCATCATAATATAATTTGTACACAGAGACTGGTAGGTCTGTTAGTAAATTCTGTTGACTTTAGCAATCTTTGTTGCTTTATATGCCAAAGGTGACTATTCAAAATTAAGGAAACAGCACTTTTCAAGTTTTTTCTACAAAGTTTGCATGGCTGTAACTCAAGAAGTATTAAAGGTATCTTTTAGATACTGAGTCTTAACAAACTTTTCTTTTGGCATCTTCATTTTTAAGGCTCTATATGATTCGGTTCCAGAGATATTGGAATTTCAGTATGCCTCTAGAAATAAATCATTAAATTGTACACATTTTCAGTTGTCAAAAACCAAATGTGGGTTTCTTTGGACGAGGAATCTCTGAAGAACAAAATAATGTTGAAACTAGAGATGTATCTTGTTTCCTTCTGCAGAACATACCTGTCTGACTGCCATTAATATTCTTTTTCAAAAGTTGCGTGCCTATAAATCAAGAAGTATTACAGATATTGCAATACAATTTTTGATTCTACTTCTTAATAAGCCCTACATCAGTGGTTCTCAACCACGTTCCTGGAGCCCCCCCAGCACTGCACATTTTGCATCTCTCCTTTGTCTGACACACCCATTTCAGGTCTTGAAGTCTCTACTAATGAGATGATTATCTGAATCAGGTGTGTTTGATTAAGGAGACATGGAAAACATGCAGTGTTGGGGGGGCTCCAGGAACGTGGTTGAGAACCACTGCCCTACATCATTCAGGCCCAGAGACATGGTGATCTCAATTAAGCTCCATGTCCAGATTGTTGAATATTACCCATTTTCAGTGGTTGAAAAACAAATGTTGGTCACTGTGACGAGTCGGCTGCCTTCCCCCTAATTATCATCATCACCACGTCCCATAATCGCCGCCTTTCACCAGGCTCCCGATGGGGGTAGGTGTGTGAGAGAAGAGGGGTGCCAAACCAGCCACTTCTGGCGGCATGTGATGAGGCGCACCTGACGTGAATGAAGCCTCATCACCGCCGCTGTTTAAATGGCGCACGCGCCTCTCCTCAAGCCGAGGGACCGGTCTCTATAACGTGCATGCACGTGTCCTCGTGAGTCCAGGAAGGGAGCGTCGAGGTAGGACGAGTGCCGCACCCAAGTGACGGCTGCGGGCCAGGATGCCGGGCCATCAGTTCCCTCCCTAGCAATGCCGTGGGCCGGGGAGGACGAAGCCGCCGATGACGCCGCCGCCCCTCACGCCACGGATCTGGGAGGGGTGTGCGTGCGGCCACCGGACTCCGCCCCCCATTCACAGAACTCGAGCACGTCGAGGACACCAGATCCCCTGTTTATTTTATGCTGTATTTTGTTTACTAAAAGCCTCTCCAAGGCCTGACGCCACACCCACTGTGTCTGTCGTTTGCGCCTCCTGCCACAGTCACTTTGTATAAGAAAGAAAAGATTATTATTTATTTATTTTTTTTCTTTCAGAAAAAAAAGTGTTTCTTTTCATAAAAAGTGTTCTTATAACTTCATAACATTAGTTAAACCACTGATGTTACATGGATTATTTTAAAGTTTATTTTATGCCCTTCCTACCTTTCTCAGCCTTGAATGTTTCAGTTGCATTGCTGTCTATGCAGGGTCACGAGGATTTTTTTTCCTGAAAAAAGACAGATTTGTATAGTGATGAAAGCCGAAATAATAAATGTCATGGAGGAAAATTTATCAAGTAATCCACTATTTTACAGAAGGGTGTCAAAATGACAATTTTCACCTGAGATTCAGATCCAAATTACAACCAGGTAAAAAACTAATTCAGAAAACTGGCAGCATCATAATATAATTTGTACACAGACTGGTAGGTCTGTTAGTAAAATCTGTTGACTTTTTAGCAGTCTTTGTTGCTTTACATGCCATTGGTGACCATTCAAAAGTAGGGAAACTGCACTTTTTTTGTTTTTTTTGTTTAGTTTTTTCTCCAAAGTTTGCAGGGCTGTAACAAGAAGTATTACAGGTATCTTTTAGATACTGAGTCTTAACAAACTTTCCTTTTGGCATCTTCATTTTTAAGGCTCCAGAGATATTGGAATTTCAATATGGCTCTAGGAGTAAATCGTTAAATTTTGTCTTCTGTGAAACATGTAGGTATCATCTGTAGCTTCTGAAGGGCAGTACAAAAAAAAAAAAAAAAAAGGCAAATCTTCCCATTTTCATTCTGTTCAAAAGTTTACACCCCTGGCTCTTAATACATTGTTTTTCCTTCTGAAGCATCAGTGAGCATTTGAACCTTCTGAAATATTGTATTCAGGTCAGCGCTAAATAAAAATAACACACATTTTGTATGATCCCTCTTAAAAATATCTTGATTTGTGTTCCGAAGATGAACGAAGGTCTTACAGGTTTGAAACAACATGAGGCTGAGTAATTAATGATAGAATAAAATGTTCACTCTATCATTTTATGCATAACTGATGCCATAATCAAACTAATAGATTCAAAAACTACTATTTGCTATGAAAATGGCTCACTAGATTGAATTACAATAACATTTTGAGTGTATATTTATTGTTTCACTTTCACAAGGCTAAACCGAAACTGATTACACCAGATTACGAATACTATATGCTTCTACACAAACCAGCAGACTTCCCAGAATATCTCCTGTGCTCCGCTACAACCGTGTCAGTGAGCCGCCGCAACATGAAAGCTGACAGATCCGTGCCAAAAACAGCCAGTGCCAACTCGCTAAGTCTCATCCCTACCCCCCTGCCCTTTGTCATTCAGCGACGCTCACCATCCCACCGACGTGACACGGGCGCCTGGAACGTTAACCTGAAATGCTGTCACATTCCCAGCTGTCATCAGGCCTGGCTAATAGCACAAGCATGCCAGCGCTATAATTTAGAGAGGAGGATTAGCTACACAACATGTTTCAGCTCAACGGTGGGCCCAAGCCACAATCAGAGGGCCGTCGTATTTATGTGCGCTTACACTGGCGTCTCTCGAGTACGGTGAAGAGTGCAAAGCCAGAACAGAGGGGGCCGCTATGTGTCGAGGGGGCCAGGCTCTATTAGCAACTGTCCTGCCAAGGTATGCTTAAATTCCAGCATGAAGCAGGACTTGTGTGGTTTCTTCTCTGGCAAGAGAGTGTAATTTTTCTGGTTTCTTTCGCTGTGCTTTTATGAATGCGGATTTATAGTAGTTGGCGCTCAGAACATTTAAGGACACCAAAGTCTGGATTAGTATCTCCTGGGAAATTTGTTTGCTCTTGATGATCTCACCTCATCTTCTTTCTAAGCATGCTGAGATGATGGCAAAACCTCGTATAGATGCTTGTTTTAGTGCAAATGTCTGAAATAGAAAAAAAAAACGCCTGACCTAGATTCAACTGAAAGGGGTGCACATTTATTTTATAGACATAAAATATTTCATCACTATCTTAATCAGTCAGTTTTGCCTCAAGGGGGCTGTTGAATAAACATTACATTTATGCAGTGAATGTGATTTTGTTGCCAAGAAGCGCTTGGAATGTTTTTGTTACCTCAAATTAAATCTGTCAAGCAATGGTGGATGCATTTCATTTCTTCAGATAATAGAAAATAGATCTATATTTTTCATATTTTTACAGCTCTATTTAGCAAGCACTGTCCTAAATGCAAAAACAAAGACCATATCTAGAAAAAATAAACTATTCTAATAAGCATACCTGGAGTGATAGTCAGCTGTGAAAGCATAACAGATTAAACAAATATCAGATTTCTTTCGAACGGTGCCAGTGCTAATGTTTAAATGGCAAACACTGCTCCTATGCACTGCTTCGCTAAACAAGCACTGAATATTGTTTCTTTTTTACAGGGATATTTTGTTTGTTCTATCAAAGAGAGAGATGTAATGAGAGCCAAATATTCATGTAAACTGATGATGAAACTTTTACACACCAGGGTTGGTATGTAGTAAAAATAAACTGATAGACTATAAAACTTAAATTAAAAGAAGTAAAACCAAAATAAAAATAGAATAATATAAAGACAAAATGAATAAAAACACTAACAGTCAAAAGTTTTTGAACAGTAAGATTTTTTATGTTTTTTAAAAGAAGTGTCTTCTGCTCACCAAGCCTGCATTCATTTGATAAAAAATACAGCAAAAGCAGTAATATTGTGAAATATTTTTACTGTTTAAAGTAACTGCTTTGTTTTCAAAAATATATTAATTTATATTAATTAATTTATTAATTTTAATTTATTCTTATGATCAAAGATACATTTTCAGGATCGTTACTCCAGTCTTCAGAGTCACACGATTCTTCAGAAATCATTCTAATATGCTGATTTTCTATTATTATCAATATTTAAAACTGTTGAGTAATTGTTTTCAGGATTCTTTGATGAATAGAAAGATCTAAAGATCAGCATTTATCTGAAAAAAAAAAATGTTTGTAGCATTATACACTATACCATTCAAAAGCTTGGAGTCTGTATAATTTTATTTATTTATAAAAAGCTTTTTTTCCACATAATAATAATAATAATAATAATAATAAATGTTTTTGAGCAGCAAATCAGAATATTAAAATATTAGATGATTGATTTCATCACGTGACTGGAGTAATGATGCTAAAAATTCAGCTTTGAAATCATAGGAATAAATTGCATTTTAAAATATATTCAAACAGAAAAATATAAATATAAATATATTTAAAAATATAAATATAAAGATATAAATATATTTAAATAAATATAAATATATTTAAATAGTAAAAATATTTACATTTTTACTGTTTTTGCTGTACTTTGGATTAAATAAATGCAGGCTTGGTGAGCAGAAGAGACTTCTTTAAAAACATTAAAAATGTTCAAAAACTTTTGACTGGTAGTGTACATACATGCAACAAAATCATTAAATGGAAATAAAAAATAAAAGATACAACTTAACTCAGAATATTAATAAAACTATAATAGTATTGATGATAATATGATAATGATAATAAAACACTATTGCATACACTTTATTCTTTCATTAAATGTCTTTAAGTAAGTAACACACTTACACCTGTAACTGACTATTTTTTTATATCTAGTGCCATAAATTATGAAATAACACATAAATAATAATAATAATAATACTAACCATATAATCATGCATAAATGCCAAAAATAAATAGAAAATCAGTTAAATGTTAACATGGACAGGTTGCATACCCTTATTCTTGAAAACAAAGCACAAATCTATGCAAATTTAAAGAAAACCTGACCTAGACTACGCTAAATATGGGTTCACTTCAGCGAGGATAAATATGGTTTGAGCCGACCACAACATGTTGAATTATTGTCTGCTGAGAGCACTAAAATTTGAGTTTAGAAATAGTTCAGTTTTGGTTTTTATACAGTCATTTACAAACCTGAAATATTCTTAGTCTATGTTATGCTAATAATTTTGCACATTGCTGGAGTTATTCAGTTTAAAATGAATACATTTCAGTGTATAACTCTAAAAAGATTTGTATTTACCTTTGTAGGTTTTTAACTGGCAAGACAACCCAAAAATAGTGCTAAATGTAAAAAAAATAAAAAATTAAATAGGCTAACAGGGAGGAGAAAACACTTTCCATTTCTTACATTTGTTGGTGATGACAAAAGCCAATCAATCTCTATGGTTTTGGGTGCATATTCATCTGACATGCCCTTCTCCTCTAAAACCATGAACAAAACTCGAAATAAAAGAAAATATGACCCAGACTACATTAAATAGGGGTTAACTTCAGCCAGTATAAACTTGGTTTGTGCCGACCACAATATGTTTTGTGAAGTGAATTATTGACTTTCGGGTCAAGAGACATTTAGAAACCTAAATTTCTTTCTTAGCCTATGCCACGTTAATGATTTTGCATATTATTGGGCCTATGGAGTTTGTGGTAATGTTTAAAAAACAAAAAAGAATCTGTATTGTGTTACCACTTGATTTCTAATATAAAAATCTGAGTTCTGAGACACAACCAACTGAGTGAGAACTACTAGTATTTTCTTGTAAAACACTCCAATAATCATTTTTTACATTGTTTTCACAATGTTGTCACCTATCAAAGAGATATCCTCATAGTGACATTTCAACTACAAAAATCAACCAAAAAAATGTAGGTGCGAATTCTCACGTCTTCCCAAGCAGCAGAATTTAACCTAGAGAAGAGGCCTATAAAACTGTTCTGCTGGCAAGAGACTTCAGACTGTTTCTGTTGGCACAGACGCTCACAGTTTTACAGTTTATGCCTGCCCTGCTCAGAGAATCAGATATCAAACTCACCCAGTCGGTCATGCTTTACCCAACATTCTCCTAAACAGGCCGTATGAGCTGAGGTATCATGCATGTCTACAGCAAGACGAGTTCCAGGCCAAGCACAGAGTCATGCAATGTTTGGCCAATCACCTCGAATACAGCATATTGCATTCATAATACTTCTCAAACCGAGCGGGTCCAGCAAATGGCCTTTTAATACTACAAAAACTCCTCAAACACACCCCTGAGAATGAGAGAGTGAAAAATCATCCAGAGAGAAAATGAATGACTCATCGCTTTGATCCGTTTCATAAGTCGCTATGGGAGGGTTAGCTTGATTCAGACCCTATTTCTTCCCAGTCTCTTTAAAAACGATCCCTCTGCCACGACTCATCACTAAACTGCCCCACCGGCTGCCCATCCAAATGTAAAACCACAGTTTCTGACTTAATCCAACATAACCCCCCAGTAAAAACCAAGAGATGGGCAGCTAGCCTGGAACAAAGTTTCACAACATTTACTTGAGTGATTTGCCAGAAACATGGCAGCACAACTGGGTATTGTGCACTTCGTCTGATGATTGTGTCTTCTGCTGTCCACTAGTAACAGATATGGGCAAACAGAGACAAATGAGAAACAGATACGACTCATAAAAATGACATCCACATTCACATATGTCTCCAACACCTCTGTCATATTGAAAACGGAACACTAGAATGGTGCTTAGTGCATACTACAGTACAGGGCACTAATATTATTAGACACTTTCTTTCATAGAAATAGTGTTATCTTAGTCACAGTTTCGTCATACTGTATAATGGTTAAACTGATAAAATATAAATATATTTTTGCTCTAAATTATAACAATTTGGAGAAACGAATTTATTATACAAGTTAATTTCAAAGACTGTCTCTGTCTACATTAGGAAAACAAGTAAACAAAAAAAAAATATATATTTTACAATCGCTGAATCCAACGCAAAATCAGCAACGTCGCATTTTCTGTGATCCGCATATTTTGCCATTTCACTGCAAAATAATCACAAAAATGTCTCACAAAAAAAAAACTTAATTATAATTATTACTGAAATATACAAAATTTTTACTGAAGCTGTATTATTTAAATGGTTCGCAGTTGATCAGTGATATGTATGGACCAAGACGCCACCTTTCGGCATGTGATTCACATATTAATTTGCCAACCACAATAAGAAGAAACGAAACACAAACAAGCATGAAGACGTGTTTTAGACAGCACAGCATACCGAGTTGACTGCTCTTTCGTGTCTCCATGCGTTTAATGCCCCTTTTTTGTGCGTTGATTCCAGAAAATTGCCGGAGTACCTTTGCATGGGGTTTTGTGGTTACGTCGCAATAGGCTATTGGAAGTATATCTGTTTTAAACTATGAAGGTGAGCCAGTGGATATCAAACTTTGTGCAATAGCATCTTAACTTCAGTTAATTCACTATATAGAAAGTGAAAGAAAAATTTAAAAAATTGAGTTTTTTAAAACTGCATTCACTGCCATATTATCTCAGAGACAAATCTAATTGACCTATCAGTAAGCCCCGTCCCTAGAACGCAGATGAGCCAATGCCAGCTGAGTATCAGCTGCACAGAGATGGAACTCGGACATCTGTAGGTTGCAGCGCGGTAGAGAATCATTGGAAGATCTGAAGCTCTCCTCGTTTTAATGGTGTTTATGCTATAAAAATAATAAAACGATGTGCCTGAGGTATCTGTAACACTGATTCCAGGTATCCTGAGAGGATTGGCAATGGAATTTGGAATCTATTTTATTATTTAACTAATATTTTCTGGTTGTCATACTGTCATTAAGTGGCCTTTTTCATCTGCTCAAGCAGTTAATGTCGTTAATATCTGGCTAAAACTAGCTAATGTTAAAGTTAGTGAGTCCATGCTAATGTACAAACCTCAGCTAACTATTCTCGAGTCATGTCCAGTGTAGGTCAAAAACACATAAACGAAGGTCTACATTTCAGTGCCTCTCCATATTAAACTGGTTAAATGTAAAATAATTAATCTTACACTGCGGTACATTAACAGTGTTGATCCTGGATGTTGTGACCTGCGATCGTGACGACCGTAACATGAGATTTCTTCTGTTTGCATTGCGATCTGTAAACCCTCGATTTCAAATTAATCATGTTACACCCACAAGCGGCAACCTCCCGTTCTCGCTCTTGAAACAATACGGAAGTGACTGAAGCTGCAGTTCATCAGTCGGCCGCTTAAGGCTGGCTCCAAAAGGGAGCAAATCCCCTTAGACTCTCGTGTTAAAATGTTCAACTTTATAAAAGATAAAAACATGTTTACAGCCTGGTTTTTACAGCTAGTTTTGCCCTTCACGACAACTCTGAGGGGGGTGAATTTTTTTCTAACTCACCCGTTTAAATTTTTTAAATTTAAAATTTAAATTCGTTTAAAATTCTGCATAATTAAGGGCGTGGCCACTTGAGTGACAGGTGTCAGGCAGCCGTCACATTACCTCAGCTTATTCCAGCAGTTGAACTTGGCATCTCAGCCGTGTTATTGCGTTTGTTTTTTCTTAGGGTGTTACTTTATCAGGATTATTTTAATAAATTAAAAAACCAGACATCTTAGCTCCACTCACGCCCCGCCTCTTTGTCCATTTTCTATTTTCCTGGAGTGACGCGCTTCCAAAATGGCGACGACAGGCCCCGCCCAACTTTTGCTTCAAAAATGCTCTTCAGAAACCTACGGGTGACATCACTGACACAACGTCCATGTTTTTTACAGTCTATGGTTACACACCATATTTATTTTAAAATCATTTATATATCTCTCCATGGCATATTAAAGCCCTACTTGAATGCTCCTCGACGAGAGGCAGTCCTTCTGTGTTCAAAATTTATCAAAAACATCTTCGGACAAGGTTTTCACACCGACAGCTGTCATTGTAAGGCAGTGGGAAACTCTGTTTGTTTGTCCGAGGCAGCAACAGTAACTAAGGGGGGCGGGGCTTACCGATAGTTCAATTAAGTTGAGCCGTTTCTCAACTTGCTGATAATGGTATACAATCATTTTAATTATTAGAATAAATAATTTTCAGTCCACAAACCGTAACAGTCCTTGGTGTAAAAAAGGTTGAAGACCCCTGCTGTAAGCCTAATGTAGTTTCTTAAAATCCATTAAACAACAGAAGCAGCAGCAGCAAAAATAATAGTTTTTATCTACCTTTATATTGTACTTATTTGTCCTGTTGTCATTTGTTTCTTAGCAAAATAAACAAACGTCATACATTTTGTTTGTTCTTTGTGTCATGTAAGACTATTGTGAATCTAACATAATACAATCTGGTAAATGTGCTTTCATAATTATTAAAAAAACATCACAAATTCATCATCAGTCGGCCATATTGATATGGAATATAAATTAGCAGAATGACATATTCAGTAGTACATTAACAGTGCAACCCATGCTGTTGTTAACATCCAAGTAACGCCAATATGGCCGCACATCTGAGTAACTGACAACCTCTATAATATTTATTCTCCTTTTTTGATGAAAATTAAAAGAGATTTTAAAAGAAATGTGTTTCTTGAGCATTTTTGAGCATTTTCTGCCACAGTTTTCATTTCAAAAAGATAAAAAAAATGTGGCTGATAAGGTTTTTGTTGCATTTGTCACACTGGAGAACATTACAAGTTTAGTTCATTGCGTTATGGGAAGCAGTATGCAATGTAGCGCTGGCATGCTACTTAATGTACTAGTATTTTAGACAATTTCTTTTATAAATAAATAAATAAAATGTGAAACAGTATGCAGTTGTTTCAGTTACCATCTTAATAAATTAACACAAATTTAAATTTCCCAAACATTTGGTAGTACAACCAAATAAGTCAAGAAATAACAAATTGTATTTAAAAAAAATGTATAATGTTTAATTCAAGTTTAACGCACTGTATAATCAGAAGCATCAGAAGTCAATAGCATGCTTACTGCACAATACTGACTATCTTCACTATTACTATTTTAGACATTTTCATTAAGATTTCTTGAAATTTTCTTGAAAAATTAGAAATGTTAGGTCAACCTGAAAGAATTGCGTTTGGACAAGCAGTGACCATTCTGAACTTACTAAGCTAATCCATGGAGAATTATTGTTTACTGACCTACTGTACATGGAGAGTATGAAGAAATTCAAGTAAAGTTGAACACACAAAGTTTGTTCTCTTTCTCTCAACACAAAGTTGAGAGAAAGAGAACAAAAAATCTGAAAGAGAAAGAGAACAATTTAAATGTGAAAGGCATTAAAGTTTATGACTTTTAGTACCCTCAACAAAGTATTACAGCAAAGTTAAAATTAAAAGTTTTGTGCCTTTGAGTAAATGTCTGCTGATGCTGAGATCATCTATATGTTAGCATGCTCTTAAATCACAGAAAAAATATGTCAACACAGGAAAACTTTGCCTAATAAACCATAGAGAAAATGTCATAAACTAAAGAGCTTCTTTTTTTACATTTGCATGAAAAAATAATAATAATCATGACAAATGTGTCAGGGAATCTGTAAAGGAACAAATTCACCTCTAAAACCATAATGTCTTATTTTTCTAACTTTTCTAATGGGTTTGTTCCAGTATAAAGTTAAAATATCCCAGCCTCTCAGCCAAACGTCTGTGCCAAATAGTAAAGTTCTTCTAAATTCATTTCCAAGACTTTATTTAGAATGCCCTTCAAATGGGATCAGCTATAGTTCAGTTCTGATAAACACTGGTAAAATATTAGCAGCCAATGTGGGAATTTGGAACTGGACTCCAGAAAATAATTCACTGAGAGCCTAAATGTGACTCTGGGGGTCAGGCCAGCTTTCTCTTTTTTTTACATTGTGGTCGATTTCACTACACTACGTCCAGGAAACTCTTCAGTCCATTAGTCAGTTTTTCACACTCCAAAGGCCGTCCTCCATGTGGCATCCTCTAGTTACAGTACGCAACACTAAAGCCAGATTTTAATGAAGCACGTTGTTTAAATATGAAAAATATCCTATTTGTGTTCTGCTTAGACTAAAATAAGAATTTCAATGACTAAGAATCTAGGATAGACTTTATGTTTTGATTGGCAAATTAAGATTAAAGATACTGTACACAGTCTGCTCAATGGGTTATAAGTTTGATGTCAATTGTTGAGATGATGCAACTCTAAAATATGCCTTTCCAAGACAAAACAAAATTAAATATGTTGAAGTTAGGCATAACATAGACAACCTCATCTTATGAGAAAACATAATTATTTTGGGGTGGAGATTTCTTCTGAATTAGTACAATGTGATTCATGTGGAAACTTACAATTTTTAGGACTAAACAAGCGTGAAAGTCCACACCTAAACCTAACCATCAGTGGGGCGTAAGCAACTCATGTGAAAATGTACAAACAAATTACCAATTAGTCAACAATTCACTCAAACATAGGTTAGTTAAGAACTGCCATGCCAAGAATTGCCAGAGTTTTGAACCTCAAGACATTACAACCCACTGAAGACTTCTAAAGTGTATTGAAAATGTATTTTTAGAAAAATGGAGTCATCATAGTACATTCATTTTTGTGTATTTTACCAGCAATGGTACAAAGTGTCCAGTCACAGTTAATAATGTGTAATGTCTAATTGAAAATCTGGCCATGGATGAGAGCCGCACCTCTAGTAATGGCGTTTCTCGCCTCATATTTGAGAGATTCCTACAAGCTCAAACTAAATTTGTCACACATGTGGGTGGCCGCCAGCCCTCACCATGAGACAATCCAGAATAAACAGAAACTGATCTCAGGTCATCTCAGAGCTACCTTAAATCACACTACAAACATCTCAACCATCTCCTCCCTCTCCAGTTCATACCTTTCAACCGTGTAGAGGCAGTAAAATGTAGAGTTAACTAGTTTAATGGCAAAACACACTGGGAAAAGGGACCAGCTTTATGGCAATACAAGCCTAACATTTCCTTGATTTGAACAATGTGATTGAGTCATTGTTGGGTTGGGCTGGACTGTGTGGTACTTCTTTTCCTACAACGCCTTTATGTTTTCAAAAAAATATGGTTTGTTTCTTTTTAAGTGTCTTTTGAAGTTGTTAAGGATATCAAATTGTTTGGATGAAACTCAAGCAATAGGTTCCCCGACAACTTTTGATTTTGAGTTTATGATGATCTCAAGTATACACACCCTGTTTAGAAGTCTATATGTTTACCACAAAAATATGGACATGAGATATAAAGTTAAGATATTTTACTTAAAGGAATAATTCACCCAAAAATGAACATTTGCTGATAATTTACTCAACCTCAGGCCATCCAAGATGTAGATGAGTTTGTTACTTCATCGGAACAGATTTGGAAAAAAAAAATAGCATTACATCACTTGCTCACTTATGAATCCTCTTGCAGTGAATGGGTGCCGTCAGAATGTGTGTCCAAACAGCTGATAAAGACATCACAAAAATCCACAAGTAATCCACACCACTCCAGCAGGTTTGCACAGAACAAATCCATCATTCAGGTGTTTTAACTTTGCTTCTGGACAAAATATGAGTCTATACATCTATAATAAGCCATAACAATGCTTCAGCCAGTGAAAAAGTATACCTCCTGTTGTTCAATCACATCAAAATGCACCACAATATTTGTTTAGAACTGTTTTGGACTGTTTTCACTTGCAATTTTTTTTTGATATGGGCATATTTCTCTCCTAATGCAGTTGAGACAAATTTTTCCACTGTAGAAAGCAATATCATGAAAGTAGGACTCCTATTTTAGTCAGAAACAACAGTTTGAAACATCCTAATGATGGATTTGTTTCTTACAAACATGCAGCTTTTCGCTTCGAAAGACTGATGGACAGGAGAGGTGTGGATTATTGTGATGTTTTTATCAGCAGTTTGGACTTCTGACTGCATCCATTCACTGCAGAGCATCCATTGCTGAGCAAGTGATGTAATGATAATTTCCAAATCTGTTTCAATGAAGAAACAAACTCATTTCTATCTTGGATGGACTGATAAGGTGTATAACTTTTTTGTAAGGGGTGTTACTTAAGGGATGTTTTACAGACATTACACACAAGACAAACAGTTCTCTGAGGAGCAACATTTGGATATCCGTAGTACTGGCTGGAACAATGCAATGAGATGCTTTTCAAAAGAGCAACACTACTTGGCAGACTGGTGGCATTGCAGACATGCACCACCCGTTGGCCCCTCATAGGTGACGTCATGGGAACCGTTGGTCACTTGAAGCTGACAGGGTGGAGATGAATGAAAAATCGTAAAAGCGTAGTACCCTTCAGGGATGTTTTCCACACTAAAAATAGCCACTCGAGACTTGAGTTCCAGAGCTCAGAGTAAAAGCACTACATGAGAACAGTAGCAGCTTTGTGCAGTAAAAAAAAGTGCAGGATGTTTAAAAAAAAATTGCAGCTGTTCTTGAAAGGTTTACATATTTAACAGGTGGTTAATAACTGTAAATATTATTCTGCCAAAAAATATGGCTTTTGTCCATAATTCCTCTCAGATTTGTGACCTTAAAGGTGAAGTGTGTATTTTTTAACAGTTAAAAAAGAATTTTTACTGTGGAACTTAAATGTGCAGCAGGGTTGCCAGGTTTTCACAACAAAACCCACCCAACTCAAAACTAGCCCAAAACTAGTTGCATTCCGGAGGGTAAAATACACATTTTTGGTGGGGTTCGCCTGGTAAAATTTACGACTCAACTGTACGTTTTTTTAGTCACCTTATACGACCCATTTTTACGTTTTAAAGTTACGCGCCCTCTAGCGGGCGTAAAAATAATGACGCGTTGGATCTGAGTTTTTACACCGCTCTCACAGTAATTCAAACATATTTTACTAGGTGTAATTCCTATGAATGACCACACCTAACCCCAACCTAAACCTACCCCTTGCAGAAATAGTGCAAAATCATGATTTATAGTGCATATTCCCGAAAAAAAACATACTACGAGAACATGTGCATTCTCCGTTATCAAACCTGTGTTCGTATGATTACACCACTTTGTAGTGCAGCGCTCTACAGACTGAGCTACAGGTAATCCTGAATGTGCATTGGATACCTGTTCCTGATATGGGAGCAATTGTTGTATACGCTCTATGGAGACGTATTTTGAGGATTTGTAAAAACAACTTACATCGGGAGTATAAGTTTTCGGGAGTTTTCACATTTTATAAGGACATGTTGGTTTTGGAGGGGGTCCTCCAGTAAAAATTGCATTCCAGAGGGTAAAATACACATTTTTGGTGGGGTTCGCCTGGTAAAATTCACATTCTAGGGGCTAAATATTGCGTTATTGGGGTCGCTTCAACCTGTAGACATGAAAAACAACCTGCGGCCACAGTGTTAAAGTAGCCCAATTCCGCTGGAAAACCTTGGACTTGGCATCACTGATGTGCAGAGACAAAAAACCTGCCCAATTGCTATTCAAAACCAGCCCAAAACTACCCCAACTGCATTTTAGTGGAGGTCCTCTGGTAAAAATCATGTTCCAAAGTGTAAAATACACACTTTTTGGTGGGGATCGGCTGGTGAAATTTGCATTCCAAGAGCTAAATATTACATTATTGAGGTCGCTTCAACCCATGGACATAAAAACAACCCATGGCAACAGTGTTAAAGTAGTCCAATTCTGCTGGAAAAAAGTGGACTTGGCAAGACAGAGACAACAAAACCTGCCAAACTGCTACACTGTAAAGAAATAAAAAACACAATTTGTTGAGTCAACTTAAAATAATTTGTTACCCTGCTGCCTCAAAATTTTAAATAGAATCACACTGAGAAAAAAAAAAAAAAACATTTCCTTGATTTGAACAACGTGATTGAGTCATTGTTGGGTTGGGCTGGACTGTGTGGTACTTCTTTTGCTACAACGCCTTTATGTTTTCAAAAACTATGGTTTATTTATTTTTAAGTGTCTTTTTATCCTAAAGAAGTTGGTAAGGATATCAAATTGTTTGGATGAAACTCAAGCAATAGGTTCCCCAACAACTTTTGATTTATAAGATCAGTTTATGATGATCTCAAGTATACACACCCTGTTTAGAAGTCTATATGCTTACCACAAAAATATGGACATGAGATATGAAGACTTGGCAAGACTGATGTGCAGAGACAACAAAACCCGCCAAACTGCTACACTGTAAAGAAATAATTTGTCACCCTGCTGCCTCAAAATCTTAAGTTGAATCAACTAGCCCAAAACTACCCTAGTTGCGTTTTGGAGGGGGACCTCCAGAAAAAAAATTCTTCCGGGGGGTAAAATACATGTGTCTAGGGGCTAAATATCACGTTATTGGGGTCGCTTCAACCCGCCAACATAAAAACAACCTGTGGCAACAGTGTTAAAGTAGCCAAATTCCACTGGAAAACCTTAGACTTGGCAACACTGATGTGCAGAGACAACAAAGTCTGTCCAATTGCTCCTTAGAACTAGCATAAAAATACTCCAATTGCATTTTAGTAGAGGTCCTCTGGTAAAATCAGTCCAGGGAGTAAAATACACATTTTTGGTGGGGTTCGCCTGGTAAAATTTGCATTCCAGGAGCTAAATATCACGTTATTGAGGTTGCTTTAACCCATGGACATAAAAACAACCCATTGCAACATTGCTAAAGTAGCCCAATTCCACGGGAAAACCGTGGACTTGGCAAGACTGATGTGCAGAGACAACAAAACCTGCTGAACTGCTACACTGTAAAGAAATAAAAAACACAATTTGTTGAGTCAACTTAAAATAATTTGTTACCCTGCTGCCTCAAAATTTTAAGACAGTCACACTGTAAAAAAAAAAAAACAATTTGTTGAGTCAACTTAAAATAATTTGTTACGCTGCTGCCTTAAAATTTCAAGTTGAATCAACTCAAATATCTAAGTTGTCACTTAGTACAACTTAACTTTTCAAGTTGACTAAACTTCGAGTTGACTGAACTTAAAAATGTAAGGCAGCCAGGTTACAAATTGTTTTAAGTTAACTCAAGTTAACTTAACAAATTGCATTTTACAGTGTACTCAAAACTAGCGCAAAACTACTCTAGTTGCGTTTCGGAGGGGGTCCTCCTGGTAAAATTCACATTCTAGGGGGCAAAATATCACGTTATTGGGGTCAAAACTAGCCCAAAAATACTCCAATTGCATTTTAGTAGAGGTCCTCCGGTAAAATCAGCCCAGGGAGTAAAATACACAATTGTTGGTGGGGTTCGCCTGGTAAAATGTGCACTGAAGTGGCTAAATATCACGTTATTGAGGTCGCTTCAACCCGTGGACATGAAAAACCACCCGCGGCGACAGCGTTAAAGTAGCCCAATTCCGCAGGAAAACCATGGACTTGGCAACACTGACATGCAGAGACAATCAAACCCGCCTAATTGCTACTCAAAACTAGCCCAAAACTACCCCATTCGCATTTTAGAGGGGGACCTCCGGTAGAAATCACGTTCCAGGAAGTAAAAAACACATTTTTGGCGGGGTTCGCTTGGCAAAATTCACATTCCAGCAGCTAAATATCACGTTATAGGGGTCACTTTAACCTGTGGACTTGAAAAAAACCTGCATCAACAGTGTTAAAGTAGCCCAATTCCATGGGACAACCACGGACTTGGCAACACTGATGTACAGAGACAACTGTAAGCCATTTTAAGTTGATTTCCATTAAAAGTGCAAATACTGTCACATTTTTACAGCAGTACTATTGAGTGGTTCAACGTCAAATTTAACTTAAACACAAACTTAAACAATAACTACTTTTTAGAGCGACTGAAGACAGTTTGGGGTAGGAGCTTTTGAAACCTGTTTAGTCATTTAGTCCAATTTGAAAAAAAAAAAAAACAGACAACATTTTGATAGGGTTGACAATATCAAGACATATAAATACATAAAAATATAATAAAAATTAAATAACAATTGCATTCACAGACAAATAAATGTAAACATATAAACAACTAATAATTATCATTTATATAGTCCCATGCAGTCCAATGAAATCACCAAAAATAGCAAAAATGATGCACTTGTCCTTTTTAATTCAGCATGAAAAGTTAATATATACACAGACAAATAAATAAAATACAAAATAAACAGAGATAAATAGACAAAGCCAAGTAACACACTAACAATCACAATCTTTTTTTCGAATTGAAGTACTGATCCAAGTATGATTTGATATTTGCTTTTTGACACTGGCTTTTGTAAGTCCAGACATCTTGCGTGTGGTAAGCTTGATAGTGTCTAATCCTCCCCAGTGAGGATGATGTGCGTCACTCCTGGCCGCTGTAAGCATTGCCTCTGCAGCGGAGAATGCTGAAGCTCTGCCCACTCTATTCCCCAACCACGCCTGACAAACAAGATGCTGAGCAGCAGCAGCAGGAGCAACAGTCACCTCACCTCCCACCACACACACACATACACAAAGCACGTGCCGCTAACACACTAAACATGAGCACACGCGTGTCAGAATGCACACACAGGCTCTTTGTCTTTCTCTCTTACAATGTTTAAACCTCACTTAGAAACCAAAGAGGTGGTTTGTGTGGTTTTTCTAGGAACACAAGAGCAATTAGATGTAAAATACTTAGCAAGAGAAAAGAGAAAGTATCAGATCATTTCCAAAGCATGCTACAGAGGGGAGAGGGACAAGCTAAACGTTGTCAGATGTTTTTATCAAGGATTTGTACCAAAAATCTTTACAATTACTGGAGTAATTTCAAATAAACATGCACCTAATGACCCCTAGGAATACATACAAGCTTAAAATAACTTTCATGTCTCTGTGTCATTGAAATAGGCTTAGATATAATGTTTTAATCTATTTATTCATTCATTTTTTATTTCAGTTTATTTCAATTTATCTCATTTATTTGTATGATTTTTTTATGTTCAGTTAACTGTAACAACCCTGTTTTGAGTAAATGCTATTTTTTTTTTTTTTTTTACCAGATACAAGTATGGTTGTGGAAAAAGAAATCTTCATCAGCATCTTATTTTCTGGTAAAATACATTCAAAAAATAATATCCTCAAAACAAGATAAATCTATTTTAGAAGCAAAGCTGTCAGAGAATGAGTTTGTAAAGTCATTAAATTGCAAAGACCTAGCTCATGAATATTAATTAGGTAATTCTTGTTCACTCTAAATAGTTAATAAATAGTATGGAAGCCAGTTTCCACCACTGAATAAAAAAACATAAAAACATTTTCTGACTTATCTCACAATTACGACTTTTTTCCTTGCAATTGTGAGTTTACATCTTGTAATTCACAATTCTTACTTTTATCCTTAGAATTAGGAGAAATAAACTCGCAACTTTTTTTCTCAGAATTGAATGATATAAACTCACAATTTCAAGTTATAAAGTAAGAATTGCAAAACAACTCAAGAAGAGTTTTTTTTTAGAAATAAATGTACAATTTTGAGAAATACAGTCACAATTTTGAGAAATAACGTTGCGATTCTGAGAAATTAAGTTGCAATTTAAAAAAATAATCGCAATTCTGAGAAAAAAACTCAAATCTAAGAAATAAAGTCATAATTCTAAGAAATAAAGTCGTAATTCTCAAAAATGAAGTAAATTCTTAAAAATAAAGTTGCAAATCTAAGAAATAAAGTTGCAAATCTGAGAAATAAAGTCACAATTCTGAGAAATAAAGTTGCAATTCTGAGAAATAAAGTCACAATTCTAATAAAAAAGTCTATTCTAGCAGCTATTCTAAAAAAAGTCGCATTTCTTAAAAATAAAGTTTTAATTCTAAAACATAAAATTGCCATTCTGAGAAATAAACTCAATTCTGGGAAAAGAAGTTGCTGTTTTAAAAAATAAAGTCGCAATTCTTAATAAAGTTCCAATTCTAAGAAATAAAATTCTGAAAAATAAACTCAATTCTGAGGAATAAATTCACAATTTTTAAAAAATACATTCTGAGAAATAAATGTACAATTCTGAGAAATAAAGTCGCTCTTAGGGTTCTAATTGAATATTAATAAACTAACAATTAATAATGTTTTCATAAAGTGGTAGGGACAAAACCTGCCATTCATTAAGTAGAGGGAACATGTCTTAAAAGCAAAAAACACTTTCAACCTTGTTTTAAAGGAACAGTTCACACAAAATGAAAACTACATCATCATTTACTCCTTCCAAACCAGCATGATTTTCTTTCATCCATGAGACACAAAAGTAGACGGATGGTTCAGCTGGATGCCCAAGTCCTTTCCATATATCAAAAAAAAGGAAAGTGAATCACACAGCTGAGTCATAATTCCCTGAAAACCTTCCCCGACTTGTGTTTCATGGAAGAAAGAAAATCATACTGGTTTTGAGAGACATGAAGGTGAGTAAACGATTTAAGCAATCTTATTTAGTGCTGTTGCATTGCCAGATTTTTTCCCCCACTGGTTTTAAGCGTAAACCTTTCTTGTTTTTTTACAGCCATTTTATGCAGAAAACATGCTGAAGTCAGTTCATTTGCTTTGAGGCTGACAAATCACTGATGGTTTATTTATTCCAAGTGTTCTCAGCTGGAAAACAGCTGTTTTTTCTCACATCAAATAGGACAGAAAAAGAACTGTGGCATCGCTATTGAGTTTACGTGTGTAATTCTGCCTAGAAGCACTGAAGGTCATTTCTAGATGGCATCTCATGCATCTGTTTATCATATGGAGCAGCAAGCCATCTGGAGAGAGGCCCAATGTCCCAGGTAGAAAAATCACAACATCCTTTTACAATACCATCAGTCCTGTTAAAGACAAGGAAACAATTATTCGGAAGGTCTTTAAGGAAGCAACACCTCTTGTTTCTCCTAATAGAGCAAGCATCTGGACTTGCTGTTAAGAGCTAAATGGTGCAATTTCAGCTTTGAAAGATTTGTTCATGTTGCATTATACATTTATTCATCATGTTTGTGTTCTTAGTAAGCTAAATAAGCTAAATAAAAAATAAGACTAAATTAAAAACACAAAGTTTTTAATACTGATAATAATATGAAATGTTTCTTAAAGAAGAAAATCAGCACGTTTAGAATGGTTTCCGAAGGATCAAGTGACACTGAAGACTGGAGTAATAAATAACAAATAAAGGTAATTGTGACTTCTCACAATTCTGAGTTTACATTTTGCAATTTTGACTTTTTTTCTAAGAATTGTGAGATACAAACTTTTTTCTCTGAATTTTGAGATATAATCTTGCAATTGTGATTTAAAAAATCAGAATTGTGAGATATACACTCACAAATCTGACTTTTTTCCTCAGAATTGTGTTATATTAACATACAACATACAAAGACATAAATTGCAATTCTAAGAAATAAACTCAGCAGGCACCAGAGGTCAATATAACGTCAGATTCGTCAATCTCCAGTGTTGGACAGACGTTGTATTTAGGTTAAAAATAGGCTCGTTTGAGATTAGCAAAATCTGCGCAGAACCGATCACCGGTGACCAGTGCGAGATGCATGCCGGTTAGAAATGTGTCCGAGTTACGTCCGCTTTGCTCTGATGTCATGCTGACGTGTGTCAAAAAACTCTTGCGATAGCAAGGCGGCTGTGTCGGATTGAGCAGTCGTGCGCAGTAGCTCTCTACCGACTGCGCTGACCAAAAGCACGGTGGGAAACGACTGGCTGACGACACAGCTTAATGCTCATTGTCAGACAACTGTGAAGTTGCCGTTCTTTTCTATAATGTTTTATTTTTAATCTAATATTATGTGGTTATCTGTTTGAATTATGCATGAATATTCCCAAACACTATAGCAATGCGATCTCTGTGTAAAATATGTGATTGTTGCAATATTTCTATAAAAATCTAAAATACACGTTCGTATTAAAGTAAAAATAAATAACAAGCACTTTGAGTGTCTTGTTCATCATATTTTTTTTCATATAAAAACAACAGAATTGAAATTATATCATGTTTATCTGCAACACAGCACGTGTGTGTAATGACGCGATATCTGCCTTTGATCTCGTTGGTATCTGTTCTGCCTCCAGAGCTCGAAACTTTTGACTGAACTTATTTCACTCCTCCCCTGACTGCACCCACCTACTCTCGCCTACATTTCAGGCAAGGTGAATGGGCAGACATAGTATTTTGGTTGAAAATGAAAATCGGGTTGACGTCAGAACCCAACGTCTGATTGCAGTCAATCCCCAATGTGGACAGACGTTGTATTTTGGTTGAAAATGAAAATCAGGTTGACGTCAGAACCCAACGTCAGATTGACGTCAATCTCCAACGTTGGGCAGACGTTGTATTTTGGTTGAAAATGAAAATCGGGTTGATGTCAGAACCCAACATCAGATTGACGTCAATATCCAACGTTGGACAGACATTGCATTTTGGTTGAAAATGAAAATCGGGTTGACGTCAGAACCCAACGTCAGATTGACGTCAATATCCAACGTTGGACAGACATTGCATTTTGGTTGAAAATGAAAATCGGGTTGATGTCAGAACCCAACGTCAGATTGACGTCAATCTCCAATGTTGGAAAGACGTATTTTGGTCGAAAATGAAAATCAAGTTGACGTCAGAACCCAACGTCAGATTGGTGTCAATCTCCAACGTTGGGCAGACATTGTATTTTGGTTGAAAATGAAAATTGGCTTCACGTCAGAACCCAACGTCAGATTGACGTCAATCTCCAACGTTGGACAGACATTGTATTTTGGTTGAAAACGAAAATCAAGTTGACGTCAGAACCCAACGTCTGATTGGCATCAATCTCCAATGTTGGGCAGACATTGTATTTTGGTTGAAAATGAAAATTGGCTTCACGTCTGAACCCAATGTCAGATTAACGTCAATCTCCAACGCTGGGCAGACATTGTATTTTGGTTGCCATACCAGACGACTAAATGTAGGTATCTGACATCAGCATGATGTTGGCTTGAGACGTTGGCTCAACTTTGGATCTGGGTTACTTTGCAACACAACCTAAAAACAACAAAATATCAACATAAGCTGACGTTGGTATTGGACATCAAATTAACGTTGTCATTAGACGTTGGTTTGACATTGAATTTTGGTCACCCGAAATCTAATCTAATGTTTGCAACACTGATAATAATAGGAAATGTTTCTTAAGCAGCAAATTCAGCACATTAGAAAGATTTCTGAAGGATCATGTGACAGACTGAAGATGCTGAAAATTCAGCTTCGGATCACAGAAATAAATGACAGTTTATAATATATTAAAATAGAAAATGGTTATTTTTAATTTTAATATTATTTCATAATATTACTGTTTTTACAGTATTTTTGACTGAATAAATACAGCCTTGGTGAGCATAAGAGACCAGTATGTAACTGAAGACTGAACTCCATGAGGGATCCACCAAGGAATAAGTAATTAAAACCATTAATCTAAAAATTTACATTCATATGAGCTTACCTACCAAGAGAACCACTATAACCGTCATTTTTATTCAGCTTGTGTGTGAGAGTTTTCAATTTTAGACTTTTTATTTAAAAAATCATTTATCACAGTGACAAAAAAGTAACATTCATGCAATTCCAATAAGTTTCAGTTTTCACTAAATGGGTACTAGGGGACAAGAGACTGACGTGACCATTAAGTTTTTACAGAGGACCACTAACCTCTTCACATTGGAGAGGGGGGCAACGTGACATGACAAATTTTATGACAGCAATTGTGGCAGGTCATGGTTTATTAGAAACATGTTTAGACGAGTCAACCAGCAGTAAATTCACATCCCATCAACTGCTGAGCATTTCAAGGTTGCACTCCATGACATCAGCCACTTTTCCCAAGGTTATGCACTCTTCCCGCACATACACACGCGGAAGCCGATAATTTATGGCGGCGTTTGGTCAGACAGTGACTCCTCTGGCTTTTCTGAAGGAAGTGACCTTACAAATCTCATCTTGCAGGATGACCACGAGGTCTGAGACTCCCGGGTAATCATTCCAAAAAAAGCCCAGCTCCAATCGGTCGACTGAGGATATGACTATTACTGTCACTCTGTGGTTCAGACAATCCGATCTCAATCGGCCACACCATCCTCTCAGCTGTTATGACTCTATGTCGGTTTGCCTCTACCCGTGTATTTGTCATTTTCAGCTCTTTTCCTCCCCACAACATCCTTGGCTACATTTCCTCACACTGTTCAGATCATGACACTGACATACACACCAGTGCTTGTGTTTAAGTAACAGCGGAAATATGCAAGTATACTCATACACATTGGTAAATGACACTCAGCCACAGGGAAAACCCATACATTCTTAAAGATGATGAAGCTTGTGAAAAATATTATTATGGGTGTTTCAGCTAAATGCAATTATGTATACCTTAGCATTTTCACACAAAATGAAGACAAAAACAACTTAGAACAACCCTGATGTTGTTTTACATATGATTCTGACATAGAAGTATAGAGTATTTTCACAATGATTTCCTACTGTTTTCATATTTGTGACCCTGGACCACAAAACCAGTCATAAAGGTCTTTTTTTTTTTAAATTGAACAAATGTAAAAGCTGTTGAAAAGAACAAATGAAGTTCTTAGCAATGCAAACTACTAATCAAAAATTAAGTTTTTATATATTTACAGAAGGAAATGTACAAAATATCTTCATGGAACACAATCTTTACTTAATATCCAAAGATTATTGGCATAAAGGAAAATTTTTCACCCATTCAATGTATTGCATACCTGTCAACCCTCCCATTCAACCCTCCCGATTCTCCCATATTTTACTATTTTATCCCGCTATCATCCCGTTTAAATATTTTCCCATATTTCCCCTGTATTTTTAATCTTTCTATAAAAAAAAAAACAACAACACTGGGCGTATTTTATGTTTTCTACCTTCACCTCTGGTAAAACTCTCGTAATTTGTATGGCCCAAACCACATTATATGAATAATCAAGTCAACATATTTCAATGTCAAATATTGTTTAATTGATTAAATATCACTGTAAGTTTCAAAGTCAGGTGCTCTGCTTTGTTTTCTGCGGTTACCAAGGAAACGGCTATATTCATGGCGAAAAGCGCCACCTGCTGGCAGAGAATCCATAGTTTTTAGTCACGTGACTGGCTCGGCGGCTTGGAGGGCAAAACATCCATAGAAGCACAGAAGCATGTCAATTTTCCATCTGTTTCACAATCGCAAATATTTAAATCATCTCTCAAAAGAATAAAACAAAGATACGTGAACACAATGCAAGTTTTGGCCATTTGCACTATTAAAAGATCACAATCATTAATAACTATTAATTATATAGGAGATGAGGTCGGAATATGAACGCAATCCGCAATTAATGGTTTAGTGTTTTCCTTATAATGGTTTTCTATGGAAAACCGTTTAACGTGAAAATTTGCACATTACGTTTATATTCCAGGTTCATCTGCTTGCCTGTATAAAATGTACATAACCAATAAGGTGTTTACTGAATTTCGCCTTTTAATATCTGTGTTTTACTACATTACTACTTAATGCAAACTGCATAAAAATACCTGGCGGCTAGTGGAGCAAAGTCTGACGTCACGTGAAAACTATGGATTATAGGCCAAAAACTAACCCTTATTTTTACGCAGAAAACACCAAGGTGTAAATGTGAACCGGTGGATCCGCCATAAGATAATTAATTATAAAACTATAAAAATATAGCTTACACTAAGATATATTTATATGTTACTAAATGAATGTAATTGTTTGATAATAATTGTTTAAATTAATATAAATAATAATAATATAGAAATGTATACTTTTGACTTCGCCCCCTATATCCACCATATCCTCCCTCGTTTTCCCGTATTTTGGAACTCAAATGTTCACAGGTATGGTATTGTTGGCTACAAATATACCCATGCTATATATGACTGGTTTTGTGGTCCAATGTCACATTTGCTGAAGTCTAAATCGCTTAGACATTTATTTATGCCCTTAGCTGTTTTTAAAGTTTTTAAATTTAAGGTATCTTTTTAGGAAGGAAACTGAGTGTGTTTTTTGTATTTTGTGCTTTGTTGTCCTACTGGGAATGCTTCTATGCAGCGACCAAATTACCTTTAGGAAATGAATAAAGCTAAACTGAACTGAACTGAAAAGTAGCTTGACCAGTAGAATTCAGGCATTGTATTTAATCGACCAATTTGTGAGTTGCAAGAAGGTGGGACATACAAAGAATTTGCAAAGCAATGCAAATGCGACTACATTTAGGACTAGAGAGCACCTCAATAGGAAAACAAAGGCAAAATACAGACATTTTAGCCTTTTCATTTTAGAAAAGCCCAGCCAGGAGATAAGGTTCTATATATACAGCCACACTTTAGTTAAAAAAGCAAGACAGATCTTTGTCAAACCTTAAAAAGGCCGTATAATTAATCTTTCAAGCTTCATACTACAAAAACATTCTCCACTGAGTGCATACAGGAACTTTCAGATGTTTTGTTTTGTTTTCGAATTGCCTTTTACATGGTAGAGCGGGCAAAGTCAATTCACCAGTGACTTCCACCCATAGTTAAAAACCTCCGCAAAGGAAATACACCTCCATTACTGGAAATATAAGACTGGAACAGAATACAACCCAGGGTTTTTGTTAGAGTCACTTATACTGTTGCTAATGGACATGAGGGGTCTGTCTTACAACCTCAATAAACCCAGCTTAACTGCTGTCTGCTTTAAGCTCTTTTACTCCATGTTTATAGCCACTTTAGTGCCTCTCCAGATAGAGCAGCTGCAAACTAATAACATCAGCTGGCTGTGATAGAACCCGGATGAGAAGTTTCCCACTTAGCACAAACTTCCCACCCAAGAAAAAGTACCGTTCTCTGTCATAGCTAAACATTTCTGACTCCAGCGCTGCATGTTGACACTGGTTAAGAATGATCAGCATCTCAATGCAACTCTATCGTGTTTGAGTTGATTTAGCTTAGGCTTTTGTATTGAGACATCATATGTTGTTTTAAACTGTCATATTGATAAATGTTTATTTATGAAGGACATGGTTGACTTTCAAGTCAGCATATTCATAATCACAAATACTCTGTGATATCTTTTATTGAGTTTGTTGCAACACGTTTTGTAATACTGCATTAGATTGTGACTAAAAACATCTTATAAAGCAGCATAATTATATTTATATATAATACATTTTATATATAATGTAGCTTAGCTTATTCATGGTGCATTTCTTAAATAGTCTTGATTCATTTTAGACTTACAAAATAGCATTATAAAATTGTCAAATGCGTGCATTACCATTCAAACGTTTGGGCTTAGTATGGTTCTTTTTTTTTTTTTCAAAAATAAATACATACTTTCAACTCAGCAAGGATGCATTCAACTGATCAAAAGTGACAGTTAAGACATTTATAATGTTACAAAATAAATTTGCAACAATGCTGGTATTTTGAACTTTCTATTCATCTAAGAATCCTGAAATAAAAGTATCACGGTTGCACACAAATTTTAAGGAGCACAGCTGTTTTCAGCATTGACAATAATAATAAGAAACATTTTTTGAGCATTAAATCAGCATATTAGAATGATTTCTGAAGGATCATGTGACACTGAAGATTGGAGTAAAGGCTGCTTATACTCATTCGGTAACAATGCATTTCAAAGTCCAAGTCAGACCCTGCACAACATGCAAACAGACATTTTCTACACAGTGACAGTCTAAATTTAAGGCAACTTCACTAAATATTAGCAAAAGCAGCTTCAGAGTGTTTTGACTGTCATAGCAAAGTTTGCCGTTTGTAAACTACTGCAGGCGGAAACACTCACAGCACTTCACACACTCATGTAAGCTTTACACGGATGTATATAAAACATGAAAGATGCCGTCTCATGTAGAGGCAGATCATCCTCCAGATGTCCAGTACACTACTTATTATGGAAGTTAAAAGAACTGTTTATAAGTGCTGGCAAAATGGTTTAATTAGTAAACAGCTTAGCAGTAAACAGCTTTAGGCTAAAAAATCGTTGGCTAAAAAAATTAATCTCCTAATAAAAATAATATATGAAATATGAAGGCTGAATTTCTTTCTTTTGTATGGCATACATCAACTCTATGATTTTGAGATCCATCTTTTCACATTGAGGACAACTGAGGGACTCATATGCAACTATTACAGAAGGTTCAAACGCTCACTGATGCTCCAGAAGGAAACACAATGCATTATGAGCCGGGGAGTGAAAACTTTTTGAATTTAAAGATTAGCGTAAAATTAACTTATTTGGTAACATGGGAAACATGTAAATATCTTCTGAAGGGGAGTACTAAATAAAAAAATATGAAATTTAAGCAAAATAAGAAAAATGTACATACTGTGTCTTCATTCTGTCCAAAAGTTTTCACCCTCCGGCTCTTAATGCATAGTTTTTGCTTCTGAAAGATCACTGAGCGTTTGAACCTTCTGTAATAGTTGCATATGAGTCCCTCAGTTGTCCTCAGTTTGAAAAATTGGATCTCAAAATCATACAGTCATTGCTGGTTAAGATTTGAAATACACAAAAATGCTGAAAAACCAAAGAATTTGTGGGACCTGAGGATTTTTCTGAAGAACATTGGGCAGTTTAACTGTTGAGGACAAACAAGGGACTTATGAACAACTATCACAAAAAAAATAAATAAATCAAGTGAGTGTAAACTTTTGAAAAGGGTCATTTTTATAAATTCAACTATTATTTTCTTTGGTGGGCTATATGTAAACGTCTTTTATATTAAATATCTTATTGAGGTCAGTACTAAATAAAAAATAACATGCATTTTGTATGATTCCTCTTATTTTGGTAAAAAAATTAACATTTTGCAAAGTGTATGTACACTTTTGACTTCAACTGTACATAATACATGGAACCATTTTGATGCTATATTATTGATTGCATGAAGCGGTCATAGACCTGCTTTATCATGAATAGAACGAAGCTGCTGACCAATTAGAATCAAGAATTGGAACTAACTGAACTGACATAAGTTACTGCAGAGTGCAGACATTATTCGAATGGTGCTGTTTTTACAGCATCTCTAAAGAGATGATCTTTATCTAACAATGACAAACACACAAAAACACGAAACATTTCCTGACAAATCCTGACTGCCCTGATTGTCCTTATCCCTTGTGGAAATATGCTCTGGGAAAATCTGAAACCGCACAAAAGAAATGAAGTTAAGCCAAAAGCGGGAAACTCTTTCTTTTCTCTCCACACTGGGTCTCCGCCATTGTTAATCTCCTTTTCTGCTGATGAAATTTAAACCCCACTTCTCCACCATTCCAGTGCTCTTACTCACAGTGCCCACCTCTTTTTCTTTGCACGAAGGGGTTAAAACTGTGAGTTATTCCCTGGATATGAACTCATTGACCCCTGCAGTCTCTCTCTCCTTCTTTATCCATGTGCTTCATCTCCCCTGGATAAATAGGCAGCTTTCACCAGGGACCACTGTGAGCGATGGTTTCAGTCTTTACACAGTCAAAGTAAAGGAAAACATTTCTTTTTATTTTCCTCCAAGGAAATCATTGCTACTATGAGCTCCTATATCGAACTGAAGGCACATACATTTCTTTTAACCAAGACTACTGGCTTCACACTAGGTAATGTAGATGGTGACGGTTATACTATCTAAAATGAATAACATCCAATAATAGATAAATAATAGAACAGCATCCTGACTTTATTCTAGTTTACATAGGTGTTTTAACTGCCAGTTATATGGCAAAAATACAGTAACATTAAATATATTGCTAATATAAATGTTAAAATATTACTCTGCAATAGTCAAAAGTTTACTTACAAACATAGTTTACAATGTTAATTATTTGACCAAAATAACAGGGATCATACAAAATGCATGTTATTTTTTATTTTGTACTGACCTGAATAAAATATTTTACATAAAGACATTTCAAAAGTTCAAAAGTTTGCATTGATTCTTAATGATCCACAGATTTTGAAGATCAGGGTAAATTTAACATATTTTGTCTTCTGGGAAACATATAAGTCTCTTCTGTAGCTTCTGAAGGGCAGTATTAAATGAAAAAAAAAAAAAGATATTTAGGCTAAAAATGTACACATCCACATTCTGTTCAAAAGTTTACACCCCTGGCTCTTAATGCATTGTTTTTCCTTCTGAATCATCACTGAGAGTTTGAAACTTCTGTAATAGACTCATGAACAACTACCATTAAACAAAAAAAATCAAGTGTATGTAAACTTTTGAACAAGGTCATTTTTATAAATTCAAGTATTATTTTCTCTTGACTATATGTAAATTCATATGTAAACATTCATTTTGTATGATCCCTGTTATTTTATATTGTCAAATAATTAACATTTTGCAGATTCTGTATGTAAACTGTATAGAATTTATTTTTTCTCTAAGAAATGGTGGGTGGTTATATTTGGTGGTTAAAGTTATTTGCAGCATGTCAAACACAGTTGAGTGGCGGCTGCTGTTGTCGAAATGGATCTCTTTACGTCTGAGTCTTGTTTTTTTCCTATAACTTTGACAGAGCAGTGCCTCAGACACAAACTGCACTAGACCTGAGTGCAAATCCAGTGTCTGCTGTAGAAACTTATTCTCCAGATGTGACTCTCCAACTCGTTTCTGGTGAAGGCCTTTACATCTCAGGTATATCATTACACCACTTTTACAATTGATGTGATGAGAGCTGGATAAAATTTCAAATGGCTATGTGACCAGAAAGAACAAAAGTCTAAAAGAACCTTACTTTAGTAGACTTTCAAGTCTACTAAGTGAATGGTTTCAGTTTCAAGTGAATGGGTGCTGTCAGAATTAGAGTTCAAACAGCTGATAAAAACATTGCAATAATCCACACAAGTGATCCACGCAACTCCGGTCTATAATTTAACATCTTATGAAGCAAAAGCTGTGTGTTTGCAAGAAACAAATCCATCATTAAGAGGTCCATAATCCAAAATATTGCTTTCTCATGTGAAAAAGTCAGATTATCTGAATAAGGAGAAAAAGATGAACAGATCGATCACTGTTTACAAATGATAACAGCCATAAATGGTGGATTCTGATATGAAAAGACAATAGGGGATGGACTTTTTTACTGGATGAAGCTTTATAATGGATTTTTATAGTCTGGTATGTTAACTAGAAGTGATGGTTTAAAGTTAAAATGATATAATGATAGATTTGTTTTCAAAAGCTTTTTGCTTCACATGATTTGAAATGATGGATTGGAGTTGTGTGGATTACTTGTAGATTATTGCGATGTTTTTATCAGCTGTTTGGAATCTCATTCTGACGGCACCCATTCACTGCAGAGGATCTATTGGTGAGCAAGTGATGCGATGCTAAATTTCTCCAAATCTATTCTGATTAAGAAAAAACTCTTGGGTAGACTGAGTAACTGGATATATTTTGAACGAATTTCAATTTTTGAGTGAACTACAGTATTCCTTTAAACAAAGACACTCATAAAACTCCTCCTACTTTTATATGTAGCCGCTTTTGAGCAAAGCTGTTTTTGATTAAGGCTGCAGTGGGCAATGTGCTAAACCTTCCATTCATCATGATTCTGACAATAGCAATGAATCTGGCACTATGCAGAGACCACGATGTGTTGTGCAATGTGCATGCATGCACACACACACATTAAATGGAAATCAAAAGCAACACCATTTTCTTAAAAAATTCTGGTTTGTCCACTGCATTGGATATTTGCTTGTTTTGCATGAAGATGGATTTGTTGAAAACCACTACAGCCATCTATCAAACGCTTGAATTGCAACATCACCTTTTCCACATATGGCTGCCGAGAGACAAGGCATCACTCTCAAATATCCCAGCGGGCATTGCTGTGTTTTTGTGAGGGCCTTCTATGCTTCTTGAGATGATGTGGAGAGGCTGACTGGAAGGAAAATAAACAGAGCCTGTCCTTAGTTTGACCTTCATCAATGGGCAGCATAGGATTTCCACCACTCATAAACAATGAGGCAACCAGGGAGGTCTGCTGACATCATCACTCCAGAAAGGAAGTCTAGGAGAAATCGATGGTGAGCAGTTAAGAAGCCACAACAATAGTCCGATTGGACAGAAAAAACACACTGTGTAAGGGTGTTGCCACACATAGTTTGATTACTGCTACTAACGTTTTCAGTATATACATTAGTTTTTCTACTACTGTATCCCTCTGGGACAGCCTAGAATTAAATACCTTGCTCAAGGGCATAACAGTGGCAGCTGAATTACCTCTTTTGGAGTTTGAACCTACAACCTTAGGGTCACCGACCCACATTTTTTAACCACTAAGCTCTCCATCCTTCATCCGCTTCATCCAAGTTTTGGAATTATTGACTAAAAAGTGAAAGATCAGGGTTGAAGGAACAGTTCAGCTGAAAATTTAATTCTGTCCTTACTCACCCTTTTGAAGTTTCTGCCATTAAAAACAAATAGGGTTGTTAGAAATAATATTAAATGAAAGTAAATATGGACACTAAACACTGTCAAGCTTCAAAATACAGCAAAAGCAGTGAAATATTTTTGTTATTTAAAATAACTGATTTCTATTTGAATATATTTTAAAATGTAATTTATTCCTGTGATCAAAGCTAAATGTTCAGCATCATTACTCCAGTCATCAGTGTCACATGATACTTCAGAAATAATTTTAATATGCTTATTTGCTGTTTAAGAAACATTTTATTATTATTATTATCAATATTTAAAACAGTTGAGTACATTTTTGCAGGATTCTTTGATGAATAGAATGATGCAAAGATCAGCATTTATCTGAAATAAAAAGCTTTTTATTATAGAAAGTAATACTTTTATTTAGGATGCTTTAAATTGATCAAAAGTGATGATAAAGACATTTATAATGTTACAAAAGATTTCTATTTCAGATAAATTCTGTTCTGAACTTTTTATTCATCAAAGAAACCTGAAAAAAATCTACTCAGCTGTTTTCAGCATAATAATAATAATAATAATAATAATAATCATAAATGTTTTTTGAGCAGTAAATCAGCATATTAGAATGATTTCTGAAGGATAATGTGACTGGAGTAATGCTAAAAATTCAGCTTTAAAATCAGTAATAAATTACTTTTTAAAATATATTCAAATAGCAAATAATTACTTTAATTAGTACAAATATTTCAGAGTTGTGTTGTTTTTGCTGTACTTTGGATCAAATAAATGCATGCTTGTGAACAGAAGAGACTTCTTTAAAATACATTAAAAATCTTAGTGTTCAAAAGCTTTGACTGGTAGAGTAGGTCTTTCGCATTTGGCAAAAAAAAACTAATTTTCACATATATTTTATAAATATATTTCAAGAATTTAAATTTATTGTTAATATACATTTTAAAATAGATTGACAGTTTTAGTTACTTATATTTAATCAATAATTTTGAAGCCATTTTTTAATATATTTATTTTTATTTATCTATACTTGCTATGAAATTTTATTGACAGACTTGTGCATCACAGCTGGTTCTGACTTTAAAACTTAAATTTAGGCTTCCTCAGCTATCGTTTGGTTTTAGAAGACTTACTGCAATATAATGTGTCATAAGAATTACACTTGATTACATGGTGATTTTATGATGCTTTTTATAGCCTTTTATGGAACTTTTGAAAACTTATTTCAGAAAAGAGCAGCATGAATATTCTGGCTAACATCTTTTCTTTAGACAGAAAGATGATGCTGAGTAAAAGAAAACATAACTGTTTGGATATACTTTTCCTTCAATAATATGACAGAGCCACTTTAAAATTTCATAAAAAAGAAGGACTGTCTCAAACACAGATTATGCTTATTAAATAAGACAGAGAGATATATAAAATTATGCCCACAATGGCTTAATAAAAAAAAAGCATTTTGCACTTGAATGGGAATCACTAAAGTGTCAATAAATAGAGTCATATGAGATCAATTTAGGGTCATGCGTCAAGAACGATTACTTCCAGAACAACAGGAAGTGCTACACAATAAATCACAACAAAACACCAGATGGAAGTTAATTGCCTCTAATTTTGTTATCAATGCCTGTTGGACAAAGTGGAAGCAACTCCCAAGATCTCTGGTTTGCATGAGGACATCCGTTGACGTGTTCCACAACCTCTGTGACTCAAGTATTTTTACCCAAGGACGAGTTGGATCCTGACTGGTTTGACTGGTGGATGTGTGTGAGCACTGCTGACCTGAGCATCTTTCCCACCAGAGGTGTGGTCCTGCTTTTTTTTGCCAAGAAGGATGTCTTACATTTCAGCAACTATTGTTCTCGGATTCCTCCTGGCAGCTATCCCTCTCTCACTTCCATATACACACATATCACTTCCTATAACTTGTTGACTTGATATGTGAATCTGAATCACTGGTTCTCAGTTCACACAGAGTTCTGGGTCTATTATTCTGCTTTCCTTCTTAATCGAGGAAAAAACAGACTTTATGGTTACAATATAAATATAAATGGTAATGAAAAAACAACAACATTTAAAATAGAAAATTTGAAAAATATATTTTTTTATTTCTTTAAAAAAAAATTAAATAAATGCTGTTCTTTTTTACTTTTTGTTCATCAAAGAATCCTAAAAAAGGTATCACAGGTTCTCTCTCTCTCTCTCTCTCTCTCTCTCTCTATATATATATATATATTAAGCAGCAAAAACGGTTTCCAATATTGATAATAAATCAGTATATTATAATGATTTCAATGATTATAATGACTGAAGACTGGAGTAATGATGCTGAAAATACAGCTTTGCATCATAGGAATACATTATGTATATCAAAATAGTAAAACATTATTTTAAATTGCAATAATATTCCATAATATTACTATAATATTGCTGTTTTTTTCTGTATTTTTGATCAAATAAATGCAGCTTCTTTTAAAAAGCATTAAAAATCTTTCTGATCCTAACTTTTGAACAGTATTATATCTATTGAATTTTTATTTGTTTTTTATTTACTTATTTTAGTGCTGTCAAACGATTAATCATGATTAATTGCATCCAAAATAAAAGTTTTTGTTTACACGATATATGTGTGTGTACTTTATATATCTATTATGTATATATAAATACACACATATACAGTATATATATTGAAAATATTTACATTACAATATTTATATAATTAATACTATATACAAATATATTTAATATATAAACATAACATATTTTCTTAAATATATCCATGCATGTGTATGTATTTATATATTCATTATTCATAATAAATATACACAGTACACACACACATATTATGTAAACAAAAACATATTATTGGATTATTATTGGTTATTATTGGGATGCGATTAATCATTTGACAGCACTAATTTACTTACTTTTTTTTTTTTTACAGAAACACATTAGGCAGAGTAAAAAAAAATTCTGTGAAATATAAAAATACAAACTTCAGTCATTAGTTGACAATGTTCTCCAGATATCAAGTTTCAAAACAAAAAAAAGCTTTAAAAACACCATTAAATGTTTTCATTTTTTATTTTAATTTAGGCTAAAGTACATTAAACCTACACTGAACTATTGAATTTTTATATTTTAGATGAACTATGCCTTTAAGCGCCATTAGAAAGTCTTAAATAACTAAAAACAAAGTCCTACCACCATATCTGATGGTAAAATAAAAAAACACGACTGAATCTGAACAACCTTTAAGGGGGTTTCCTTGTCAGATGTGTTTGAGCTCAAATTATGACATTTTTTGGAACAGGGTCTGGTGTAAAAGTGAGAAAACCTTTGGAAGTACATCTACGCACAGGTTAGGATATAGTCAAATTTTCCGGCCCTCCCAAGCCCAGAGAATGAGATCCGAGAAACCCCTGAGACAAAAAAACAAGGGAAATTAGTCAAAACATTCCTATTTAACATTAAACACAATCTGAAAAAAAAACCTTGTAGAGCAAAGTGAGGTGAGTGTCGTGTTTTTCTTTTGCTAAACTGTAGAGAAAGTCCCTCTCTAGCAGCTGTGAGGAAATTCCCTGATATCAACAAAAGGTCCTCACGTATGAAGTTTGCATCATTACTCCACATCTCTGCCTCGCCATCTGTTTGGATAGCTTGAGTGCTTCCTGTCTGTCATTGTGCAATACTTAAAGAGGTTGTGAAGGTGCAGTAATAGAGGAAGAGAGAGAGGCCATGTTGAAAAGCATGTAGCTTCTCTATAACATGCCTTTTCCTATCCGATCATCACGTGAGGGCAATAGTTTTGTTGAAAACCACTTGTAAATATCCTGTTTGATCAAAGGTTAAGTGTGTGAAAAGAAGGAATTATGGTTTCCTATGCTGTACAGGAATTTAAAAATCACGCTACGTGCTGAAACCGACAGCAAGGATACTAAAGCAGATGCCAATAAAAGTGTCATCAATGCAGTCTTTTTTCTTGTAGCCCTTTCCGACAAAAATGCTTACTGCTAAACAAAAGCACTGAGTCAGCCAGAAAGAAATCTGGCACATGTAGCCTGGCTGCGGTTTGTATCTTTCATTGTGCAATGAGATGTTGTAAACACCTGTACAAGCCTAGATGTGACCAAGACACAGACCACCATTGTCAAGATCCAAACAGGACAACATATGAGCAGGGTGCGATTTGTGAAAAAAGCAGAGGGCTTTTTTCTCTCTCCACAGGTGGAGGTTGATCCACCTCCAGTAAGGCTATAGCCTAAGTACCCTAATGTGTAATCTGTTAACAACGCACGTTATATACCCCTTTTTTTAGGCAAGTACCAGATAATGAGTGTCAAGTTATGAAATGTTTTTAATACGACGGAAACTGTGTCTAACGTGATCACAATTTAATAAAAACATTGTAAGTTAGGCCTATTAATTGTAACGATTTCCTTTGAAACAACGAATAAACTATATCGAGAAAGCGAGCAAAGATGACAGTAGCTCATCGCTTTTTGAAACTCCAAATCAAACCACTGCATCGCAAAATGTTTCACTGTTTCGAAACGCTCCAATCGGATCGCGAATCATTTGATTTAGAACGGGACATCAAAGCACGTACGGTGAATCATCTGATTCAGAACCGGAATTTAAAGCGAGTATAGCGAATCATTTGATTCAGAACGGGACGTTAAAGTGCGTATCGCGAATCATTTTTAAAAACGGGACTTCAAAGTGTCTATGGCGAATCATTTGATTCGGAACAGGACTTTAACGTGCATATCGCGATCATTTGATTCAGAACCGGGCTTTATGCGCGTATCATTTGATTCGAAACGGGACTTTAAAGTGCGTATCGCGAATCATTTGAATCAGAACCATACTTAGAAGGGTTCGCGGGATGTTTTTATCCCCACCGGGGATAAAAATAATTTAGCAGAGGTAAGGACGCATAGACCAGACGGGAGAAATTCTACCAACTGTGCACTAGTGTTTGTGTGAGAAATTTATATTGTACGCCATATATCCTGACTTTCAGCCCTCAAATGTAATTCTCTATTCCAAATATACAAATATTTAGCTATGGCATATGAGAACCAAAGGCTTTTGACGTCAATGATGATTTTTCAATGTAAATGTTGACATGAATTGAGTTTTCAGAGCTTCAGTGAAGGGAAAACAAACAGTATGCAGACATCATAACTGCTATCAAGAACAGCTGTGATATTTCACAATTACTCATTATCATTCCCCACCAAAATGGCCTATGTCTGTCCGTAATGTTTATCTAATAAAATGAGTCAAAACTGACTAATAAGATTTTGGGATTTTCTTTCAAGGTATATTGTTTCCAAGTGGACTTAATTAAGAAATAAATTATGGCACGTTTTATTATTATACAGCATTATCTTCTTCTCGCATTTCTTTGTGGTAGTGAATCCAGATCTTAACAAGAGATCATAGTGATTCGCCCAAGCACCTTACGAATGATATGTGCAGTGCCCATGAGTGCGATCTTTTGCACTTCACTAGCTGACGGATTGCATGGGAGCATTTTTAGGTACTGAATGAACCCTTTCTTTAATGTTCCTAATGCTCCTACTATTTATGTATTTATTTATTTATTTATAATAATACGGTCTTTTGTGTACACCAGTATACTGTTGAATTTATTTGTGTGTGTGTGTGTGTGTGTGTGTGTGTGTATACCAGTAGTAAATTTAAAATAATGTAAAAAGCAGTAAAACAGTTTTATTCATTATTATTGTATAACATTATTTTACTATTTCTAATAATAATAATATGGTCTTTTGTGTATACTAGTAGTAAATTTATAATTTGAAATTATCTTGATCTTATATAAAGTAGGGGTTTTTTTTAGGTCATATGTCAGATAATTTATGATTTATTATGCTTGAAATATTAGTTTCATCATCAACTAATTTCCGCATCAAATGGTGCCCCTTCAAAAGAAAGAAAAGAATGCATAATGTTAAAAAAAAGCTATACATAATTCTTGAGATTTGCAAAATGTAGTATAACAGTTATAAACGAAATTTTAGAGAACCTTGTGCATCATCCGCTAAACTAAGACAAAGACTTGTAATGCTCTCAGATCCATTAGCGTAACGGAAAAATGTAACAGCTGCTCTGAAACGTGAAAACAACATTTTAGAAAAACAAATGGAGCAGGTTTCTCATGAATCTGACACCTACTGTTCCATGGACGAGTGCCTCCCGCCATCAAGAGGAAATTACGTGTTTACATGTACGGATATGCAACTATAGGGGGAGTCCAGTATCAAATAGCACCTCTTAAGGAAGCAATTAGACATATTTTATGCTGTGATTTCTCAAAACGCTCAGGGTCAAACAAAACGAGCGCACACTATACACCAAACAAGGGTTGCTATGCAGACAAATGCATTATATACAGTGCGAGGGCCTCCCTATGCAATGATGGCATATTTCTTTTCATTGCAGTTCTACTACAGTTGCATTTGGCCATTTGCCGACTATGACCTCAGTGCTTCCATCATAGCTGGGAAAGTTTGGAAACCCCTGCCTCAGACAGTATGAACTTGTTTCAATATGGCATATTTGAGGTTGTAATGATGGGTGTTTTTTGTATCTTCTTTGTGTATCGCCCCTATGACATCACTATTGAATGATACCCAGTGGGGAAAACAATTCACAAATCACAATATGGATTTGGATATGCTGTCATTTTTGAATGCACTCATGTGCTGAACTAATAGTTTTACAACTAAATTTGTTAATATTTCTCATGTGGTTTTAGGTGACTTGAGCCAAAAGAATCGGCCCTCAAGCATGTTAAGACTTTCAGGTTTATTGATACGGACATTACTTCAACTTCAATATAATGAAATACATTTATTTATCAGTAAGATTAAATTTTTTTTAAGAAGTTTCTTCTTTAAAGTTTCAAGGCTGCATTTATTCAATCAAAAAAGATTTAAAAAGGGACATTTTATTTCAATGTAAAATAACTGTTTTCTATGTAAATATATTTTAAAATGTTATTTATTCCAGTAATGCAAAGCTGAATTTTCAGCATCATTACTCCAGTCTTCAGTGTCACATGATTCTTCAGAAATCATCCTAATATGCTAATTAATTATCAATGTTGTGCTGTTTAATATTTTATGTTGGCTCCTGTGATACCTTTTTCCAGGATTCTTTAGTAAATAAAAAGTTTAAAAGAAAATAATTTCTTTAAAATATAAATCTTTTGTAACAATAAAATCTACCATTTAAAAGTTTTTTTAAGAAATTAATACTTTTATTTACCAATTGTTAAATTGATAAAAGTTGTAACTATTTATTTATTAAAGAATCCTGAAAAAAAAGTATCACAGGTTCCAACTCAATATTAAGCAGCACAACTGTTTCTAACGTTGATAATTAAAGTATTTAAACTGCATATTAGAATGATTTCTGATTTTTCTGATTTCTGATTCATGCAGCCTTCACTGTAAAAAAAGCTTTGTTGAGTCAACTTAAAATAATTTGTTTCCCTGCTGCCTTAATTAATTTATTTATTTATTTATTTATTCATTTTCAGTTTAGTCAACTCAAATGAGTTTATTCAAGTTAAAAGGTTAAGTTGTACTAAGTGACAACTTAATTCGCTGACTAAACCAGGGGTTCTCAACCTTTTTTACAACAGGGCACCCCCTCCTTCTCCAGTCAATTTTGCAAGGCCCCCCATGCCTGAAGTTTCCTCTAAAGGTGTTTATTTTTAAACCTTTTTTATTAACCAAAACATGTTTTGCCTTTTTATTCTTCCACTGCAAAAAAGAAGAAGAAAACCCTCTGCTCAATTCTAACTTTTTAACACGGCCCACCGGTTGAGAAACCCTGGACTAAACTCAAAACAGCTAAACAGCTGTGTTTGCTACTCGGCTGCCTTAAAAATGTTAATTGAATCAACTCAAATATGTCACTTAGTAAAACATAACATTTCAGTTGTCTAAACTTTTTTCAAGTCGACTGAACTTAAAATTTTAAGGCAGCCAAGTAACAAATTATTTTAGGTTGACTCAACAAATTGTGTTTTACAGTGTTAATGAGCATAAGAGAATTCTTAAAAAAAAAAACATGAAGATATTTTCACTACACTGAAAAAGTGATAGCAAAACTTATTTTATATTTATATTTTTATATTATATATTTTATATATTTATATTAAGGTTTCTATTTGAAAAAAGGCTGTTCTTTATAACTTTTATTCATAAGAGAATCCTGAAAATATATATATTTTCACTACACTGAAAAAAAATTACTTTGAAACAATTCTCACTAAAAAACTGCTAGTAAATCAAAATTTAAATGTAAGTAGATAGACTCAAATAGAATGTTCTTGTAAAGCATACTCCAGTAATCTTCAATAAATATTTTTTTTTACAGTGTGGAAAACAACGAAATACAGATTACGAAAATCATATTACAATATGTTTGAGTCTGTAACACATTTTTTACATTTAGCTGACTCGTGTTGATATACGTTTGTTGTCTTTGAGGGTCTTTTGGAGGTCCGTCTTTGATCGCAGATTAAAGGTCACCGGCAGAAGCTTTTCATTTTCCCTTAGATTCTTCACTAGACAACATGTTTGCTTTCACTGTCTCCAAAATCTGATTAAACCGACAAGACCTTTGAGAACTGAGAAGAGTCCCGTAGAGGCCATAAGTCTGAGATCAAACGGAAACTGACATCACCTAAGTGGGGTTTAAGTTCACGACCTGTAACCACAAAGTCAACCCTGCACAAGTGCCATGCCAGCCACAAACCAATACTGCCATCCAACACAAGATTTATCACTTAGGCATCACTATTGCTCACACTTAGTGCTTGGGGTTTCTAAACCACATTTTAATGGTGCTACAGATTTGCTATAGAAGTATTTCTCAGACTTGTATTAAAATAAAACAACTATTAGTATCCTTCATGCTATATAGGTCACATTAGATCTACATGCGGCAGACTCGAATGAAATAAATGATAAGCAACAAAGGAATACAACATTCAGTACCATACTGATTTGAGATAGATGATCTTCCCAACTCTGGAGGGCTCATAATGAATTTAAACCAAATGCACATTTCATTTTCCATTACGGAAGAGGCTGGAGACCAGAGGGGGTCTTTGAAAGAAGCCATCAGTATCTGTCTCGCTGTAATCGTGTGCATCTGCAAAGCACATTTAGAGTGCAAATGATTTTTTAAACAAAGCCATGATGCATTAAGTCCAAAAGAAATCATTCATTTATTGTATTTATGATTTTTGGTCTTAACACTATCAGATCAGGTTTGTGTGCAAGGAAAGGGAAATTTCAGTGTCTTAAAATAATTAAAGATGTGCTCTATGAGAAAACAAACCAAATTTGCTATCAACAAAACACAATTTTGTGATGTTTATGCTAAAAAACAAGAAGAAAACAATTCACCAGTGGGCTTAGAAAAATAAACGTCATTCAAGATACAGCACAAAATCGGCCTAAAATTATTATCAAAAATATTTGGCCTCAGATATTGTTAGTATATTTGGCAAATACAAAGTAGTTGTATTTCACATGTTAAATGGGAAATTTTGAAGTAGAAAAACTGAGGTCAAAAGTTTACATACACCTTGCAGAATCTGCAAAATGTTAATTATTTTATCAAAATTTTGGTAAAAAAAAATTTTTTAGTGATAGTTGTTCATGAGTCCCTTGTTTGTCCTGAACAGTTAAACTGCTTGCTGTTCTTCAGAAAAATCTTTCGGGTCCCACAAATTCTTTTACGTATTTGAACCCTTTCCAACAATGACTGTATGATTTGGAGTTCCATCTTTTCACACTGAGGGCAATTGAGAGACTCATATGATATTATAGAAGGTCCAAACACTGATGCTCCAGAAGGAAATAGGATTTTTTCTTCTGGGAAACATGTAAGTATCTTATGTGGCTTCTGAAGGGCAGTACTAAATGAAAAAATATGATATTTAGAAAAAAAAAGAAAAATATTCATTCTGTTCACAAGTTTTACCCCTGGCTCTTAATGCCTTGTGCTTCCCTCTGAAGCATCATTGTGCATTTGAATCTTCTGTAATAGTTGCATATGAGTCTCTCAGTTGTCCTCAGTGTGAAAAGATAGATCTCAAAATCATACAGTCATTGTTGGTATACAAAATAATGAAGATTTTTCTGAAGAACAGCGGGCAGTTTAACTGTTCAGGACAAACAAGGGACTCTTGAACAATTATCACTAAACAAAAAAATCACAGCTGTGGATCAGTCAGCTAACAACATAGTATTAAGAATCAAGCATATGTAAACTTTTGAACAAGGTCATTTTTTATAAATTCAACAATTATTTTATTTTGTGGACTATATATAAGCGTTTTTTATGTGAAATATCTTATTCAGGTCAGTACTAAATAAATAACATGCATTTTGTATGATCCCTCTTATTTTGGTAAAATAATTAACTTTTTACCTTAACTGTATATATGTATTTATTTATTTATTGAAAATAACATATATAAAAATAATAATAATACATTTATGACATATTGTGAAATAAATAAACAGGGTTGCAAATTTAGCTTGGATTTGGTCTTAGATTTTTAGATATTTTTGCTGGAAAACAAGACAAAAAGTTCAAGGTAACACTATATTGTATGAACAATGTCCTTTATCTGAAATGTCCTCTATGAACAATGCATTTTATTTTGAAAAATGATATCTGTAGATATTGTGCAACAAGCATTGTTATTTATGGAAGAAAACAATCCTACAGTAGATAACAGCAGGTCATGTTCTTGACATTTCACCCGAATACTGAATGTTGGCCAAAAGAGACATCAGAGTTCTCAACTCTTGACTCTCAAGAGTTACACACTCAAAAAAAAAAAAAATAAATAAAGGTACAGAAGCTGGACCCTTTCAAAAGATACACCTTTGTACCTTTTTTACCCCTAAGGGGTGCATTTAAGTACCCTAATGGTACATACTTGTATTTAAAGTTTACATATTACTACCTAAATGGTACATATTAGTACCTTTCAAAAAGGTCCTGTCCTAATGACATCTTTTGTGCTTTTTTTTCTTCTTCTGAGAGTGTATCAACAACTCTGGGCGACACCTTTGAAAGGTGAGGTTAGTAAACAATAATAAATCTGTCTTCAGAATCACCATGAAAAGACTACTAAGGAAGCAGCTGAAATGTGAACTATGTTTGTCAGTCAATGGTTGCTGAAGAAAGTGTGAACAGTTTTAAAAACTGGAATATTTTTCAGTTAGTTGTTCTAAAAGTGTTGCATATAAAATAACTAAAAGCTCTCACCAGGTTTGATAGTCTGTCATGTAGTCTGTCTCCTCCTACTCCAGGAATATGAGGCAAGCTTACATAGTGTCTTGTAGCTTATCCAGTGCCACCAGCCCTGACACCTTAATGTAAAGAAACTGTCGTACACAGACCCAGTTGAATAAACCTGTTAAATGATACACACAGACCATGTTAACCTGGCTTTCTACAGTTCTGTTCTTATAGAGGAATGTCTAGTGTAAACTATCTGAAGGCCCTGTGCACACTAGCTGTTTGCCCTCAGAAGACTCATTCTGTGTTAATGCAGCACAGACATGAGGAAGAGCAGAGCCTTACGGAAAAAAAAGCCACAAAGGGTTCATGTTTGTGCTGATACAGACAAGATATATATAAAAGCTATTTTTAGCATATACAAACGGTGCCAGCAAATGCTTTTGATTTAACCAGGTCGCTCAGCTAATGACAAAAGCAGCAACAGGGAAAACACATGTCAGGTTTACTTATACTACTCCTAACTGTTTACTTCCAATATTTTCAGTTATATTTTTTCACATTGCATTAGACTGTTAACACTAATGGTCTGATGAACAGTAAATGACACATCAGTAGTAATGAATACAGTAATTTAAAATAAGAATAATTTCTCAGTTTTATGTTTTTTTTTTCCCCTGTTAATTTTGCTATGAATTATTCACTCATACACTACCAGGCAAAAGTTTCTGAACAGTAAGATTTTTAAAGTTTTTTAAGAAAGTCTCTTTTGCTCACCAAGCCTGCATTTATTTGATCTGAAGTACAGTAACATTTTATATATTTTTACTATTTAAAATAACTTGTGTTCTATCTGAATATATTTTAAAATATAACTTATTCCTGTGATTTCAAAGCTGAATTTTTAGCATCATTACTCCAGTCACATGATCCTTCAGAAATCATTCTAATATTCTGATTTACTGCTCAAAAACAATTATTATTATTATTATTATTATTATTATTATTATTATCATTATTATTATTATTATTATTATTATTATTATGTTGTTGTTGTTGTTGTTGAAAACAGCTGAGTAGAATTTTTCTCAGGTTTCTTTGAAGAATAGAAATGTCAGCATTTATCTGAAATATAAATCTTTTGTAACATTATAAATGTCTTTATCATCATTTATATTTTGATCAATTTAAAGCATCTTTGCTAAATAAAAGAATTTATTTCTATCACTTCTTTCCTAAAAAAAAAAAAAAAATTATATTGACTAATCTTTTGAATGGTATAGTGCATAGTGTTACAAAAGCTTTTTATTTTAGATAAACGCTGATCTTTGGACCTTTCTATTCATCAGAGATTCCTGAAAAACATTACTCTACTGTTTTAAATATTGATAATAATAATACAAACAGCAAATCAGCATTTTTGAATGATTTCTGAAGGATCATAAAACACTAAAGACTGGAGTAACAATGCTAAAAATGTAGCTTTGATCACAGGAATAAATAACATTTTAAAATATATTCAAATAGAGAGCGGTTATTTTAAATAGTAAAAATATTTCACAATATTACTGCTTTTGCTGTATTTTGGATCAAATGAATGCAATGCAGGCTTTGTGGGACACTTTAAAAACATTAAAAATCTTACTATTCAAAAACTTTTGACTGATATTGTATAAAATAAAAAATTTAAGTTAATGTCTTCGCCACTTACCCAGTCTCAGTCAGTCGTTTTAAAAATCAATCAAATCCTATTAACTTTGCTGCTATCTAGTGGTCGTGTATAATAACAACACAATGTTTTTCGTCATTTCACGCCAGTACACATTACTTTACGGTAAGTGTCGAGTAGTAGCAGCATGGCCACTGCAGCAGCAGACGTAAACGATGGAGCTTCATGTGGAAGTGATAAATGTACAGAAGATGGAGATAACAAACCAACACCGAGCCAGAGTTCCTCTACAGAACACAACACAGGAACGAAACCAGTGTGTCTCATAGTTTTAGGCATGGCAGGGTCAGGAAAAACAACTTTTGTGCAGGTAAGACTGATTCACTGTAGCACATATCACAATTTTCAAATTGCATAACATTTACTTTATTATATAAAATTCTGTCAGTTTTAAAAGTGATATGTAATTCTGATAAGAAAATCAAATAATGACTGATGATTAACACAAATATACGAAATACGTACAAGTTCATTTATGATCGGCTATAATTATTTACATTATATATATTATTTATTTTCGACCAGAGGCTCACAGCTTACCTGCACTCCAAGAAATCTCCTCCATATGTCATCAATCTAGATCCTGCAGTTCATGAGGTCCCTTTTCCAGCCAATATTGGTATGTCACAGTTATTTTATAAGAGAAAAGTGTTTTTGAAACATATACATATGCGTTTAACTTTTTTGTTATTGTACTGATTAAAACATTGGATAATAAGACACCTTTGGTTTTTATTGTTTTATTGTGTTCTTATTGTATTTTGAGCATCTTATTAATTACATTAATGTCAATGATCTAGTCTGTTTGTGTTTTCCCTTACAGATATCAGAGACACTGTTAATTACAAGGAGGTCATGAAACAGTATCCTTTCAGTATGAAATTATGTGTATTTTGCTGTGAATCATAATTATGCATATTTCTTTTTTTTTCCATTCTTAAACTTTTATTAGGATAGTTTTGCTAAACATTTAAAGGATTCGTTCGCTTCCAGAATGTAAATATATTGATAATTTACTCATCCCCATGTCATCCTTTCTTCAGTGGAAAGGAAATTAAGGTTTTGAGGAGAACATTCCAGGATTTTCTCTACAGGTTGAATGTCCAAACTGCAGTTTCAATACAGCTTTAAAGGGCTCTACACAATCCCGGCCGAGGATTGTCTTATCTATTGAAGCCGTCTGCCATTTAATAATAAAAAAAAAAAAACACAAATGCTAGCACCGTTATATTATTTTTAAAAATCATTATCGAGAGAATCACAAATGACTGGAAAATTCATGGAAATTCATAGGTCAAAAAAATGTAGGAACCCTGGTTTAATTTTATTTCATCTGAGTGGATTGTCTTTGACTCTAGCACAGATATGGTTTAGGTCCAAATGGAGGAATCGTCACATCTCTCAATTTGTTTGCAACACGATTTGATCAGGTAGATGTCACTGTTTTACACTTTTACGTCCACATACTTCTGTTTTAAATTACCATTTCTCTTTCTCCTCTGTTAGGTCATGAAGTTTATTGAGAAAAAGCAAAGTAACCACCAGTAAGTTTGTGTTCAGTAGATTTAGTGATTTCTATATACAGTTGAGGTCAAAAGTGTACATACACCTGCAAAATGCAAAAGGGATCATACAAAATGCATGTTATTTTTTTTATTTAGTATTGACCTGAATAAGACATTTCACATAAAAGACGTTTACATATAGTCCACAAGAGAAAATAATAGTTAAATTTCTAAAAATGAGCCCGTTCAAAAGTTTACATACACCTGATTCTTAATACTGTGTTGTTCCCTGAAGGATCCACAGCTTTTGTTTGTTTGTTTGTTTGTTTAGTTACAATTGTTCACAAGTCCCTTGTTTATCCTGAACAGTTAAACTGCCAGGTGTTCTTAAAAAAACACACAAATTCTTTGGTTTTTCAGCATTTTTGTATATTTGAACTGTTCCAACAATTACTGTGATTTTGAGATCCATCTTTTCACACTTTGTGGCAAACTATTACAGAAGGTTCAAATGCTCACTGATGCTCCAGAAGGAAACAATGCATTAAGAGCCAGGGGTGAAAACTTTTGAACAGAATGAAGAGGCATACTTATTTTGGCTAAATAATTAACATTTTGCAGATTCTGCAAGGTGTATGTAAACTTTGGCCTCAACTCTAAAATGTATTTTGCTCATTGCTACAGTCTCATGCATGAACTTTTTTTTTTTTTGCAGATATGTTTTGATTGACACTCCTGGGCAAATAGAGGTTTTCACATGGTCTGCATCTGGAACCATCATAACTGAAGCACTAGTATGTGACTGTCACTCTTAGTAGTGATTATTCTTATTGAGTATTTCTTAAATGTATTTGCACTGCTTAATTTGGAGTCTAAACATTATAATGGTTCCTGTCTAGGCCTCTTCTTTTCCCTGTGTGGTTATTTATGTAATGGACACATCTCGAAGTGTAAATCCTGTCACCTTTATGTCCAACATGCTCTATGCATGCAGGTCAGTGTCTCAGACTTGTATTTCTTGTTTATGCAATATTTTGGAAACATGAACTGCATAAAATTTTATGTTGTGTTTTCAAGTTCAGAGCACAGTGTACTTTTGAAGTTCTCAGTATTACATTCACACTGTATTATGCAGTGTTAACAGCAGCATGAAAGTTATGTCATGATTTCAGTAGATCTTACCAAAAGGTCTTGTTTTCCCGCAGCATTCTCTACAAGACCAAGCTACCCTTCATAGTCGTCATGAACAAGGTAAAAATAGTAATAAAACTGTATTGCTAATTTTTAATAGTCAGCTGATAGGGGTTTATCAATGTTGATAACATTTAGAAAGCAGGTTGGCTAATACACAGTAGTCAACATTTAAGTGGATCAAAACTTTTCTTCAGATTTGTCCTAAAACAAAAAAGAATACCCATTCGTGTCTTAGGACAACTTTCAAATGTTGACTACTGTATACATTGGATGATGCATGCAAGCAAATTAGATGTATGAAATATTTCTTAAAATAAATTATTTTATTCTTATTAATTGTTTATTGGCGTTTGTTATTCACATATATTATATTATATTATATTTACTATTTGTAGTATTATTAAATTTATATGAATACAGTTTCTATTTTGTATTTTTATCAGACTGACATCATTGATCACAGTTTTGCGGTGGAGTGGATGCAGGACTTTGAGGTGTTTCAGGACGCTTTGAATCAGGAGACGTCCTATGTTAGTAACCTGACCCGCTCTATGAGTCTCGTCCTGGATGAGTTCTACACCAACCTTAGGGTGAGTCCAAAGCTCTGGTCCAGTTAAACTGCATTACTGTATGTTCTGGATGATTGCTATATAATTGCTCAATGGCCCAAGCTAAAGAGCCCAGCCTTAAGTATCCATCATATTCCTGACTCTAGATATGTACAGGTGCAGCTCAAAAAATTTGAATATCGTGAAAAAGTTCTCTCTTTTTTTTGTAACTTATTTAAAAAACTGAAACTTTCATATATTCTAGATTCTTTACGTGAAAAGTAAAATATTTCAAAAAAATTTTTTGTTTAATTTTGATGATTAGAGTTAATGAAAGTCAAAAATCCAGTATCTCAAAATATTAGAATATTTCCTAAGATCAATCAAAAAACAGATTTGCAAAACAGTTCAAAAGAAAAAAAAGTTCTATAAAGTATGTTAATTTATGCACTTAATACTTGGTCGGCAGCACATGTTACAGCATCAGTGAAGTGTGGCATGGAAGTGATTGTGGTGGATTTTTTTCTTTCCCAATAACCACGTAAATCATGGACAGGGTTTTGAAGCCAATTAAACTTTAATTAAAGATGAACTGCATCTCAGACAAACAGCAGCAACAGAAGCTGCAGCAACACATCACTGAGACACAACTCCGAAACGTAGCTCCAGAGTGTCTTAGTCCCTCTCTCTCTCTTCATCTTCCCTCCTTCTCCCTCCAGAGTCCCTTCTCTTCCTTCCTCTCCAGTGTCAAACCAGCTTATATACATCTGACAGAGGATTATAATTAGACAAAGTGTCTTCCCATATGTCTTGTTTAAATTTGGATGTTTTCCAATACATGTTCATATGGTCACCTGTGTTCATGCCATACATGGATGTTTCATAATGGCTCACTATTTTGAGCATTGCAACCTTCAACACACAGAGACAACAGAGATTCACAGAATCAGAGACAATTATAATAGTGGTGCAGAATAGCCATAATTATATGCATTTAGAGTAATAAAAAGTCACTACATGATCAGCTTATGGCACTGCTGCTGAGGCACTATTGAGCCTTCAGATCATCTGTATATTGTTGGATCGACTGTTTGTCATCTTTCTCGTGACAATATCGCATAGATTCTCAATGGGGTTCGGGTCAGGCATGTTGGCTGGCCAATAAAGCACAGTAATATCATGGTCAGCAAACACTTGCAAGTGGTTGTTGCACTGTGGGCAAGTGCTAAAGTCCTGCTGGAAAAGGAAATCGGCATCTCCATAAAGCTTGTCAGCAGATGGAAGCATAAAGTGCTCCAAAATCTCCTGGTAGATGGCTACATTAACTTTGCACTTGATATAACTCAATGGACCAACACCAGCAGATGTCACGGCACCCCAAATCATCACTGACTTCAGAAACTTCACACTGGACTTCAGCCAGCTTGAATTCTGTGCCTCTCCAGTCTTCCTTCTGACTCTGGGACCATGATTTCAACATAAAATGCAAAATTTACTTTTATCTGAAAAGAGGACTTTGAACCACTGAGCAACAGTCCAGTTGTTTTTCTCTTTAGCCCAGGTAAGATGCTTCTGACGTTGTTTCTGTTTCAGAAGTGGCTTGGTAGTCCTTTTCCTGAAGACGTCTGAGTGTGGTGACTCTTGATGCACTGACTCCAGCTTCATTCTACTACTTGTGAAGGTCTTCCAAGTGTTTGAATCAGCTTTACTTGACAGTATTCTCAAGATTGCGGTCATCCCTGTTGCTTGTGCACCTTTGCCTACCCAATTTCTTCTTTCCAGTCAACATTGCATTTAATATTCTTTGATACGTCACTCTGTAAACACGCACCCCATTCAGTAATGACCTTCTGTGACTTAGTCTCTTTGTGGAGGGTGTCAATGATTGTCTCCTGGACCATTGTCAAGTCAAGTTTATTTGTATAGCGCATTTCACTTTACAGCAAATTAAAGTTTTTACAATATATTTAGTAGTAGCTTAATATTGTGACTATGTCAGGTTGATGTACGTATGGCACAGATGTATGGTAATGATCAGTTAATGACGTAATCGAACATTCAAACACTATTAACAGTAATGATTTTATGTTGTAATCAAATTACAAGTCAGCAGTCTTTCCCATTAGTGTGGTTTCAAAGAACAAGAGATACCCGGAATTTATACTGCAGGGATGGTCATTTAATGGAACTCAAATGTAAATATTCTAATATTTTGAGATACTGGATTTTTGACTTTTGTGAGCTGTACTCTCTAATCATCAAAAAAAAAAACTTTTGAAATGTTTTACTTACATGTAATGAATCTAAAATATATGAAAGATTTATGCCTCTCTCAGTGTCACACAGTGAAATGTGTTGTTGGGTTTGAAGGTCACAGTTGTAATCAGTCTTTTTAGCAGGTCGTTTTTTTTTTCTTTCTCAGTCTAGTGCCTTTGCAGGAGTGTTACAGACTCTCTTTGTGTCCTGTAGGTTGTCGGTGTGTCTGCAGTCACAGGTTCTGGGCTTGATGAACTGTTTGTACAGGTTGCTGATGCTGCTAAAGAGTATGAAACGTACGTATCCCAACTCTGTGTAATAAGGAAATTCAGACTTTTCTATAGTACTTAAGTGGCTTTAGGCTGTCTACCAGTGTTGTTATTGTTGACTACTACTATGTTACCTACTTAATAGATAATAAATATTATATGAAAAACTTGGCAACTAACTAAAGTATAAACTGAGGTATTTACTCAATTTATTTACAATTAATAAATTACTGCGAAACATCATAAAAGCACGAAATGAAAAATATACAAATATGATTCAAAATGTCAGTAAACACTATAATAATATATAAATAATACTTAACTAGCACTGCTGTCTAAATGGAATAAAAAATATATAAATTGGTGTGAATTTTGACTTTTAATGTTTTCGAATGTTAAATGAATTTTACAACTGTATAGGTGTTAGAAATTGTTTTTTTAATAGCATTTCCAACTTAGTTTATTATAACAGGAATAAGAGAAGTTTCATTTTAATGTTAATTATAATAATGTATGTTGTATTAAAGAAAATATAAATATGTTTAAAGATAAATTAATGCTTTTTTGCAAACATTTGATGAGTTTTACTGTCTTGCAGAGAGTATCGCCCTGAATATGAACGTCTGCACAGAGAATTGGTGAGTAATCATTGATGTGGGCCGATGTGCTATTCATAAATCAACTGGCCATGTCTTGCAAAGATGCTTCCATCTCTTATTAAACTACAGTATATATTTTTCGTTGGCTTTTTTATTTTTATTTTTTCATTTGAAAGACAAATATAAAAATGTCCCTTTTTCGTTCCATGAGAAAAGGTCAAGTCTGACTGTTATTAATGCTTTCATCTCACACTCAGGCTGAAGCTCAGAGTCAGAAACAACAGGAGCAGTTGGAACGCCTTCGGAAAGACATGGGAGCAGTTCCCATGGAAACAGTGGTTCCTACTGGTACATTCATTCAGAACGGTCACGTCTCTGTTCATTCAAAAAAAGATATTTCTAAGTCATTAAGCAACTTTGAACTCTTCGCATATAACGTAAGAGCTGATCTTTAGATGAGAACAAAAATGACTTTTAAATGTCTTTTACATTTTGTTTCTAAAAAAAGAATAGGGTAAGACACTACTGTTCAAAAGTTTTTTGAAACAAGTCTCTTATTCTGCATTCATTACAATAAAACAGTAATATTGTGAAATATTACTGCAATTTAAAATAAGTATCTATTTTAATATATTTTAAAATGCTACTTATTCCTGTGATGCAAGCTACATTTTCAGCATCATTACTCCAGTTTTCAGTGTCACATGATCCTTCAGAAATCATTCTAATATGCTGATTTGCTGCTTAAGAAACATTGCATATTACCAATAATGAAAACACTTGTGCTGCTTAATATTTTTGCAATATATTCAGGATTCTTTAAGAAATAAAAAGCTCAAAAGAATCCAACTTATTTAAAATAGAAAACTATAACATTATACTATAAATGTATTTACTCTCACTATTGATTAATGAAATGCATCTTTGCAGAGTAAACTAAATATCTTTAAATAGTTTACATTTTTTGCTAGCATTTTTCTGCATTCTGGTCTTTTGATTCTTCATTAGCATTGTCTCCAAAAGTATGCATCTGTCCTGTATACAATAGCACATGTGGTTCTTTTATTTTTCAGAAGCGCCAGATCTTGGCGGGCCCAGTGATCTCATCTTTACCCGCGGCAACCCTGATGAAGCCGATGAAGATGTAGACAGTGATACCGATGATATCGATCACACAGGTGGGGATACTTAAAATGGCCCCTAAAGAACCATAATCACTATCTCACCATGTGACACCTGTATTTACGATGTCAATTTTTTCCCCAACAGTCACAGAAGAAAGTAAAGAGACCGGTGCTTTCAAAAACTTTCTGAAGGAGAGAAGAGAAATAGTGGATGTGCGCAACAAGAAGTCAAAGTGAGGGCAGGCAATGCAGGAAATGGTCACTATGTATACTGGTTCCCAACACCTCTTAGACCTTTTCCACTGTCTTAACTTCGAAAGACTCTAAATAAGTTGTTACAGCTCATTTGGACAGTGTATGCTGCAGTTGTAGCTACCTGTTGCCACATCAGCTGGTCTGCACTGAGATTTCAGATTTGTAAATGAATAAATTTGTACTAGAGTGTGAAAACAGTATGTTGCATCATGCACAGATTAAGAACTGTGTTCAAAACCAGTCAGCATGGATTTGAATATCTTGGGCATGTATTAAACCAGTTGTACTCAAGCAACAATTTTGCATTATATATTTATGTACACTCTACAATCTTATTCGGCTGTTAATAAAAATGCTTCGCATTTCCTAACAACCTTAAACTGAAACCAAAATCTGCAAATTCTGACTTCCTGTACCTTTAAAGTTCTTGTTTCTATAATTGGAAATAAAATATTTTTTATATATATACACACAAGATCTGCCTTGCTGCAAGCTTTATGCTTTGTCTTTTCATAATGCTCTTTGAGTAAGAAGCGTTCAGCGTGTTCATATTGAATGGAATCGAGCGTGTGCTGAGCTGACGGGTGGGCAGTAGTGGTTTTGCAGCCATATGGCAGAGGGATCCAGTGGGTGTAGTGAGACTGTGGGATACAGATTCACGCCTTCAGCCCCTCTGTTTCATGAATTAAGATTCTTGTAGTCCTTCACATGTGTGAAATACCACTCGGTAACCTTTGACTTGTAATTTCTTTGAATGTGAGTGCTGGAGAGGTAATAGAAAGTCTTTTGTCCACAGTACAGGTGCTAGAATGACCTTCATTCAATAATTGAGGTCAAAAGTTTACATACACCTTGCAGAATCTGCAAAATGTTAATTATTTTACTGAAATAAGAGGGATCATATGAAATGCATGTTATTTTTTTAGTACTGACCTGAATATTTCACTTAAAAGACGTTTATATATAATCCACAGAAGAAAATAATAGTTTTTTAAGAATTAAAAAAAAAATGACCCCATTTAAAAGTTTACATACACTTTATTCTTAATACTGTGTAATACCTGAATTATCCACAGCAGTGTTTTTTGTTTGTTTTTTGTTTAGTGATAGTTGTTCACAAGTCCCTTGTTTGTCCTCCTGAACAGTTAAACTGCCAACTGTTCTTCAGAAAGATCCTTCAGGTTCCACAAATTCAATTTCAGCATTTTTGTGTATTTGAACCCTTTCCATCAATGACTGTATGATTTTGAGATCCATCTTTTCACACTGAGGACAACTGAGGGACTCATATGCAACTATTGCAAAAGGTTCAAACACTCACTGATGCTCAAGAAAACACAATGCATTAAGAGCCAGGGTGAAAACTTTTGAACGAAATGAACATTTGTGTACATTTTTCTTATTTTGCCTAAATATCATATCTTTTTCATTTAGTACTGCCCTACAGAAGCTACTTGCATGTTTCCCAGAAGACAAAAAAGTTCAATTTACCCTGATTTTCAAATTCAAAAAGGTTTCAGCCTCTAGCTCTTAATGCATTGTGTTTACTTCTGAAGCATCAGTGAGCATTCAAATCTTCTGTAATAGTCCCTCAGTTGTCCTCAGTGTAAAAAAAGGATCTCAATATCATAGTCATTGTTGGAAAGGGCTCAAATACTCAAAAATGCGACCTGAAGGATTTTTCTGAAGAAAAGTGGGCAGGTTAAATGTTCAGAAAAAAAGGGACTCATGAACAGCTATCACTAAAAAAAAAAACACAGCTGTGGATCATTCAGGTAACAGCACAGTATTAAGAAACTTTTGAACAGGGTCATTTTTAGAAATGTAACTATTATTTTCTTTTGTGGACTATATGTAAACATCTTTTATGTGAAATATCCTATTTAGGCCAGTAGTAAATAAAAAATATGCAGTTTGTATGGTCCCCTTATTTTCATAAAATAATTAACATTTTGCAGATTCTGCAAGGTGTATGTAAACTTTTGACCTCAACTGTACATTTAGAGAACATGTAATATAACAATGTTATATTATTTTCCTCTGAATTTATTCATTAAATTGTCTTTACTTGGTTTTATAGGTCTTTAATTGTACCTTCACAAAACCTGCAGAAACCCTGCACACAGATAAGGATTTTTGCAAAATATGGTGATTGAATACATCACTATAGGTTGCTTAAAAATTCTGCATCATGGTTTACATATTCTTAGAGGAATTGCATTAATAGTAGTCTTCTTTACTTTTAAAGACACCGAAAGGTCATGCTGCACTCTTTACATCCAAGTCCTGCAGACTCTAACTTTAGTGTGTAAGTTTCTAGAATAGAGTAGTCGTGAACAGATGCCAGCGCGCTTTCGCTGTGTGGGTGACTCAACAAATTCTGAGTCGTGTAGGTTGTATGGCAAACCTAACAATGGCAGATGCCTTTGGATTTTCACAGAGCGTGAGTCACTGTGGTTGAGTTTACCAGCGCTCAATCTTAACACCCTTGCATGCTGCTGCCACACACATATAAACACACACACATTCTCGTTAGCCGAAGATAAAGGGAAAGGATGAGCTGAATGGAAGCGGGAAGTGTCAGGACGCCTACTATAATTGCATGTCTGGGAGGAAGAACATTGCCTGGTGAGATGCAAAAGTCAGTCATAACTGGTTCTTACCGGTTTTAAGTATGCTATTCTGTGTTTTATCAATGTTAAAGGTCAAAGAGGTATTTTGTAACTGTTCATTCGTAGACAGCCCTGCGCTTCTTGGATGGCAGTATTACTGTAAAATATTGTACCGTGTATGCACTTCATGGCCAACAAATGCTTTCCAAATGAGGCAACGACAGAATCGGTTACTATTGCATATTAAAAGACTGAAATGATATACTACTATATTATGTACGTATATGATGCACAGTGTGCAAGTTAACTGCTTGCTGTATACTGTGTGGTATACAAGGAATACTGAATACATATGTACATATGATTATTGTGCATTGAATAAGATATGGCAGCTCATATTAGTTTTGGTTTATTTAGCATACTGAGAATGGAAGATCAGGTCGAGAACATTGTATTAGTGCAGTGTATACTGCACATTTTAGGAAACATAGGTAATCTGTATTATGTGCATAAATAAAATTCACATTTAATGTTCATAGTGCAGAAATAACATGCAGTTTTTCATTTCACAAGATGTTAATTGATGAACTGGAGTTGTGCGGATTATTGTGATGTTTTATCAGCTGTTTGGAGACTCGTTCTGATGGCACCCATTCACTGCAGAGGACCCACTGGTGAGCAAGTGATGTAATGCTACTATTCTGAGAATCTGTTCTAATTTGCTACACTTAAAGGATTAGTTCACTTCCAGAATAAAAATTTCCTTGATAATTTACTCCCCCCCCCATGTCATCCAAAGTGTTCATGTCTTTCTTTCTTCAGTCAAAAAGAGGTTTTTAAGGAAAACATTCCAGGATTTTTCTCCATATAGTGGACTGTAATGGGTGCCAACGGGTTGGAGATCTAAATGATGCAGCTTCAAAGGGCTCTGCATGAATAAGGGTCTTATCTAGCAAAACAAATGGTCATTTTCTAAATATATATATATATATATATATATATATAAACATGTATATACTTTTTCACCACAAATGGTTATTTTCAGAATCTCTTCTGATTTGCTACACAAAGGATTAGTTCACTTCCAGAATAAAAATGTCCTGATAATTTACTCACCCCCATGCCATCCAAGATGTCAAGATGTTCGTGTCTTTCTTTCTTTCTTCAGTCAAAAATAATGTAAGGTTTTTGAGGAAAAAATCCAGGATTTTTCCCCATATAGTGTACTTTAATGGGTGCCAACGGGTTAAAGGTCCAAATTGCAGTTTCAATGCAGCTTCAAAGGGCTCTACATGAATAAGGGTCTTATCTAGTGAAACGAATGGTCATTTTCTAATATATATATATATATAAACATGTATATACTTTTTCACCACAAATGGCTATTTTCAGAATCTGTTCTGATTTGCTACACTTAAAGGATTAGTTCACTTCCAGAATAAAAATGTCCTGATAATTTACTCACCCCCATGTCATCCAAGATGTTTATGTCTTTCTTTCTTCAGTCGAAAAGAATGTAAGGTTTTTGAGGAAAAATTCCAGGATTTTTCTCCATATAGTGGGTGCCAACGGGTTAAAGGTCCAAATTGCAGTTTCAATGCAGCTTCAAAGGGCTCTACACGAATAAGGATCATATCTAGTGAAACGAATGGTCATTTTCTAAAAAAATATATATAAAAATGTATATACTTTTTAATCACAAATGCTAAGTTTGCACTAGTTCTGCACAACTTCTTGCATTATGCAATTATGTTGGAAAGGTCACACGTGGTTAGTTCTTCCTTTGTGTCCTTTGGTTCAAAAAGGTAGGGTAGGAAAAAACCTCCATCTCATTTTCTCCTCTAACTTCAATATTGCCCGACGTTGTTCTTTTTTTTTTTTGTTTGTTTTTTGCAAAGGCGGTTTGGCATTCTTTGCGCATTTGCTTTCAAATCAATGGGTTGGTACTTCTGCCAACGTCACACACTACCTTTCCAACATTGCGTGAAGTCAAGTGCAAAACAAGCATTTTGTGGTTAAAAAGGATTTACTTTTTTTTTTAGAAAATGAATGATAAGACCATTATTCCTTAGTGTGGGAATCATTAGCAATGATGGTACTAGTAGTATCCACAGTAGTACGGCCATAATATAGCGATCCTGTTTAACCAATCCTGCATTAAGAGAGGTTAGGACCGCCTACCTTATTAACATATGGACACAGAAATACAGAAATAAATGCAGAAATAAATGTAGTATAACACAAATGGTAAAAAAATAGCACAATTAAAAATGACACTTTTGACAAAATTATTCATTTATTTATTCATTAATTTATACATATCTGCATTTATTTATTTATTTATACCTTTATTTATACATTTATTTATTTATTCATTTATTTATTTGTTAATTTATATATTTATTTATACTTAAGTCATTTCTTGTCCTCCATATATATGGAGAAAAATCCTGAAATGTTTTCCTCAAAAACCTTAATTCCCTTTGGACTGAAGAAAGAAAGACATAAACATGCAGTGTGTATTGAGATCATGTGACAACAATAGTAGCATGCTACTGTTTGAAACATTTATCATTACAGTTATTGCATGCTGCGTCACATTTTTCAGAAATAATACTGCTACACCATACTCCATTTTCAACATACCAGATGTCTTTATCTTTTTATGCCTGCATGTGATGTCATCATCTTTTGTTCTGTTTATTGCACGTAACCAGCATGGCAAAGCATTTAGATTGGGTTTGACCGTAAGCAATGTCCAGAGAGATACTGACAACCAGAGTTAAAAGCTATGAGTAATGCAGCACGCGACCATTAGAGTGATGTCATGTGCTGAGTTTAGAGCCTGCAGATATGACCTACTCTGCCATTGCACTATCCAGAGCACTTCACACCTAGAATTCAGAATCAGATCACGCAAAGCTTTGACTTATTCATTTAAATGCTAAATGCTTTACAGCTACAAATGACGCCTAATGGATTATAACATTTGGACATCTTGAAACAACTGAATGTCAAGGCTGCAGATTAACAGCTTGATACAGTTGAAGTCAAAAGTTTACATACACCTTGCAGAATCAGCAAAATGTTAATTATTTTAGCACAATAAGAGGGATCATACAAACAGCATGTTTTTTTTTTATTTAGTACTGACCTAAATAAAATATTTTACATAAAAGATGTTTACATAGTGCACGAGAGAAAATAATAGTTTCATTTTTTTTTTTGTTTGTTTGTTTAGTGATAGTTGTTCATGTATTCCTTGTTTGTCCTGAACAGTTAAACTGCCCACTGTCTCCCACAAATTATTTGGTCTTTCACCATTTTTGTGTATTTGAACCCTTTCCAACAATGTATGATTTTAAGATTCATCTTTTCAGACTGAGGACAACTGAGGGACTCATATGCAACTATTACAGAAGGTTAAAAAGCTCACTGATGCCTCAAAAGGAAAAACGATGCATTAAGAGCTGAGGGTGAAAACTTTTGAACAGAATGAATATTTTCTTATTTTGTCTAAATATCATATTTTTTTCATTTAGTACTGCCCTGCAGAAGCTGCAGAAGATACTTACATGTTCCCCAGAATACAAAATAGGTTAAATGTACCTTGATCTTCAAATTCTTAATGCATCGTTTTTTTTAATTCAACTATATTTTTCTTGTGGACTATATGTAAACATCTTTTGTATGAAGTATATCTTATTCAGGTCAGTACTAAATAAAAAATAACATGCATTCTGTATAATCTACTTCTGCACTACTTCTACTACTTCAACTTTTGACTTCATTACTATTTATAAAACATTTGTCCTAAGAATGTAAAAATAGTTATATTGTTGATCTTGATGTATGCCAGAATAGACAGTTTTAAGACCAAAATACAACATCACTGCCAGGAAATAAAACAAGCATTTGTGCATTTTTGACTCAAAACAAAGCATGACTATGAATTATTCACTGTTTGACTCTGTATTATTCAAGAGGGGTGTGTCAGAATGAGCTCATCACAATATGTTCTAATATAATTTAACTGGAACAGCGTAACATTCCTCTTAAGCAAAGTGTGCTCATCAGTCATTCTGCCACAAGTATCACAAGCCATTAGACCGATATGTTACTGATGTCAGAATATTGAACTGCAGCTGTGCTTTACTGTGCATGAAGTACAATATGTACAAAACGAGTTTTAAGTTTTAATACAGCAGAAAAAAAAAATTAAATCATTAATTATAAATATTGTTAGTTTTTTTTATAAGGTTTACTAAGCCTAGCATTCATATTCCCAATTTTTTGATTGTTTTTTTTTTGTTCGTTAAAGGTCAAAAATACTTTTTTGGAAAAAAAGTAAAAAAAAAAAAAAAAAAATTGTAACCCTGGACCACAAAACCCATCTTACGTAGCACAGGTATATTGTAGCAGTTGCCAAATATACATTGTATGGGTCAAAATTATAGATTTTTCTTTTATGGCAAAAAATCATTAGGATATTAAGTAAAGATCATGTTCCATGAAGATATTTTGTAAATTCCCTACTATAAATATATCAAAACTTAATTTTTCATTAGTAATATATGCATTGCTAAGAACTTCATTTGGACAATTTTAAAAGTGATTTTCTCCGTTTTATTTTTATTTTATTTTTTTGCACACTTCCAGATCTCGTCTAAATATTGTTCTATCCTAACAAACCATACATCAATGGAAAGCTTATTTATTCAGCTTTTTTAGCTTTTAGATAATGTATAAATCTCAATTTAAAAAAATTCACAAAACCTGTGATAATTGAACAAAAATAAGCTGACAAAAAGACTGCATTTTGCAATAATATACCATTTTGATAAGCTATTTTTCGTAGGCTAGTCATTTTTTGACAGGGAACACCACAAATGTAACAAGGTGGGGGGAAATGCAAAAAAATATCAAAAGCTGCATTTAGTCCAAACACACTTTCTTTGAAAAATATTTAAAAATGTGTAGTTATGCTAAGCCAAAAACAGAAAAAAACATCAGAATAGTTTATGCATGTATGCATGATTAGCTTCATCATCATCATCATCATCATCCTCACTACTGTCAGCTCAGATGTGAACTGGAAACTGCATCATTCTGACTAGAGAATCCAGCGCACCGCTTCTGATTGGCTGGAAATGACATCATAGCAGGGTTACCAGTGATGATCAGGCTTTCCTTGCAGGCACATTGTTTTCCTTCAATACATCCCCCACCCTTGTCTTCTCAGTGCCTCGTTGTCACTCAGCAAAGGACTTGGATGCACCTTTTGCGAACAATTCCCACTATATGTTCTTTTTTGTCCTTCACGTCTGTGTTAATCAGTTCCAGGACCTCGTTTGCTGCATTCCTTGCTCTGTTGCCATGTGAAAAACCCTGTATGCGTGCACACGACTCTCCACCTAGCAGACAGCTGGATGACATCATCGCTAAAGAGCTGCTGTCTCCCCTCCCCCTGCAGCCCCCTTCAGTGATCACATCCAGCATATATATGAAACCCAGCACTTCTCTACAGTTTATATGGGTGGGCGATCCTTTCTTGCACAAATGATGTGCTTATATATCATTTTATTGTATTATTAACTGCAGAAATGTTTTTTGCTTTGCATTTACCCATGTGCATTGAGTTTCTTTGTTTTATTCACTTAGCCTACATCTTGGTTGGAGATGTATGGCAGGTAATTTAGTTTCGTTTGTTAGGGTAAGTGCCTGACGTCAGTGTTCTTGAGGCCACTGGGAAATAAAGCAGGTACAGTGTGTTCTGTTCCGCCATATTCAACATCCATATCCGACCGCTGGGAATATTTCCACCTCACCTGAGAGACCTCGAAACTGCAAACAGGTTCATATAAGCACCTTATATGGATGCTGAAATCATCAAAAAGTACAGGCCGCATTCACACAGCAGCAGAATATGGCTCAGTCATTAAAGGATACATAAGTCCAGAATTAAAATTGTATCATAATTTACTCAGCCTCACATTATTGTTTCAAACCTGTATGAGTTTCTTTCTGTTTAATTCAGAATATATTTTGAAGACTGAAGATAACAAGTTGCTGGTAGCTATCGACTTTCATAATATTGAGAAAAAAACTGGTCAGAAAAAGAAAGTACAAAAGCTGTCACAGATGGTACCTTTTTTACGCCTAAAGGGGGCATTTTATTCTCTAAATGGTATGTATAAACTGTTTTCACGACGCATCATCAATTGGTCATATTGGCAGCACTGAGTGTAACTAAAGCCACTGAGCCGAATGAAACTCGCATATTTGACTGATCATTGGTGCTGAAAATTGTAAATTATTGTCATGTTTTGGCCTGTACTAATCTGTCAGACCGGGAAAAACATTTGAGTACTATAGACTGCCAAAAGTTATAACAAATCAAGGAGAAGAGTACAAACACTTGTGGAACAAAATGCATTTGTGGTTGGCCAAACTGAACCAGGATTTCCAAGGCAAGAATCTTAACAACATTCATGTTTGTTCTTATCATTTCCAGTCAGGTAGGCCTAGGTAAAATATTAGGCTAATATTAATACAACTTATATGTATCTTTACCACCTATTAACTTTAGTTTGTTGAAATATTGCACCCTTTCCTTCTTACTAATTCCTTCTTCATATAACTAAGAAGCTTCTGCACGTCTTTTCTGTGGTTTAGACAGCATAATTAGCAGAACAACTTGTTCAGCAGTACATTAATTGTGCAATCCATGCTGTTGTTTACAACTGAGTATCCAATATAGCCCCAAATATATATAGTATCCAATATAGCCCCCGGGTAACTGACTAAATCGTGACATAAGTGCAAACCCTCTATTTGTTACTTTCTTTTCTGAGTGTCAAAATGTTACCGACATTCTTCAAAATATATTTTTTGCGTTCAACAGAAGCAAGAAATTTTCATGCAGGTTTGGAACAGCTTTTAGGGTGAGTATATGATGAAAGGATTTTTATTTTGGCTTGAACTATCGCACACATAACTAACACATTTCGGTTCTTAACGAATTTGACAACCGCATTCCAAAACCGAGCTCACACTCGTAAAAGTACGCATAACCGTATTTTCGGCGAAGCCCGGCTGTGTAAACGGAACCGTTCTGAACAAGTAGTTGTTGTCAGTCACGTAAGCTACACAAGGAGAAATAGGCCTCTGCCATTTTTCGGGTTTTCATTTATGGTGGCTTATCGAGACGCAGATATGAGCTGTATGTCAGCTGAAGATTTGGATCCAGCCACCGTCTTCAGCCGAAGCTGCTAACGTCAGTTTAGTGGTCTGCGCGGTTAGCTTCCGTTGGTTAATTAAAGGGATAATTCACCCAAAAATGAAAATTTGATGTTTATCTGCTTACCCCCAGGGCATCCGAAATGTAGGTGACTTGTTTCTTCAGTAGAACACAAACAAAGATTTGAGAGTAAAAAAAAACATACACATACAAAACCGACTATACACTGATGTCCAAAACGATCGGTTTGTGCGAGAAACTAAACTACGCGCTGTGAACGCGCACAAAGCAGATAGATATTGCGGTGGATCAGAGGTTAAAAAAATGATATATATACTGTTTAGTTTCTCGCACAAACCGATCGTTTCGTGTCTTAGGCATCAGTGTATCGTCACGAGCCGCAGGGTTTAATTTGGTTTTGTCTGTGTATGTTTTTTTTACTCTCTAAGATTTGGTGCCTATTGACTGCCATTATATGACTGACTGACAGACTGCAACGGTTTGAGTTAAAAATCTTCGTTTGTGTTCTACTGAAGAAACAAAGTCACGTTCATCAGGGGTAAGCACATAAACATCAAATTTTAATTTTTGGGTGAACGATCCCTTTATGGTTTGACAGATGAAGTTGCGCCTCAACCTTAACTTTTGTCTTGTCACATGTGATATACAGTGTAAGACGTTGCAGTTTTGCACTGCACGTTCAAACAGACCATATTCCAGGGTCTATCGTTAACTACTGTGTGAAACCCAAACACTGACAGTGTGAATGTAGCCCTTTACAAATCCTATTTCACACTAAAATGTCAGTAAATCCTTCTAGAAACCATTAGTTCTTGAAAATAGAGATGCTACTTGCATATGTTGAATACAATTTTGGTTGCAAAATCAGGTTTTTCTACATAAAAGGAATGCAATGTTCTACAAGCAGTCTTTGAAATTGTTAAAACTCCTGTAATTGTTTTGGCACAGGACCAGAGCAACAGATGGGCCATTGACAGACTGTTCAAACAGGCCCGGTCTGCCTGTATCCAGACGAGCACGTTGGCAAGGTTACTGTGTCATAGTCATCAACAAGACTCCAGCCATGAGTGAGTGAGAAGATGACACACAAATCCCTGTCCTCCTCCGTTTTTAGACATGACATTTCGAACAGCTCCCAAAACCAGACAGAACTGGTTTAGCACACGATGCTGCACGTAATTAAACCCTGAACTGAAAAAGGAACGCGTATGGGTTCCAAGCTTTAATTTTTCTTAGAAATGTAGGAAAGCAAATAAAATTATCTCTGTGCTATTGGCAGCTCCAATACCCAGGTTTCCATAAAAATATATAAAACAAACAAACAAAAAATACTGATAATATTACTTAATATTTTCAATAACTCATTAATGTTTTAAAATTGCATTTCTTCTGCATAAAGCTGCAGAATCTCTGCCCTTTCATAACCAGCTTTCAACAAAGAGTTAACCACCCCCTATCTGCACTCCCAGCCATTTCAGCCCATCAGGAGCCTGCATCCCTCTCGACCAATCACAGCGCTGGGAGGTGATGTCATGCTTTATCTAGCAGAGGTGGTGCTGATGCTGCCAGGTTGAGCATCCAAACAGCAGCAGACTGTCAGACTGAACGTGAGGGAAAGACTCTGACAGAAGACCACAGCGCACTGTCGGTGAGTTAAGGTGAAATTGTATATTGTAATCTGTTATTTATTGTATTACTCTTTGCAGGTCAAAAGGAGACTGGCGATCTGTTGGAGTATAGTTTTATTTGCAATAGCTAGTTCCATTAATTCCATTTTTGTTCTGTTTTGAATAGCGCAGAAATCTAGTATTTCTTAGATTATGTTGCATTACAGATTTGCACGTTTGCAGGATTGAGAGCATGCATCCAGGGTTATTAGACTTATAAATGTGCATAAATGCATATATAAGCACGACTTTTGGAGGATTAATAACATATCAGAATTAAGTGGTAACATGAAATTGTGCTTGAAGAAATCATGGTAGCCTAAAAAGATGTGCATTGCATAGTCGTGCTGTGTGGAAAATTTAAAAAGATGATGTAGAACAAAGTGTGAATACACAGTGATCGCAGAGGTCCTGCAGTGAGCGTGCTAGTCTGCACTGTGGGTGGTACTGAGAGGTGAGATTATACAGTATGTTGGTGTGCAAAAGGCCATGGCCCCTTACAAGAGCGGCACTTCCTCTGCTTTCAGAGCAGCGAGCGTGTGTTCCGATCAGAAAGCAGTGGGAGGTTGAGAAAATGATTTGCTTTGTGAGCTGCAAACAAATGTTCAAGGTAGACAACAGTGCTGTTGGGTTGAGTTCCAAAGCATTATTTATTATATCAATAAAACAGGAGGATTCTTTGCTTTGTGTGCATGCAGTGTGACAAGGAACATGATGCACATTGTCATTTAATGCCCTACAGAATTGACATTTTTGCCCTTTGTGTTATGAAATGACTCTTAAAAGTGTTGAAATGTTATATATGCATTGACAATGTGAGAAAGTTTTAAAGGTGTTAGCGGGTGCAGCGATCGTGAGCGTGGGAAATGAGGGGGCACAGCAAGGGCAGAGGCAGGATGAACCAGAGAGACTGATAGAAAACAAGCGTAGGCTGAGAGACGATCATAATTCCTGAGCAAACCAGATTCATTCAAGCTCTCTTTTGCGAACGATTAGCATCAAGTATATTACCGTTGAATTTATTTGTTCCTTGCTTTGTTTTGTGGCTTTGAATTGATTTTTTTTATGGCATGCATGCTATTATGTACTTAGATGTAGCTGTGTGATTCTTTTACACTGCAAACAAATCATTTTCTTTAGGCTTTTTTCTTCTTTTTTTAAAATAACACACATATTTGACACTTGGTTTCAAGTAGTTTTTTTTTTTTTTTTTCAGAAAAACAATTTTAATTATAAAAATGTTTTTTTGCAGTGTAAAGGTTTGATTTGTGCTTGTTGTTCATAATCTACATTCGCTTGTGATGCCAAACCTTGTGGGACCTTTATGTGAGGACAAAGACATCCAGAGGAATCGATTGACTGTGGTTTCTGATTACATCATCGTTTCTCTCTCCTGTAGGATCAGCTGAGTTTGAAACGCCTCAGAGGACTCAGAAGAAGGAAAGATGACTCTTGCAGGTACGTGTACATCCGATCCACCTGCTTGTTCGCATGTGAACTTGAGAGTGTTTAATGGAGCTGAAGGAATGATGTGCGAGCACATGGCATCTGTGATGATGTTACCTCAAAATAACTCTTGTCTCTGTCTTGCAGCATACAGAGAGAAGATGAAGGAGCTCCCTCTAGTGTCTCTGTTCTGCTCCTGCATTCTACCAGAGCCTCGGGAAAAGCCCACCAAGAAAACACAAGGTACATTGAAGGCCTTTAAAGTTCTCAAATCTAAATCTTGCATAGTTTCAGAGCAATGTCCGTGTTTTTACATATTCAAGTGAACCTACAGTAAAAGGAACATAGTTGGTAGCAATAGCCAACAATACATAGTATTTTTATTTTATGCCAAAAATCATTAGGATATTAAGTAAAGATCATATTCCATAAAGATATTTTTGTAAATTCCTACCATAAATATATCAAAACGTAATTTTTGATTAGTAATATGCATTGCTAAAACTGCATTTGGACAACTTTAAATGTGATTTTCTCAATATTTAGATTTTTTTGCATCCTCTGATTTTATTTATTTAGCTTTCATATATGATGTATATGTGTATCTTGTGGTTCAGGGTCATATTTATGTCTTCTCAATCAATCAAAGTGGTTTCAATAATTAAATCAATCTAATCAGTGATTTTTTTATCTTTTAGATGTTGTGGACCTCAACCTGGGAATTATTAAAGACATGGAGGTGATCGAGCTAAACAAGCGGTCATCAGGCCAGGCTTTTGAGGTCATCCTCAGACCTCCATCTTTTGATGGCCAGAGGGAATTTCATCCCACCTTCCCACCTCGCAGAGACCCATCACTGGAAGAGATCCAGAAGAAACTGGATGCAGCTGAAGAGAGAAGAAAGGTGAGGAACAGTGATGGTTTCTGTTGTAGGATATTCTCAGTATGAATAATTAGTTGGCGTCAATAATTAGACATGTCTGATTATTATCACTTTCACTTGCGTATATGTGACCTTGGACCACAAAACCTTAAGTAGCATGGGTATATTTGTAGCAATAGGCATTTAAAAAAATACATTGTATGGGTCAAAATTATCGATTTTTCTTTTATGCCAAAAATCATTAGCATATGAAGTAAAGATAAAATATATCAAAACGTAATTTTTGATTGGAAATATGCATTGCTAGGAACTGCATTTAGACTAATTTAAAGGCGATTTTTTCAATATTTAGATTTTTTTTTGCACCCTCAGATTCCAGATTTATAACAAAGTATAACAAACCATATATCATTGGAAAGCTCAGTTTAACAAAAAATGCCCCTTATGACTGGTTTTGTTGTCCTGGGTCACAAATATTATGGAGATATTGTTTTGGGTTGGTAATTTGAACTTAAATGAATGCAAGACAACTAAGAATAGATGCTCAAAAGCTGATATGCTCAGTGTTTTTTGTAATATAACCATAAATATTATATTATATTATATTATATTATATTATATTATATTATATTATATGAGAAACATTATAGTATTGTTTATATACTGTTATAGTCCTATATCATTTTGCTTCAGCTTTATTTTTTACATTAGAATTTTTTTTATTATAATTGTAGTGCTTTTGTAATTTAATTTGTAATTATATATATATGTATATATATATATATATATATATGTATGTATGTATGTATGTATTTATTTTTAATTTTAGTGCTTTAACTTTAACTTATTTACCTAATTTAGTTGCTATAATTTTAGTGCTTTCGTAATTTAATTTGTAATTATATATATATATATATATATATATGTATAATTTTATTTGTTTATTTTTTAATTTTAGTGCTTTAACGTAAACTTATTTACCTTATTTAGTTGCCAAGGCCACATTTCTAATTTTCTTTTTTTTTATCCATTTTTTATATTTTATTTTAAGTACTGATAAGGCAACAGTACTGATAATGGATATACTTATATTTGAGTCTCATACTGAGTTACATAAAATCCATTATCTCCACAGTGTCAGGAAGCTGAACTTCTGAAGCACTTGGCTGAAAAGCGAGAACATGAGCGAGAAGTGGCCCAGAAAGCCATAGAGGAACACAACAACTTCATCAAGATGGCCAAAGAAAAGCTGGAGCAAAGAATGGAGATAAATAAAGAAAACCGGGAAGCCCACATCGCTGCCATGCTGGAACGTCTTCAGGAGAAGGTAAGGTGGATCTTGACATCCTAACCCAAATCCATTTTAAGGGCGCAGGGTGTTATTTCTGCACCGCTAGTGGGACAAAAAGGAATTGCAATCTTTTTGTTTGAGCAGCCCAATAGAGTTCATTTTTTGGAAATATGTATCAGTTTTGCAATTCCATTTGGTGCCACTAGGTAGATCTTTTCAAAGCTTAGATGCTTTTGAGTTGAGATTGAGCTATTAACAGTTCTTCTTCTTTGTGTCTTGTGTTTTTCCAGGACAAGCATGCTGAGGAGGTGAGGAAAAACAAGGAACAGATGGAACTGGACTGGCAGTAGAATAACATGAATCAAGAGCATTTCTTGTTCAGAATTCTCAAGACAAAACAACAAAATAAGGCCTAGCAGGTCCTAGTCATGCTAAGAAAGGCTGTTTTTTGGAATTGGCAAAGATTCGAAGGCCTGTTAGATGATATTCGCAGCTAAAGAAACGCAAAGCACTGTGTATCGTAAATGTGCAATTGGGAATCAATTAGATGCGAAAAAAACTTTTTTTTTGTGCCGCCAAACTGTGTTTTTCAGAAAACACTTCATCATCTGTCACTTTAGTCTTTAATAGCTTTGCATGTACTGTTGGGATAAATATAACAAACAACAAGGCAGATGGAAACTACCAAGATGTGTATTTGTGTTGTACTGCTGTGAATTAGCTGTTTGTAACATTGTTTGTGCATTCAAGAGGTGATGTGTACTTAGTACTGTAGTTTGGCTTTGTATTTATGTGTCTTAGTGTTGGTTTCCCCTAGTAGAATATTTGTTAGCGCCAACAAACAGTGTATTAAATGTGGCCGAAATCAGCGTTTTAACGCTTGCATGCCGTGATGCACTTGATAAAGCTTGTGAAAAGCCATTTGGTGTGTGACTGTGTGGTTTTTGTGCTGTTATTAATTGCTATATCTCTGAACTTTATGTTCCAGGTGCCTTGAGATCTTCTCACAACACACGCTGATCATATGGGAGACCATTCACCAAAGGACTGACTATCATGCTGAGCTTATTAGCTTGGATCGTAAGAGATTATGAAACTCTGAAACCAGATTATGATATCGCTATATCATTGTAAGGTACGACGGCCATGTTGTCAGATGAACAGAACAGGCCAGCCAGAAAGATTGTGACGGAATCTTTACTACCTTAATCTGAGAAACGCAGAGGTGTGTGTTTGTCTCTGCAATGAGCTTGTATGCCAATAGTGCCAAAAACGAATGAGTGTGTGTGTGTGTTTATGAGTGTTTGGAAGGTTTCATATACTTTGCCCATGTGGATGCAGTTGGTTTGTCTTCTGTCCTGTCTTTAAGGCTCTATTTTTGGTAAACTGCTCAAGCTTTTGCCGCTGTACATATGTTCACTTGCCTCATGATCAGCTGGTGTCTGATTTGGCTATATAATTCTGTACAGAAATTGTGATATATTTTAGAGGCAGAGGGAATTAAAGGACTGCTGGTATAGTTTTGCCCTTGTGACAGTTTTTTTCCGACAAAAAGACCATCAGAACAACATCTGTAATGTTTTTTCTTATTTATTGCATCAGTCATAAGCTTAAAAACACACTTGGATCAATAAATAAATAGTTCATACAAAATATTTGAATAAAGATCTATTTAAAAAAAAAAAATCCAATGAAAATAAATAACCTACATTTGAAAGCACATGTATTGTATATGACATGAATAAATTAGATTATTAGATGGATCAAGTCAGATAAAGAGATAAAATATCAGCCAGTTTGATGATAAAAAATCTTCAAATACAGTATATAATCCATAAAATACCATGAAAATAAATAAATACCCTACATTTTGTGAACATGATACTATAAATAATTTATAAAGTCATAAGGATTTGTAATACTGTAACACTAATGATCAAACATCCACAGTATTGTAACACCCATCAGCTCCCACATTTTAAACTTGTTGTACATATGGACGAACACAGGTGCATCCTACTGCGATGGTTTTGTACTCAAGTTTCAAGGAGTAGTTGTGCTTTTCTCCTTTAATCTTCCTCAAGACCATGATTTGGGTGTAAATCGGTTTGGACTGGTAGTCGTGGTCCTCTTTACCTTCTATCAAACATCCAGTCAGCGAACACTTGGCCACTGCGATGCTAGAAGGGAACAGGCTCTCATCATCCATATACCTATGAAACAAAATGAAACATGTGAGGTTTTAGGTTCACGTCACATTCTAATTATAAAAAGAACAAAAAAGCATGTCAATATGATACAGAAATGACGGTTCGTCATAACGCTTTTCAGAAGGGGGAAGCCATAAAGAACCTTTCCGTTTTTAAAAGAACCATTTTTTCGTAGTGTGATGAACATTTTAAAAATCTTTTGTAATGAAAGGCTCTTTATGGAATCTTTATTTCTAAGCATCTAAGGCCTTACGTGTAGGTCCATGGAGAGATGGAGTCGTTGTTTATCGGAAGGATCGGGTTGGCTGAGGATTTGAACTCTGAATCCAAGATCAACCGGTATGATGATGATGGATCCGATTCTTCTGATGACCTGTGTCCTTTCTTCTGAGAATGTCTTGAGGGAGCCCCCTCAGCTCCAAATGATATTAAAACGAGCCCCATCATACAAGCCACCTGCAAAACAGACACTGTCATTTCAGTCTCAAGCGTAGTAGTATCGCAACAGCCAAGCAACAAAAATCCTTAGGCCGTCTTCGAACATTTTCGCACAATACTCACCAGGAGGAACTGGATGTTTAGCGCTGATGACATCGTTGCATTCATTTGACCTGTTTTTTTTTCTGATGTCTTCTGTCAGTCTGAAGTCTTGCTGTTCTACATTTGCAGTGGTATGTGCAGTTTATATAGAGAGGCCTGTTCGTGCATTCGCGGTGGTGTAGGAGCATTTCCTGTGATGAATTCTCCCCTTAAGTTGTCATATTTAGTGTGTCAGCAAAAATCTCTTTGAGTGTATTGTGTCACTACAATCAAATATCGCAGTGCTGTTTCCTTTTGTCGATATGTGGCTGACAAATGTGTTCTAAATAATGCATTTAAGCACTTCAAGACCACATTTTTTATCCAAATATATACAATATTTACTTTCATTGTATAAGATAACCATATGCAAATAAATACTTATATAGATTTTATCAGAACTATGTCACTTTGCTACCTTACTTTACCTAATAATAATAATAATTGCTAGTTTTGTTCCACAATTTTGATTTTATATTTGCCTTTCTGTGAAGGCATCAGAATTCAGATTTTTTTTTTCTTTTCTTTTTTTTTCTTTTTCTTTTTCTTTTTTTTCTTTTTTTTTTTTTTTGCAAAATTGTGAGATATAAACATAGAATTCTGGTTTTAAAAAGTCGTGTGAGGTGTAAACTCAGAATTCTGATTGAAAAAAGTCAGAATTTCAGAATAACGAGATATAAACTTAGAATTGTGAGATATAAACTCAGAATTCTGATAAGAAAGTCAGAACTGCAAGATTGTGAGATATAAACTCAGCATTCTGATTTTAAAAAGTCAGAATTTTAGAATAACGAGATATAAACTTAGAAATATGAGATATAAACTCAGATTCAGATTTTAAAAAGTCAGAATTGCAGAATTACGAGGTATAAACTTAGAATTGTTAGATATAAACTCAGAATTCTGATTAAAAATTCAGAATTGCAAAATTACGAGATATAAAATCAGAATTCTGATTAAAAAAAGTCAGAATTGCAAAATTGCGAGATGTAAACTTAGAATTGTGAGATATAAACTCAGAATTCTGATAAAAAATGTCAGAATTACAGAATAACGAGACATAAACTTAGAATTGTGAGATATAAACTCAGAATTCTGATTAAAAATTCAGAATTGCAAAATTACGAGATATAAAATCAGAATTCTGATTAAAAAAAGTCAGAATTGCAAAATTGCGAGATGTAAACGTAGAATTGTGAGATATAAACTCAGCATTCTGATTTTAAAAAGTCAGAATTTCAGAATAACAAGATATAAACTTAGAAATATGAGATATAAAAAGTCAGAATTTAAATTAGAATAAATTAAAATAGAAAAATAAATTAAAATAGAATTTTAATTGTGAAATATAAACTCAGAATTCTGATTAAAAATTCAGAATTGCTAAATTACGAGATATAAACTTAGAATTGTGAGATACAAACTTAGAATTCTGTTGTTTTTTTAAATGAACTGTATCATTATGAAATATAAACTTAGAATTGTGAGATACAAACTCAGAATTCTGATTTTAAAAAGTCAGAACTGCAGAATTACGAGATATAAACTTAGAATTGTGATTAAAAAAAGCCAGAATTGCAGAATCATGAGATCAGCCTAGAATTGTGGTATATAAACTCACAATTCTGATAAAAAAAGTCAAAATTGCAGAATTACAAGATATAAACTTAGAATTGTGAGATACAAACTTAGAATTCTGATAAAAAATTTTAGAATTACAAGATATAAACTTAAAATTACGAGAATTATGAGATATAAACTTTTTAAACAAAGAAAAATAAACACTTTTTTTTGCTAAATGTTATTTCCTAATTCATATAGGAGATAATCATCCTAATTTATATCTCACAGTTTTAACTTTTTATTCAGAAAATTGTAAGAAAATGTCTTGAGACAAAAAGTCAAATGACCTTTTTTCTTGTAATTTTTATTTTATTTTATTTATTATTTATATTCTTTTTATTGTCCCATGGGTGAAATGGGACAATACTTGTGTGAGACATTTTGCTACTAAATTTAATCAAATGGACCTAAACTGATTTTAAGTGGGTGTATGGACAGGTTCCCCTGTTTGTACTTTTTCACTTTATCTATGGATTTATCTTATTTTTATAAAATGTTGTTTTTGCTTTTATTTAACATAAGTGTCATTTGGTTTGATATTTTGTTATCTAATGCAAAGAAATTGACCCGTTTTGTCCTTCCGAAAATGTTATTATTGTGTTTATTGCACCTTAGCATAGCAACCATTACAGACAACATAACCTACTTTCATTGACAGCCGTCTCATAAGCACTCAGATCAGAAGGAATATATTAGTATGATGAAATAAATTATTGCTGGGTATGATTCTGTCCACTACACGTCAGCTCCCACATTGCCTTTTGTTAATGCCACTGACCTTGATTGACATAGTTTGCAAAAAGTCACATCGACATGGAGATTTCCGCCTCAGTGTCTGCAATGGCATGCATCTCACCGAGGCATACTTTCCCACCGGTGCTGGTTTACAATTGCGTCAGTTGCAGAGCAACTGCGGTCTTACCTTCTCCTACACCGAAATTTCTAAGGATTGTGGGCAAAAGCCGCATTTTCATGACTCAGAATTGAGAGCGATGCACATGCAAATGACAGTAATACAATAAAAGTAATCCCCCTAACAATATGACAACTTTAATTGTGAAGACTTATAATAATATTGCTTGTAGTTTATTCAGACTATACTTTGAGAAAAAATGGACAGTGCACGCAAAAATATTTATTTTGTCATGTTGTTTATCTGTGGAACATATTTTGAAGAACGCTGGAGTCCACACAATATTGAACACACTAGCATTCACTGTATATAAATAAAAAAAGCCATACCAGTTTGAAATGACATGACATATTGTTCATTTTTGGATTAAGTATGCCTTTAAAAAATACTATCATTCATCATTTTAGACCATTAAACCGTCAAGGCCACCTAAAAGCCGTTAGAAATGTGACTCAGGCCTCTGACCTACTTCTTGGAGTTTCAAAAGGTCCAGGAATCTTAGATCTCCTACTCTGTTACTCATGAAATGGATTTCAGTTACACAACGTCCAGGAACAGGGGCTTTTATAGTGACCCACATAAGACCACAAATTTGGAAAATCGTTAGAAGAGCTAAAATCAATAAGCTAAATTTCCACGCTACATATTAGTTACGTCATTTTCGCAGTTTCATCACTTGTGACATTATTTCCACATCCTACTCTGGATTTTTACAACTGGAGACATATTATGTGCTCATATTATGAATAATTTTACATATAGTTTATTACATATAGTAGTATAACATATAGTTTTAAAATAGTTACAGAAGCAGCATATTATTAACTATCATGGATATTTAATTTCACATTTCCAATGGATTCATCACAAACTTGGGAGCTTAAAGTGTCATATTTCTGTAAATTAGACAGCTCCAAGTTTTTTTTTTTGTTTTTTTTTGTCATGCAATTAGTAATATTGTTATTTCGTCAAAGTGCTCGTGCTAATGGTTCTCTTTTGGGCACTTAGTAAGTGAAATCCAAAAAAATTATTTTATTGTGGTCAAATTGCATAATATAGGGCCGACTTATGTATCACAAAAGATCTTTGCTATACTTTCATCAAAATGGTAAAATGAGGTCAGCGATTTGCTGAGTAGCTTCCGCTCGTTGTGTAAATGGTTCGTCATCAGTCAATTTGAAAGCGAGTCAAAAAAACCTACACAGAGAGGATTCCCGCATTGGTAGCCGCCACATGAAAGAAAGGCATAACGGTGACATAACTTTGGGTTAAGCCACAGGGCATCCATGATAAAAACTGCCCATTAATGGACGTCACACACTTATGCTGATTAATAGTCAACATTGCAATATGTGGTTTCATCATTTTTAAATGATGCTGCTTAATTATTTCTAAATGAAGCATTTCCTTTGTTTTATTTTCTAAACAAACATGCTTTTGCCAATAAACTTACATTATATATGCCATAATGCAATTATTGATTATAAAGAGAAAAAGAACAAAATTGAAACCAAAAAGGGAGCTGTCTTTGCAGACAAATGTGACGGGTTATGTGGGTGGCGAAAATAGGCCGGTTTGCACTGTAGAGCTCAGATGCTGTAGATCTCACCGCATAGAGACACTGTATCAGTGAAAACAATCTATCAAGAACACTTCTCACTTTGATGCTGGGATAAGCTCCCGTATACCAACCTACCTCAGCATCTATATAAGAATAAGCATAATTTTACATATTGCATTGACGCTTTTCACATGACGGAATTTCCCTAAAGACTCTTAAGATGGCAAATAGCTTAATGATAGTCCATCACTTTATATAATCAACTTTCGTTATTGATTTCTGGCATGCATTTGATTACAAGTGCATTGCTTTGTTTATGATGTTGTTTTTGATTATTCATTTAGTGTACAAATATTGATACACTGGCGTATTTATTCATGCATAGTACTGATCTGAATCAACTGAGAATAGTGTAAAGGTAGTGAAAAGGTAATGTTTTACAATGATGTAACGTTCAATATATAGCTATTTCAGCCATATTGGCAGCACTGAAAGTATACAATGCCACTGAATTGAACTAAGCAAATTTAGCTGACTATTGATGCTAAAAATGGTCAATTATTGTCATGTTTTGGGCTGTACTAATTGGTTGGGCTGGGACAAACACTTGGAGTACTATAGATTGCCAAAAGTTGTAACAGAGCAAGGAGAAGAGTGCAAAAAACTGTGAGGAACAAAACGGCCAAACTGAACAAGGATTTCCATGTTGAGAGTCTTGACAACATTTGTGTTTGTTCTTAGCATTTCTGGTCAGGAAAGGTGAAATATTAGGCTAATGTCTTAATTAATACTGCTTGTACATATTTTTACCACCTATTAACTAGTTTGTCAAAATATTGCGCCACTTTCCTGCTTACTAAGTCCTTCTCTATATGATTTAGCAGCTTCCACATGTTTTTTTTATGGTTTAGACAGCATAAATTAGCAGAAGTGCAAACCCTCTATAGTTAATTATTTAAATCAGAGTAAATTCCCTGCTCCAGGTCAAAGTCCATAGAACTCCATAGAAAATCGCATAGTGTATGATGGTCATTTGTCATGCGTCACCTACACTCTTAAAAAGGTGCTTCACGATGCCATTGAAGAACCTTTTTTGTCTAAATGGTTCCATAAGGAACCTTTAACATCTGAAGAACCTTTCTTTTTCACAAAAGGTTCTTTGTGGAGAAAGAAGGTTCTTCCAATTACTCTGAAAAAGTAAGAAAGAGAACCATTTGACTGAATGGTTCTTTGTGGAAACAAACATGGTTCTTCTATGGCATAAGAGTCTAGCACCAAGGCACATTTCTTCATGAATTTGTTGTGATCAGAACAACTTTAAAGTCTGCTAGTGTGTGATTCTCAGTCATGTAGTGTTTGATGGACAGTTTTCCTCTGTCACTATTTACAAAGTCAGTAAATGTATGCCCAGTGGTTTAAAAATCTGTTCAGATTTTCAAGTTTCAGAAAAACATTCCATAATGATGTATAAAATTATGTTTTTGTGATAACGTCTTGGAGAACTTTGAATGAACATTCTATTAATGTTACTGGAAGAATGTTTGTCCATAGCTTTGAGAGAAACTTTCCAGAATGTTAAGCAAAGTTCTGAGAACATTCCCTATAAACTGCTTGCTTAGGTTCTTCCACAACATTTTAACTGGATTAAGGTCTGGACTTCAACTCAACCATTCCAAAATATTAGCTTTGTTCTTCTTTAAACATTCAGTGGTAGAATGACTTGTGTGCTTGGGTTGATGTCTTGCTGCATGACCCATGTTCTCTTGAGACTCTGTTCTTAAACAGATGTTCGGTTTTCCTTTAGAATTTTCTGGAATAATTCAGAATTCATTGTTCCATCAATGATGGCAGGCTGTCCTGCCATAGTACTACCACCACCATGTTTCATAGATGGGGTAGGATTCTTAAAGGGTTACTCCAACCGAAAATGAAAATGTTGTCATTAATCACTTTAATCGTCTTTCCAAACCTGTTAAAACTTTGTTCATCTTCAGAACACAATTTAAGATATTTTGGATGAAAATCGGAAATTTTGTGGCTGTCCCATTGGCTGCCAAGCAAATAACACTGTCAAGGTCCAGAAAAGTATGAAAGATGTCATCAAAATCCATCTGCCATCAGTGGTTTAACTATAATTTTACAAAAACTACGAGAATACTTTTTGTACGCAAAGAAAACAAAAATAACAACTTTATTCAACAATCCTAAGCTTCAACGTAGCTTCAGATGGACTATTTTGACGATGTCTTTTATACTTTTCTGGGCCTTATCAGTGTTATTTACAGTCACAGTGTCAATGGGACAGCCACAAAGCTCCCAGTTTTCATCCAAAATATCTTAAATTGTGTTCTGAAGACAAACAAAGCTTTTACAGGTTTGGAACAACATGGGGGTAAGTGATTAATGACAACATTTTCATTTTGTAATTTTGGAGTAACCGTTTAAGCTGGAATGCAGTGTGTTCTTTTTTCTGAAAATAATAGCTTCTCATTTAAACCAATAAGTTCAATTTTGGTTTCATCCATCCATTAAACCATTCTCCAATAGTCCTCTGAATTGTCCACATGAACTTTAGCAAGCAATTTTCTTTTTGGAGAACAGTGGCTTTCTTCTTGCGACTCTGCCATGTGCACCATTGGTTGCTCAGTGTTCTCCTGATGGTGGACTCATGAACATTAACATTAGCCAATGTGAGAAAGATCTTTAGTTACTTAGAAGTTACTTAGAAGTTACCCTGAGTACTTTTGGAACCTCGCAAAGTGATCTTTGTTGGTCGACCACTTCTCAGGAAGGTAACAGTGGTCGTGAATTTCCTCCATTTGTACTCCACTGTGGATTTGTGGAGTCCAAACTCTTTAGAGATGGTTTTGTAATCTTTTCTAGCCCGATGAGCAACATCAACTCTTTTTCTGAGGACCTCAGTAATCTCCTGTTTTCATGACATGATTTACTTCCACAAACATGATCAGACATTGATAGATCCCTGTTCTTTGAATAAAACAGGTCACATACTGACATCTGATAGTCACTGCACTGACTGAAAACACATCTGCACAGATGGACACTAATTTCACCTTTAAATTAACTGCTAATCCAAGAGATTCATATACTTTTGCACCGCACAGATATGTAACACTAGATCCTTTTTCTCAATAAATAAATGACAAAGAAAATATTTTCTCTCACTTGTTTAATTGGGTTCTCTTTGTCTACTTTCAGGACTTAAATGAAAATCTGATGATGTTTTGGGTCATATTTATGCAGAAATATAGAAAATTGTAAAGGGTTCACAAACTTTTAAGCTGCATTTTTGTGCTTTGTCAATTAGCTGGAAAGCAGGAAATGCATGTTCATTTTTTAAAGAGGAAATATATATATACATTCATCCATTTGACACATTAGAATGACTGAAGAAAGCCTTCATCACAACAAAGACATCTGATTTTCATTAAATTATACCATAGTCATGATGAATGAAAATTCTCACAGATAAAAAGTGTCACTATCAAAAAAAAGTAGTTCCTTGTGTTACTATATTCACTGTCTAATTTTTGACATTTACTAGCAATTTCTTCATGAAAATTGTTTCAAAGCCATTTTTCAGTGTATTAAACTCTCCTTAAATGAATGTAAGGTGTGTTTAAACAGTGTCTCCATCCGAAAAACCTAATCAGACAAGACACAATCAAACAGAGTTTCGAAATGTGACTAAAAGATTGAACAGAATCTTGATAACTCACCCCAAAAGCCTGATAATTATGATTCATCATTTTTTTTTCCCAACCGAAATTCGGTGAAATGGATCTGCATCAATGCCAACATAGACTGATCTTTAATCCGCAGGTCAGATTACTGGTAACGAGAGGGAAAATGTAGGTCTAAACATAGCTCCCCTCACCTATCAATTGATCTGATGAGGGAATCCAGGTCAGAGGTAGGCCATATTATCTATGCAATCACGATCAAGCATTGCATAAATAGATGAGGTGAAAGAGAAACATTTTCACACTGCAAGAGAATAAGAAGAAGAGGGTATTAAAGATGTTTCTGAGCTTCTTCAATGCTAAATACATGGTGAGATGACCGAAATTAAAATTGAATTCTGTTAGCGATGCTAATAGTTATGCTAACACTATTTGCTTGCTTTGCTAAGAAATTCATCTTAACATTTTTATATTAAGTTTAAATGAAATATGTTGTGACGAAAACAGGTCTCTGCGCAGAAATGGTTTTATTTTAATAAAAACAGATAATGATCTTTCTTGCAGGTTTTGCTGAGCTGTGCGCTGGCAAACCTCACATTTGCCAAACAAGGGCAGAAAAGAATATGTGACACTAGTTTGACGATTGACTTTTATGCCTCAATGGATGTGGACGCAGAGGGAAATAGCAACATCCACAACCGCTCACTATCTCCATGGACCTGGATGTGAGTTGCAAACTCATAGAAACAAATGATACTTTCATTAAACTCACAAGTGAATCAAAAAGAACTAAGATTTAGAGTTACAGAGGTAGAATGATGTTGATATCTGTTTTATGTCGACAAAAATTTGATCAGATATATTGTTTGGCATGATGAACATTAAGCTAGCTGTCATGGCTGCTATGTAATCATTTTTAAGATACAGGAGGTCATGTGACATCAGTGTGAAACAAAGTAAAGCAGGTCTTGGTTAGTGCTGTGGGTTTTGTCTCAGAGAAATAAGCGTCTTGTTTTCTCTGTTTTCAGACCGAAGTTTTCACCAGACAGAATACCGCAGTTCATCTTTGAAGCCCAGTGCAGTTCAGAATATTGCGTCTTTCCCACCGGCGTGGATATGGGACTGAACTCTTTGCCTATTTATCAGGACATCCTGGTGCTGAAACAGGATACGGAGGACAGGAAGTGTTTCAGGGCGACTTTTGAGAGAGTAATAGTGGGTTGTACGTGCGTGCAGGCCAAAACCTCCTAAAATTATTTGTATGTTTCCATTTTAGAATTAACTTATTTATTTGTTCTGATCAAGCTGAGAATTTGAACATATTTTAAGTTATTTTGCAGATAAAATAGTTCCTGAGTTAAATTGAATTGAATATTTGCATTTATTAATTTAGCAGACACTTATGATATTTATGTATTGAGTACTAGTAAAATATTTAAACATGTTTTTGAATGTTAACAATAATTTGTATGAATCTTAACATTTATCTAACACTGATTGTGTACTCTCCATAACCAAACCAATGTCTTGAGTTAAACATTGTAACACTTTTTCCTAAAAATGTTTGGATGGTAATTGGTTTTGCTGAAAAACATAAAATAAAGACATGTCAATAAAAACCATGTTGTCCGGCTGACAAAATATGTTCTAAGAATGTTTCCTTTAGAAAAAAAAAGGATACTAAATGTTCTCTGATTTTACAATACTTTGTGAAGGGAACATTCCGTTTTATGATTCTGTAAACATTACGGAAATGTTACTTTTGAATTTTCTCTGAGCATTCTAAAACTTTTTACAGTGCCTTGCGAAAGTATTCAAACCCCTTAATTTTTTCACGTTGTTATGTTGCACCCCTATGTCAAACTGTTTTAAATATCTTTTTTCTACATCAATCTGCACTCCATACACCATACTGGCAAAGCAAAAAAACATGTTTGTAACAACTTTGCACATTTATTAGAAATAAATAACTGAAATGATTCTATTGCATAAGTATTCACACCTTATTTCTGAGACACTTGATATTTAACTCAGGAGCATTCATATCTTCTTAGCTTGTAAATGTTACTACAGTTCGAGTGGAGATAAACTGTGGCAATTTCAGTTGAATGGGTATGATTTGGAAAGGGACACACATTTTTTTTTTTTTTTTAACAGCTGAAAATGCATATCAGAGCAAAAACCTAAGAGCAAAATAGTCACACATCTGGGGAAGAGTTCAGAAAAAAATCTGCTGCGCTGAAGGTTCACAGAAGCATGTAGCCTTCTTTATACATAAAGGATAAAGTTTGGAACAACTAGGACGCTTCTTAGAGCTGTCCTCCTGGCCAAACTGAGCATTTGATGGATAAGGGTCTTGGTTAGACTGATGACCAAGAAGCTGATGGTCACTCTAGTTGAGCTCTGTGATCATATGTAGAGATAAGAGAAACTCACAGAAGGACAAACATCACTGCAACACTCCACCCATCTGGGCTTTATGGTGGTGTGACCAAACTCAAATGTCTCCTCAGTGAAGACACATGAAAACCCACTTGGAATTTGCAAAAAAAAAAAAAGCACTTAAAGGACCCCCAGACTGTGAGAAACAAGATTCTCTGGTCTGATGAACCTCAATTCCAAGCACATTGTTTGGAGGAAACAAGGGACTGCTCATCAGTGCAGAGTGCCATCTCAAAAGTAAAGTATGGAGGTAGCAGTCTCATGCTGTGGGGCTGTTTTTCAGTGGCAGAGACTGAGAGACTTGTCAGAGTAGAAGGAAAGCTCAACACACCAAAAGATAGAGATAGCCTTAATGAAAACCCAGTCCAGAGCAAGAGTGGCTTATAGACAACTTTGTGAATGTCCTTGAGTGGCCCAGCCACAACCTGGGCTTGAACCCAATTAAACATTTCTGGAGAAACCTAAAAATGTGCATTTGCCCGCTTCCAAACTGAAGAGGTGAGGTGAAGAATGGCAGATAATTGCCAAATGCAGATGTGCAAAGCTCGTCGCATCATACCCAAAAAGACTTAAGGTTGTAAAGGTGCTTTAACTAAGTACCGTTACGCATTAAGGGTATGAATACTTATGCAATGGAATAATTTCAGTTATTTATTTCTAACAAATCTGACTTGAAAAAGTTATTTAAAGCAGTTTAACACAAGGCTGCAACTTAACAAACGTAAAAAAAAAAGGAAGGGGTTTAAATAATTTTGTAAGGCACTGTACATTTTTTAAAATGTTAGACAAGCATCCAACTAAAATATTTTGGCACAGTACTGGCAGAATGTTTGTTCAGAACTTTGAAACAACTTTTTCAGAACGTTAGCCAATCTTCCAAAAACATTCCCTGTTAATTGGGTGGCCTCTGCTATACTATACTTCTATCAAATATTAAACACAGACTATAATACACCAGTCTCTCAGCTCTTTATCAGAATACCCATATATCAAAATACCCTGTTGCTTAAACAGGATGCGGATGGCAAAAAATGCTTAAGTGCAACTTTTGCAAAACTAATAGTGGGCTGTACATGAGTGCGGGCCAAATCCTCATAAAATATCTAATTTCAGTGTTGCAATATACTTATTTATTCCAGTAAAGCTGAAACTTTTAACATGCTTTTAACAGAGTACTTGTGTGTTGTAATTCTATTAAGTCATTTTGTAGACAAAATAGTTCCTGAATTACAATTTATTTAGATTTACATTTATTCATTTACCAGACACTTTTTTGTAACTTATCTATGCCTGAAAAGTGCATATTAGTATCTTAAAGTAGTACTGCTATGAACTGTTTAGAGATAAATAAGGTAAAACTTTGTACATTTACGGGTACTGCCCCAATGACAAGCTGTGGTACCCTTAAAGGTACAATTTTTGCATTTTTGTTTTTTTCTCAGAAGTGCTTTATTAAGAACAGAGGATTTAGTCATTACATAACAAAGTACCTAAAAAGCAACAATTGCATCTTTTACCACATACATGTTAGGACGGACGTGGATGTGGTCTCTGGCACTCAACACTGTACAACCATGGTAACCATAGTATCTGTTAAAGACAATATTAGTTTATGTAGTAGTTCTTGTTACTACAACAAATCATTGCCACCTTTGTCCTCCAAAAAGAACATAATGAAATCAAAGCAATTGTGAATGCTTCATACAGTTGAGTAAGCATTTTCTATAAGTTAGTGTCATATAAGTTTTAAATACAGTATAGTATGTGCAAATGTAATGTTTTTATTTTCTCTTGTGAGTAGATAATTTGGATGAAATGCCATCTATCATAAACTTTAACTAAAAGTAGCTGATAAAAAATTGTCTAGCAACCTTTAGTCTAACTTTGCAAACCTGTCATCTTATTTATGAACATTGCAATGAATAAGATAATTTATTATTTTGGCTGGAGTACAAATAAATATACTATGGTAATTCTAACCCTATGGTTAACTTATTGGACTTTTTATAAGGGAGACAAATTATTTATTATGCATGACATAATGCATATCAAATTCAGATTACATATAAAAGCCAAAAAAGTAAAACTAAATCTATTCATGCAAATTGTATAATATCCAAGGTACACATTTCTAGTAATTCTCATGCAGTTAATTCTCATATTGTACTTATAGAAAGTTTTGGAATATTTGTTTATTTCCCCCAAATATGGTGATTTTGTGTTTCCTTGCCACTACTGAAACAATGATGACAATTTTATGGGACAACACCCAAAAAAACAAAGATGTCACTACTGAAACGCCACTGAATGTTGCGGTAGGGACAATTTTAGATACTTTTGAACGTAGCTCAAAGATGTTAATCAGCACATGATTAGCTAGCACAGTTCTGAAGAGTGGAACACATATAAAAACGATATGTTATAGAATAACTCCCAAAAAAATGTGCTTAACTGCAGAAAAATGGTGTTCAGTAGTGACTTTGTTAAAGTTACACAAGATTTTTCAGACTTTTAAACACATTTACCCCAAAATGGGGCCTATCTACTCACCATGTAGCTATGATAGAGGGGAACACAGGAATATTTCCTGAACATAAATTTAGGGGTGTAGTTAAAATCAGTCTCAGCATATAGACAATGAAACTTAGAGGTTAGCGCTTGGGATAAATGATGATTTTATATATATTAAGCTTACTGCATTTTAAATGTTGTCATGGGTTTGAATAGATAATAGAAAGATCTTAGTAAACATCGAAGATTTGAATACTTAAATGTTTTTTGAATGTGTTTTTTAGTTGTGGGACAGCAATTTTGTAGAATGGTCCATAACAGCGTGAGTCTCAAAATCATTGGCGCCGTTTCACAGCCAAGCCACTACGCGGCGATATACAGAATATGACACGGAAGATACATTGTCTATTACCGCCATGCAGCGGACGGGAGTTGCACTTACACGCAGCAGCCTCAATCAAATAACTCCCTGTTTCTACATAAACAAACGTCAGCCTGGGGATGGACAAAGTTCCTTAGATTACCATTTGATCACCACCTTTGATCACCATCCGATAATATTTTATTACTTTTTTACACATTCATTAAGCGTTTAAAGTAGGTTCTTTAGCTGTACCCAGCGGGATTCTGTAAACTTTTCCTGCTGCACACATTGTCAAACTGTGGATTTAAAGATAGCCAGTCGAGCTAGCTGGCTAAGGTAAATATTACTCAGTAATAATATGCTATATTAGGCCGAATTTTGACAACTCTTTGCTAATTAGACTTTGCGCTGAAGTGCTGAAAGATGTTTTGCTCTGCAAGAGCTTTTCAGTGTTCATAGTGTTTTTCCAGCTCAGAAATGACGTAATTGCCATCTGGTTGTATTATTTACCATGCTTTTACTATGATAGCAACTATTATAAGATTTAATCTTAAATGTTCAAGTAGATTTTTACTAAAGTTGTTAATGAATAAATCTAATAAATGTGTAATACAACTCTTAGGGTTAAAGTGTGTTTAATGTGCTATTTTTCATAACACATTCTATTATATTTGATAGAAACCATATTTGTATTAATCAAACCACAGTAAGAAGGGATGGTTCTGAAAAAATCAGTCATTTACTCAACAGCTTGAGTGAATATATTTTTGGGTGAACAATCCAATAACCTTTGTTCTTTTAAGGCTCTGTCATTATTATTTTTTTTATCTAACTTTTTTTTTAGTCTTCCAGTGGATTTCCTGATCAAATTTGACAGCATCCATATATTGTAAATGGGGAACAGTGCGCTCAAAGCTCATTTGGAAACATCTCAGAAGACTGGAGTCTTTCAGCTGACTGGAAAGGGTTTGACAGAGGTACTAATAGGCTTGTTGTAATCATATTCACCACTCTGATGCACTTAGCAGTGATGTCCTCATGGATTATTGACAGCTCACATGTCTTTGTTTATGCAGTTCCCAGAGGAGCTACAGAAACTCACCGGAAACCTGCGGACAGTTGATCTGTCCAACAACAAAATCGAGGTGCTTCCAGCATTCATAGGAGGCTTCCAACAACTCAAGAGTCTTACCATCAGCAGCAATAAACTTAGTAAGTGTTGAGAAATAGCTCAATATGGCCAATGCTCTTTTATTTTTGTTTTTTGCATGAATGAGTAAGATTGTTAATGTTTTTAAGCCTTTTATGCTCATCAAGGCTGTTTATTTGATCAAAAATACAGTAAAAACAGTAATATTGTGAAATATTATTACAGTCCTATTTTAATATCATTTAAAATGTAATTTATTCCTATTACACCTGTCTTTAGTGTCATATGATCCTTCAGAAATTATTCTAATATGCTGATTTGTTGCTCAAGAAACATACTGTAATGTCTACAGTTGAGGTTAAAAGTTTACATACACCTTGCAGAATCTGCAAAATGGTAATTATTTTAGCAAAATTAGAGGGGTCACACAAAATGCATGTTATTTTTTATTTAGTACTGACCTGAATGAGATATTTCACATAAAAGAGGTTTACTTCCACGAGACAAAATAATAGTTGAAATTATAAAAATTACCTCCTTCAAAAGTTACACTTGATTCTTAATACTGTGCTTCAGTATTAATATATACAAAAAAGGAAAAAACAAAAAAACACAGCTGTGGATCATTCAGGTAACTACACAGTGTTAAGAATCAAGCTTAAACTTTTGAACTAGGTTATTTTCATTTTCGTTATTTTCACTTGTGGACTATATGTAAATAACTTTTATGTAAAATATCTTATACAGGTCAGGACTAAATATAAAAAAATGTCATGCATTTTGTATGATTCCTGTTAAAATAAACATTTTGCAGATTCTGCAAGGTGTATGTAAACTTTTGACCTCAACTGTACATAGTAAATCAAAGTCATATTATTGCAGAGGAGCCTGTATTCTGTGACATGAACCCTTAAGCACTCTATTAATGTATGATTTTTTGGTTTTATGTGTATAGCCAGTCTACCAAATGACATTGGGAAACTCAAGAAGCTGGAGACTCTTATTTTAAGTGGGAACCAGTTGAAGCAACTTCCTTCGTCGTTGGGTCAGCTAAAGTCCTTGCGCACCCTGAGCCTGTCTGGGAATCACTTCAAGGAGTTTCCTAATGGACTCGGCACCCTTCGCCAGCTCGATGTTTTGGACCTGTCCAAGAATAAGATCCAGGTAGTTCCTGCAGAGGTGGCTGAACTGCAAGCCATTGAAATCAACCTCAATCAGAACCAGGTGAGTTTTTTTTTTTAATTTATTGCATTTAGGAAATGTCTGTCATAACATGATAGAGGAGTGTGACTTTTTGTGCTGTGTTTGTTCTGTTTCAGATTTCAACACTGTCTCCAGAGGTGTCTCGTGCGCCCAGACTGAAGGTCTTGCGGCTGGAGGAGAACTGTTTGGAGCTCTCCTCTATCCCAGTCTCCATCCTCACTGACTCCCAGGTGTCCCTGCTGTCTGTGGAGGGCAACCTGTTTGAAGTTAAAAAGTTGCGTGACCTTGAAGGATATGATAAAGTAAGTTTGTGTCAGTTTAGATTATTCCTGTAGCTTTAAGTCTTACAGTATATCTATTATAAGAAGTCATATAAAAACAATTTTTTTTGTTTTTCAGGTTATAATGCAGTCTTAATAGTCAGTTTTGTGTGTCTCATCCTTTTCTATAAATATCACGTTTTTCCAAGTCGGAAAATACCAGAGTTTAAGTTTAAATGTAAAACAAAACTGGTCTAATTATTTGTTTTTGAAACAAAGTCAAATCCCTCATATCATTTCAGCAAGGTGTAATAGTTTTTTAGAAGCATGGAAAATTCAGAAAGAGATCATACTTTTTTGTGTGAAATCTAGCTGTGTTCAGATCAACTCAGATTTATTCTTGTATCACACTTGTCACGTTTACACCTAGAAATAATAAAAAAAAAATCATTGTATTATAGAGAGAAATTGTAATGTTTCAAGTATAATTGTCAGGTATTTTCAAGACAAATTAGTGTTTACACTGCAGATGTGATGTAGTTGTGTGTTGTTTGAATGGATACATTTCAAACCATTTTCAAACCAGTTTAAACCTCTAGTTAGTTAGTTAGTCCATTTGTTTTTAGTCCAAAACAGATTATACTTCCAGGTGTAAAGGAGGCCAAGTGGCTATACAAAAATAAAATTCAATCCAACCATTGTTTTTTTTGTTTTTGTTTTGTTTTTTTGCTCACTTGTCTTAAAACCAGAAAAATCTGTTTATATCCACTGTTCAAATGTTTATTTTCATTGATACATCAATTGAAAGAAAGCTTTAAGAGTTCGATGTTTCATGTTAAAATATTTTGTTATACACTACCAGTCAAACAATTTGAACAGTAAGATTTGTAAAGTTTTTAAAGGGTTTTTATTTTCATCATTACTTCAGTCACATGATCCTTCAGAAATCATTCTAATAATCTGATTTGCTGCTCAAAAAGCATATTATTATTATTATGTTATGTTTTTTTTTTTTTTTTTTTTTTTTTTTTTAAATCAATAGAAAGTTGAAGAAAGAACAGCATTTATCAGAAATGGAAGTCTTTTGTAACATTATAAATGCCTTTATCATCACTTTTGATAAATTTAAAGCATCCTTGCTAAATAAAAGTATTAATTTCTTTTCCAAAAATCAAAATAAAAAATATATACTGACTCCAAGCTTTTGAATGGTATAGTGTATAATGTTACAGAAGCTTTTTATTTCAGATAAATGCTGATCTTTGGATTTTTCTATTCATCAAAGAATCCTGAAAAAATGTACTTAAATGTTTTAAATATTGATAATAATAAAAAATGTTTCTTGAATAGCAAATCAGCATATTAGACTGGAGTAATAATGCTGAAAATTTAGCTTTGACCACAGGAATAAACTACATTTCAAAATATATTCAAATAGAAAACAGTTATTTTAAATAGTAAAAATAGTTCACAATATTACTGTTTTTGCTGTATTTTGAATGAAAAAAATGCAGGCTCAGTGAGCAGAAAAATCTTCTTAAAAAACATTAAACATGCAAATTCATTAAAAATCTTACTGTTCAAAAAGTTTTTGACTGGCAGTGTAAGTAGTGGTTTCATTTTCCAAAATGAGCAGACAATTCATGATTACACTAACTTTTGAATGGTACTGTATTCCAGTTTCCACAAAAATATTAAGCAGAAAAAACATTGATAATGATAAATGTCTCTTGAGCACCAAATTAGCATATTAGAATGATTTCTGAAGGATCAAAACTGCTGAAAATTTTGCATCACAGGAATAAATTACATTTAGAATTTAGCAATAGAAAACTTTTTTTTTTTTTTTTATTAATAATATTTCACAACATTACTGTTTTTGCTATATTTCTAATAAAATAAATGTAGCCTTGATGAGCAAAATCACATTTTCAGAAACACAAAAAAAAATTATTCAAAACTTAGCATACTTTCTGAAAATAGTCCTTAGCATGTGATGTATATACATTAAAAAGCCATTTAAAATATTTTTTGGTACATGGTCATATAATGACTTGCTTTAATCTTTCTTTAGTACATGGAACGTTTCACCGCAACCAAGAAGAAATTTGCCTGAACAGTCAGAGGCTTCCTGCACCTGTCCTCTGTGCTGGGCTTACCGTAGAGAGGTTTCAGCTGGAACCGTTTGTGTAAACGGCAAGACAGAAATGGAAAAATGCTCAAGACTGCTTCACAGCTCAGTAGAACGATGGCTCAGAAACCCCAGCCCTGCAGCTCATCACATTACAGTACAAACAGCACTGTATGGACCTTGCATTACTCTTTCTTTGCAAAGATTTTATAAACCGAAAAATAATGCAGACTCAGCTTTATGAGGACATTTACACTGGAGAATGGTTTATTGTATACTCAAGTGCACTAATGCCACATCTGTTTATAGAACGTCTGTCCTTCAGAAAGGCTAGTATAACAACTAATATATTGTACGTCCTGTACCCTTATAGTATGTGCTATTGCTATTCATTTATTTTGAAGCATTAGAGTTAGAACAGATCTTGCATTCTCGCATCTGTTCACTTCTTCGTATGTCTGTTATTATTTGATTACAGCATTGTTTTGGGCATCAATGAGGTTTTATCTGTTTAGCAGTATTTTGATTGAACTGTGATCTCAAAACTTCCGTTAAAGAACATTTGCTGTGATATTTTTGAAGTAGCCATTTTACTGACAACAAAGACTGAATATGAGTCTTAATGTTGATTACTGTCAGTTACATGCAATGAATGCCAGTGGATATTTATATTTGTAACACAACATTCAGTTTTAATGCAGTACATTTGCTTTTACACATTTATACATGCTGCATGTTTTCTTATCATAAAAGTGCAAAACTCAACTAGCATTTTAGTGAAAGACTACACATTTTCATGCTGTTTTTGAGATCTAAATCTATTATTCTTCATGGTCATGTCTATGTATTCGTCTATTGTTCCACACTGTCATCTTTGGCCATCTGTTTGTTCACCCATTTTGAAAAATGTTGGTAACCAAGCGGTTTCTGCTCCCCATTGACTTCCATAGTATGTGGAATGATGACAAAATGTTAATTTTTGGGTAAACTATCCTATTTAACCTTGTGTTTCTTTCAGTGAATGAATATATGCACATTATTGGAAATGTGTTAATTACAAACATCTCAATTTTACATCAGAATTATAACATATTACCCAAAAGCAGTCATGAATGGCTTTTACTCTACAGCATTGTTCATGCTTCTCAATGTACTACACCACTAAATTATTTTTATGCTGTAACATTTATCCACAGAATACAGCTTGCATTGTATTAAATTAAAATTGTACCTGAATATTCCATTCAGGTTGAATAAAGTACATCTATCTGTCTACCTACAGTGCATTTATACTCATGATTATTGATACACTACGACTAGAAAACAGTTTGGTGCATAAAAACATAACTAAGATTTGCATAAATTAAAGAAGGTTACTTTCAGAACAAAAATGTACAGATAATTTACTCACCCTCTTGTCATCCAAAAAGACAATTTCTATACTATTTAACCTCAAATGTGCATCTTGTCTAGCTCTGCATGAACTATGCCGGTTCAAGACAGTTAGGGTAGATCGAAAACCTCCCATCTCATTTTCTCCTCCAACTTCATAATCGTCATATATCGCTGCATAAGTACCGACCCCGTGTTTACAAAGTGAAGATGCTAATAAGATCAAACCTCTACTTGCGCATTTGAAATAGCAGGCTACACTGTAGAGAAGCAAACAGACTAACATAAAACAAAATTACCTCAGGAATTCAGCGCTAGTTTGGACCCCATTGTCTCGCCTCCTTTGAAGTTGCAGTAGAAAAGAGTCGAAAACCTAGTTATCGTTATGTTCTTGGTGTGAACGGGCGTTAACTGTCTTGAACCAGAATACACATAGTACACTCAGAGCTGGACAAGACGAGCAGTTGAGGTTAAAATGTATATATATACATTTTAGAAAACCGATCGTTTCGCTAGATAAGACTCTTCTTCTTCTGCTGGAATTGTTTAGAGCCCTTTGAAGCTGCATTTAAACTGCATTTGGAAGTCCGTCACCATGAAAGTCCACTATATAGAAAAAAATCCTTAAATGTTTTCCTTAAAAAACAATTTCTTTACGACTGAAGAAAGCAAGACATGAACGTCTTGGATGACAAGGGGGTGAGTATTTATCTGTAAATGTTTGTTCTGGGAGGGAACGACTTCTTTTTTTTTTTTTTTTTTTAAACATTACTAGACATATACAATTGTATCATTAATAAAGCACAACAAAGCTCTGATATCGAAATGCTGTATTTGAAATTTTGTTCAATGTAAATTCACAATAAACAGAAAAAAATAACAGTTACATTCAGTACAGAATTTTCCAAAACATGTATGAATGGAGAAAAGAAATAAAAAACAGGCACAGTACATCAGCAAAACCAAAGGGTGGTGCTATAACCCAACGTAGAACACTGAACTAATGACCAGAACTGAAATGGACATTACAATGAATTATATAAAGTATTCACCATATTTATGGCTTGTTTAGACTGTAAATAGAGCAGCAAGATCACATAATCTTAGAACACGATGAACAGTAAACAGTTGTTTAAAGAGCCGAGACTCTAAAAGGTGATGACGTCTTGTTTATTCACTCCTAAAAATACTTTCAATATCTGTATTTCATATAAGCTGTTGAACAAGCAAGACTGTTTCAATACACTGTCAGGAAAAAAAAAGCCACCAAGGATGGCAAATGCAAACTGTGGCATATCATTTGTATCTGAACACAGTGATGAGGCAGAAATGTAAAAAGTCGGAAACGATTTGGTAGCCAGATATGGCGTTACAAATTACTACACATCAGAATCAGGTTGAAACGTCACTGAGCAGAACTTAAATGGAAAATGAGTCCTGTCAGCAAAATACAAAAGTCCCTCATTTCATGGTAGTAACTACTACGCCTGTAATTATACTACATTTTTGACCTGCACTGAATATACAATAAAATAATATCAGCTTTCCTTACATATCAAATGACAGGCAATACATTAACGTATCTGTTTTTAAACATCAAAAAGGTATTTAAATCATGATATACTATACATAAAATGGCACTATTAAACATGTCAGACTGCGATACCAACATCTAATCAGAATCTCAGGTAGATCAGGCGTGTTTTATGGTGTATTTGCCTTTCTGAAGCTGTGAGATGTAGAGTTTTGACTTGCTCCCATCGGCTCGTTTGAACCAGACTTCATCATGATTGATTGTAGTTATTATAGCACTGTTTGAAACCGAAGACAGAAAAATAGCTCACAAAAGTGTGGCAAAATAATCAATATAAGCTTGTTATTTAGGATCCCTCACCTCGTAGGATACTCGTCTTTTTTGTCGATACATATGGCCTGTCCACGGTTGTACCATTCCCCGTCGTAAAACAAGCGTCCGTCTTCCGAGCGGGCATTGTGCTGGTGTTTGTCACTCTTTGAAGAGACTACAATAAATTATGCACATGTTACTAATATAACATAAAACATAAACATTACAAAATTTAGCACCTATAGATAAATCAATATAACTGCAGTAACCACACAAACATCATGTGTATATATTTAACTGGCATTTGTTAATAGGTTACCACTAAGTAGTTAAAGGGGTCATTATGCACCAAAACTCCAGGAAGTTGCCCAGAGTAAAAGGGAATTAGAACAGAAGCATTTGTGCAAGGTCACTACAGTAAAAGGGAAATTCTACTAGTTGAATACTTCTATTATTTTTTATATATTTTAAAATGTAATTCATTCCTGTAATCAAGGCAGAATTTTCAGCATCATTACTCCAGTCTTCAGTGTTACATGATCCTTCAGTTCAGCAAAATTATTTTAATATGCTAATTTGCAGTTCAAGAAACTTTTATTATTATTATTATTGTTATTATTATTATTACTACGATCAATATTTAAACCAGTTGAGTACAGAGTTTTTCAGGACTCTTTGATGTATAGAAAGATCCAAAGATCAACATTTATCTGAAATAAAAAGCTTTTGTAACATTATACACTATATCATTCAAAAGCTTGGCGTCTGTATAAATGTTTTTTTTTTAAAGAAATTATAGAAATTAATACTTTTTGTATTTAGCAAGGATGCTTTAAATTGATCAAAAGTGGTGATAAAGACATTTGTAATGTTACAGAAGATTTCTATTTCAGATAAATGCTGTTCTTCTGGTCTTTCTGCTCATCAAAGAAACCTGAAAAAATTCTACCGTGATGTTTTCAACATATTATTATTATTATTATTATTATTATTATTATTATTATTAATAATAATAATAATAATAATAGTTTTTGAGCAGCAAACCAGAATATTAGAATGATTTCTAAAGGATCATGTGACTGGAGTAATGATGCTAAAAATTCAGGTTTGAAATAACAGGAATAAATTACATTTTAAAATATATTAACATAGAACATTTTAAATAGTAATTTAAATAGTTTTTGCTGTACTTTGGATCAAATAAATGAAGACTTGGTGAACAAAAAGAGAATTCTTAAAAAAAAAAAAAAAAAAAAAAAGTAAAAACTTTCGACTGGTAGTGTATTAAAATAGAAAACCGTTATTTTAAAGTGTAATAATATTTCACAATATTAGTGTGTTTACTGTATTTTTGATCAAATAAATGCACCCAAGCCAAAAAGTCATACCAACCAAACGGCAGGATTTCATTTAACCATTTATACTATAACTAATAAATGAAGTAATATTATAATAAATTAATAATGTACTTTAATGCAGTTATTGATGAATATGAATATTAAATGCAGCGATAAATATGATCTTACCATCAGTCTTTACTCTGTGAGGTCCTAATGTTGCCATGGCCTACAAGATAATTACATAATTAAAAAAATAAAAAATATATAAAATAAAATAAAATATACATAACTTTTTGTTTTACAATAAAAATGGTTTCATATAGGGGTGGGTGATAGGACTAAAAACTTACATCACAATGTGATATTACACCCCTCACATTTCAGCAACAATTTTAGTATATCTCCTCAAAGCCAATACTATAGAAATTAAACTTGGGTATATTTTAGTGTAGAGTCAGTGCGCAACTTGTATAGCAGTATAGATTTACTGTCCCCTGAAAATTACTCAACATACAGCCATTATTGTCAGAATAGCTGGCAACAAAAGTGTGTACACCCTAAAGCGATAACAGCAGTATGTTGTTTAACCATGCAAGTTTTTGTCTGCTTGACAGGAGCATACAAAGTTGTGTATCTTGTATTAGAGCACTTAAAATTTGGTGCTTTAAGTACAATTCTCTCATACTGACCACTAGATGCTCAACATGGCATCTCATGGCAAAGAACTTAGAATTGTTGCTCTCCACAAAGATAGCCAAGGCTATTAGAGGTTCAGTAACACCCTAAAACTAAGTTACACTACACTGGCCAGGGTCATACAGAAGTTTTCCAAGATGGGTTCCATTCAGAACAGGTCTTGCAAGGGTCGATCAACGAAGTTGAGTACTTGTTCTGTACGTCAGGTGCAAAACCTGGCTTCAAAAAACAGATGCATGAGTGCTGCCAGCATTGCTTTAGAGGCTGCAGAAGTATGAGGTCAGCTTGTCAATGCTCAGACCATGCGCCACACACGGCAACAAGTCGGTTTGCATGGGCGTCGTCTCAGAAGGAAGCCTCTTCTGAAGCTGGCTCACAAGAAAGCTCGCAATCAGTTTGCTGAAGACAACCTGTCCACGAGCATGAATTACTGGAAACATGTCCTGTGGTCTGTTGAGACTAAGATAAACTTGTTTGGCTCAGATGGTGTCCAGCATGTGTGGCAATGCCCTGGTGAGAAGTGAAAAGAAAATTGTGTTTTGGCTACAGTCAAGCATGGTGGTGGTAGCATGATGGTCTGGGGCTGCATGAGTGCTGCTGGTACTGTGGAGCTGCAGTTCATTGAGGGGAAACATGGATTCCATTATGTACCGTACATTTTGAAGCAGAACATGATGCCTTCCCTCCAGAAACAAGGCCGATCGCCAGTTTTTCAACATGCTAATGACCCCAAACACACCACCAAGATAACAACTGCCTTGCTGAGGAAGCTGAATGTCTCCAGACCTGAACCCTATTAAGCACCTGTGGGGCCTCCTCAAGCGGAAGGTGGAGAAGCACCATGTGTCTAACATCCAGCAGCTCTGTGATGTCATTATAGAGGACTGGAAAAGGATACCAGCAACAACCTGTGCAGCTTTGGTCAATTCCATGCCCAGGATGATTAAGTCAGTGCCAGATAACAATGGTGCTAACACAAAATATTGACACTTTGGACAAGTTCACTTAGGGTGTACTCACTTTTGTTGCCAGCTATTTTGACAATAATGGCTGTATGTTGAGTAATTTTCAGGGGACAGTAAATCTATAATGCTATACAAGCTGCACTCTTTTTTTATAGTGATTTTCTCTCTTTCGTTGTTTGACATGAAAGACAGACAGCAGGAATATTAGCCTGCTGTCACTTTAATAGCTGCCTGACTCCAATACACGTTTTATTTCTCAGCTGATTGCTTTCACTTTAAGACCTAAATTACTGTGTTTATGAGGACACTTGCAACAACAGGCATCTTGACACATACAAAGCAGCAAAAATAACTTAAGTGAAATTAGTTCTCTTTCGCTTCTGATTGCATTTCATAAAATGCAAACAATTAATTTTTGTGACCATGTAGAACAGCAATGTCATGTGAGCGTGTAACTGTGATAGAGAAGATAAGAGATAAAGACAGAAAACTCTGTTGACACATTTCCACAGGTTATTTGTCTACCAGTATATCGCCCACCCCTACTTTCATATAAAAAGTGCTGTTTTTTTTTGACAGACTAACCTTTCTAATAGCAGTCCAGTCTTCCAGTATATCCAGATCTTGCAGCATATAAACTATATATGGTCGTGCACATGTTAAGAAACTCGCAAATTATACAGTTTCAAGCAAATTTGATGTGAAAGTAAGCCTTCCAATTCATTATCCGCTGTAGGGAAATAACGAGACTAATAACAACGGGCACTAAACAGCAAAACTGTTTGTACTACAAACCAGTGTGTTCATAATTAAGATAATACATCAAAATAATATGGTAAGACACAAATTACAGGAAGAAAAGTGGATAGGTATGTACAACAGGTTGCTATAAAGGATATCTGAAACAACGACAGGCTTTTTCTTTTTGTCTGGACTGAAGGGATCTTTCTTCTTATTTTTTCTTGATTGTAACTCATCGTTCCAGAGCTCTGTAGGGGAAATTCAACATAAAAGATGGCATAAATAACACACACACACAAAATTATTTGTGATGGCAATCACAATTTCAATACCTGAGGTAATATCTATACTGTGACGGTCTTCCTCCAAACGTCTGATCTTCTCCTCTAGTTCACTTTGAACCGTATCAAATAATAAAAGTTTTTCACTCTAGAAGAGATAAAACCAAATCAGAACTCTATTTTATTTAGAAACTTTGCTTAAATAGATGTATGCTTTTAATGTGGTAACTGGTAGGCTTTTAGTGCGATAAGAGCAATATTAGAGCTTCAAGCAATATTGATACTCCTGTATGGCTCTGTTATGATGACTCCCCAAGACATTTCAGACATGCACTATTGTTTAGGTAATCTAAACATCTGTAAAGCTCACCTCCCAGTGCTGGAACGCTGCTTGGGTTTCACAGTCATATTTATTCTTTACTGAATCCAAGCACAGCTCTCTGTAGATACCTGTGTATGAATGTATTATTTCAACAATGAGATAAAAGAGACTTCAAAGAACAATAATCCCATGTTCCATTAGGACATCAGACCGACCTGCAACTTTAGTTCTAATTTGCATGTTCTCCTGAAGATTTGCAAGGGGTTCCAGGTACTCTGCTGCCTTTCCTGACATCACCTCCTGAAGTTTGGCATCAACTTGACTCAGCCTCTCTTTATATAAACTAAGGAATGGATGTACACTTAGTGACCAGTTTGACAAAAGTTTGTATGCACTTGTAAATGACATACATTTATGCACAGATTGAATACAAACAGGAGTCTAGTACATACTGATCTTTGAGGTCAGTGAACTGTTTTTCTAGATTAGTCATTTCGTCAATGCATTCCATCCTTCTTCTTTCACAGTCCTCATCATCCATTTCTGTAAATTAAAAAATAGTTTCGTTTTTTTTTATTAGTTTCGAGAAATAGTTCATCCAAAAATTATGATTTGCTGAAAATGTACTCGAGTTTGTTTCTTCATCTTAACATATTTGGAGAAATTTAGCATTGCATCACTTGCTCACCAACGAATCCTCTGTAGTGAATGGGTGCCATCAAAATGAGACCACAAATAGCTCATAAAAACATCAGAATAATCCACAAGTAATCCATACGCCAAAATATATAAACAAAATGCTCCATCATCATTTTTAAACTCAAAGCATTGCTTCCAACTAAACATGCGAGCCCTCTATTCATAATATTGCTTTTGCCAGTAAAAAAAAAAAAAAAAAAAAAAGTAATCTTGTCAGAATTAGGAGAGAAACACGCATTACTTTTAGATTATTGTAATGTTTTTATATTTTGACAAGCAGCTTTTCACTTCACAAGACATTAATTGATAGACTGGAGCCATGTGGATTATTTGTCATGTTTTTATCAGCTGCTTGGACTCTTATTCTGACGGCACCCATTCACTGCAGAGGATCCAATGGTTAGCAAATGATGTAATGCTAAATTTCTCCAAATCTGCACATGTATCTATTTACTCCTATATATCTGCATAATTAAACTCCAAAGTCTTATTCGCACCTGAACTTTCCCCATCTTCAGAGACAGAAGAGCTCTCTGTATCCTCATCTTCTGAGCTGCTTCCCTCTTGCTCTGCAAAATCCACCTCCATCTCTTCATGGTTGCTCTCCTTCTTTTCTCTTGAGTGCACTGGCATCCCGTCTTTTTTTAAACTAAGACTACAGAGAAATCTACTGAACTACTTCTCGGCTTTAAATCAAATTTTTATGCGAGATGTGTTTGTTAGCTTGATGTTATTGCTAAAAACAAAACAGACACATGAACATATAAACGTATCATGCTAACAAACGTTCAAATCCTGCAAATGCCTGTTTACCAGTGGTTGTCGATTAGTCTAAATATGATGAACTCAAAACAAGGAGCTCTTGCTTATTAAATCGCTTGACCTATTTTAATATTTTTTGCACACCACAAAAAAACCCTCTGTTTTGCTTTTTTAAGCCATGCTACTCTCTGAAAAGCTGGGACACTGGCGCGGAATGTGCCCTGTTGTAGCACTCTGGGGGTTGTAGTTTTTATGGTGACACCGATTCTTCCGCTACTAATGTTCGTAGTGGACTAAAGAACTACAGTTCCCTGTTGTCACTCGTACTGTGGAGAGTGTGTTTACGACTATAACAAACAGGCTGTATAAATCAATGGACGACTAAAAGAAATGATTGTGTGGAAATTTAAATGTATGAATTATAATTTATTATTTCGTTTATTTTGAAACAGTGCTGTTGTTATTCACCCAATTTCATCATTTTCATTAGTAATTCCATTAGCAAAGTATATTTTATATTTAAAATTATAAATACATAATTTAAAAAAAAAATGATAAAAATGTTTTTTTTTTTTTTTTTTTTCAGTCAACCACTGTCTAAAAAGTATTTTTTCAGTCTTGAAGAAATTAGCACAAAAAAATTTATATAATTCAGTAGTTTAACAAATGGATATTTACCCTTATTATTGAGCCACAAGTTTTTGGACAGTAAGATTTTTAAATGTCGTTAAAGATATCTCTTCTGCTCACCAAGCCTGCATTTATTTGATCCAAAATACAGCAATTCAGTACAATTTTGAAATATTTTTACTATTTAAAATAACTGTTTTCTATTTGAATATATTTAAAAAAGAAATTTTTTCCTGCGATTGTAAAATAGATTTTTTTTAGCATCATTACTTCAGTCATGTGAAATCATTCTAATGTTCTGATTTGCTCAATTATTATTAAATTATTATGTTAAAAAACAGCTGAGTAGAATTTTTTCAGGTTTCTTTGGTGAATAGAAAGTTCAGACTCCAGGCTTTTGAATGCTATAATTTATAATGTTACAAAAGCTTTTTATTTCAGATAAATGCTGATCTTTCTGTTCATTAAAGAATCCTGGAAAAAAGTACTCAATATTGATGATGATAATAATAATATAATTTTTTTTTTTTTTTTTTTTATTAATATTGAACAGAAAGTACAAGAACAATATAGCCAGGGGATCACATATACATATATAAAATAATGAATAATAATATAAATGTAACTGTGCTTGCGCTTCAGATGACGTCTGAGCGTTGAACGACTCTGGCCTCGATTAAGGTGTTTTTCATGTCGCGTCCTCCGCCATGTTTTCAGATCTTCAGAGAGGTGTGTAGTTCACAAGACACACACACAGAGGAGGGCTGGCTGCTCTTTTCTTTTGTCTGACCTCCTCTGCAAAAATGCACGCCTCACCTCTGTTTCCTCAAGTTTCCTTACAACCCACAACACCTTTCGAGCCGTAAATTTGACAACCCCTTCCATGTTTGAGGGAATTAACGGAAGATTATCATTAGCTCCTCAAAACATCTCGGAATGTTCTCCAAAAAACCTCATGGAGATGTCAGGAAATCGACACAGAAAGTGCTGGACCCCAAGAAGGACGTGCTGACAAGATTGAAACATCTGAGAGTCGTTATTGGTGAGAAATTACATCATTTGTATTCATTTTATAGTCACAATACTGCCTTGCAGGGAGCTAATATGCTATATGGAGAATGAAGGCACCACCAGCAGTAGGGTGTTTACCTGTATTTTTTGTTTTAAAACATCTGACAATTATTGACAAGTTTGCATTTAGAAGTGTGGTTAGATATGCAGTGGGTTTATAGTGTTTTGTGTCGTTCTTTTGTGTGGTTAAGTGTTTTATGTCTTTGCAGTGGGTGTTGTTTTGATATGACACATGCATTGGTTTCTCTCGAACCTCTTTAGATGTCAATGAATCTGTTGAGCAGATGTTCTGAATGCACATTTTGGCTTATTTTGTTATTATTTGACTGATTTAACTTCATTGTCAAGTCAATAATTGGCATTTCTCTGAGAATCAAATCATGATCAGCAAGCCATGTGCATTTAGTTAATATGCAAATTGTAAACAATTATATCTACTATTTTCCAAAACGTGCAATATGCTTAAATTAATAAAAACAAATCTGGTGTGAACAAAAACGAGTTGTTCAGAGATCTGGTCTTATTGTTTTGAGAAAAAAAAAAAAAATCCCATTCAAGAATTGAGCCAAAGCATGTGGGAAAGAACTGTAAATGCAGTTAAGTTCATTGTCTGTCATTCATAATACAATAAAGGAAAAAGCTTCTTCTTGGCCACTAGAGATTAGTTCATGTTTTGGGTGGGGGACAGCACAGACATGGTTCTTCAGGACTGGGTGGGACGTCACAGAATAGCAGAAATAAACCAGCACTTCCTTTGGGATTTGTCAAGGAAGTCAGAGAAGGAGTCCATCTCAAGCCGGTTGCCTCAGATTCCTGAGTTGTTTAGCTTTAAAGCTGCACTGACTTCCTGAATGTTGGACATGAGGATGGTTTATGTAACATGGCAGATTCTTCAGTGAAGGTGCAGTGTCCATGATTTAAAGAGTCCTGTTTGCCTGCCCTGGAGTCATTACTGTCCAATCACAACCCGGTTTCCTGAATTGCTTTCTGCGGTGTTATCTGGCTTCCTGGTGCCATTGTGTTACGCCAATGCTTGTTTTGAAACAGAAAACTATGTAATGTTGCCATGAATGGCGAGGAAACTGCCTCCATCACAGTGAAAAGGGATTGTGGAAATGTCAGTGTGTCTCTGATTGTTTCATAGTAACAATTCAAACACTGCATTTATGTTGTAATGTGACTAATCATTTTTTAAGGTGAACAAAATAAAATAATGAGCTGAATATAGACTACTGTTTAATTTAATTTAAAATGTTTCTCACCAAGGCTGTAATTTTTTCATAAAAATAAATGAAATATTATTACATTTTAAAATAACAGGTTTCTATTTTAAAGTATATGAAATGTGATTTATTCCTGTGTTGAAAGTCAGCATAATTTATTATATACATTTTCAGCATCATTACTCCAGTCTTCAGTGTCACATGATCCTTCAGAAATCGTTCTAATATGCTGAAAACAGTTGTTCTGTTTAGATCACTGTTTGTGGAAATTATTTTTACTATTCCTTTTTGAACAAGCTAAAACACAAGCTTTTATTTGAAATACACTCCCAGTCAAAAGTTTTGGAACAGTAAGATTTTGATTGTTTTTTTAAAGAAGTCTTTTCTGCTCACCAAGCTTGCATTTATTTGATCCAAAGTACAGCAAAAACAGTAACATTTGGTTTCCTACTGTTTTCTAAACAGTAACATTTTGTTTTCAACTGTTTTCTATTTGAATATATTTTAACATGTAATTTTATTTCTGTGATCAAAGCTACATTTCAGCATCATTACTTCATTCTTCAGTGTCACATGTTCCAGGAATCATTCTAATATGCTGGTTTGCTATTCATGAAACAATTACTATTATTATTATTATTATTATTATTATTATTGTCCGTATTTTAAAATGGTTGTGTACATTTTTTCAGGATTCTTTGATGGGGGAGTTTATAGAAATGCTGATCAAAAGTAATGATAAAGACAATGTTACAAAAGATTTCTATTTCAGATAAATGCTATTCTTCTGAACTGTCTATTTATCAAAGAAAAAGAAACTATGCTGTTTTCGACATACTAATAATAAATGTTTTTTGAAATCACAGGAATAAATTACATTTTAAAAAATATTCAAATAGAAAACAATGTTTAAATAGCGAAAGTATTTTAAAATCTTACTGTTTTTGCTGTACTTTGGATCAAATAAATTGGATCAAATAATGCATTCTAATATGCAAATCAGCATATTAGAATGATTTCTGGAGCATGAAAAGATGTCTTTAAAAAACATTAAAATCTTAGGACTTTTGACTGGTAGTGTACATTTTATAACATTATAAATGTCTTTACTGTCACTTTTGAGTCAATTTATTGAGTCTTGCTGGATAAAAGAATATCTTATTAAAATCCAACTCACTCCAAAGTTTTGAATGGTAGTGTATCTGCACAGTGCACCAAAGTGAATGTGAAAAAGATTGCTTAAGTAAGTTTGAATACACTAAACATAAAGAATTTCAAACTATTATGGTATCATGACCCAGATATTGATTTATTGTTGTACCGCCAATTTTGCAGCTTTGGGACATTTTTATTATGTCAGTTTTTCTATTAAATGTTTGACTCGACATTCACATGAAACACTATTCATTCCACACATCCACTCATTGTGGCCTAGATCAAACTCTGTGCAAAACAGCTTTTGTGCATTGGGGGACCTGAGGAAGTGCAGTATAGCCTAAATAAACGGATGGGTGTGTTAGCAGTGGCTCTGATAGGAAGCACAATGTTTGAGATTTTGTTTAAGAACTACCTGTTATTTGAATGCAAGTGGGACTGTTTGAACTATGTGAACTTGTGAATGTAACATGTATTTCGTTCAGACTGTAGTCTGCTGAAGTTCTGCATACATCCCTACATTAGCCTTTCTGTGCACTAGATCAATCTGCATCTTTAGCATACTGGGCTTGAGAATTGCTGATGTGAACAACAGTCATATTTTATGTGAAGTCAATCATTAAATGGGCTCTCAACAGATTGCTGCACACTCAATAACTTGTGAACAACCACAGTTATTTGATGCTGATATTGAAATGACTGCATAGTTATTACTAGTGTACACACTTAGGGTTAGAGATTGGAACAAATTAGAAAAGTACATGTAATTTTTCTTGCACCATTTGTACTATGGATATTAAGAAGAGGTATACTTACTTTTTTAAGCAATTGAAATTACGAGTTTGCATGTTGGATGATTAATAAAAATCCCATAGACCCATAGAAATTGTCTACCTAGCAACCACTCAGAATACCTTAGCAACCACATGGAAACATCCTGGCATCAAAAGAATTTAGTTCTGCTTTAATACATTGTGCATTCTTTTAGATTGACAGTTTGGGAGCGTTTGTGGCGTTGTTCTTTTCGTTGTGTTCAGTTCATCTTTAAAGATGAGGGCCATTATCTTTGAGTGATTCTAATACACTGGCACTTGAGCTCGCTGCTGTGTTCTATTTTAGATCACAAATATTTCCGACAGCCAGTGTAGCATCATCCGTTGGTCTGTTCTCTCTCATGTTATGTAGTAACAGCCAAATTCCCCTCCGTCTGTCTATTCTCAAAGGTTTTTGAAATACACCACTATCTGTAAAATCGGTAAGGCTCTGGTTCACTACTGCACTGTTAGTCATTGTCAGTTGGAATAAGGGATGGACATTGTGAGGTGTGTGACCCTGGACCACAAAACCAGTCTTAAATAGCACGGGTATATTTGTAGCAATAGCCAAAAATACATTGTATGCGTCAACATTATTGATTTTTCTTTTATACCAAAAATCATTAGGATTAAAAGATCAAGATATTTTGTAAATTTCCTATTGTAAATATATGAAAAACTTAACTTTTGATTGGTAATATGCATTACTAGAACTTCATTTGGACAACTTTAAAGGCTGTTTTCTCAGTATTTAGATTTTTTATTTTTTTTTGCAAAGTCAGATTCCAGATTTTCAAATAGTTGCATCTCGGCCAAATATTGTCATATCCTAACAAACCATACATCAATGTAAAGTTATTTATTCAGTTGTGGTCCAGGGTCACATATTATTAATAATATGTATTTAGAAATAGTATATTTTATTAGTGCATTATTATTTTTGACATCTCTATATAACACACAAAAAACTGTAGTCAATTACTAGGGCTGGGTAAAAAATATTGATTTCTCATTTTGAATCAATTCGAAACGACTTTGTTCCTTAAATCTCAAGAATTGTTTAGTCTAGTCTGTTTTCAGTTTAAGTCTCAGATTTCAAATTTCTGTCCATTTTATTACAGTGTTTAAAGAATAAATAAAATGTTGACGCTGTGTTATAATGTCGTTTTTAATATGCAGTCAGTGACAGATCACTTCAAGAGAAAAGTGCACATGAACTGATCATCTCCTCCACTTTATTACAGTTACAGCTTGAAATAAAAATAAATCAACATCCGACAGGGTGTTAAAAGAAATTGTACAACTTATCCGTCTTTTGTCTCATGTAATCGCTTATTCAGTGTTTTAAGCGCAGAAAGACAGCAGTAATAACAGCTTGTAAACAATGTCTCACTTTTTGTCACATTTTCGGTTACCATAAACTAGTTAGTCAAAAATGAACTGTAGTAAAGAGTTCTTGTAAAGCATTTGAATCAGTTTGAATCAAATCATGAAATTTGTGTGAAAACCCAGCCCTGTCAGTTATTTTTAAAATGTAATGAGAGTTAAAAAAAAGTGAGGTAAAAATAATACGTTTAGAAATGTGTATGTAAAAATTATATTTTGTTTTATTTGCACATCACTAATAATTAGGGGATCTAAACCAGGAGTTCTCAACCTTTTTTTACTCCGGGGCCCCCCTCCTCCTTCACAATATTGATAGTACACTTTTATCCTTAATGCTCTAAGTAGAGTGTTTGTGAAAATTACATGAAAAGAAATGCATTCATAAAAACATGTTTTTAAAAACGGCTTTAAAATGGCAATATAAACATATGCATGCTTTTTTGTATTTCTCATATTTTTCACCAGTTTCTTTCTGTTTTCTTTCTAGTCTCCTTGTAAAAGAAAGTCCTCTTTCTGTGGGTTGAAGTTCAGAGTATTTTTACTAGTCAGTTTCTTGTGCGTATCTCTAGTATGCCCAAAGCGACTTGCTGAACAAGTATGACTCCTCCGCTGCTTATGCCGTCTCCGTAATGACAGAATTAACCCTTGGTCTGAATATTTATCAGTGTTTATCTGGACCTGGCCTCTTCGTTGGCTCTGGCGTTCATGCTGGCTCAGAGCTCTATAAACAGACTGGATCGGGCACTTGACTGAGGTCGCTGGATGCTGCGGGAACAAGTGACCGAGACCAGCTGCGTTAAGGGTGATGAGTGGAGCTGGGCTGCGTGGAGGAGCTTTAAAGCACAAATATTGACTTGTGTTGCTGGGCTGCAGGTTGCAATAGACTTCAGCATCATTAAAGAGACCCTGAGTGCTGAAAGAGACCGATTTGAAGCTAGCATGAAAGAGAAACAAAGCATAAAGGGGAATTTTACACAGTACACAATGACATAATGTTTGTTTCTCAAGATCTTGGAGATCTTTTGATGTAAAGGTTCATGCATAAATGCCTGAAATTTGTTTTGTGAATTAATATAAAGAATGTGTTTAATGTGTATGCTTTTCTTCATAAAACTGACATTTTAATTAAGCATGAGCTAGATCAGATAACAAAGGGAAAGAGCAACAAGTGTGCATTTGAGGACATTTGTAGTACAGCCGTACTTCCCTCAGCACTGTCACCTTTATCTTGTTTATTGGAGTTTGTAGGACATGGTTCTCTGTAAAACCAGTGAGAGTCATATTTATTGTGAAAAGTGCTGCACAAATAACAATTACATGAATTGAAAAATCTATATGCATATTTATACATCAATAGATTACTCACTCAACTAGATCTTTATTTTTTTTTTTATTATTTTATTATTATTATTTTGATCTAGTGCTGTCAAACGATTAATCGCGATTAATCGCATCCAAAATAAAAGTTTATGTTTACATAATATATATTTGTGTACTGTGTATATTTATTATGTATACATAAATACAAACACATGCATGTATATATTAAGGAAAAATATTTTAGATTTATATATAAAATATATATATTTATTTATAATCTAAATTGTATACAGGTATAAATATATATACATATAAATATTTTGTTTTAATATATACATGTATGTGTGTGTATTTATATGTACATAATAAATATACAAAGTAAACACACATAGTATGTAAACACAAACTTTTATTTTGGATGCCATTAATCGTGATTAATCGTTTGACAGCCCTATTTTGATCATTGGCTTCCATTGCAATGCAGTTATCATATTTGGGGGTTCTTGGCATCCAATCTTTTGCAAGCTCCTGAATTAAGAGAAAAAGCTTCTCTGAATGGGTTTGTCAGTTTATGTCAAGTATTGGCACAATAAAATGCTCTCCCAGAAGCACTTTAATTATTTGAGCCACCAAGAAAGTAATTTAGTTTTAAATTGTACAACTGTACAGAAATGATTTCAGAAAAAAAAAACATCTGCTAAAATGACTTGATTCATTGTCTTATGTTTTTTGTAGAAAACGCAGAGCCTGCTGAACTCAAACACCTCTTTGAGCAGAACTACTCCCACATCTACTATGTGTTCTTTGAAAACTTCGTCACCATCGAGGTTAACCTGAAACAGAAAGGTAAGACCTTTGATGCTTTGTTTTATCTCTCACCCACTGTTTTGAGGGAATGTTCTCTGCAGCTTAATGTTTTTTAGGGTTCGATTTCATTGTTTTTCAGCAGGCCTAGTCATTGTGTGCTCTCAGCAAACACACAGTCAGAAGTCACAGTGTTAATAAGCAAGTTTCAATGAAATGGCTTGTTATGACGAAAATTAGCCAGCCCCCAGTTAGCCATGTCCGGTCACACGGGCTCATTATAGTGCACAGAAAGCGCAGCCAGTGTTTCGGAACACTGCACAGTTGCTCATTGAGTATTCAGAGAGCTGCTCACTGCCTTTGACCTCTCATTTAATGTCTTAACATTTTGTCTTGTTCTGCTGCAACTACGGTTCAGATTGTTGTCCTTGCTTGGTACAAGCAGTTGTCCCAGTTTTTTCCCCTCATGTTCTTTCTTTATAATTTCATTTTTAGGTAGTTTGCCTCGATTTTATGGGCCATTCTACAAAATTGTTTCAAAATCAGAGTTAAAAGCATCTTACAAAATTTGTGAAAAAAAAAATATATATATAATTTTTTTATGTATTCCACAAATTGTATAATATCCAAGGTACACTTGCTCAAGAAAGACTTTTTTCACACTGTTGTACCAACATGAAAGAAAAAACAATGACTGTAGGGGAAAATAGCTTGATTTGACAACATTTGCACTGCATGTGAATTAATTTCTAATGCAATTCTGAATTCAACAGCAGTGGAAAAAGCTTCTGTATCTACACTACCAGTCAAAGGTTTTTGAATAGTAAGATTTTTAATGTTTTTTTTAAAGACATGCTCACCAAGCCTGCATTTATTTGGTCCAAAGTACAGCAAAAACAGTGAAATATTTTTACTATTTAAAATAAAATAAAAATGTTTCCTATTTGAATTTGAATATTTTTCAATATTTAAAAAGCATTATTACTCCAGACTTCAGTGTCACATGATCCTTCAGAAATCATTCTAATATGCTGATGTGCTGTTCAAGAAACATTTATTATCATTATTATTATCAAAATGTAAAACAGATGGGTACATTTTTCAGGATTTTGTGATAAATAGAAAGATCAAAAGATCAGCATTTACCTGAAATAAAAAGCTTTTGTAACTTCATACACATATCATTCAAAAGCTTGAAGAAAAAAAAAATAGAAATTAATTAGCAGGGATGCTTTAAAATTTATCAAAAGTGATGATAAAAACATTTATAATGTTACACAAAATTTTATTTCAGATAAATGCTGTTCTTCTGAACTATCTATTCATCAAAGAAACCTGAAAAAATTATACTCTGCTGTTTTCAACATACTCAACTGTTTTAAATATTGATGATAATAATAATAATAATAATAATGCATGTTTTCTGAGCAGCAAATCTGCATATTAGAATGATTTCTGAAGGATGATGTGACTGGAGTAATGATGCTAAAAATGTAGCTTTGAAATCACAGGAATAAATTACATTTTTAAAATATATTCAAATAGAAAACCATTATTTTAAATGGTACAAATATTTCAAAAATGTTATTGTTTTGCTGTACTTTGGATCAAATAAATGCAGGCTTGGTGAGCAGGAGAGACTTTTTAAAAAAAACATAAAAAATCTTACTGTTCAAAAACTTTTTGACTGGTAGTGTATCGATTATTCACAATATGATCTATAACATGCATTTAGAAAATAGATGGGTTAATTTCCATGTTATGCCAACTTCAAATTATAATGTCTTGACAACACAAAATTGTTAGGTCTTTGATCGCTCTCAGCCTGGCTTTACTTTGTGCACATCTTTCAATAAAATTGATTAAAAAGATTGTTTTGAGCTGCCGGTCTTGATGCCACATGTTGAGTGTCCCATGTTTCCAGCAGAGATACGTAATCCTTGTTTGTTGAGCTATTAATAGCAGCCCTGTGGGTTTCTGTGATCCCTTGGTGACGTTCAGCATGTTTTGTGTTCGTTTTTCTTTTTTTCCTGCAGGTCACAAATCACAACGAGAAGAGCTTGATTCTATTCTTTTTATATTTGAGGTAAGAAATGTAGATAATCACTTGATGGCTATTTAACTGTGTCAACTCCTCTCCTTCACATACTCATATCTGGCGCAATATGAATGTTCACACTGTTATGTGTACGATTCACTAAGTTCATATTTACTAAGGCATCAGTTTGAGTAATGAGATCACTGATAAGAGAGATTGACATGCACCTGACAGATAACTGTAAGTCTCTCGAATAGAAAACAGGTGTTCTATGCCGCACCCAGCATGTTTCTTATGAGTCACTCTGTAGCTTTTGCTCACCTGGTATGCCCCTATGGGCTGTTTGTAATAGTTGAAAGCTGGAGAAGACACTTTAGATGGTTCGTCGTGACGAGACAGGCATGATGTCTGCGTGTAGAAGAGCTATTGCAACATTCTACCCTGTTGCAATGTCACATGGAAGCCCAGTAATGCATGTTTGCACAAATCTGTTCATCTGTTTTGAAATGTAAAAATGTGCTCCGCTCAGAACATTTTTCAATCTTTTGTTACATTGATTGAGTTGCTTTAGCGCATGCACTAACATGAGTACATGTCTGTCGACAAATCCATGTGCTTACATTGCAGAAAATCCTACAGCTGTTACCAGAGCGAATACAAGGAAGATGGCAGTTCCACAGCATAGGTGAACTTCACTATTTTTTTTTTTTTTAAAGATTCTGTTTAAATATTAGGGGTAGACACTCTACCAGTCAAAAGATTTTGAACAGTAAGATTTTTTTAAATGCACCAAGCCTGCATTTATTTGATCCAAAGTAAATAACAATAAATATATAGCAATAAAATAACAATTTTAACAATAACTAAAATATAAAAATATTTTTACTATTTAAAATAACTGTTTTCTGTTTGAAAATATTTTAAAATGTAATTTATTCTTGTGATCAGAGCTAAATTTTCAGCATTTTAGTGTCACATGATCTTTCAGAAATCATTCTAATATGCTGATTTGCTGTTCAAGAAACATTTATTATTATTATCAATATTTAAAACAGTTGAGTATTTTGTAACATTATACTTGAAACCATTCAAAGAAATTAATACTTTTATTTAGCAAGGATGCTTTAAATTTATCAAAAGTGATGATAAAGACATTTATAATGTTACAAAATATTTTTATTTCAGATTAATGCTGTTCTTCTGAACTTTCTATTCATCAAAAAAAAAAACTGAAAAAATCAGCTGTTTTCAGCATAATAGTTGTATAATAACTGAGCAGCAAATCAGAATATTAGAATGATTTCTGAAGGATCATATGACTGGAGAGTTTTTAACTAAAGTGAATTTAAAAAACCTTCTTTGTAATGTTGTATTTTATATTTTAGTTTTGTTGTTATTGATGTTTTTATTCATGTAAGTGTTTTATATAAATATGTTATTTATTCATTATTTTTAAAATTGTTATCTGTTTTGCCATGAGATAGCCATTGCAGCTGATATGGCAATAAATAATAAATGAATGAATGAAATCATATGACTGGAGTAATGATGCTAAAAATTCAGCTGAAATCACGGGAATAAATTACATTTTAAAATATATTCAAATAGAAAACAGTTATTTTAAATAGTAAAAATATTTCAAGATTTTACTGTACTTTGGATCAAATAAATGCAGGCTTGTTGAGCAGAAGACATCTTTAAAAAACATAAATCTTACTGTTCAAAAACTTTTGACTGGTAGTGTACGCTTTTTGAAAGACATTTCTTATGCTCACCAAGGCTGCATTTATTTGATTGAAAATACCTTAGAACCATCAAATTTTTGCAATTATAGAACATTGGTTTTCTTTTTTAATATATTTTAAAATGTAATTTATTCCTGTGATGCAAAGCTGAATTTTCAGCAACATCACTCCAGTCTTCAGTGTCACATGATCCTTCAGAAATCATTCTAATATGCTGATTTGCTGCTCAAGAAACATTTCTTATTATCAGTTTTGAAAACATTTGTGCTGCTTAATATGTTTGTGTAACTGTGTTTTTTTATTATTATTTTTTGATAAGAAAAGTTAATAAAGTAAATAAGTAAAGTAAATAATTTGACCCCTGACCCCTTTAAACAGTAGTCTAAATGGAGTGTGGTTTTGGACTAGTGAGCTTCACTATGGATGGAGCTAAAACAGAAATCAAGTCACATACAGTTAGGACAGAAATATCACAGGATTGCTCCTGGTTGCAGTGGTCCTAATATCTTGTATTGTCCGGTGGTCTCTCCTTTTCCTCTGCTCTGAAGTCTTTTAGCAGAAGGATACATAGACCACCAAGATAAACACAGAGAATGCCAAGGACCTGGGGCCCAGAAACACCCAGATCTGACCGAGAACTCTGACATTACAGTCCTTCATCAGTCAGATAAACACTATGTGGCTAACAATAACATGAAGGATTTTAAGTTTTATTTTATTTTGCTCTTTTCTCAATAAACCCACATTCTATACAAACAATCAAGATCACTGACAGATTATAAGCAAAAAGACCAGAGCAAACGTTTCCAGAATTGTCTAGTAAGCCAGCTCATTTGGAAGCTATGAATTTGTTCCTCCGATTGAACTATGTTGTCTCATAGGTCTCATTCTGAAGAAACTGCTACACACTGGAAACTCCCTAAAGGTATTGAATGTCAATAAATAATTTACATTATATAAAAGGTCCAAATCTAAATAAGCATTGTATGAGTGATTATTGTTCTTTTCTTTTAAGAATCTTAAATATTTAGCAATTCCTATTTTTCTAAATTGTTTTGTCTTAGTGTGCATAATTATTCAGTCCATGTTATTCAGGGGTTTTTTTTGCTGAGGGCTGCTGAAAATCATTTTTAACAATAATGTGGTTGTATAGATCCGGAGGGAAGGAGTGCGTCTCTTCCTTCTGTGGATGCAGGCTCTGCAGCACAATGCTCTGAGAGAGCAGCTCTGGATCTTCGCCTGTCTAATCCCAGGATTCCCTGCACCACAGTCTGAGCTGGGCCCTCGAACCCTGGATAATCTGATCAGCCCTCCCCTTAACCTTCAGGAACGTGAGTGTTTGTTTGCCGTCTCTCACAAACAGTTTTGGGGGTAATGCATTACAATTAAGGCGAGTTACATAATCAGATTACTTTTTTTCAAGTAACTAGTAAAGTAACGCATTACTTTTCATTTACTAGAAAACATCAGAGTTACTTTTTCCTTTATGTATTTAATCCTATTTTATTAACCAATGTCTTTGTTGCTGACCTTTGTTGATCCAATTCTACCATGCTATTAAGCAAAGTGTACTTTAGATTAACTAACATTTGTGCTTAATTTTTCTCATTGCTGAAGATTGTTGAACTTCCTTTTCATAGAGTTCTACTGTTCAGACATGAATTTACTTTTCCTTCAGGCTTATTTCACTTTTTGGTGTGAAAGGGCTTTTACAGTTGCTAAAAATCAAACTTTTTATATTAAAAACAAACAAGCAAGCCTTGCCCAGATTTAAAAATGAACGCAAAAGTAACGTAGCGCATTACTTTCCCTAAAAAAGTAACTAAGTAATGTATTTTGTTACTTTTTTAAGGACGCAATATTGCAATGCATTACTTTTGGAAGTAACTTTCCCCAACACTGCTCACAACTTACATCCCAATCAGATAATAAATTAAAATCTGAATCAAATTCTTTCACAGATTTACAGTTTTGTAGTATTTTTATTTTGTCTCTAAAGGCCATGTTTAATGTTATTTAAGATTTTTCTCACCGAAATAGTCACAATTTCATTTTTCCTGACCAACTTCTCTCTGACATTTAAAATGAAACAGGATTTTTTTCCCCTCTGTAGATTTAAAACATATTTAAATTATTTTATTAATGATTGTCTAAAAAAAATGTGTATTAATATTTTGAATTATTTGTTTTATTTTCAATTTTAGTTTACATTTACTGTGTTTTATTATTATTTCTATTTAGCTTTAATTTATTTTTATTTTAGTAATAAATTATTATTTTAGTACTTTAACTTATTTTCTGTTAGTTGCCCTGCCAACATTTCTGATGTTCTTTATTTTTAACAAATATTTTAATTTAATTGTAAATTCTTGATAGCAATTAACACATTATTTGTAATAGTTTAAGTTCATAAATGACAATACTGGCTCATTGTTATGATATCATAACCACAGCTACTTCTGAATTGCTCCTCAGATTAGTGTGATTACTGTGAAGAGATATTTAACACAAATCTCCCTGCTAAGTAAACTAAATGTATACTACAAGATCAATTAAAAATGTTTTGCATGAAAAATGTGACCACAAAATTAGTCATCTGGGTAAATTGTTTTTGAATGCTATATATTGATGTATGGTTTGTTAGGATAGGACAATATTTGGCTGAGATACAACTATTTCAAAATCTGGAATCTGAGGGTGCAAAAAAAATCTACATTTTGAGAGAATCGTCTTTAAAGTTGTTCAAATTAAAGTTAAAGTTCTTAGCACTGCAAAATTTCTAATCAAAAATTACATTTTGGTAAGAAATTGGCAGAATATCTTCATGGAACATGATCTTTACTTAATATTCTAAAGATGGTTGGCATAAAAGCAAAATTGATCATTTTGACCCATACAAATGTATTTTTGGCTATTGCTACTTAAGACTGGTTTTGTGGTCCAGATCACAAAAAACATCTTTTTGTCCATTTCTGCAGCTCAAGTGACCCCAGAGGAGATCAGTCCCCTGGTGCCACCCCAGTCAGGAGATAAATCCCAAGAAGATCTGACTGGCTACTTCCTGGAGGCTCTACTAAAATACATGGTAAACCAGGTACTCCCCTCCTCCTACTAACACTGCTGATGCTAACACGGCTGGCACAGACCCAACGCTAAAACTTACATGCCACTGACCCCAGATCTGCATGCATTTGATGCCAAATGCCCTTGCTGCAGCGGTGTGCTTCCCTGGAGCTGTAACGGCTGCTGTGCTTCACACCCTCCCTAACATAAACGACAGCACCACGCGCTGCCTGCCTCCACCAACCCAGCTGTCCTCCACCAAACACAAACAGGCTGTTCTGTCCCAGCTGCTGTGTATGTGCTGAGCTCGCTTTGTCTGTTCTATCTCCCTACAGGCCAAAAGTCTAGAGTGGAAGTGCAAAGAAAACCACGAGAAGGGGTTCGCCTTCCTGTTTGCCAATTTCAAAAAATATTACCTGCCCCATATCTTCCCTAACTTCTCTAAGGAGACCAGTTTGTACAATCCTATTTTGGGTAAGAGTTAATAATCATGCCTTCCTTATTTATGTCAAAGTAAACCTAATTTTTATTTCTCGTTGTTTTTGAGGAACTATAATTGCTCAGGATGATAAGATGTCTAATTTGGATTTGTGTCCTGCTTTATAATAGAGGTTCCACCCATGAGACCAAAGCCTTACTACATAGTTGTAAAAAGAGACCCAGAGACCAATGAAGCCCTGTACTGCACTAAAGAGAACTTCCTCAATGCCAGAGTCATATTTATCCGCTGGCTGGTCTCCTTCTGGCTGGAGCCGCGGTCAAACACAGGAACTCACATCCCTGGCATGGAAGGAGAAAACGTGCCAAAGAACATCCAGGTAGCAACACGCATATCTTCACATGTGTGATGCACTAATGGTTTTAACCCAAAAATGAAGTGTCTGTCATTTATTACTCAGCCTCTTGTCGTTCCAAACCTGTAAGACCTTTGTTCATCTTAAGAACACAAATTAAAATATTTTTGATGAAATCTGAGAGCTTTCGGACTTTACATAAGACAGCAAGACAGCTACCATGTTTAACTAACAGAAAGGTAATAAGGACATTGTTAAAATGGTCCATGTGACTTCAAGTGGTTTAACTATAATTTTATGAAACTATGAGAATACAGTTTGTTCAAAGAAAACAAAAATAACTTTTTTCAACAATATCTTCTCTTCCATGTAACTATGTAAAAGCCTGAATTAAGTCTGTTCATACAGTGGTGGCCAAAATTAAAACACTAGTATTTTCACCAGCTAAAAAAAATCTTTTGCTGTATTGTGTCCATAGGAAATATCGGTTTACATTTCCGAACTTTCATTATGCTGTTAATTGTAATAATCCAGTGAGGTTTTTGTGCTCCACACAGAGATCTGATCTCATCATCATCCAGTCTGTCTGGAATGACACAGAACAAACTGAGACAGACTAAATCCAGAAGAACTGTGGCAACTCCTCCAAGATGTTCCAAGAAACCTACCTGCAAAGCTACCTGAAAAACTATGTGCAAGTGCTTTAAACACTTAGATTTCTTGAAGCATCTTGGAGATGTGACAAAAGTTCTTCTGGATTTAGTCTGTCTCAGTTTTTTTTCTGTTTCTTCATGTCATTATTACAATTAATGGCAAAATTAATGTTAAAGGAAGATTTGTTTTATGGTGTCTTTATGACATTTTTGGATCTTTAAAGTTTTGGTTTCCTGGCCTTTTAATAGAGGAGTAGAAAGCATTTTTGTTTCAAAGATTAACGAAAGTCTTATATTTTTGAAATGACATGAGGAAGACTAAATCATGACAGAATTTTCATTTTTGGCTGAACCAAGCCCTCTAAGTTCTGGACTGGAACGTTGTAGTTTAAAATCTTAGTGAGCTGCACATTTAACCCCAGGTTGCTCCTAGGGTTGTCTCAATGCTATTGAACAAGCTGAAAGTTTTTGCAATGCTGCTGTTTCAGAGAGCGGCAGCGGGTCTGGCTGCCCGAGGGGAGGACGGCGGCCCGAGACCAGATGGTCTGGATGGAGGTGGGACTGGCGAGCCGGAGCAGTCGCACTCCAACACCAGCACCCTGACGGAGAGAGAGCCCAGCTCCTCCAGCCTCTGCAGCATGGATGAAGAGCACCTCACAGATATCGAGGTGGTGCGGCGAGTCCTGTGCTCCTCCAGAACCAATGTCAACTTCATCACCGAGATTTTTCGACAGGTAATTCTATCATGAGGAACAGAAGGACTTCAGTAAATCTAAATATCTATGAAAGAGGAAGAGTCTGTCTAATTTTGAAGAAGTTGTTCTGATCAAGGACTTCTTTGTCCTAGAGTGATTAGAGTTCACAAAGAGGAACTGCTTACATGAATAGGGATTGTTATAGCCCATACTCAGAGCTCAAAGGCCCCATTCAAAATGATGTACTTGATTTGTAAAAAAAAGTTTTTTGGTGTGGGGAAAGATGTTTTACTCTTTAGTCACTGATGCCTCTGTACACTGATTATAAGAGTGTATTATGTTTTGCAGGCGTTTCTGCTGCCCATGTGTGAGGCTGCAGCCATGCGTAAGGTGGTGCGGGTGTATCAAGAGTGGATCGCTCAGCAGGATAAGCCTGTGTTTATGCGAGAGCCAGAGGAAGACCGATTCACAGGCCAGCTGGACTCCACCCACGAGCAGAGAACTGATAAAGAGGAGGAGGTAGGTGTCTCTGAAGTTGACAACAGAGGAATGCAAAGGCGGTTATTACATGCTGAGTCAGCCTGCACAACAGCTTGGTCCCTGTTTTTTTTTTTTTTGCACCAGACATATCAGTGGTGGTATTGGCCAGTATCCACTTGTTTAATTATTGGATTGTGTCTGGCTAGGTTGATGTAAGAAGCTTATGTCAGGGCTTATTTTTCCAAATACTTTTTCTAAAATAAGTTTCTGAAGTATTAAATAAAACGTATCCACCTTTTTCTTCCCGTAAGAATGGGTGCGGCAATTTATTTTATTTGTCTGGATTCCAGTCTTATCCGCGTTCAGCTATTTTTAGCTGTACAAAGCAGCTGCTTGATATTGCAACTTGGCGTGTCTTACCATATCATTTTAATGTATTATCTTAATAATGGGCTCACTGGTTTGTGGTGCAAACAGTTTTATCATTTACTTCACGTTGTTATTCTTCTCATTTGGCTCCATGTAGCGGCTATTGAAGCCGAAGTCTCACCCTTAGGCTTACTTCTGCGTTAAAGAAAAAGATGGCTAAAAATAGTATTTATTTATTAATTAACATTTTGTTTTATTTTCATTGGAATTTTAGTGTTAAATTTATTTGTTCATTTGTTATATTAGAATATTTATTGTTTGTGATGAATAAATATGTTTGTTAGGATAGGACAATACTTGGCTGAGATATAACTATTAGAAAATCTGAAATCTGAGAGTGCAAAAAAAAAAATCATAACATTGAGAGAATCGCTTTTAAAGTTGTCCAAATGAAGTTCTTATCAATGCATATTACTTCTCAAAAATTAAGCTTTGATACATTTATTGTAGGAAATAGACAAAATATTTTCATGGAACATGATCTTTACTTTATCCTAATGATTTTTGGCATAAAAAAATATAAATAATTTTGACCTACAAATATACCTGTGCTACTTAATTCTGGTTTTGTGATCCAGGGTCACATTTATAATTTTATTCTATGAAACGCATAAAACTGTTATTAATACTGAACTGTACTGTAATCTATATCTATCTTGTTTGGTGTGTAGGATATTGGGCTCACAGTTTCTGTTCACAATCGAAACCCTAATTGGAGCCGGAATTCTGGAAGTAAATCCACTGATTCTGAGGTATTGGAGTATAATGTCCATGCTGGTGTCCAGGCCACACTACAGGTGAGTTTAAATATTGGTGTACAGGTAGTTTATGATCTAGACTGGAAGCTAAAAGATTGTAGTTTCAAACCTTGCAAAAAGCAATTGATGCCTAAATTTCTATTTATTTATTTGCATGAAACAGTTGCATTGAAGTGTTCAGTTAATGGAAACATTTGTGAAACATTCTTCTTTCTAATCTCAGTTTCCCACTACAATATCTCTTTCCTTGCAGGTTTTCATCACCAACTCATCTAATGTCTTCCTTCTTGAGGCAGCCAATGAGCTGAAGACACTTCTGGAAGAGCATGTTGACATGTGTAAACGTGTGCTCAATATATACCGCAGTCTGGTCATGCATGAAACCATGAACCAGAAGACCTGGTATGACCATGACATTGCACTTCATTATTCTGGTCTCAAGTGTCTGCTTGTACTATCTGCTCATCCTGATTGTATTTGCTTCCGTCACAGGGAGCAGATCTTGCTGGTGTTGCTAAGGGTAACTGAGTGCGTGATGAAGAGGCCTCCATCTATTATGCCACATGGGAAGAAGAGTAACACTTTATCAGGCCGTTTGGCTGGGGCCATTTTTCAGGTAACACCCACTTTTTAAAAAATAAATTACTAAAACATAAACTGTAAGTAAAAATGAAAAAAAAAAAAACCATCTTGCTAATCATGCTAGCAAACTATTTCAGCTTAAAAACCATCAAAATTAAAACCTTTTAAAACTTCTTACATTTTTTAACTTTCTGGTCAGACTTTCTCAAGCCAACTTAAAGTTTGTCTTGACCAACTTTTTAATGTAGTTCACAATGGCCAAAAATTCATGGTATGGGACAAAATTATCGTTTTTCTTTTATGGCTAAATTAATTAGGATATTAAGTAAAGATCATATTCCATGAAGATATTTAGTACATTTCTTACCTAAATACCATAATTGTTTATTAGTAATAATAATTAAGAACTTTATTTAGACAACTTTAAAGGCGATTTTTTTTCTCTCTCTCTCTCTCTCTCTATATATATATATATATATATGTTATTATTATTATTATTATTATTATTATTATTATTATTATTATTATTATTATTATTATTAATTTAATTATTATTATTATTATTATTAATTTAATTATTATTATTATTATTATTTATTTATTTATTTTTATTTTTTTTGCACCCTCAGATTCTAGATTTTCAAATAGTTGTATCTTGGCCAAATATTTCCTATCCTAACAAACCATGCATCAATAAAAAAATGCTTATTTAGCTTTGTATGTTTGTATAAATCTTAGTTTAAAAAAAAAAACACATGACTGGTTTTGTGGTCCAGGGTCACATATAAATCTTTTTAGTTCTCTGCTGTAGTCTAGACTCTGTTTGCTCTGTCTTCCTGTTCAGACTCTGATTGTGGCCTGGATCAAAGGGAATCTGAATGTGTACATCTCTCGGGAGCTGTGGGACGACCTGCTGTCTGTACTCTCATCTCTCACTTGCTGGGAGGAGCTGGTCACTGAGTGGTCCCTCACCATGGAGACACTTACCAAGGTACTAGCACGCAACCTTTACAGCCTGGACCTGAACGAGCTGCCCCTGGACAAGCTCAGTGAGCAGAAACAGAAGAAACACAAAGGCAAAGGTGAGTTTGTACAAAAATACGATGCGTGCACACAGACTAAGGTATTTGCACAACAGCAAGCTCAAGCTTTTGAAACATACCAGCTACACTATCATACCTATACATGATATATTTATTCCCGTTCCCTCTAGGTGGCGCCCACGAGTGCCAGAAAATCACTGTGGATAGGTCATTCTCCAAAGGCTGGAGTCGAGACCCACCAGGCCAGGCTGCTGCCATGAGACAGCGCAGCGCTACCACTGCTGGCTCGCCAGGCATCGAGAAGGCCAGAAGCATCGTCAGACAGAAGACAGTGGGTGAGTGCATTTCAAATTCCTTTTTGTCCGCTCTTCCTGTCAGTTTTAGGTCCATTTAAATTGTATAACTTTTCACCTGTTTTTATTTGCATTACTGTATTACCCTGGTTCACAAGGACAAAGATGAGCAAAGATTGAGATATATTTACAAGGAGAAAACATGATTGCGTTAAACAATGTCCTTTCTTGAGGTGCTGTCGTATTTGTGACGTTTCGGCAATATTTTGCAGACTAAAAGTCTGTTGTCAGTAATGTAGAGATGTAAGCATCACCACTCAAACAGATGTCACTTTTAAACCAAGCAGCTTTTGTTGGTCAACATAAGCCCCTTTCGCACCGCATAGTTCTAGGAACTAAGTTCTAGGAACTAGCCGGTCAGGGTTCGGGACGTTTTCCTGGTTGCATTCGCACCGCCAACAGGAACTCATTTAAGCGCTGCATTCAACAATCTAAACAACGAAAGGATGGCGGACATTGTGGTCGAACTGTGTTTTAATGTATATACTAGGTTTTGTGATAATGGAAATATAATGTAGACATATAAGTTACGCGATAGAAAGAGCAAATCGGAGAACTAAGAGACGAAATCTACTACGACAACTCGCATTTCTACATATGATCGAGTCTGAGAAAAGAGCAAAATGACGCAGACAAGATGACAGGTAAATGCCGTTTACAATAACTTTATTTTTCTATTAATGTCTATCCGTTTTTTTAAAAATAGCAGGTGCCTGCGTTTGCGCACATGCGTTCGACCAATCAGCGTACACTTACGTCACTGGTAGCTTCGAATAGTTCTAGGAACTATGAAAAGGTTCCTCCGGTGCGAAAGGGGCTCTTGTGTAACCAACTTGATCCTACTGCAAAATCTGCTTGGAAAAATCTTGTGCCTTCACATGAAATTCCCAGTCGAGTGGATACCTATTGAAATGACTGGATTTCGCCCACCAAAATTCTGCAAACAATGATAAATGTGAGCTGTATTTTTTTTTGTAAATGTTACACTTTTTTAGTACAATACCAGTCAAAAGTTTTTGAACCATAAGATTTGTGATTTTTTTTTTTTAAGAAGTCTCTTCTGCTCACCAAGCCTGCATTTATTTGTTACAGAGTACAGCAAAAGTTACAGCAGTAAAATTTTCCAATTTAGTCCTGTGATTTCAAAGGTGAATTTTTAGCATCATTACTCAAGTCACTTAATCCTTCAGAAATCATTCTAATATTCTGATTTGCTGCTCAAAAAACTATTATTATTTGTTATTATTGTGTTGAGAATTTTGTCAGGTTTCTGTGATGAATAGAAAGTTCAGAAGAACAGCATTTATCTGAAATAGAAATCTTTTGTAACCTTATGAATGTCTTTTATAAGCACTTTTGATTAATTTAAAGCATCCTTGCTAAAAAAAGTTTTTATTTCTTTTCCTTAAAAAAAACCCAAACAAATTATACTGACTCCAAGCATTTGAATGTTGTAGTGAATAATGTTACAGAAGCTTTATTTCAGGTAAATGTTGATCTTTGGATCTTTCTATTCGTCAAAGAATCCCTTTCTGAGGGATCATGTGACACTGAAGCCTGGAGTAATGATGCAGAAAATGTAGCTTTGATCACAGGAATAAATTACATTTTAAAATATATTCAAATAGAAAACAATTATTTTTAATAGTAAAAATATTTCAAAATTTTACAGTTTTTGCTGTACTTTGGAGCAAGTAAATGTAGGCTTGGTGAGCAGAAGAGACTTCTTTAAAAAAAAAAAAAACACAAAAAACTTGACTGGTAGTGTATTTAGTGACAGTATAATAAAATAAAATACATTTTGATACCATGTACTCTGTTGCGTACTATGGAAGCCGTTTCCACCACTGAATAAAAAATATAAATATGTGACATTTTGTCTCACATTTCGTACTTTTTACTTCGCAATTTGGACTTTTTTTCTCAGAATTGTGCGACGTAACCTCGCAGTGGTGAGTTCTAAAGTCCAATTCCCTGGGGGAAAAAAGACTGATATGTTCTCAGAGTTGCGAGTTTATATCTCACAATTCTGACTTCTTATTCTCAGCACTGTGTGATAATATAAGTTTATATTAGCGAATATTAATACCTAATATATGTCACCTAACACAAAATAGAAATGCAGCCTTGGGCTAAAAAAAACACTGCCTGTGACTCATCCGAAACATGATGGAATGTCTTTAACACGTCATGTTACTCCTATAAACTTCACAATCTAGATTTTTCCAGTGACATGATGTTCATGTGTTGTCAGTGCTGATCTGATATGCACTGATAAGGTCACTTCTTTACCTCTTGTTTGTAATGCTCACTGCTTTCTGCCATCACTCTCTTTTTCTCTTTCTCTCTCTCTCCATCATGCCTTTCTCTTCCCTAACTTCTCCTGTGTTCTTCCATCACTCCTTATCTCTCTCTCTCTCTCTCTCTCTCTGCCCCATTTCCCTTTATCTCTCACGTTTTCCGTCTTCTTGTCGTTCTTCTCTTTTTCTCTTGGTGTGTGCGCGGTCTGTAGCTCTGCGTAGTTGCTCTACGGGGGACAGTCTGCTGTCCTCAGCCTTTATCCGCAGTGCTAAAAGCGCACCTGTCCTGATCCACCCTGTACACCCTCTCCTGCCTGATTCTGTCCTCACTCCCCTAGCTGACGAGCTGTCAGGTAGAGCCCTCTACGCCTGTATCGGCACTCTCGCCTCTGACTGCGTCCCGGACTATGGATGTGCATGTATATGTATGTGTGCACACTTCCTTTAGTTAGCGTCCCCTGCCTGCCTGTTTTATTGTATGTAAATAGTGATTTTATTTAATAGACTTAAATGTGTTTTTCATGTGTTTTGATTGCCTTCTCATTCATCATTGCTATAAAGCCATGCACTGATGCAGTTGCTTTCTGACAGGATGAATCTCAAGATAAATGTTAAGAAATGTTTTGGTCACATTTATCCACGAATTTTAATATTTTAAATCTTATTTTATCCTATTTTTACCTTTATATTTTCCCATCTGGATATTTTTTTCTCTATTCGGTTCAATTCCTGTTTATTTGTATAGCACTTTTCACAGTGCAAATCATTACAAAGCATCTTTACAAAAAGTTTTTACAATATATTTAGTAGTAGCTTAATAGTGGTGACTGTCAAGTTGATGTGCATATGGCAGAGGTGTATAATGATTATATGTTAATCATTTTTCTCCTTTTTTTATTTTTTTTTTGCTAGAAGTAATATACAAGTTTGAAATATTATTGGTATTTTACAGTTCCGTAAGATTTGTTAACAATAGTTAATTGAATAGTTATCATAAACTTTTTAAACATTTATTAGTTTAGTTTAATGATAATTTATTAATATACATTTTTAATTGTTAATTTGTTAATTCAAAGTACATTAAGAAAAGATTTAGGTTGAAAAGTATAATATGTGACCCTGGACAATAAAACCAGGGTCACATATGTGTTTAATAAAATATGTGTAGAAATGAACTTTTACAGCTTAAAATAATGCAAGTAAAAGGTTATTTTTTGTTAGTGCAGGGTATGGAATTCTTTAAAGTTAATCAACTTTTACATTCGATTTTGGGGTGGAATATGACCCAGACATTTCTTTGTGCGCACTTCACCCGACAGACCTATTGACTCCTGCGTGTGTTTTTGTGTTTGTACTAGTTTCTTTTCCTCGTCTTTGAGAATCTACAGTGTTGTCCTTTTTGCATAACTATTCATCCAGTAAAATTCCTCCTCACACCCAGAACTTTTGAGAAAAATACCCTCTACAGGATTTACCTTTGTCTGCATTATCAAAATATTAATGTACAACAATTGGGGGAATGTCAAAATGAAAGCATTCATTTATGTGTCTTTTAAAGTGATTAGCTTTCTTTTTGCTTGGGATCTTAAATGTCTCATTTACCTTTTGAGATTCATTTTTAAATTAGATTAAATTGTGTTTTATGTATGCATGTGTTTTTTTGCATGTAAAATGTGGCCACAGTGGATCAGTTAATATGATGATACTTTCTAGGTCTTTTCATCACCTCTTAGGTATCTGAAATTGTAAGACTTGTTGCCTTTGTGTCTTTAAGATGCTAGTACTGACTACAGTTGAGGTCAAAAGTTTACATCCCCCTTTCAGAATCTGCAAAATGTCGCCTGAATAAGATATTTCACATAAAAGATGTTTACATATAGTCAACAAAAGAAAGTGATAGTTGAATTTATAAAAATGACCCCATTCAAAAGTTTACATCCCCTTGATTCTTAATACTGTTTTCCTACCAGAATGATCCACAGCTGTGATTTTTGTTTAGTGGTAGTTGTTAATGAGCCCCTTGTTTTTTCTCAACAGTTAAACTACCTGCTGTTCTACAGAAAAATCCTTCAGGTCCCACAAATTCTTTCGTTTTCCAGCATTTTTGTGTTTTTGAACTCTTTCCAACATTGACTGTATGATTTTGAGATCCATTTTTGTCACTGAGGGGGGAGAGGGTGAAAACTTTTGAACAGTACTGCCCTTCAGAGGCTATATAGTAAAAAAATAGTTTCCCCAAGTACAAAATAAGTTCAATTTACTTCGATAAAAAAAAAAACAAATGCATTGTTTTTCCTTTTTGGAGCATCAGTGAGCATTTAAACCTCAGTGTGTAAAGACGGATCTCAAAATCATAGTCATTGTTGGAAAGGGTTCAAATACATTGCTGGAAAAGCAAAGAATTTGTGGGACCTGGAGGATTATTCTGAAGAACAGCAGACAGTTTAACTGTTCAGCACAAACAAGGGACTCATGAACAACTATCACTAAACAAAAAAACATATGTAAACATCTTTTATGTGAAATATCTTATTCAAGTCAGTACTAAATAAACAACAACATGCATTTTGTATGACCTCTCTTATTTTGGTAAAATAATTAACATTTTGCAGATTCTGAAAAGGAGATGTAAACTTTTGACATCAACTGTAAATTGATGCATAAACACACTTGCATCCTTAAACATGCTGATCGATACATATCTGTTCGTGTTCAGACCTGGAGGAACCTCCCATGGCCCAGCGCGGGCCACGGATCCGCCACTGCTCTCAAAGTGAGGAGACCCCATCGTCCGAGGTGTTTTCCGCCTCCGGTGAGCTGGAGCAGCCCCCGCTCCCCCGCAGCAGCAGCGCCTCTGACATCATGGAGCCCTTCATCGCAGAACGGGTCAAAGGTGCACTTCCTGTCTCTGACAGTCCCTCTCACTCCACCCACTTTACCACCACCACCTCTGAGTCCCCCCACAGTTCCCCGACCCCACACCAGCTTACTGACCCACACCAACCCCCCGACAGCCAGGCATCCCTGGAGGTGGGCGAAAGCATCTATGACCATCTCTGCCAGATGCCGGGGCAGCAACCCCCTTTTATCCCTGATTGGTCCTGTCCAGCTGCGGCCTCGACCAATCAGATCGAGGGAGAAGGGGAGGAGGATGTCTTCAGCACTTTTAGGGAGTTTTGCAGCAAGGAAGAAGTGAAAGTGGAAGCAGGTGCAGGTTCAGAAAACAGGCAGGTGCAGTTCGGGGGGAGTGGGGATTGGGCGCTAGAATGGGATAAAGAGATGGAGCACAGTGAGAAAAGTTTATATGAGTGCTTAGAAGAATGCGATTGGGATTTGAGTGTTAGTACGCAGCCAGCAGAGGGCAGTAAAGTCATGCAGCTTCACCGACAGAATGCCACAGACAGGGCTAGCGAAAGCGAGCTTAGTCCCCAGGCTTCCCAGGTTGCACCAAGGCCCAAACTATCCCATCTCGACCCCAAAAAACGCCACAGCGGTGGTGTCCACGTCAGCTTCCGGCCATCCACAGAATCTGTGCAGTTTCACAACCCTCTGGACCCCAAAGAGGCGCACTGGAAGGCTCGTCTCCGGCGCCTCGGCCACTTCAGCAGCCACTCGGTAGGGGCGAGCGGTGCAGCGGCAAAGGGCGTTGGGGAGGGGGTCACTTGTTGCGAGGCTGTCGAGCGGGATAGAAGCTCCATCAGTGGGGTTAGACGTGGCCGGCTCGGCCGGCCGACTCTCCGCCCGAGGGGTTCCCGTTCTAGGTCTCAGGAGTCAGGGTGCAGCCCGTCACGGCAGCAGCAGGTGGCGCTGTTGGGCGGGGTGTATAAGTCTATGGTCCACGCTCTCTCCAAACCCAAGGCCCAGGCGGCGTCGCCCCAGCGTCACAGCAAAGCGCCCGCCACTGAGGCCCACCTGAAGGACCTGTACGCTCACGTAATGGGCTATTTTGGAAGAAAAACATCAGGTGAGGACTTGGTCGGCTTGATGTCAACATGGAAGACAAATGTGACCGAAGCGCCTGTGCGTTTTTCCTTTTTTTCTCTCTTTTCTTGTGACTGTTTGATTTTTGCTGAATGCGGATTGAATTGAAGCCTCTTTTTGTATTTTCTTTCAAAGTAGCTCAATTCCAAAAAAAAAAAAAAGACTCCCAAAAGACCAACGGTCCCCTACCTGTGGGACATGGCTTCCCCTCCTCCTCAAGCTTCTGGGACCTAATCTCTGCTGCCCCTCTTCCCCTGGATGCTGCATGCGACCTCATGCCTACCTCCCCGCCCTCTGTCAATCTCTCACACATGTACATGCACACACATGCTCACTGACACATTCATAAAACACAGTGATCTTTAATACAACCTAATGTTATGTGTTTAATCAATACACTTCTTAATAATGTCATTTTAACAGAATAGTGCACCCAAAAATGATATTCGTTAATTTTTTTTAACCTCATGTTGTTTAGTAGATTTTCCTGAGTGTTCTTTTTCATAATGGTAGCTGGGGCTTCATAAATGACAAGAAAAACCTTAAAAAGTAGGCTTTCTTAGATATATGATAGTGGTGTGTGATGGTGTAATTGCACAGACTGTATATATATATATGTGTGTGTGTGTGTGTGTGTGTGTGTGTGCGTGTTAGATAAAAAAAAAAATACTGAAAAGTTAAATAAAGAAGAGGTAGTGTAAATACATTTGACCCTTTGTAGGGAGTTTGAAGCTGCCATTTTTGTCCGACAAACAATCCAGAGAGAGAGTAGATTAACATCGGTGGACACGTGTGTTTTTTCTGCTGTTGAAGCAAAATATACCTTGTGATGTTCGTTCATGTTTATTTCGTGGGATAACTAGTGAAGGGATCAGTTCATGTGCTGCTTGAACTGAGGCGCTACAGTGATCTCTCATGACACATTGAAAAGCCACTGAATTTCTTGTTTGAATTTCTTTAAATTTGATAATTGACTATTTGAAAGCTTGGTCTTTTTCATACCTGAAGCAGCCTGCTTTGTCTTGTCTGTAATGTACACTACCAGTCAATTTTTTTTAATGTTTTTAAAGAAGTCTCTTTTGCTTTCCAAGCCTGCATTTTTTTATCCAAAGTACACCAAAAACAGTACAATTTAGAAATATTTTTACTATTTGAATATATTTTAAAATGTAATTTATTTCTGTGATTCCACAGCTGAATTTTTAGCATCATTACTCCATTGCTCCATTAATGCCCCTCCTACATATATATATATATATATATATATATATATATAATTTTTGTTTTGTTTTGGTTTTTTTTTTGCTTTTGCTGTATTTATAAAAAAAAAAAATCTAAAACTTTTGACTGGTAGTGTATTTTTCACTGTGTGAGAACATAGCAACAGTAACAAAGGTGGGCGGGTCTTTGTGAAGGGTCAAGAATAATATAAAATTTTTATATATTATTGGATTATTAAATTATTTAAAAGATTTAATGACACTCTAAATTTGAACAAAAAACAAGTCAGTAAAAAAAAAAGTCTAAAGAAACTGTTGTGCAACGGTTCTGCTCCTGCTTTGTTTGAAACTATTTTTATTGGCATTCAAACTGCATTCTAATGATGCTCCATAATGCAGTGGTGTTTTTTGCAAAGTGAGTGACATGCTTGATAGTTTTAGCTTTCACATTGTTAAAACAACAGTTATAATATCCACCTTATTTGTTTTCCGTAAGAGCGGGACTGGCGATTTGTAAATTTTATGGGTCTGGCTTCCGGTCTCATCTGTGTCCAGCTATTTTTAGCTGTACAAAACAGCTTATTTTGCTGCTTGATGTTGCAAATTGGTGTGTCTTACCATATTATTTTAATGTATTATCTTAATTATGAGCACTGGTTTGTAGTGCAAACAGTTTTACCGTTTACTGCACAATATTTTTCTCATTATTTCTCTATAGCGGCTAATGAACTGGAAGTCTTACTTCTGCGTTGACAAATAAGGTGGATTATTGTAGAATAGACAATATATAGCACACACCCCTACTTGTGTGATGCCTTTTGTCATTTTTGAAGCTCAACAGTTTCCCGTTATGAGAAAAATAACTTGCAACAGTATACAGTAGGTGTAGTTGCCGTAGTTGCAGTGTTTTGTATGGCCAGTAGAAGGCAGCACTATCACTCTCAAAGAGCAGTGTTTTCCAAACTAAAGTCTTGTGGTACTATGTGTTAAAAGCTTGCCGGCTTGCCTGTAGTGTAGTAGCAGGAATTGTCTTAGAACGGCTCCTGTGGACAGTTCGATTGCACAAGCTATTAGTTAATCAGGGCCCTCATGACTTACACACAGCTTGTAGTCTAAACTAACCAGAAGTTCCCAAAGTCACCACCCCATCGTGTTGTGCTGCATTGTTGGTATGATTTGGTGTTAACCAGTGGCTCCCTAACCCTTTGCTTTGGGATGAAGGCTGCCTCGTCTTGCTGTGGGTGTCTCCTTTAACATACTCACTGCTGTCTCATTTTAACCTCAGTCAGCATAAGACTCACTAACTCCTAGGTTTGGACTTCCAAGGGTTTGCTCTGTCTCTCTCTCTGTCTGTCTCTGTTTGGGGACTGCATGAACTGTGAGTAACTGCATCGCTTCACTGGATGAAATCAGTTTTGTGGTTGGCTTCCATTAAAGGTTATGTTTTTCTGTATGTGTTCTGGTTTGGTGTTTTATGAGTTTGATGTCAAAGGATTTTGGTTGTGTTTAAAGGGCAATAGTGCTGGGTTTCATTCGCTCAGTTTTTCACCACAAACAATTTTAAGTTCTTGTAAATGTTTAATGTAGACTCAAGCATCACATCCATTATTTGGTTTCATGCTGATTTGTGACCCTGGACCACGAAACCAGTCTTAAGTAGCATAAGTATATTTGTAACAATAGCCAAAAATACATTATGGATCAGAATGATTGATTTTTCATTTCATGTTCAGTGAAAATAGTTTGTAAATTTCCTATTGTAAGGGTAATTAGATTGAAGCTTCATTTTTGATTGGAAATATGCATTGCTAAGTACCTAATTTGGACAACTTTAAAGGCGATTTTTTTTTATTTTTTTTATTTATTTTTTTTTTTATTTATATATATATATATATATATATATATAAATAATTTAGATTTTTTTAATTTTTTGCAACCTCAAATTCCAGATTTTCAAATAGTTGTATCTCAGCCAAATATTGTCCTATTTTAATAAACCATACATCGATGAAAAACGTATTTATTCTCAATTCACAAAAAAATAACCTCATGATTGGTTTTGTGGTCCATGGTCACATTTTAGCTGATTTTTGAATTGGTTTGATTAAACAAGATTGTATTTTTACCATAATGTGAAAAATTGTTCAAAAGTTTGGGGTCAGTAAGATTTATTTATTTATTTATAAAAATATTTTTTATTGTTGTTGTTGTTATTGATATTATTATTATTATTATTTAATGTATTTGTTTACTTTTTTATTAGTTCGTAATGGATACATTAAGGACATATTAAATTTATAAAAAGTGACAAAGTTGTTTATATTTTACAAAATGTTTGTTTTGAAAAAATGCTGTTCTTTCAAACTTTCTATTTATTTTAAAATAATAGGAAATATTTCTTGCAAATTAGCATATTAAAAAAATTCTGAAGGATCAATTAACACTGAAGACTGGAGTAATGATGCTGAAAATTCAGTTTTGCGATCACAGGACTAAATTACATTTTAAAATACATTATTGAATTAAGTATTATAAATTGCAGTAATTCACAAAATATTTTCACAGTATTTTTTGACTTCTAAAAACATTAAAAAAAATCTTTACCACCCCAAACCTATGAACTGAAAGATCTATTTTATTTAGTAAACAATGAACAGGTTGCCATTATAAGAAAAAAAAAAGATGAACATGAGCAAAAAAAACTTAATGGCACTGTTGCCCTTTAAGAAAATTGTTTATTTACTCACTGTCCCCAAACTCAAATAAACTAATTCAGAATTATGTTCAAGTGCTGTATCGTGTAGAGAGTCAGACACCACTACAAAGAGGGAATGAGTTAGTACATGTAATTCTGCTGGGTCATCTGTGTTTGCACACACACTTTTTGAAAAGTCCCTGTAAAAATATTAATGTGTCTTTCTATGCCTGTTGTCTTAGCCAATAAAGATGAGCTGACGCCGAAGATGAGGCCCATGTCCAACGATGCTGGCAGCAGCAACCCTAATGTCAGTGACCTCATGGACGAGTTCATCCAGGAGAGACTTAGGGCCAGAGGCACTTCTGTATGTCCATGCAAACATTCAGTATGCATAGTGTCTCGAACTACATCTAGTTAAAGGATAGTTCTATCTAAGCTTGAAATACTCAGATGGTAGACAATATAAAGAAATTTACATACATGACGTAATTTAAGGCAATATTTTCTTTATGATTAATCACACTAAATGATTGCATTAAATTGAAATACTTGATATCTGTGAACAAATGGGCAAATATGTGACCCTGGACCACAAAACCAGCCGTAAAAGTATATTTGAAATTGAAAGCTATAGGCCATTAATGTAAGCTATCAACTATTTTAAAATCTGGAATCTGAGGGTGCATCTAAATATTGAGAAAATCGCCTTTAAAATTCTCCAAATGAAGTTCTTAGCAGTGCATATTACTAATCAAAAATTAGTTTTTTATATATTTACTGTAGGAAATATACAAAATATATTATGGAACATGATCTTTATTTAATATCCTAATGATTTTTGGTCTATAATTTTTACTCATACAATGTGTTTTTGGCTATTGCTACAAATTTACCCACGCTCAGTTAAGTTTTGTGGTCCAGGGTCACATATACTAATAGTTTCAAAACTACAAAAGTATCACATGTCAGTTAAATCCTGTATAATCCTTAACTAAATAATCCAGATTTGTTTCTGGTATTGTATATTATATTAATGTAAATGATGGCTTTCCTATATTATTTTTAGGGCATGACGAGGCGTGGCAGTAGCCCAGGAAGTCTGGAGATCCCCAAAGATCTACCAGAGCTCCTGAACCATCAGAACCCCACGCGCCCTGCAGACGACCCTGGTGTGCCCTCTGAGTGGACCTCCCCAGCCAGTGCCAGTGGAAGTGACCTCATAAGCTCTGACAGCCAATCAGATTCCTTCAATGCTTTTCAGTATGACAACAAGTTTGAAAGTAAGTAGTTCAGGTGGAATTTAAAGAGACAAGCCAGTACTGGGAATTACATGAGGTTGATGATGTGTGTTTGTCTGCAGATTTCAGCTTCCCCCCTGAAACGTGCGCTCTGGCCTCTATGGATCAGGATAGTTTGGGTGGAGCAGGTCAGACCGCAGAGGAACAGGAGCTTTCCAGTCTCACAACACTCCACATCGACTCAGAGACCAGCAGCCTCAGTCAGCATGGCCTGTCTGCTGACACAGTCACCATTACTGGTACATTCTCTTACACTCACATAGAACCGGGTGTAGGTTTTGGCGAGTTACCTCGTAAACATAGTCTTAAATGAGTAATGAAGTCCTAAATGTCCTTAAAGAGTTGAGAGATATTTGTCAGGTCAGTCAGGTCTGTCATTGATGGAAATCAAATAAAAAAGGAAAAAGAGAAATCACTTGACTGATCTAGTCGCTGATTAACTTTTATAGCTTGAATGAAGGTTAATCAAATTTTTTTACACACATACAGTTTATAGTTTATATGGAGAAAGTTTTAAGTTCACATAAATTAAGTTATATTTCTCAGAGCCTATTAAAAATAAATAGTTTAAATTATACTTTAATGTAGAATGGCTAAAATTGAGGGGAAAATGCATATAATAGAGACACTAGTAGCAGTATCAATGAAACCGGTCTTCTTTAAAAATAGACTACTTGGTGAAAAGATGCCATTAAACACACATGGCCATGGACCACAAAACCAGTCATAAGAGCCATTTTTTTTATCAGAAAGCTATCCATTGATGTAGTTATCTGTAATAAATAACCAATGATGTATAATTTGTTAGTATTTTAATCTTTGGCTGAGATGCAACTGTTGAGAGTTGCTGGAATCTGAGAGTGCAAAATAATCAAAATATTGAGAAAATTGCCTGATGATTTTGGGCATAAAAGAAAAATAGATCATTTTATTCCATACAATGTATTGTTGGCTATTGCTACAAATATACCCAAATATATGCTACTTATGACTGGATTTGTGGTCCAGAGTCACATATTTAAAATATACAATCTTTATGTTGTTTCTACATTAATTTGCAGATTCAGTGTGAAATTATGACAATGTAAAAATATTCATATGCGATTAATCAATTAATTACAGAGAAATGTTCGATTAATTAGGTTTTTTTAATCAACTGACAGGCAGCATTACTGTTAACCTTTTATAGATGTTGGTTTTGATAACAGTAGTTAATTTTAAGGCTTATTATGCATTTCAGTTTAATTTCTAATTTTATAGCTCCCCAGAAAGAGACCAGAACAGCCTTCTTTAAATGTAAAATGTAATAATCCAGCCCTCAAATGAAGCTAATTGAATAGCCCTGGTGTAGTGGACTGGTAACTGAAAGGCTGTAGGTTATTGATTTTAAGCAACTATTTTAAATAGATACAATTTGCAGTTTGATCTGTGATGATTAACTTCAAAAGTTTATGGTTTTATTAAATAAAACTGGATATTATTGGCATTTTGCTTATGCAATAAACTGTATCTGCCTTTTACTTCAAAATGAAACTCTTGTAGCTGACAAAAAGTCTTAAATTTGGTCTTAATCCATATTTAATTAATTTTCAAAATTGTACTATTTGACTCCAGACCAGTAACTTTTTTTATTCAAGTTCTTGTTTCAAATCTTAGCATACACAGAACCACATAGTTGGATTGCAAGTAATGCAAAGAATGTGAACTGCTCACCGAACATCATTTCTGCGGGGATCAGCAGCAATGAGAAATGCATTATACTGTAAAAGGCAAATAATTTATCATCAGTAGTGGTTCCCTCAGGCAATTAGCCCAGATTGCTTTCATTCCGACTGCATACCATACTTCAGTCCAAACTTCCCTAACCAAGTATATTAACAGTTCCTTTGGGTTTCTTTGATTCCTTGCTACAAAACACTCTTGTGTCAGTCACACTGGTCCCATTTGCTGTATTGCTGCCAGTATCACATTGCAACACATTTCTGTTTCATGTTTAGAGATCTAAGAGATGATGTGCTTGATATTTCCTCAGGTTCTGAGAGCGCGTCTCCAATGCACTCTCTGGGAGGTTCACGATCTCAGACGCCGTCCCCCGCCACACTGACTGCCGGACACGTCCAGCATAAAGACTTGCAGCTGGATGAGAAAATGCACCACTCTGTGCTGCAAACCCCTGATGACCTCGGTAATGCAGAGATGGATAGACTTAGCTAGGAACATGCAAGTTAGTACACTGTCTTTTGCCTGATTGACATCTTTGTAATGAGCCTACTTGATTGCACTTTTCAGAAACCAGCGAGTTTCCGACTGAGGACTGTAGTGTGATGGCTGGCGGCACTCTGACCGGCTGGCACGCTGATGTCGCCACAGTGATGTGGAGGAGAATGCTTGGAATTCTGGGAGATGTCAACTCCATCAAGGACCCTGAGATCCACGCACAGGTCTTTGACTACCTCTGCGAACTCTGGCAGAACTTGGCCAAGGTGAACACAAACATGCGCTCAGAGTTCTTCAGAGTGCTCTGAAAGGATGATTTACAGTGCCGTTACTAATCAAATTCTCGTTGAAAAACGTCCTTGCGTCCCCTGTGTTTTTCCATCTCTGTAGATCAGAGACAATCTCGGGATCTCTCTTGACAACCAGTCGTCTCCACCCCCGCCGGATCTTATTCCACCACTGCGGATTCTGACTCCCTGGCTTTTCAAAGTGAGTTCATCAATATTTATCTATCTATCTATTGTTCTATTGTTCTTTCGTTCTATCTATCGTTCTATCTGTTATCTATCTATCGTTCTATCTGTTATCTATCTATCGTTCTATCTATAGTTCTATCGTTCTATATATCGTTCTATCTATCTATATATCTGTCGTTCTATCTATCTGTTGTTCTGTCGTTCGTTCTGTCGTTCGTTCTGTCTGCCGTTCGTTCTATCGTTCAGTCTCTCGTTCTATCTATCATTCTATTGCTCTATCTATTTTGTCATTCTATCATTCTATCTATTGATCTATCTATCTATTGTTTTGTCATTCTGTCATTCTATCTGTTGTTTTATCGTTCTATCTGCCATTCTATCATTCTACCTATCGTTCATTAATCTATCGTTCTGTCTGTCTGTCTGTTTTTCCATCTGTCTATCTATCTATTGTTTTGTCGTTCTATCTGTTGTTTTATCTGTCTGTCTTTCTATTGTTCTATTGCTCTATTTTTTCATTCTATCATTCTATTGTTTTGTCGTTCTATCATTCTATCTATCTGTTGTTTTATTGTTCTGTCTGTCATTCTATCATTCTACCTATAGTTCATTTATCTATCCTTATATCTGTCTGTCCGTCTATTTATCTGTCTATCCATCTATCTGTCTTTCTATCGTTCTATTGTTCTATTGCTCTATCTATTGCTTTGTTGTTGTATCTGTTGTTTTATTGTTCTATCTGTCATTCTATCGTTCTACCTATAGTTCATTTATCTGTCCTTATATCTGTCTGTCCGTCTGTCTGTCTGTCCGTCTATCCATCTGTCTATCATCTATCTGTCTTTCTATCGTTCTATTGTTCTATTGCTCTATCTATTGCTTTGTCGTTATATCTGTTGTTTTATTGTTCTATCTGTCATTCTATCATTCTACCTATCGTTCATTTATCTGTCATTCTGTCTGTCTGTCTGTCTGTCTTTCCATCTATCCTTCTATCCATCTATCCATCTTTCTATCGTTTTGTTTCTATTGTTTATCTATTGTTTTGTTCTATCTATCTATCTATCTGTCTGTCTGTCTGTCTGTCTGTCTGTCTGTCTGTCTGTCTGTCTATCTATCTATCATCTATCCATCTTTCTATCGTTTTGTTTCTATCTATCTATCCATCTATCCATCTATCTATCTATCTGTCTGTCTGTCTGTCTATCGTTCTATCTGTCTATCGTTCTATCTGTCTATCGTACTATCTATCGTTCTGTTGTTCTATCGTTCTATCTATTGTTCTGTCTATCGTTCTGAATTTCGTTCTATTTATCGTTTTATCGCTCTATCGTTTTATAGTTCTATCTATCGGTTTATCGTTCTATCTATCATTTTATCATTCTATCTATCTGTTGTTTTATCGTTCGATTGTCATTCTATTCTGTCGTTCTATCAATCTGAATATGTCAATCTGGATATCTATCGTTCTATCGTAATATCTATTTATTGTTCTATCGTTCGATTTATCCTTTCACTCTATCGTTCTATCTATTATTCTATCTATCATCCATCTTTCTTTTGTTCATTCTATGTTCTTTCATTTTTATTATCCATCTTTTTACCTGTCATTCTCTCTAACTGTCATTTGTTTTACAGTTCATTTGTTCTCTGTTGTTCATTTGTTTGTTTGTTCTCGTCAATGTTATGTTTATTTAATCTATCATCTATCTATAGCTGTCTGTCTATCACTCTACTTATTCAAGTTATTTTTCATTCTGTTGTTCACTCTGTATATCTGTGAATTTGATTAGGTGTAGTTGTCTGTAATACAGGATCAGTTCATAAAAGTTTTGTGCTGTCTGTGTGCAGGCCACTATGTTGGGTGAACGCTATAAGCAGGGCAAACTCCACGCCTATAAGCTCATCTGTAAGATTATGAAGAGAAGACAGGATGTTTCACCCAACTCTGACTTCCTTATGCACTTCTACAACATCATGCACTGTGGCCTGCTTCACCAAGACCAGGTGTGTTTGTGTTTGTGTGGTTTGACAATCCTTTGTGCAAAACTTTAGTGTTGACCCCTTTCTCTTTGCGTCACAGGATATTGTGAACACTATCATTAAGCACTGCTCACCACGCTTCTTCTCTATTGGACTTCCGGGAGCTACTATGCTCATCCTGGACTTCATTGTGGCAGCAAGCCGTGTAACTGCCTGCTCGTCCCTCAATGTGAGAAACCAACAAACTGCTTTCAAATATCACTGCCTATACGTGCCTATATGCACATGCGCTTGCAAAAAAACTATGCCAATGTGCCTTTAACTTTGTAGCTGCTGTTAATTGTTTTTGTCTATCTCCTAGGCTCCACGGGTGGAGGCTCAGATCTTGTTGGGCTCCCTGGTGTGCCTGCCAAACTTGTACAGTGAACTTCCTGCCCTGCACCCTACTACGGCTGACATCCTAATGACGAAATTCACAGATGTCAAGGTATCGCATCTTGCTTCTAGAAAGACAAAAAAAAATTATGAATGTGTCAGGACGTTTGGATGCATTAGTGCTATAAAAGACAAATCTTTTGACCAATTAATAATAAGCTTTAATAAACTTTATTAGTAATTGTAATATTTGTATATTTTTTAAAGACGACTCTTCTGCTCACCATGCCTTTTCTTGATCCAAAGTACAGCAAAAACAGTAACATTTTGAAATATTTTGTACTATTTAAATTTCTATTTGAACATATTTTAAAATGTAATTTATTCCTGTCATTTCAAAGCTGAATTTTTAACACCATTACTCCAGTCACATGATCCTTCAGATCTTCATTCTAATATTCTGATTTGCTGCTCAAAAACATTATTATTATTATTATTATTATTATTATTATATGATGTTGTTAAACAGCTGAGTAGGTTTCTTTCAGTTTGGAAGAAATGCATTTATCTGAAATAGAATCTTTTATTATATTATAAATGTCTTTATCATAATTTTGGATACATTTAAAGCATCCTTGCTAAATAAAAGTGTTAATTTCTATAATTTTCTATAATTCCCTATTGATAATTAAATTATATAAACTGTTTATTTTATATATAAACTATCTATTTTATAAATAATAATAATAATAATAATGTTAAATAATAATAGTACTGTTATAAAAATATATAATTATTTTTTGTAATTAAATAAAAAAATGTATAAATAAAAAATGTTTCTTGAACAGCAAATCAGCATATTAGAATGATTTCTAAAGGATCATGTGACTCTGAATGCTGGAGTAATGAGGATGAAAATTTAGCTTTTAACTCAGGAATAAATTACATTTTAAAAAATATATTAAAATAGAAAGCAGTTATTTTAAATAGTAAAAAAAAAATAAAATCACAATATTACTGCTTAGTTGTATTTCGGATCAAATAAATGCATGCTTGGTAAGCAGAAGAGACTTATTTATAAAATATAAAAAAATCATATTGTTCGAAAACAATGTGTGTGTATATATAATGGGAAAAATATTTTGTGCTGACTAGTTGTTCTGAAAAAAACATCAACTAAATACAATTTAGTGCACATTTCCTGCAAATAATCTCTCATATCATGTGGTTTTATTCGACCACCAACCTTCAATCCGGACTTCCTCATGTGTTCATATCCGTAGTCTGTGTTTAACCTCTGATCCGCCGCCTGCCCTTATGCAGATCCAAGTGGCTGAATGTATGCCACTCCAACGGTTGTTTAGAGTGCAAGGAAATCTGCTGTAATTGTTCCTGCTGACACTAATGTGCTAATGGGCGATCAGAAATGCAGGCTGCATTGAGCCAAGCTCCATAGGGCTGTTGTTATTGTGTTGCGTGTTGTTCCGAGCGACGGTAAGGAGCTAATGCCATGCGGGAAGGCGTCCGTCACTCGCATGCAGAAATTCACATGATGGCATCTGATAACCAGGAGCAGGCCATGAATGACAAGACTGTGGTTAACGTGATCCTTTTTCTTTGCGTGTGTGCGCGCAGACAGATGCTTCTTTTCCAGATGGTTGGATATGTCATGTTCCGAGTTGCCAGATTGCTGGTTTTATGTCAGATTTTGTGTCTGTTGTGAGCGGTTCTGATCATTATCTGTTTGTCTGTCTGCATTATCTCGCTCCGTGCATCTGTGTCTCCGGTGGGAGTGTGTGGGGTTTTGTGTATGTTTCTGTGTGTGTGAAAGTCTGTGTGGCTAAGAAATGGCTGCATATTATCTGACACTCTCTAGATGGAATGAAATTGATCGGTATCAGGATGTCGCCAGATCCTTGAACAGGATTTTATGCACCTTGTATTTTCATTGACTGCCATTCTGAATTGTCCATTTGTTCTGACGCAAGGGCACATTAAACTGATCACAAGTACCAGTAAAGACATTTCTAATGTTGCAAAAGATTTCAAATAAATGCTGTTCTTTTGAATTTTCTATTCATCGAAGATTTCACAAAAAAATTAAGCTGCACAACTATTTTTAACATTGATAAGAATACATGTGTGTAATAATGTAAAGACTAGAGTAATGTCTGCTTAAAATTCAGTTTTGTTATTACTGGAATAAATTATACTTTATAATATTGATATTATTATTATAAAATAATATTAGTGTTTATTTATTACTGTATTTTTTAAAATTAAATTCAGCCTTGGTGAGCATATAAGACATTAGAGCATAAGAGACTTGAAATCTTACTGACTCAATACTTTTGACCGGTGATATACATTGCATATTATATTAGGTGTTTTACTATTATCTCATTTTGTACAATTATTTACAGTATATTTAAAATAAACTCTCTCTCTCTCTCTCTCTCTCTCTCTCTATATATATATATATATATATATATACACTACCAGTCAACCAGTCAAAAGTGCTTTGAACACTAAGATTTTTAATGTTTTTTAAAGAAGTCTCTCCTGCTCACCAAGCCTGCATTTATTTAATCCAAAGTACAGCAAAAAAAAAAAAAAAAAAAAGTACATCTGTGTAAATAAATGTAATTTATTCCTGTGATCAAATCTAAATTTTCAGCATTAGAATTTTTTGTTGAATAGAAAGATCCAAAAATCAGCATTTATCTGAAATAAAAAGCTTTTTTAGCATACACCATTCAAAAGCTTGGAGTCAGTATAATTTTTTTTGAGGGAAAGAAATGATAGAAATTAAAACTTTTATTTAGCAAGGATGCTTTAAATTGATCAAAAATCATTTATAATGTTATAAACGATTTCTATTTCAGATAAATGCTGTTCTTCTGAACTTTCTATTCATCAGATAAACCTGAAAAAATGCTACTCAGCTGTTTTCAACATCATCATAATAATAAATATTTTTGAGCAGTAAATCATAATATTAGAATAGTTTCTGAATGATCATGTGACTGAAGTAATGATGCTAAAACATCTGCTTCAAAATGACAGGAATAAATTACATTTTAAAATATATTAGAATTTTAAATAGTAAAAATATTTCAAAATTGTACTGTTTTTGCTGTACTGTGGATCAAATAAAAAAGAAAAAAAAAGAGATTTCTTGAAAAAACATTAACAATCTTTTGACTGTTAGTGTATATATATAATTTACCAAAAATCAAAAAAGAAACGATAAATCATGATTATTTTGTTTTTCTGTTTCAGGAGCATATAATCAAGCACATCCTGACCTCTGCCAGAGATGAGCCTTCTGCACCAGCAAGGTACAAGCCCTGAAAATGAACACTTTGTCCTAATCAAAGCTGTGACTTAGGAGTTACCAAATTTATTCTGACATGATGTGCAGTGGTGCTTGTGTAAACGGCACAAGTTTGAATTTGGCTCGCAGCGTTTCCTGTTCCCATTCCCCCACACTCTCCACATCATTTCCTTTTCCATCCCTCTACTAAATCAAAAAAAATAATAATGTAATCTTAGCATCTTGGCATCTGTGTATCACATTAAATAATTGTCCTGTTCTTACTGAATGCAAAATGATGCATGAACTAAATCACCACTGAACAGACAGTATGAAATTTTAACCAATAAAATGTCAACCAGAGGACAAAAAGGCAGGTTGGTTATGGGAAAAAGAAACTGTAAACATGAACATCACTAATAATAACAATCAGATAATACAGAGCATACTGCAGCAGACAGAAACATGTCATGCCATTTCATTGTGCATTAAACTACATTATGCTAATACCATAAATGTAAATCTAATTTTAAAAGGTGATTGTATAATTAAACAATTGTTCCCTTGCATCAGGAATATACTGTTACAGTTTTGAATTTATGACTTTGACTTTTTTTTCTTATTGGAATGGTCTTGTGTTTTCCAGGTCAGTGCATCCTCCTTGTTAGATTTGGCTTTTAAAATGAAGCAAGCAAACCCCGTGCCAGACAGATTAATAACTCTGTACATTACGGTCCGTGTTAGACCAGTGTGGGGCTATGTGTCTGGTCATATCTAGACAGATTAGGAGCAGTGTCATTTAAAGTAATCCAGTACTCAGCAGGATTAGAGTGGATCCTGATGGGGCTCAAGTCATTAGACGCCCCCATAACTATGGAAAAAGTTTAGGTGTTTTTTCAGAGAAAAGCTGAGGAAAGGCTTAAGTATCAGTGGCCTAGTGGCCTAGCACATGCCCTAACACATAGAGGTGTGGGCTTCATTCAAGCAATGCAAATTTCAGTCAAACTTGTTTTTTTCTGAAATATGCAAAATGTATATGTGACCCTGGACCACAAAACCAGTCGTAAGGGCCACATTTTTAAAATTGAAAATAAATAAGCTTTCCATTGATGTATGGTTATTAGGATACTATTTGGAACTATTTGAAAATCTGAAATCTGAGGGTGCAAAAAAATCTAAATACTGAGAAAGTCGCCTTTAAAATTGTCCAAATTAAGTTCTTAGCAATGCATAATACTAATAAAAAAATAAGTTTTGATATATTTATGGTAGAAAATGTACAAAATATCTTCATGGAACACAATCCTTACTAAATATCCTGAAGATTTTTGCCATTAAGGGGAGAGACTGCAGGCAAAAACAGTTTTTTTCAGTCACCTGTCAAGTTTGAGATTTTGGGCTTTTTGGTTTTTCATAAAGTGTTTTCAGAGTAGTGGAACGAAAACATCCAAAAGACACTGTTCAGTGTTTCTTTTATAGCACTTTATCTATTTGTGTCAATAGATTTCAATTACAATACATATTTTTAAAGGTCGTTTTCTCAAAATGATTTTTTTTTCCTACTCTGAGCCATAAATCTCCACTTCAGTAGCACTTACACACACCAATCTTGACATTTTTTTTTTCCTGTCTATATCCTAAAGGTTTTTACAGTGGGATTTGATCAAATACAATTAGCTTGATTATATACAGCATTTTATTCCCCCAAAATGTAAAAAAAAATTATATTGTTTTCTCTCTGTATTTTCTGAATTATTGAGTGACAAAATGACGTACCCAGAATTCCCTCTGTAAAAACATTTTTTGACTCTAATATGGCAAAAAAGCAAATTAGTGCATATTTCATTAAATAATGCCTCATTAAGCCTAACATTTTAGAAAACTTGTAATACAAAAAATGTTTGCAATTATCAATGTCATAACTGCATAAGTAAGGTGACAACTATTAGTTAATTTTTTACCCTATTCACCTGCAGTGTCTCGCCTTAAAGAAAAATCTATAATTTTGACCCAAACAATGTATATTTGGTTATTGCTACAAATATACCTGTGCTACTTAAAAGTGGATTTGAGGTCCAGGGTCACATATATAGATACAGACGCTGATAAAAATAAGAAATACTTTTTTCCAGCAACTTGTATTCAGAAGTGACAGTAAATATACATATAGCTATAAATGTAATTTATTTAAATGTATTGACTTTTTTTAATGCTAATAAATGTTTTGCTTGTCAAGTGCATTTGTAAATTGTTTGTATGTTTATTTTAAATGTGTTGTCTATTGGAAGTTGTCTAATTTAAATTAAATCTCTTTGTCTCCTTTTTTCCCAGGTGTGTGGCACTCTGTAGTCTGGGAATTTGGCTTTGTGAAGAGCTAGTTCATGGCACTCAGCATCCGCAGATCAAAGAAGCGCTCAATGTCATCTGTGTCACTCTCAAGGTAACACATGCTTGGTTATACAACAAAATGTACATATATTCTGCTGTTAAAGATTGATTATGAATGGAACCGAAGCATCTGTGTTGTAAAAGAACCTTCACTGGCAATGTAAGTGAGCACAGCAGAGAAATGATGGCATTGCCCTTGGCCTGAGTCTTCTGAAGCCGTTCCTGATGCCTGGGCTCACTGCACTGGCACAAGTGTGTTCTGTTCATCCAGAAGAAGATTATTCCATACTCCCTGCACCCACCCCTACCAGCCTTCCTAAATCTGGACCGTCAACATGTTTGGCTTCTCTGCTTCTCACAGACAGAAGGCTAATCCACTGAAGAATGCACGCTTCAGAGACTTCGAGGAATTATTACATTTCTGTCTGAAATGAAGGCTAGGGCCAGCAGACACACACACACACACACACACACACACATATACTCAAACTCTGGTCCAATCAGAAAAGTCCACTTGGGATCGGGTCGATTCTATTGGCTTTTCTGAGAATCTGGTGTCAGTGGAGGGTTAGACATGAGGGTCTCTCTCCTTTGGGTGCGTTCCATGAAGCAGAATTAGGCAAAGACTCATCCCGTCTTAATCAGCTCAGATGAGGCCCGCGACACAGTTCTGCCGTTTTGCTTCACACATGTCTGAGCACATTAAAGTTGCTGATTGCTTCCATTTTAACCATTAATACCTTCCTTCCAGTTCTCAAATAAAACTGTCGCTCTGGTGGCCTCGGACATTCTGCACCTGCTCATCAATTATGTGGACGAACTGCAGAAATTCCCGCCTGACACTCCAAAGAAAATAGTGGAGGTAAAGTCAGTCATAGTGCAAGTAAGCTCAGCATGGTTTGGATTTGCTGAATAGAAAGTAATGTTGATTTCCTGCTTTGTAGGTCCTTATTGCAACCATCACTTACCTTCTTCCAGCCACAGAGTCTTCACCTCATGAGCTAGACAAGAGGGTATGTCTTTTTAAACAATGAAAGAACACTCATGCACATGTAAAATAAATGCTTTGTTTTTCAACCAGCAGCTCATGATGGTTTTTATTAAAGAGAAAGTACACCTAAAAAACAGAACAGTTTGTCCTATCTAGATGCAACACATCAAGTAATTTCCTGTTCTTACAAAAAATAAATGCTTTATAAAGCAACTAAACAAGATATTTGCTACATTTATAGGTCTTATGAAGCAACTTGATACAGTAGGTTTGTGTAAGGAATTGGCTAAAATTATCATACCGACTTTAGGTAATGCTGAATTTTCATATTTGGGTGTACAGTTACTGTATAAAAACGTTATTTTTGATTAGTAATATGCATTGCTAAGAACTTCATTTGGACAATGATTTTCTCAATTTTTTTTTCCTTCAGATTCCAGATTTTTAAATAGCTGTATCTTGGCCAAATATTGGCCTATCCTAACAAACCACACATCAGTGGGAAAGCTTGATTATTTAGCTTTCAGATGATGTATAAATTGAAAAAATTGACCCGTATGACTTTCGTGGTCCAGGGTCACATATAAATATATTCATATATGTACATATGAGCATAATTGTCAGTAAATATTCTTTAATTGTTACAAAAAAATCTATTTCGCATACATTTTAAATAAATGTTATTTAAAAAATGTATCACCGTTTCAACAAAATGTTAAACAGCATTATTTTCAACAATGAAAATAAGAAATATTTCTTGAGCACCAAATCAGCATATCAGAATGATTTCTAAAGGGTAAAGTGACACTGAAGACTGAAGTAATGGCTCCTGATAATTTTGTGTTTTTTATTTATTTTTATTTTTTTTTACCAGGACCAAATTACATTTTTTAAATATATTAAGAAAGAAAGCATTCATTTTGAAGAATTGTGGTAATAATTGTATATAATTTATTGTCTTTTTTCAGCTGGTTGTGTCTCTGCTGCTGTGCTTACTGGACTGGGTGATGGCTCTACCTCCAAAAACACTCCTGCAGCCAGTCCAAGGAGCCTCAGACAAGGAGAAAACTGACAAGTCCGTCCTCAGCTGTATCTATAAAGTATGAGGCCAACACTCACGTCTGCTATTAAACATAATTTTTATATCAAGGTTATCACAGTACACAAGTTACAGTTTGCACTTACCTCAGTTTTAATTTCACGGTTCAATACAAGTTTAGTGCAACAGAAAATTTATTTTTTCAATTATTTTGAACAGACAGTAGTGCACACAGCAGTTGTTCTCGGTTTGTATTAGATTGTGTAATTTCAAGATGGTCTGACTTTAGCTTTGTGAAAACATGCTACATAAGACAGCTACACAAAAACAGCAGACAGACTGAATTAAAATGTACATTTACTCTTTGACAGCAGGTGGCGCTTATAGAACAGAAGAAATATAGATTTACCCGTTTAAACCACTGATTGTCGGCAATCAACTGCACTTTTAATGTTTTATTTTAATGGAAATGGCAGTAGAGCTCAATAAAAATCTAGTGAAACGCTGCAATAATAAAGCATAACTGGTGGCCTTTGTCCTTCCAAACGCGCACTAAACTCACAACACATGCAATAAACAAGTTCACTGCATTCACTGTAAACTGAGCCATTTAAAGGTGCGGAAAACACCGGATCTAGAGCTGATGGCATAAGCGAAGTGTGCGCTTCGCTTTGAAGTGCACAGCAAAAACAAAGTTGATTTAGGGATTAAGCCATTCTGTGCTTTCAGTTTAAGTTCGTATGACAGATACTGTGCCAAAGCATAAAGGCCCAAAACACAACATTAAAGACCTTTTATGTTAGAACAGAAAGTTTAAATACATTTTGAAAACTTCTTCTTTTTCTGCTCTTTCCTGTTGTGATGATTACTGTTGCATTACACAACTCTTTATTTCATTCTATTTCTGACCCATTTGTCCATTTTTTTTTTATTTTTTTATTTTTTTTTGTAGGTCCTCCATGGCTGTGTATATGGGGCTCAGAGCTTCAGTAACCCCAATTACTTCCCCATTCATCTGTCAGACTTGAGCAGCCCAGACTACGACCCCTTTCTACTACTGGAGAACCTGAAGGAGCCAGAGCCACTTCATTCACCTGACTCAGAACGTTCCTCTAAACTCCAGCCTGTCACTGAAGGTGAGCGCATATCATCATCAGCATGTGTTGACCTCTTTTAAATCTCTTATGCATCTGATATTTCAGTCAGGTTCTGCACTCACTCTTATCTTTCTCCAGATTCTATTTTCTACACCTTGTCCTAACCAGTTGCGACATGAGAAGTTTTGAACATCGGTCAAAACAAAATTTGGAATAATGAAATGTCCCTGTTGGTCCAAGTGACCTAAAAAAATTTTGCCATTACATAACAGCTTTTTAAGTGAATTAACATAAAACTGAATTGATAATTCCTGACTGTTGCAGCAGGAGAAGTCAAAAACATGGAGAGAGGAAAAAAAAACAGAGCCTGTCGAACAATGCTAACCACCACCCAACCTTATTTCTCCTATCTTTATCAACTTCTGTATTTAAAACGAGCAGAACACTAGTAGAACAAATCATAAGAGGCAGGAATGAGCTAGCTAAATGTCTTTATGACTGAATCTGTTTGCTCCCTCATGCTAGTTTCAGTGTGTATCAAGGAGAAGACAGGTTTGAGATGGACAGCAGGGGGCTGGTTTCCTGTGCTGCCGGTGCTGTGTCTCTTTCCATCAGGCGAAAATAACTAATCATTACAACCCTGAGTGAGACATGTGTCCACCACTTTCCTACCTCCATTACTCTTGAAATTACTCCTAACGCTGGATTCTTGCTAGTTTGGAGGGCCCTCAACGGCTGAGGTGGTCCGTACAGAAGACTGCTTCATCAGGATAAAATCCCTCCCCCCGAGAGCTCCGGTCTAAGAATGTTTTGGCTCATTAAGGTGGTGGAGAGTGTCGCTGAATGTGATTGGTGTGCTGTGTTGATTGGGGGGAGTGGGCCTCTGGCACGTTGAGTGTACTGGTATTGGGCTGCTCTCTGCATGGTTTCTTTGTGAGTTCTGGCAGTGAGTGAAGAAGGAGTGTCTCCGTCGGGAGCTTCTTACCAGCATCGAGGCATCTGCACCTCTCCCCAGGCATCCTGCATTCTTCATCACACCCTAATGTCCCTGTATTCACACGAGCCGTCCACACCTTCACTCATCTCGGCTCTGCAGGAGTTTAACACTGATAGATCTGAAAATCACTACATCCCTGATGAAACGAGTGCCTAAACTCTATTCCTTTACTTGTTTCTAACACCTTTTCAACATCACTGTAGTCTCTTCATCTTTCTCACTTTTTTGATTAAATTATGTAGGATAGATTTAGGGATGAATCAACCGATTAGTGGATTAGTGAGGTCCACTACCTAAATTGAAATTTTTTGTTTAGATTTGTTTTTTGCTTTGTTTTTTTTGGGGGGGCTGAATTTGGTAACAGCATACTGTTAGTTTGCACTGTAAAAAGCTCTCTAAAATGTAGCATCTTTAGATGTATTCACGTTTAAACTCACTGTGGTCATTCACATTCAGAAAAAATAACTGGTTTTTGCTGTGCTTTTTTTTTTTTTTTTTTTTTTTTTTTTGCATTTTTAAGACATGTCCTTAAAAAAATGTACATTCTGTTTCATATAGTTTTTCTTCCATCTAGTTAAATCTGCATGTAAAAATGCCATTTTATATAAGAAACACGGCTGATTGTAACAGATGACCATGAACCAGCTTAAATATACAAGGTTTCCATAATACTGATTGGTCAGTGAGATGTTTAAATGAGATGTGTCAAGTTGATCTTGAAATTGTGTAGCTTAGAAAATACCAAATAGATTTAAATTGAGCTTGAGAGTGCTTCACTGTTACTAAAAAACTTGGTAAAATTAGCCAAAATATTTCATAAATGAACACCCAAGTAGTAAGGGATATGTGGAACTTTATGAAAGATGGGCTCTCTAATTGTCTTTGTAAATCTCTTGAAATATCTGCAAAAAAGTGGTTTTAAGTCAGTTACAGTTATCATTTGCTGTAGTGTGTCAATATGAAATATAATTTCCAAACATTAATTTTGCCATTATTGTAATAATCCAGTGAGATTTTTGTTTGCACAAGGAGTCTGACAACAGCCAGTGCTCCACACAGAGGTCTGATCTCATTATCATCCAGTCTGTCTGGAATGACAAGAAGAAACAGAACAAACTGAGAATAAATCCGGAAGAACTGTGACAACATCTCCAAGATGCTTCAAGAAACCTACCTGCAAAGCTACAGTATTGTTAAAAGTTTTAGGCACTTGTGTAAAAATGCTGTAAAATGAGGATGCTGTCAAAAATAATGTCATAAATAGACTTTATTTATCAGTTAACTTCTGGTAACTAAATTAAATCAACATTTGGTTTGACCATCCTTTGCGTTTAAAGTAGCTTTTGTCCTAGATGCACTTGCCAAAATTTGTCAGGTAGCTTTGCAGGTATGTTTCCTGAAGTGTCTTGCCGATGTTGCCACAATTCTTCTGGATTTAGTCTGTCTTGGTTAGTACTGTTTCTTCTTGTCATTCCAGACAGACCAGATGATGATGAGTTCAGATCTCTGTGTGGAGCACTGGCTGTTGTCAGACCCCTTGTTCAAACAAAAATCTCATTTTTTTTATTACAATTTAATGGCTAAATGAATGTTTGTAAATGTAAACCGATATTTCCTACTGACACACTACAGCAAAACAGAAATAACTGACTTTAAAACCATTTAAAACTTTTGCACAGTACTGTACTTCTTTTAAATGCATCTTTTGTATTTCTGTCTGTTTGTAGTGAGGAGTCGTATTCAGCAAGGCCTGATTTCTGTTGCGGCACGCACTGTCATATCCCACCTGGTCAACCACTTGGGTCACTATCCAATGAGTGGTGGTCCAGCCACTCTGACCAGCCAGGTGTGCGAGAACCAGGATAACCCATACAGCGAGAGCGCAGACTTGACCCCTGAACTCTTCGACGCACCCAACTTGCAGTTCTTCGTGCTCAATGGCACCACCTTGCTGTCCTACCTTCAAATCCGGGCGGAGGATGGCCTGCCCGGTGGCGGGATGTCAGCTGGCCTCACCACCACCAGTGCCTGCGTTCGGGTGATCGTGAGGGACATCTCCGGAAAACACTCCTGGGACTCGGCTGTACTGTATGGTCCACCTCATTGCATCACACCTAGTCAAACTTTGCACCTTTACTCGTCCTCCAATCAAGCAGGGGGCGGTAGAGAGCGTGGCCGAGATGAGGACAGTCTAGAAAGAGGCAGTCAAGAAGAACCAGAGGATGGAGCTTTTCAAGAGAACGAGGAAGATCTAGATGAGCACGAGGAGGAGGTGAAAGAAGACAGGGAGGAGGAAGAACTTGAGGAAGAGGATGAAGAAGAAGAGACAGGGCTGGAACTGATGGCTCCACAGGCCAAACGGCGGTGCAGAGAGGTGATCCCAAGATGGGACTCCCTACAGGATGGGGAGGACGCCCTGGACGAGATGCTGCAGTACCTGGGATACTCCAGCCCAGAGTGCCTGCAACGTACTGGTGCACCGCTCAACATTCCAGCCCTGCCCCCCACCTGCGTGTCTGAGAAGCAAGAGAATGACGTCATCAACGCCATCCTGAAGCAGTGTGCCGAAGAGCAGGACTTCACGCTGCATCGTGGGAATGACCTGAACATGAGGGCCGTAGTGCAGCAAGAGCCAATCCCACAGAGACCCCAGTCTGCCTTCTATTACTGTAAACTGCTCCTCAACATACTAGGCATGAACTCCTGGGAGAAGAGGTAAGACTCATAACTATAGTGCAAGTTGTCTAAACTAAACCTGTCTTGGAGGCCTTCCAAGCTTCAGCACACCTACAGACAGTTTCTCATGAGAATGTAGATTATTTCTACATTTTAGGGCTGGCATTTCTTTAAAAACACAATTAATTATATACTATGCATTAACATGAATTATCTTTAACTGACATGCTGAAATATTACTATAAATAATTTCCCTTCCGTATGTGCGTTCTGAATAATAAAAATATAAATATTTCCACACTAACCTGTTGCATTCCCATGAACAGTATTTTTCGTTTACTGATCATGTTTCATACCTGTTGAATGTACAGTTTTAAATAAGTTGGACAGTTGCTCTGATATTCCAGAGCGCTACTGCTTATTCCATTGTTTAAAATGGCTGAATGAATGTGCGGTAACTGCCTTATTTAACGATGTTAAACATTTAAATCAGTTTTAACAGTAACACGTTGACAGTGCGACTACTTCGAATATTCATATTTTGGCATTAGGCTACATACAGTGAAATTATGACAGAGAACATGACAAAGAATAGTGACTAAACATATTCAGTACAGATAAATAAAGGTTCATTGTGATCTTATTCATCAGATTTCACAAACACTGCAGCGTCAGTAGGCCACTACACTGTAAAAAACAAAAAACACAATTTGTTGAGTCAACTTTGTCAAATTTGTTACCCTGCTGCCTTAGAATTGTAAGTTCAGTGCTGTTCAGTGAAGTTGTACTAAGTGACAACTTAGATATTCGAGTTGACTAAACTAAAAAATTGTTTGTTAAATCTAACAGCTGTGTTTGTTACTCATACTATACTGAGTTGAATCAACTCAAATATCTAAGTTGTCACTTAGTGAAACGTTGACTAATCTTTTTTCGAGTTGACCGAACTTAAGATTTTAAGGCAGCCAGGTAACAAATTATTTTAAGTTGACTCAACAAATTGTTTTTTACAGTGTAGTGTAGAGCACTGATTCTGAAAATTTCCGGATTTTGACATCATCCCACAAACTCTCATTTTATTAGCCATTGAAGTCAACTAGATGATTACAGCACACTGAAAATGTACATAACCGGAAATAACTGAGCCGTAACATTTCAAATGGAAGTGCGTCATGAGGCTCCACGCAAGTAGTTTATTCAGGTTTTGAAGTGTCTCTGCTAATGAGCTGATGAGTTGAATCAGGTGTGTAACATGAGCCAGGTATGCAAAATATGCAGTGCTGGGGGACCTCCAGGACAGGTTTGAAAACCTTTGATATAGGTTATCCACAAGTACAAATCGTATTTGTAACAAATGTGTTTTGGGATGGTGTACCCCAGTGTTTCCCAATCCTGTTCTTGGAGGATTCACATTTTGGATATCTCCCTTATCTGAGCCATACATTTCAGGTCTTGAAGTCTCAGTAGGCCCGACAGTAGGGCACTATAATTTCTGTGATGTGAGAATCAGAATCACGAAATACTGAACTGGTTGACACATACTGAAGTGCGTGTGAGGTTGCTCTGTTTTCAGCCTCTGCCGCCTCAATATATGAGTACATGAAGACATAAATATGTCTCTAGAACTGCTCTGAGAGTCACTTCATGAGCATTTTACCATTTCGTTTGACAAAAACCTAAAATCATAGCATATAATAAATATAAAAAATCTTTACAGCAACCTTTCATAAAATAAAAGTTTGGTTTACCTTGAAAAAATCAAGTAATCGTAGTACTACTACTACTACATACCAAAATTATTATTAAAACACTATTTTGTAAGGAATATTTACCCAAAAATGTAAATACCAAAATAACTGAAATAAATAAATCAATAATAAATTATTTTTTAAACAAAATCAATTAATTAGAGACCATTAAAATGGAATCTAGAAAATGAATGGATTTGGTTAAAATAAAACTGAATTTTAGAAACCAATCAACATTTTAAACACAAATTTTGATAAACTTTCAATAAATTGCTATTAAAATGTGTACGCTTCGTAATTTCAATTGATTAGGCATGCTTTTTGATTAATAAAATCTAATTTAACCATTAAAACAGAGTCTAGAAAAATTAAAACAAACAAAAAAACTGAATCCAAAAAATTGTAAATGGAGAAAAATGGAATTTGAAGAAAATAAAGCAGAATTTGGGAAAAATTAAATGGACTTATTACAAAAATGAAAAATTGTAATGTCAAACACTTATAGGAGCGATCCTTTAAAAAAATATCCAAATGCCAGGCATCATGGCATTGTGGTTTCCCCATGGTAGGTTTGTTATCCCAAAACTTTTTCCTGGCCCACATTTACAAAAATCATAAAAAGTTAAGACATTTCGTAAGAAGTTCATAAGAATGTTCTTAAGTGCAATTCTTGGAAAATTTTTAAAAAAAAAAACGTTTTTTAAGAACATCTTGAAAATGTGACAGGCTTATTATTATCTGATTATATGGCATTTTTTAGATTTTCTGATCAGACATTTTTGCGATGCCTGCCATTTACTATAGATATACTTACAATTACAACTGGCTTGATGGGAGTTCAGTACTTAGTCACCTTTTTAATGTACTGTGTATTTTAAATAGCTTGTTATTTTTAAAAATCCTGTCTCAAGAATCGGTCATAGCAATTATTCATATACTGAACCCCAAGTTGTCAGAAGAGAACTTTTATGTTGTTTGTTTTTCAAATGTGTTCTCAATCTTTAGGCAGTTTTTTTCTGTCTTTATCCTGGTGTAACTGCCATATCAGATAGTTTAATCCTTCGCTCTGGGAATTAAGTGTTCAGCAACACTTCATCAAACCATCCTGCCATTTTTTTTTTTTTTTTTCCCCAAAAGAATCGCTACATTGCTTTGTTAGATTTCGTTAGCACAATCTGGGCAACACTGTTGTTGGAAGCCGATAATGGATGTAAACATCCTGTTTGCTCACACCTCTCCCTGATTGCGCAGAGCCATGTTAATCTGCTTTAAACAGTCAACATCTTTCTGATTAGCTTATCCACCAATAGCTGCTCACTTACTGCCCAAACCTCAGTTTCTGCCCCCCCTCCAAATGCCTAATGGTTCTCCTCATTGCATTTGACTGTAAAGGTTCAATTCCATTCCATTTTGTGATATTACAGAGAATGGTTAAATATTTCCAGATGACAAATAATTGGAAAATTGGGGTTATTTTTCACCTTGAATGTAATGGCATTAATTTTCATGATATACATGGTCTGTGTTATGAGATTAATGAAGGAAAATTGTTTTTTCACCATTCCCTCATAGAGTCGTCGGGGGGGGGGAAGCTTTTCTTCAACAGCTCTGTGTGTGTGTGTGTGTGTGCACGCAAGCAGCTTTTATGGGGGGATTAATTCTTGAGGGGTCTGTTATCTGCCGAGCAGCCGAGGTACTTTTCATTCTTGCCTGATACGCCGGGTGAAAATAAAAGGCTGCTACCTTTCGAATGTGGCTGGAGGGTTATTATGAGTTGGAGAGCTGGGAGAAAATGCATAGGGGCTGTTTAATGAGGAATTGTCCTGCTGCCGCTCTCCAGGCATTCATGTATCATTTATCCGTGGTCAGAGACTAAGGCATTGCAATCCGCCGGGCCATTGTGTGTGTGAGCGCGCGCCTAATGTCGGCCTTTTATGCTGTTCGCGCGTTCGCCTCCTGAAATGGCTCGCTTTCAATGGAGAAAATGAAGACCATTACATTGCAACAAGCTAATAAAGAGACCCCTGCTCAAAGAAAAGGAGAACAAAACAAAAAGTCCTTTTAGAGAGCATCGTGTGGCTTTTCCACATGACTCACGCGGCCACTTGGAGGGAGCGAAAGATAAAGAGGGGGTGAGGGAGAAAGTAACTGAACTCTGAACTATAAAAGCTGCAGACGGAAAGAAGTCGCATTATCTTAGATTTATTTTTTTTCTTTTCGTGACATCATGTGTAGGTTTTTGTTTTACGGCTCATAAGATGTTTTTCAGCACACGATCTTCCATTGTTGGTTTTCATTTGCGTTTCTGTTGCGGGGTCAGATTTTCCCGGAGTCTGTGAGAAAAACAAGGAAGACTGTAATTAAGCAGGCGGCCGCTTAATAAAAGAGATCTAACGCACAGTCTAGAACAGCACTTCTCCAAATAGGGCCTGTGAACCATAGCTAGAGCGTCCTTAAAAAAATCTTGTCTATCGTTCTATCTGTCATTTGATCCACATTTACTGCCTAAGAAATGCCTTATTTTTGAGAATAATGTTTTAAAACAAACTTTAGCAATATTCTTATGATATTGCTTCATTATATCATATTATATGAAACATCCACAACTCATACACTCAAGCACTTTTTTTTTGCAGCAATATCTTGAATTTTGTGGGTGTATGTATTAATTTTGGTCACATTTTTGACACAATCCTTCAATAATTTCTGAAGGGTATATCAAATCAAATCAAATCAGTGATTCACACCCAGGGGGCCTCAAGATGACTTCAAATTATTTCAAATAAGACAAAAGCATTAAAATGAACAAAAATGAGTAAAAATACATCCAGTCATATTAATGATGGTTGTAAATAAATCAGGCATTGTATTGGCAATTTAGTGATATCCCCACAGTTGTGGTCTTTACTGGTCTTGAAATAAAATCCAGAGTCCTCTTAGTCTGAGACCAAGATAAGACCAAGACACTGAAGACAAATGCAAAGACTAGAAAATACTGTAGCAGGTATAGCAAGATGTTCAAAATGCACAAAATATAAGACAATCCTAAATACTGAACTGAGGACGAGTGATCTCTGAGGGGAACCGAGTGTTTTCAGAAAAGTTTAGATTGTATTTTCTTTTCATCTTACCTCCGTATAATGCATATTAATGTAGTATTTACAAGCGTACTTCTGCTTTGTTTACATCAGTAACCAATGAAACGCTTTTTGTCTGCTGTTCCATAAGTGCCACCTGCTGTCAGAGAGTGAATTTGCGTCTGCTGTTTTTGTTTTATGCACATTTTATGTAACATAGTATCAAAAAAGTTAAGGTCAGACCATTCTGTTTTTCCTTTAAATTTTGTTATTATACAATCTAATTACATCTAAAACTGCTCATGCTACAAGTAGCATGTTTTTTTGGATCATGATTAAAATGTAGTGGTCAACTGTTTCATGCTAATTTCTGATTAATATAAAGGCACAGCCAGGGAAAAAAAAAACGTGATAAACCTTCTAACTGCCAGAATTCCAAAAACTGTGATATAGATTTTTGGTCAAACCACCAAGAATTATGCTACCGTTGATTTACCTACTGTATGTGAGCTAATTAACCTAAAGTGATCAAAGATGCATCATCTGGTGGAATATTTCTCTTTATTAGCTCTTATGTTTAAATATGCCTGTCTCCAGGAACAGTTTCCACCTGCTGAAGAAGAACGAAAAACTACTGAGAGAGCTGAAGAATCTGGATTCAAGGCAGTGGTATGTTATGCCACTCTTTATCAGTCTTGTAAGGGCAAAGGGAAAAAATTATAGTATTTTCCTGTTATAGTCTGTGAGACAACCTGGTAAAATTGCTTCTAAATTTACTGTCTTCTCTATTTACTTCAGTCGTGAAACACACAAGATTGCTGTGTTTTACGTGGCAGAGGGGCAGGAAGACAAGCACTCAATTCTGTCCAACACAGCTGGAAGTCAGGCATATGAAGACTTTGTGTCAGGGCTGGGCTGGGAGGTAAAAATCTTGATAATTAAAGGAGAAGTTCACTTCCAGAATGAAAAATTTCTGATTTTAGTCACACACATGTCATCCAAGATGTTCATATCTTTCTTTCTTCAGCTGACAAAAAGTTAAGGTTTTTGAGGAAAACATTCCATGATTTTTCTCCATGTAGTGGACTTCAATAGTGGCCAATGGGTTGAAGGTCCAAATTTCAGTTTCAGTGCAGCTTCAAAAGGCTCTACACAATCCCAGCCAAGGAATAAGGATCTTATCTAGCGATACCATTGATCATTTTCTGAGAAAAATAAATGTATATAATTTTTCACCACAAATGCTCATCATGCAGAACTAGTGCAAGACAAGCATTTGTGGTTTAAAAAGTGTTGTTTTTTTTGTTTTTTTTAAATGACAGACCATTTTGCTGGATAAGACCCTTAAGCTGTGTTGAAACTGCAATTTGAACCTTCAACCCACTGGCCATTGTTGAAATACACTATATAAAGAAAAATCCTGAAATGTTTTCCCTAAAAAAAACTGAATTTCTTTGCAACTGAAGAAAGAAAAATGAAGAAATTTTCATTCTGTGTCCTAGATATACATTTAAATGTATATGTATTTAAATGGACTATTTTATGTTACATTAATGCTTGGCTCCTAACAAACTCAATGTTTGCTCAATGTTCAGGTGAACCTAACGAATCATTGTGGTTTCATGGGTGGGCTGCAGCGGAACAAGAGCACGGGTTTGACCATGCCCTACTTCGCCACATCTACAGTTGAAGTGATGTTTCACGTCTCCACACGCATGCCTCCGGACTCAGACGACTCGCTCACTAAAAAGGTAAACTTGTAAAATTGCCATTTTGAAGTAATCGTATGATTTTAGTAGGGCTGCCCCTCTAAAAGTCGACTAATTGTTAGTTGACCAGAAAAGGCTTAGTCGACCAAAATTTTATTAGACAGAAAGATTGTTAACTGCTAGTCTGTGTGGTCATAGTAATGCAGTACATCGGGCAGTACATTCAACACTCGCCTGTCATTCATTGACCTCAGATATGGCTTATTGTGGCCACTCAATCTAATGGTAACCTAGAAACGTGCACTGTTCTCATGTCTGTGTCTGATCTTATACAGCAGTTCAGTAAGAAGTTAATGTTTTGTTATTTTAGACACAATGTTATCTGTTTACTCAGTTTTGCCAACGAAAATATAAAGACAAAGCAGAACTCAACCTCATGGTCCAAAAGAGTATATGTAAGAAATTTTATCAAACAAAATATTTCTTGCTGAAGCTACTTTTTGTAATGTCTGTTTGATGATTTACACAGCCATGACTTTAAATTATCGGGAGTGAGAGAGAGAGAGAGAGAGTGTGTGTCTGTGTGTGTGTGTGTGTGTGTGTCTACTTTCTCAGATTATGTAATCCGTATGAAACACACATTCAGGCGCATCAAAGATACTTTCCAAAATGGCACTACGGTGATATAGAGGAGACGAATTGTTGACTAAAGTCGTTATTTTTGTTTTCTTCGCGTACAAAAAGTATTCTCGTAACTTCGTAAAATTATGGTTGAACCACTGATGGCAGATTTGACAACGTTTTGACAATGTCTTTCATACGTTTCTGGGCCTTGACAATTTAATTTACTTGGCAGTCAATGGGACAGTCAAAAAGCTACCGGATTTCATCCAAAATATCTTAAATTGTGTTCCGAAGACGATCAAACCTTTTACGGGTTTGGAACGACTTGGGGGTAAGTGATTAATGACAATTTTCATTTTGGGGTGGAGTAACCCTTTAATGTGTGTGCTCTTATTTGGCTATGTAGGCAATTAAAGGCTTATTATAATGATTTAAATGACTACTACTCAACCTGAAAAATCCTTAGTCGAGGTATTTCTAAACAGTGTTTCGGTTATTTTTTCACAAATTAAGTCAAAGGGTTAAAAAACAATATGGCTAACTGGACTGTGGCTTTGTCTCATGAACACATATCTGCATAGCACATCAGTCTCAAAAGTGCAAGGACACATCTTGTTTTCCATCACTCAAAAGCTGTTGATTCTCTAAAGAGTTAAACTTTCCCCCTGCCAGCTCACCTGTGGAGGGCCTTTTAGATTGTAGTCTGTGTCATTTCTTTCATAGCTCTTCTGCCTTGAGTTTTCTCCAGCAGTGCGCATTTGCTCCTCCTGTGCGGCAGGTGAAGTGGGACACAGAACCTCGCTGACTTGTGCGTTCACACCTCATCATTAAACCTAACCCAGGCTAATCTGAGGGGTGGGACACTTATACCTGCCGAGAGCTGCACTTTTGTGTTTCTGGGTTCCCTGTAGAGAGAACAGGTCCTCTCTGCTGTCAGAACAGAGAAAAGGAGAAAGTAATGACTCCTAACAGCTGCACTTTATTCTCTCGTTCTGCCTCTCCCGCTGGCTTTTATCTTGTCTCTCTTTTATGTAAAGAGGGATGTCGCACCCTTTCTTTTTCTCAGTCTTCCTCGCAGTCGATGTGACCTTATGGAGAAACATTGCTCTTTAGCTTTGCTCTTTCTACTAGGGTGTTTCTTCAACTATGGGCACTTTTTGGCCCTGTAGTCTTTTATAAATTAAACTCCATTTAAACACACTTTTTACATTCTGACTAGTTGAGTTTATATCTATTATAATAGTTTCAGTGTATACACATCTCAGGTGATGTAAAAAAAAAAAAAAAAAAGACTCTTTTGTCTTGCTAAGGCCAATTTCATTGCTAACATTTTATGTATTGCAAATGTGTGTGTAATAATACTTTTTTGCATAAATTGGCAAAATTAGATTTTGACTGCAGTGCATATACTTACTTGCCAACAACCCACGAAAAATAAAAGCTTGCTGATTTTAGGTTTGAAAATGATGAAAATTCATATAAAAAAAAATGGAAAAAATGAAAATGTAAATATTAACATTGTAATCTTAAATGTACTGTAAAGTAATTTTATTTTTTATTAATACTCATTTATCTCTTTAAATATAATAGTATTATCACACCTTATTTATTATTTTGTTTATTTAACTTTTTTTTGCTAATTACTAAATTAAAGTACTAAATAAAGTACAATAATACTATTATTACTATTAACAATTATTTTTTTATAGTTATATTTAACCAGTTAAACTTTTTTTCCAATGACAATTTTGCAAAACAAATTATTATTTCTAGAATTATTTTAAAAATTGTTCATCGTGATGGTAATCACATCATAACTGAGAAACATTTATGATTATTTGTATTCATTAAAAAATTCTAATATTTTTATTTAGGATTTTCATGTTTCCTTTGTTTCTGGGTCTAGGACAAAGGTAAGCAATAAAATCTAGTAGGAAAAAAAAGGCATTTTAAAAATGAAGAAAAATTTTAGGCATAGAAAAAAAATCTGTTTTTTTTCCCCCCTCTTTTACATATTTACACACATTTGCTCAAATTATAATTTTACATTTATTTTAATGGTATTTAAAAAAATTACTAAATAAAGTGCAATAATACTATTAATAATAGTATACTATAATATAGTTTTCTGGGTTTTTTTCCACTGACAATTTTGGCAAAAATCTTTATTATTACTATAATTTTTGATCATCGTGATGTAATCACGCCATAGCTGAAAAAAAATGTTTTGTTAATATATTAGAATAAAGGTAAACAATAAAATCTAGTAGCAAAAATAAAAATTAAAGGCATGGTAAAAAGTTGCCATGTCAGTTTTAGTTTGACCTTCATATAACAAAAAAGAACTATGTTACAAGCTGTTAGTTTTAATAAAAATCAACCCCTGGGACATTAAAGTGTCCGTACTTGAAGAAACACCCGCAAACGTCTGTCTGCATGGGTATTTTTTTCCGTTCACATGGGCAGCGCAAATCTAATAATGTGCAGCATTATCCTTAATGAGCTTGGCTGGAAGGCTGTGATATGGGGCTGTTTGTAGAGCGGCCAGCCCCATGCCGAATGACCAATCGCTTGTCATTAGAACTGTCCCCTCACTTCCTCACTCATACGTCTTCTGGGGCAGAGACGAGGCGATAAGGTGCTAATGCGCCCCAAAGACTTATTAATGAACGTAGATAGAAATGTGATATTGCGGCAAGGGAGGGAGGGCTACAGTGGACTGTAAGAGGGATGTTTCATGGGGCGGTTATTCTGCGGTAAAGGGGGGCTCTAATTAGATTACCACGTTTAGTCTGAAATGGTCTCGCCTACAGCTTATTGTGTCTTCTCTGTTTTTATGAGCTGAGCAGGTATGCTGAAAGGGGGGCTGTGGGATATTGTCGGTAAGATGTTGGACTGTAATTCTGTAATTGGCTTTAAGCAGAAGGATGACAAGATGTAAGGTCTGTTTTCAGGGCGCACTGTTTTCAAAAAAATGTTTGTCCAATTGAGAGAGTTGGAGGATGATGAATGACATGCACATTAAAGTCAACATGATTTCATTTCTCAGACATATTTCTAAGTAAAACAAGATATTCAATCAGAAAGAATTGTGGAACTGTAGATTTTGTCCATCAGTTTTTGATCTTCATATAGAAGGTACAGAAGTAAAATCAGATCAGGGAGTGGAAAATGGTGAAATAAATGTAATTCAGAGAGAAAAATGAATCGTTACAAAGGTATACAATATGACGTCTTTAACAGTTTCTCATTACTGTCACTTTTTCTGTTCAGTTCTTTCTGTTCTTTTTTTTCTGTACAAATTTTGTGCTGTAAAATGCACAGTAATCAGTCATTAGGTCAGTAATAAAATTTTGTAATATATTTTTAAAAGTCTCTTATATTTGCCAATCCTGCATTTATTTAGTTCAAAATACAGTAAAAAGTGTGAGTAATATTTTTAAATATTATGTTTTTTGTTTTAATATGTATTTTAAAATTAATATTGAATTTTCAACATCATTTCTCCAGTCATGAGTGTCACAAGATCCTTCAGAAATATGCTAATATGCTGATTTTGTGCATTTCATATCATTATCAATTATTATTATCTTTGAAATATAGAAAGTAAAAAACTGCATTTATTAATAATAAAATTATTAATTTATTTAATAAAAAAAAAACTTACTAACCTCAAACATTTGAACAGTAGTGTAATCTCTATAGAAGGTACAGTGCAAAAACAGCCTGGTAAAGGTTACAGTAAATAATATTAAAATATTAGATTTGTATGTGGATTTTAGGGGGAAAAAATAATTTGTGCTGTTAATTGATAAAAAATAAAATGAACTAATTAATTTTTGTTTTCTGAAATAATCACGATTAATCCCACCTAAAATAAAAGTTTTTAAATATACTTTTATATACTGCAATAATTTCATCTTTAATCTTCAAATTAACAGTATATTTTTAATATTTGTAAAAAAAAAATTTTATGACTGAAGGTATCACTGAAAGCAATATTACTGATGTCTCTAGGAAGTAATAATATTTAATATTAACCATTGACTATAGCCATTCAACATTAGTATAATTGAGAGTTATCAATTTTAACATTTATTAGACTTATTTATTAGACCAAAAAAAAAAATTTTGAAGTGAACTTAAAAAAAAAAAACCTTTACATAAACCCATTATTTTCCTGCGCCCTCCAGCAAGCAGGAAATACACAGAAATAAATAAAGCTATTAAACACTAAATACTAAATGAAATACAGATGAATCCTTAAAGCTACAAAAGTTATTGAGTTCCTCTTTTTTTAATCACAGCATCTAGGTTATTAGGTTGTTTGGCTGCTATTACTTTAAGAGCTGCCGCTGCTGAACGTGACACAGATATGACACGCATACTTTGTTTCATTTGCACTTTAATATTAAATGATACAGGCTACAGTGTGCTCCACCGCATTTGTGCATGCAATTAAAGCGTGCATGCTACGAGCACAGTATAACGGCTGACAGGACAGGTGAATTCTATATGTCAGGTTTTTAATGAAATATGGCCTGACAACATCTCATCTGACTGCAGTTCACTGTCATTCCACTGAAGCTCCCTCGTCACCTGTACATCTTTCGCGCTTGTTTGAATTGTGCCTGGCGCTGAAGTGAAGTTGGAGTGTGTGTCGGAAAAGCCTACCGTTTGATGTGGTCGTAAAGACATTCTATGACTAAAAAAAGCACACACTTTTTTTCAAGAAAAAAAGAGACAGAAACAGTTGTGTTTTTTTTTAACACCATTAAACTGGAAAACTTAATCGCCTGTGTTAACCTGCTGATTTTGACAGAGCTAGTAAAAAGCTACAAAAGTGTAGAACATGTATGCTTTTAACCAGTGTTGAGGGTAACGCATTACAAGTAATGTGAGTTACGTAATCAGATTACTTTTTTCAAGTAACTAGTAAAGCAACATTACTTTTTTAATTTACAAGAAAATGTCCGTTATGCCAGTTACTTTTTGTTTCCTTTATGTATTTAATACCATTTTAGTAATCAATCATGCTACATTTGTGCTTTGTTTTTCGTCTTATTGCTAAAGAGTATTGAAATTCCTTTTCCTACAGTTCTACTGTACAGACGTGAATTTACTTTTCCTGCAGCCTTAGGCTTATTCATTTCACTTTTTGGTGGCTTTTACATTTTTATATTAAAAACAAACAAGCAAACCCTCATCAGATTATGATGAATGACATGTACAGTAAAGTCAACATGATTTTATTTCTCAGACATATTTCTGAGTAAAACAAGATAATCAGAAAGAAATGTAGAACTATAGATTTTGTCCATCAGTTTTTGATCTTCAAATTTTGTGCTGTAAAATGTAAAAGTGAATTTACTTTTCCTTCGGCTTTAGGCTTATTCATTTCACTTTTTGGTGTGAAAGGGCTTTTACATTTGCTAAAAATGTTACTTTTTATATTAAAAAACAAACATGCAGATTTAAAAAATAACACAAAAGTAACATAACGCATTCATTTCCCTAAAAAGTAACAAAATTTTTTAGGGAGTGACGCAATATTGTAATGCATTCATTGGCATAACCGGGATAAGCCAGATCACTTTTCTTCTATAGTTCAGACATTTCTTCCCTCCATGTTTTTGTGTCATTTAGGTGACTGAGCACATCTTGCCATAATAAATCTAATTCAGATCTATATCTTCTTATCACAATGAGGACAGGCCGTTTAAATTCCTACCACAGTGTTGCCCTGATCTGCACCACGGGCCGCCAATCGAATGTGGCATTTCTCAGAATGATATTACATGATTAAACAAAGATAGCTGAGATGAAAGAAAATCTCTCCGTCCAGACCACCTTATCGTCCAATAAAACTCCAATCATTTTGTCACGCGGACACACACCCTGGAACGAAATGGCAGTCCCTGGTCTGCGACGGTGCAGCTGAAGGCTGGATGTAATTCATGGCTGTAATTTGAGCACAAGGCGTGAGGTGAAGTGACGTGTGGGGCGGTTGGGCTGGTGAAGGGGTTTTGGACTGCCGTCCCTGCCCTGCAGGGGAGCTGAGGGGACCTCCACGCCACACACGGCTATATTCCACCCAAATTAGATTGGGTCTGTCCCTGTGCTGCATCGCCTATCATGACTTCTCAGAGGCAAATTGGATTTGCAAGGGCTGCTGGAGAGGCTATCCAGAGCACGATCTTCCGATAGCAACTCTAAACCATGTTAACTAGACACTAAAGCGTGTCAGCGCGGCCGCTGGTGCCACAGCACACACACATTTATTTTTCTGCTTTTTTTTCCACCCTTCTCACGGCTGTTTTTTTATTCGCTGTTTATTGTCTAACATGCTTTCTGAAGGATTCAAAAAAATTGAGAGCCGCAATTATTACTTATTGTCCATTGTCACTGAAAATATTAATGTACTATCTAAAATATATTTGTGACCCTGGACCACAAAACCATAATGGTCAGTTTTTTGAATATGATTTATACATCATCTGAAAGCTGCATATATAATCTTTCAATTAATGTATGGTTTGTTAGGATACAACTATTTGAAAATCTAGAATCTGAGTGTGCAAAAAAACAAGATATTGAGATTGTGTTTAAAGTTGTGCAAATGAAGTTCTTAGCAATGCATATTACTAATTAAAAATTAAATTTTGATATATGTACAGTAGGACATTTACTAATTATTTTCATGGAACATGATCTTTACTTAATATCCTAATGATTTTTGGCATAAAAGAATAATCAATAATTTTGACCAATACAATCTATTGTTGGCTATTGCTACAAATACCAGGGTCACATTTATTAAATATTATTGCAAAATTAAAATAAAAAATTCTATACAATCAATGTTTGTTTAAATAAACATTTTTTTATAATATATATTTATTGTCCTTATGACACACAATTGTGAGTAAATTGAGAGAATTTATTAGTTATAAATGTTATTAATTAGCTATAATTGTTACTTATTGTCCATGAAAATTGTATTTAATGTATTATTCTAAAATATATTTATTTCAATTATAATTATTTTGATATATTATTTAATTATAATATTAAATATTTTATATAGTTAATAAGCGTTTAAAAATAAATGTATTTTAATTTTTAATATTATATATTTGTTGTCTTCCTGGCACAGAATTGTGAGTAAATTAACAATTTATTAGCCATAAATGTTATTATTTATTAGCTGTAATTGTTACTTATTGTCAATGAAAATGTTAATGTATTATTTTAAAATATATAATTTTTTATATTATATTAAACATATTATTTTTTATATATTTATTGTCCTCATGGCACATAACTATGAGTAAATTGAAATTTATTAGCTATAATTGTTATTTATATATACATATATATACTTTTGCTACACTTGCTACACAATGAATTTTGAAAATTTAACGACCATGAAAATAAATTATCATGTAAATTATTATATATTTGTATTAATATCTATTTCTAATATATCATCATGTTAAATAGTTGATATATTTTGCATTTATAAATTTGTATTTTTTTTACATTTATATACTATTCATTACTTATTTATTATTATTGATTTATTATTTTATATTGCCTTATGGGATTTAATCATTTGGCTGCTTTGTTTATTTTTTTTTTGTTTTTTTGTAGCATCATATTAAGACTAGTCACTGCTATATGCATTTGACGTCGGAGAATAGTAATTTTGAACCTGTTCGACTTGTAACAGAATTAATGATGTTCCTGTGATCCGCACTGTTTTAAATGACTTGAGCCGCAACCGCAAAGCAGAACTCTGCAGTTAAAAAGAAAATGAACAATGTCCATCGCTGAGTCCAAAGGACAGAGTTTGTCATTGCTTGCATAAAGGTTGTGGCCGTCGCCCGGGACAGTTGACGGGTCGCTGCGCCCATGGCCGTGGCAGTGATTGAGCGGGTCCCAGGAAGATGGAGTGATCGGTGGAAGATAGATGAGAGGAGGAGAGACGGACCGAGTGTCTGTTGTCTCAACTGTCACAGCGCAAGGTTAATAATGCCGGAGTGGATGCGGTCGAGATTCAATTCAAACTAGTTACATTTTTGCTTTTGTTTTAGAAAACGTGACGGTCATAAAATATGACCAGCACACAAGCTCAAGGCTTTCTTGTACTGTTTCAGAGTAAACAATGCATGCATGTGTGCTATGAATGTGAACAACGTACATTCAGCTTTAGGTTACTATAGAAGAACCATATGTTTAATAATTATGCAAATGATCTAAATGACTTTTTTTTAATGTATGTATTCTCTCTCCGTACAGTTAAGACACTTGGGTAACGATGAAGTGCACATTGTGTGGTCCGAGCACTCGCGGGACTACCGGAGAGGCATCATTCCTACTGAGTTTGGAGACGTGCTCATCATCATTTATCCGATGAAGAACCACATGTACAGTATCCAGATCATCAAAAAACCAGAGGTGAGCTGTAACTAGAGATCAAATACAAATACAAATACACTGCAATAAACATACTTAGATTATTTTGTCTTGTTTCCAGTCAAAATATCTAAAAATTCTTAAATCAGGAAGGATTTTCTAGACGAGTAGAAATTATAGTTTGGTTTTCAGAAAAAAGAAGTAGGAATTAAGTGAGTTTTTACTTACCCCATTGGCAGATTATTTTGCTTGTTTCAAGCAAAAGCTCATTTAACTTTGACTCTTTTTTTTTTATGAAAACAAGACAATAAGTTTTACTAGAATTGTCTAGAAAATCCTTGATTTAAGAATTTTTATATATTTGGCTGGGGGAAAAAAAGAAACAAGAAAAGCATTTTTTTGCAGTGTAATTTTATGAATTTATTTTTTTTTTATATTTTTAATTCGTTCAAATAGATTTGTAAAACAAAAAAAAGCATCTGACTTTATTAGAAAACTTTATTTGGGAGTAAAAGTCCAGTATATGATGACATGTATAAGTATACAATACTGTTAAAAAATTTAGGGTCCATAAGATTTTTATTTATTAATTTATGTTAATGAATTAATATTTGTATTCATCAAGGAGGCATTTGATTATTCAAAATACAGTAATTTTTAAAAGTTAATAATACAAATAATGATTTATTTTTTATTTATTTATATACATTTACAGTTGAGGTTAAAAGTTCACATACACCTTGCAGAATCTGCAAAATGTTCATTATTATAAGTTGTTGTTTAGTGATAATTGCTAATGAGTCCCTTGTTTGTCCTGAACCGTTAAACTGCATGCTGATGAAAAGTTCTTCAGGTCCCACGATTTCTTTGATTTTTCAGCATTTTTGTGTATTTGTACCCTTTCCGACAATGATTTTGAGATCCATCCTTTCATACTGAGGACAACTGAGGGACTCATATGCAACTATTACAAAAGGTTTAAACACTCACTGATGGTCCAGAAGGAAACACAATGCATTAAGAAACGGGGTGAAAACTTTTTACATTTGAATATCAAGGTAAATTTAACTTATTTTGTCTTCTGGGAAACATGCAAGTATCTTCTGTAGCTTCTGAAGGGCAGTACTAAATGGAAAAAGTGATATTTAGGCAAAATAAGAAAAATGGAGACATCTTCATTCTGTTAAAAAGTTTACACTCCTGGCTCTTAATGCATCGTTTTTTCTTCTGAAGCATCAGTGAGCATTTGAACCTTCTGTAATAGTTGCATGAGATTCCCTCATTTGTCCTCAGTGTGAAAAGATGCATCTCAGAATCATACAGTCATTGTTGGAAAGGGTTCAAACACACAAAAATGCTGAAAAAACTGAATTTGTTGGACCTGAAGGATTTTTCTGAAGAACAGCAAGGCAGTTTAATTGTTCAGGAAAAACAAGGAACTCATGAACAACTATCACTAAACAATAAAAAAAAACAGCTTTGGATCATTCATGTAACAACATTCTATTAAGAAGGACATGTGACACATTATTTTTAATACTTTGACACTTTTAAGTGTTTTGAGCAAATTGTCTGAACGGACCTGTAGACTTAATGTATTCGAATTCCCTGAAACCCTTGTCCATACTTTAATGGGAAAAAACGATTTTAATGGCTACTGAACAGAGAAATCGGTATACAGTAAAGCAGAGATGTTTGTTTGTGCATCACATCCATTTGTTTTTCTGTAAATGAGCTCAGTGTTTGGTACAGGAGACAGTGGAAGCAAATCTGTCTTTGGGCACTACCAGCCATTGCTTCCTGCTCAGTTATGTCAGGGCTAATTGAATGAATGGGATTCTCAGAATCGAATTCCGCTGTGGAGATGGATCCGAGACGAGAGGCTCAGTCTTTCATGCAGTCTGAGGAAATGTAGAAAGATGGAGAGATAAAGAAAGACGAGGCCTGGCTTTTATGAAAGTCCATTTAGACCCCATTTCAGTGCATGAGGGCTATTCACTGTCTCTTTTCTGCTTAATGTCAGAGATTTTTTTATGTAACAGGCTGAAATACGTCGGAGGTTTTGACATTTCCATGCCTCCTTTTATTTGAAGGATAAAGCTAGCTTATATGTTGAGCAAAGGCCTGTTCACAAAAAGTATGATGCAACTACGTATTTGCAAACAATGTTTTACACCAAAACTATTCATTCTGAAAACAAAAGTTGACCTTGATAAAATTATTGGTATCTGAAAAATAAAACCACTACCATTATGGAGTTTGGGGTCAGTAAGATACTTTTTTTCAGCAAAGATGCATTCAGTTTATATCAATATGAACGGACCTTTAATGTTAGAAAAAAATTCTAATAAATGCTGTTCTTTTAAACTTTGTTCATCAAATAATCCTAAAAAGTATCACATTTTCCACAAAAATATTAAGCAGTACTTAAACAGAATGTTAGAATGATTTCTGAAGAATCACGTGACACTAAAAATTGAAGTAATGTTTCAGCTTTGCATCACAGGAATAAATGGCATTTTATAATATATTGCAAAAAAAAAACATTTATTTTAAATTGTACTAATATTTCACAGTATTATTTTTTTTTATGCATTTCTGTATTGATTTTTTTTCAGCCTTGATCAGCTTCATTTAAAAACATTAAAATATCTTAGGGACCCCAAACTTTTTTTAAAAAGTACTGTATAAAATAAAATGGATCAGAATAAAAAACAGACCATCACTATACAATATTTCAGACTCTGTGTGAAGGGGTTTATAAAGATTCATTGTTTCATTTTATAATCTTGTCATGCACATTTTTCATGCTGAAAATGTGGACTTATGTGAGTGTGAATAGACCTTAATACTGATTGAAATGTGTGTTTTGTTCCTGCTTGAAGCTTCTCACATTTTGCTCTTCACAGGCCATTAAGTGCTCATATATCATGTCATCTCACTTTCCACAGGTGCCGTTCTTCGGTCCCTTGTTTGATGGAGCCATAGTGGATGGAAATATCTTACCCACGGTGGTGCGAGCCACGGCCATCAACGCCAGCAGAGCTCTGAAATCCCTCATCCCTCTTTACCAAAATTTGTATCCTTTTCCCAGACTTTAACGAGTGCACACGTGTGCTTTTGCCATGTTTAAGGAGGCAGAAGCCTATTATTATTGTTCTTACAGCCCGCTTGGTTGGTTTTCAGCTTTCTCCTCCTGCCGTACAGACCTGGCTTGTGTATGTACAGATTGACTTGTGAGCGGTCAGGTTGGGCTCTGACGGGGGCAGGTAGAGCCGCTCGATAATTATTGATGTCTTATTTCTCAGCTCTGCACATGTAGAGCACCGCTCTCTGCTCGCACAGTCAGGCGGGTGATGGATTCTGATCACTCCTCAGTGCCTGCTAACCGTGATGCACAGCCATTTGCTTTTGAAATGCTTCTCTGGCAATTTGGTGTTCTTTTCTGTCTCTTTTTCCTCTGTCACACGATCTGAACCACTGCTCTTGTACTTAATCGTATTTTTTTTCAACTGCTTTTTAGGTACATACACAACTTACGGTGTCTCTTAAAATAAGCTTAAATAGTAGTAGTTTTAGTTTGCTTACCTTTACATAGTTACTAGGGCTGTCAAAGTTGATGTGGAAAAAGTAAACCTGAAATAAGTTTTTATAAATCAAACCTACATGAAACCATCATTTGCATTTACCATTTTTAAAAGAAGACCTTTCACAAATGGACTGCAGTTTGATCAAAAATACAATAAAAACAGTCATATTGTGAAATACTATTACAATTTAAAATAACCGTTTTATATTGTAATATATTTAAAATGCAATTTTCACCAGCATTTCTACAGTCTTCAGTGTCACATGATCCTTGGGAAATGTTTCCTTCAGAAATCCTTAAGAAATTAAACACATTTTATATACAGGTGCATCTCAACAAATTGGAATGTTGTGGAAAAGTTCATTTATTTCAGTAATTCAACTCAAATTGTGAAACTTGTGCGTTAAATAAATTCAGTGCATACAGACTGAAGTAGTTTAAGTCTTTGGTCCTTTTAATTGTGATGATTTTGGCTTACATTTAACAAAAACCCACCAATCTCAACAAATTAGAATACTTCATAAGACCAGTAAAAAATTAATTACTGCCTCAATTCGGCGTGGCATGGAGGTGATCAGTCTGTGGCACTGCTGAGGTAGTATGTAAGTCCAGATTTCTTTGACAGTGGCCTTCAGCTCATCTGCATTTTTTGGTCTCTTGTTTCTCATTTTCCTCTTGACAGTACCCCATAGATTCTCTGTGGGGTTCAGGTCTGGTCAGTTTGCTGGCCAGTCAAACACACCATGGTCATTTAACCAACCATTGGTGCTTTTGGCAGTGTGGGCAGGTGGCAAATCCTGCTGGAAAATAAAATTAGCATTTTTAAAAAGCTGGTCAGCCGAAGGAAGCATGAAGTGCTCTAAAATTCCTTGGTAAACAGGTGCAGTGACTTTGGTTTTCAAAAAACCCAGTGGACCAACACCAACAGATGACATTGCACCCCAAATCATCACAGACTCTGGAAACTTAACACTGGATTTCAAGCAACTTGGGCTTTGAGCTTCTCCACCCTTCTTCCAGACTCTAGGGCCTTGGTTTCCAAATGAAATACAAAACTTGCTCTCATCTGATAAGAGGACTTTGGACCACTGGGCAGCAGTCCAGTTCTTCTTCTCCTTAGCTCAGGTAAGACACCTCTGATGTTGTCTGTGGTTCAGGAGTGGCTTAAGAGGAATACGACAACTGTAGCCAAATTCCTTGACACATCCTTGGTTCCTTGGTTCTTGATGCCTTGACCCCAGCCTCAGTCCATTCCTTGTGAAGTTCACCCAAATTCTTGAATCAATGTTGCTTCACAAACCTCTCAAGGCTGCGGTTCTCTCGGTTGGTTGTTCATCTTTTTCTTCCACATTTTTCCCTTCCACTCAACTTTCTGATAGCATGCTTGAATACAGCCAGCTTCTTTGTGAACAGACAGCTTCTTTGTCAATGAATGTTTGTGGCTTACCCTCCTTGTTAAGGGTGTCAGTGATTGTCTTCTGGACAACTGTCAGATCAGCAGTCTTCCCCATGATTGTGTAGCCTAGTGAACCAAACTGAGAGACCATTTTGAAGGCTCAGGAAACCTTTGCAGGTGTTTTGAGTTGATTAGCTGATTGGCATGTCACCATATTCACCATAATTTGTTGAGATAGTGAATTGGTGGGTTTTTTTTAAATGTGAGCCAAAATCAACACAATTAAAAGAACCACAGACTTAAACTACTTGATTGAATTTATTTAATATACGAGTTTCGTATATATATATGAGAGAGAGAGAGAGAGAGAGAGAGAGAATATATATATATATATATATATATAATTGAATATATATATGTGTGTGTGTGTGTGTGTGTGTGTGTAATGTAATTGATATATTTAAAATATTATATTATATATTACTGTAATCTAATATATTATAATATAATATCATAATTTATTAATGTTTATTATTAATAATACTGCATTTTTATTTACTTGATTATGCTTGTTTCTATTTTGATTTAGTTTCTCATCTAATTCTGATCCTTTTTAATGCTGCATTAAATTATAAGATTAATTGCAATTTCTACATCTAAATAAATTGACAGCCCTAAAAATTAGTGGTGCTTAGTTATTAGTATTGCTCATGTTTTTTTAAGCGATTGGACTGGAAAGTGGGAAAAATCCTGTCGTTTTACATTGAAGCCTATATCCAGAGACCAGAATGTCATTGATGGTTGACACTTTTGACCCTCAAAGTAACATAATTTTGTCGTAAAACAAGCAATTTTTTTAAAGCAAGGTTGAAGGCCTTCGGTCAGAATGAGACAAACAGCCTGGATTTGAACTTGTAAGCAACAACCACCCATCATGATTTTTGCATGGTCAAGTAACACTATAAAAATCTAGTTTCTTTTGCTTTGACAGTCTGCTTTTTGTCCGAAAACAGTTATTTCTAAATGACTACAGCCGCTGTATGCTTTAGATAATGTTCAGTATCCAAACCTTTCCAAGTCCAAATCCAGCCTGTCTCGTTGGCACCAAAGACCTTTAACCTTTCTTTAAGAGCGCTCTTTTCTTCTCAAAGAGATGCTACTTCCCGAAAACAAAGCGAAAGTCGGTGAGGAGGGGAGAGAAAGAGAGAGAGAAAAGGGGGGGAAAGCGATTCTCATCTGCCATGTCCTCCAAGCCAGAGAGATTGTTTGGCTCAGCTTGAGTCTTTCGCTCGCAGCAATCTCGCCCATCTGTGTGCCTGCGCGGAGCTCGATAGTGGACTGAGCTATTGATTGGCGTGAGCCGCACAGGTCGATGCTCCTGACAGCCTGAATTACAGTAATCTGTCATTATCGACGGATGTCTCTCCAAACCTTTTCTCTCTCTCCGTCTTTCTCTTGGTCTGTTTTTCTTTCAGTCTGATTCCCTTTATTTTGAAACTATCCCTCCCTCTTTTTTTCCTCTTTCTTTGAGCACCCTCGCACCTTCTTTCTTCTGTCCTGTGCGAATAATTGATGACTGTGAGGGATGGATGGCAGGCTAGTAGTGATTAGAAGATCTATGTGCCAGACGAGCTGCTCTCCTACGATGAAATCGGGCCGTGCGACTGTGAGGTCCCCAGGGATGCGAGGAAGGAAGTCACAGTATCTCCTGCTTACCTGTTGATGGTGCCGCCACATGCAGTCATTGCCGAGAGAGAGATAGAGAAAGTGATGTAACCTAATTGTCCCTCTAACATCCTCGTATCTCTGAATCAATCACTAACGGCGGTGTGGTGTAGTAGTTAAAGTGCAGAGCTAGTAAAGCTGCTGGTTTAGTCCCCATTAGGAACTAGTCATGAACCATCATCAAATTTGTTCCACTCACACTCATATTAAAAGTCCTAAATCATAGGATATCTAGAATTTTAGGGCTGGGTATATATTTATATTTAAATTCACAAGCTCTCAATTTGATTCAGTTTGGTTTAATTCTGAGTTTTAGTAATTTTTTGTTAGAATTTAAATCTAATCAAATCTGGAAAACTCTGGAAAAATTTGGAAAAAAATTGGAAATTTTTCAAATTCACAAGCTCTCAATTTGATTCAGTTCGGTGCAATTCTAATACTTTGCCAGTTCTGTATGATTCACTAAAAGAACAGGGTGATTCATTTCAGGATTCAGTCTATGCTGGTCACACTAGAAGTCATTTGTTCATGAATTATTCTAGATTTGAACATGCTGTGTGTTTTTAATTCATTAGAAGAAGTGACTCAGAAGAGTGTATTTAGATTTAGGCTATACTGGTCATGCTATATGTTTTTAATTCACTAAAAGAATCGAATCACAAGAGTAATTCATTTCAGGATTTAGGATGCAGTCATGTGTTTATGAATCAGTAGAAGAACCATCTCCTAAGAGTCAGTTGTTCTTGATTTACGCTACATTGGTCGTGCTGTATGTTTTCAATTCACTGAAAGAACCGTCTCATAAGAGTATAATATTTTTGGTTCACTAAAAGAATCAAATCATAAGAGTAATATATTTCAGGACTCTGGCTACGCTGTTGGTGAGTTTTTGAATCACTAAAAGAACAAGCTTCTAAGAGCCATTTGTTAATGAATTACGCTACATTGGTCCTGCTGTATGTTTTCAATTCACTGAAAGAACCGTCTCATAAGAGTCTCTCGGTTTGGGTTTAGATTACTCTGATTATGTTGTTTGTTTTTGGTTCACTAAAAGAACTGACTCAAGAGTCATTAATTTTGTGATTGACGATAAACTGGGTTGCACTATACAATCTATACAATGTGTTATTTAAGAAGATACATTAAAGAAGTGTATTACATTTTAGGATTTAGGATTTGTTTTTGGTTTACTAAAAGAACCACTAAAATCCACTAAAAAAAATGGAATCATAAAAGTAGTTAATTTAAGGATTCTGGCTACGTTGATCATGTTTTTATGAATCACTAAAAGAACCAGCTGACAAGAGTCAGTTGTTCATGATTTATGCTACATTGATCATGCTGAATGCTTATAATTTATTAGAGGAACTGACTCATGAGAGTCTATTCTTTTGGATTTATATATAATATTTTTGGTTCACTAAAAGAATCAAATCATAAGAGTAATATATTTCAGGACTCTGGCTACGCTGTTGGTGAGTTTTTGAATCACTAAAAGAACAAGCTTCTAAGAGCCATTTGTTAATGAATTATGCTACATTGATCACACTGAATGTTTTAAATTCACTGAAAGAACTGGCTCTTAGGAGCCAGTCTACCATTTTGGATTTAGGCTACACTGGTTGTGCTGTTTGTTTTTGGTTCACTAAAAGAACCAAAGGAGTCATTTATTTGGGATTCCATTTACATTGGTAGCACTATACAGTATGTGTTATTTAAGTAACCAAAAGAACCGGCTCAATAGAATATTCTGTTTTGGGATTTAAGCTATACTGGTCATTCATTTAGTGAATAGGACTGCACTGGTTGCATTGTTAGTCATTCACATAGTTTGGGTTGATTTGTGTAATTTGAAAAAAGTAAAATAAGTATGCATGGAAAGAACACATTGGCTTTTAAGTCTTTTTCATCTATAATCAAGCTTATTTTCTTCCACCTGAATTGCTTTCCATGCTGAGCCTCAGTTTACCACCTTTAGTTTCATAGAAAAACTAAATTAGATTTGGTCTGAATACACACATCAGGTGCTGCTTTTGCTGAGGAGGTCCTCATTTAGGAATGGTTAAATGATGCACCAACTGACGCATGATCACAGTAGCCGCTCTTTAACTCAGCAGAGACATGCATTGAGGTAAATGATCTAGATTTAAGAAAGACAGACCAGCATTTTCATTTTATACAGAGTCCGCAGTAAGCTTTTGTCAAGTAATGTCAAAACAACATCTTTTTATCCCTAAGTTCTGCCTTGAAACTCTATGAACTTTTTCATTCACAGTTCTTCCTTTTTTCATCTCTTCTCTTTTCTCATTCTGTAAGCCAACACGCCTCAACCTCTCTTGTGCCTGACTCTAAGTTCCAGTTCCTTCTCTTGGCCCCGGGCTGCGTCCATCTGCCTCCCCGCGCACTGATCCCTCATTCGGCATGACTGTGAAATTAGGGCCTGGAATGGAGAGAAAGGGGCCTCTTTGGTCTTAATGTCTATTGGAGGGAAAGGGGAAAAAACAGCAGATAGCAGGTAGCTGGCGTGGGTCAGTGTTATGAATGCTGGGCAGACAAAATAACAGGGTTAAACCACAGATAGCACAGGAGTAATCCAAAGGGCCATGTGTGGAAAAAGAGCCGAGCTCGGGGCCTTCCAAGCAGCCTTAGTCTCCGAGGGCACCATGTTGGGTCTGAGTGATAAAATGTTCTGGGCTGCCATATGTGGAAGTGTGTGTGTGTGTGTGTGTGTGTGTGTGTTTTGAACACCCCACTTCGATTAGAGCTAGTTGACCTGTCTCGCCCCCAGGCTAGCGGATCGCTACAGCTGTTAGTCTTCTTGTAACGCATCCTGGAATGAAGTGGATCTAGATCTCGTCCTTCAAGCCCCGGTTGCACGGAGAGAGAAACCCACATTATCTGATCCGTCTGGCTCACGTCTGCGAGTTGGCCAGGGGGAGATTGGGTGTTTTTGGCTTGGACCCGATGAAAAAAAAACACGTAAGTCTAAGAGTCACGGCCATCTTCCATCTGTCAGTGGTCGATTGGGACGCAGGGGGAGAGGAGGGGACGTGCTAAGCGGCTTCCCTATTGGCCGTGCCAGTCCAGTGGTGTGTGTGGGACCGTTCCAGCTCCGGCGTGACAGCGGGGGCAGGCCCGCTGGCTGCTGATTGGCAGCGATAAGTGCCGGGCTGCTGGGGTCAGCATATGGCAGGGCGTGATAGCGGAGAGAGTGGAAGAGCTTTGGGTCATAGCCTCCTTCCTTCTGACACTGGCTTTTCCAAAGGCAACCGAGCTGATGGAAGCAGCAGGCCAGCGCTTCCCCTTTTGTCCCCATGCTTGAGCGGGCCGCACACACACACACATTCAGCGTAGCCACAGCCAAACGCCTAACGGGCAGCGCTGCCACACACTGCCAGCTCTCACAATGGGCCCTATTGTGTCCCAGTAACAACGTGGTTTGCTGGTGTGTGTGTGTGTGTGTGTGTGTGTGTGTGAAGGGGGATGGAAGGTTGCGCTATTCACTAATTGTCCCATCAATGGTGAAAAAGAGGGTGGAACAGATTAAGAAGCGGGGGTGGGGAGGGCCAAGATGGTTTGGGGTATTGGTGGGGTCAGTGCTTAATTGCTTTTGCAGTTTTTTTTTCTCTCTCTGTTTGTATTTCTCTTTTTAGTGCATTAGTAATTGCACAAGCGGCACCCGTCGCTGTTGTTTTTTTCCAGCACAGTTCACCTCAGTGGCATTAATATGTCTATCAATCACTGAGCCACTCCTCCCAACTTCTCTCCTGTTTTGACCTGTTAGCACTGACAGCTTCATCGGCTTCAGACTTTCCAGTCAGTCAAACACAGTCAGTGTGTGTGAATGAGTGAGGTGCAGGGTGTGTTAACAAAAAAAAAATGTTGTTGTGTGGCCCCCTCCGGCTCGGGATAGATTGGTAAACAACAAGCTCCCTGGGGGTGCATGGCGATGGGGAATGTGGGTCTGACTCTTACGAAGTGTTTAGGATGCGCTGCAGGCTTCTCACATGGAGTTTGTGGTTAGTGTAGCAGAGACACATGTCTGTCTATATTTCTTTATATCGTTCTGTCTATCATTTGTCCATTTGTCTGTATGTCTATCATTCTGTCTATCATTCTATCTGTCTGTCATTCTGTCCATCATTTTATCTATGTTGTTCTGTCATTCGTTCAACCGCTATATCTGTTGTTTTGTCTGTCTCCCTGTCTATCGTCTGCCTGTCTGTCATTCTGTTGTTCTGTCGCTCTATAGTTTTTTCTTCCATTCTTTTGTTTTATAATTTTGTCTTTGTTTATATCATCTATCTTTCTTTCATTGTTGTTCATTCTCTTTCATTTTGGTGTTTGCTCTATCTATCCACTTACCTAGTTATCATTCTATCTATTATTCTATCGTTTTGTTGTTCTATCACTTGATCGTTCTATTGTTCTATTTTTATCTATCGTTCTATCATTCTGTCTGTTGTTCTCTCTCTCTCTCACTCTCTGTTTATCTGTGTATCGTTCTGTCGTTTTATTGTTCTACCTATTGATCATTCTATCTATCGTTCTATCGCTCTGCCGTTCTATCGACTAATCGTTCTATCTATCCATCTTTCGATCTATCGTTCTATCATTATATCGTTGAATCTGTCGTTCTCTCATTCTCATTCTATCTCATTATCTCGTTCTGTTCTATCTATCGTTCTCTGTCGTTCTATCATTCTATCAATCATTATCATTCTATCGTTCTATAGTCATTTATATAATAATCATTTGTCTGTTCTATCTGTCATTCTCTTATTCTGTCTGTCTATCATCTATCGATCGTTCTATTGTTCTATCTGCCGTTCTATCACTCTGCCGTTCTATCGACTAATCGTTCTATCTATTTATCTGTCTGTCTGTAGTTCTGTCTGTCTTTCTGTCTGTTACATGCATTTCCATATTAGTTCTATTAATTTTTTTATTAGTTTTATGAAATGACTTTTTTCAGTGACTTGTAACAGATGTCTTTGGAATAATGGTATAAAAAAATCATAGCATAATCAATAGCATTAGCATAAAAAGAAATCATACAGTCACTTATTTTTAGGGTAGGTGGAATTTTTTGAAAGTGTCTAGAATTGCTCAATTCTACCTGAATAAAGGCCTACATAAAAATAAAAAAGTAATAAAAAATCTTCACATCTGGCTAGGTTTTGACTGGTAGAGCTGTGAAGATTATCCACAGAATTGGATAATAATGTATTATTTTATTTAAATGTTGCATGTTTGTCCATCTGCGCATCAAAACCTGCTGAAACATGTTAGAAGATAAACACTCCTTCTGCAAATTCAGATCTCGACCGTTTTTGCAAAGCTAAATGTGATTTAAAGAATTAATAGCCATGGCATTTGAAAGCCGTGGTGAAAAATCTCCACTCTCAGTGGAACCACAAAATCAGGTTACTGTTTAAAAAAGACATGCACGGGAGGCAGATGGCAAGCCCACCTTCACTCATTCATACTAATCAGGACTGCCACGTACGTGTAGCTCGATGTACACGCAGCCCTCTCTGATAGCATTAGCGCTGACTTGCGCATCGTGAATGTTAAATAAATGTTGCATTTGCAACAGCAGCACGCACATCACTTTCCCCCTGGGGCGCGGGGACAGGACGCAGGGCGATAAATCGGGCCGGCCGCTCTCGGGGCTGTATTTCATGAGCCCTTCAATTTGGTTTCAGCCGAGATTAATAGGAGAGGCTGTGATGCTGGAGCCCAGGCCCAGATCAGTGTCTCGGAGCCCCAGGCAACGGTGCATTAGCCTGGGCTATCTCTCCTCTCATCTGCTTGTGCCACGCGGAGACATTGGCCGTAATGACGCGGCTATGGCAGCCAGCCGCAGCACCGTGCCTCGCTAATAAAATCACTGTTAGGGCCACGATATCAGCAGGCATCAGATGGAAAAATAAACCGATTAGCCTGCACTTCAGGGCACACATAGATTTCTGTAATTATACTCTGTAAAACTCCTCAAATTTGATTATTTGTGTGATGTTTTTCTCTGTCACTTTTCTGATCTCGTTCTCTTTCTCTCTCAGTGTCTCCAGCGTCAGTGCCGATGTATTTGTATTGGTAGACTTTGACTGCTCAGGTCTTCATTTTTAAGGTTTATATACTGAATGGTTTTGGTCAACACTTTGACATTTGTTTCAGATGTTTTCAGTGTAGATCTAATTAGATTGCTTGATCGAGATTAGTGTACACAATTTTAAAGGAATAGTTCACCCAAAAATTAAAATTTGCTAAAAAATTACTCTTTCTCAGGCCATCCAAGATGTAGATGAAATTGTTTCTTCACTGGAACAGATTTGAAAGAAATTTAGCATTATATCACTTGCTCACCAGTGGATCCTCTGATGTGAATGGGTGCCGTCAGAATGAGATTTCAAACGGCTGATAAAAACATCACAATAAAGAACTACACTAGAAGTGTGAATGCCTTAATGATAGTGTTGTTCCTCACAAACACTTAGAGTATTGATTCACGAGACGTTAATTGGATTATTATGAGGTTTTTATGAACTATTTGGACTTTCATTCTGACGGCACCCTTTTAAATTGGTGAACAAATGATGTAATGCTTAATTTCTTCAAATCTGTTCTGATGAACGAACCAACTCATCTACATCTTGGATGCTCTGAGGGTGAGTAAATCTTCAGCAAATTTCATATTTGGGTTACTATTTCTTTAAGCAGTGTGACTGAGACTGTATATCAGCTAAGTCATTTCTCACAGGGTTTGACAGACGTGTCCCGACAAAAGCACCTGTGGAGACCCTGCGGTTTGTGGTTTGAGTGAGCGGACTCTTCTGCGCGTATCCCACCGGGTTGTGTGTGAGGATACGAGAGCCGTTCGGCAGCCGGACAGTGGCTCTCTCTGTGGGGCTGCGGATCCTGCTCTGGGTTTCTTTTGAAAGGTGCCAATACTGTCCTACGGAGGAATTCTCAGCACAGATAATAACAGCCACACCATGTGGAGAAAATGACTGATCATGTGTGCAATTAAAATGAGGCTTGTGTGTGTGTGCGATTTGGGACAGTGTTCTCATCAGGCTCGTCAGTTACTGTGCTGTGTTAATTTGCAAGGCGAGAGCAGGGAATAGCTGTGCTCTCGGAGAGTGGAGATATTGGCCGTGTGTCATCCGTGCTGTCACACATCCGATTGTCCCAGAACTCTCAGATGAACTGATGTTTCCAGACACAAATGTCCTTCGAGATGCTGTGTTTTTATGTGTTCATGCTATATTTTCTGATTCATTTGGACATCAGTTCAGCATAATGAAAATGTTGTAGCCGAGCTCATGCACTGTTCAGAATTAAGAATGCCTTTTAAATTCCAATTGCGCTTCTTAATTTGAATTGTATTTTAATTGAGGTGGCAAATGGAATGCAGAATTAAATAAAAAAAAAATGCTGCTGGTTTCAGAGCAGAATGCAAAATGCGCTTCAATTGGCAGTGCTAAAACCGGCAGCGCATTGGCTGGCAAACCGCCAAAATATTGATTGCTGATTTTAGTTTTACAAGTGTGGAAAATTCATATAAAAATAACAAAGTTTAAAAAAATTAATAAAAATGAAAATATTAGCACTGTAATTTTAAGTTTACTATAAAATAATTGTGTTTTTATACTTATACTAGTATTTCCACACTTTATTCATTATTTTGTTTATAGATGTATTTTGAAAATTAACTAAATAAAGTGCAATAATACTATTATTAATTATTTAATTTATTGTATTTATATTTAATGGGTCACACTATGCAGTGTGTTTACCAAACCAGATCTTCAGCTCTCATGAGAACCAGACCGAAAAACTTATGTGCACCCCTGATTATTACAATTCAAATTAGTTGATTTTTATTTTAATACATTTGAAATGAATTTTATATGATGCAAAGCTGAATTTTCAGCATCATTACTCCAGTTTTCAGTGTCACTTGATCCTTCAAATCATTCAAATATGCTAATTTGGAGCTCAAGAAATATTTCTTATTATTATTAATGTTGAAAACAGTTGTGCTGCTTAATAGTTCTCTGGAAACTGTTATGTTTTTTTAAAGATTCATTGATATATATAAATTTTTTTTTTCATTTACTTTGAAAATAGAATCATTTTGTAACATTATAAATGTTTTTAATTCGTTGTGACACTGAAAAATCCTACTGACCCCAAACTTTTTGAACTGTAATTGACATTTCATCATATTTTTGTGGTCCAGGATGGAGAAAAACTGAATTTCCATCTGTGTTGAAATTCTTTAAATTACAGTCAGTAAATTCCTTTTTCCGTTCAAATTCCAATTTAGATTCCAATTCCAACTTCTCGTGGGATGTGGCCAATTCAATTCAAATTCACACTCATGAATTAAAAGGGAGCCAATTCTTTAAGTTTTCACCATGGTCATTATAACAGCGGTTCTGGTGTCTCTGAGGTCATTGGCGTCTGCCTAAGTGGTCGCCAGACACCATGTTGTCATAGAGGAGTTGTTGGGGTCAAGGTGACTGACATGACTTTGACATCGTGAAAAGCTGCAACTCTTTTCTAGAGGCGTGCTTCCGTTCTGCTGTCGGCTTTCGAGAGGGGGAGGGAACGAAAATCGAGGGTAGCAGGAGTGATCAATTTGGAGGCTATCAGCACCAGCATGTTCGGAGTGCTGAATTAACACACCACCAGGGACTGTTCCTGGAGCCCACCACGAGCCCTTCACTCCTAATGTGCTAACAAGCTCACTTTTGCTGTCTCTTCAGTGGCAATTTCTCTCTTTCCTTCCAGAGCCCAGGAGTTCAGCACGGTGACAATGAAAAGCTCCGTAGGAGCGGGGGAAGAGGCCAGGAGTATTTTTTCCCCCCTTCTGCCTTTCATCCACAGGGAAAATGAGTTTCTGGTAATGCACAAAAGGCTCTTTTTTATCCTCCTCTCCTCTTCTAGCATGTGATGCTAGAGAGGGCGCGAGAACCCGGCACGCACTCTCTTAAAAGGACTTTCTCCTTTTTAACAAGCCGTCATAAAAAAAACACCACCCATCAAAAATTCAATTACAGTGGATGCAAGGCCCGGGTTATTTGGGTGAATACATGGCGCAAAAGAAGAGAGAAGGGAGAAAAGAAGAACTGTTTTTCCCTTTACCTCTCTCTTTGTGACACACAAAGAGCATCTGAAGTCAACAGCGGAGAGGATTTGTTGTCTTGGTGACAGGGTGGCATTAGAGGCTCATCTCAGGTTCAGGATTGTGACCACATGTTGGGCGGCTCTGAGAGGGCTATTAAGACGCACAGCGGTGCTGCTCACGCTCTGCTCTCGCTATTTGGAACTATCGGACTATCGGCATAAAATCTGGTTCAATTTTCAGCTTATTCTGGCCATGAGGCATGTACGTAGCAAAGTTGTAGTCAGGACTAGACCCTGTTTAAAATCCAGATCTTGACTTATATCAGACAATTAAAGACCATGACTAGACCCCTCAGTGTTTTTGGTCTAAAAACCAGGTTCTCTATTTTAGTGACTTAAAATGGAGCAAACCCTGATTTAATTCCAGCATTTATACTTGTGATAAAATATTTAAGATTTTGTAAATAATTCATAATTGCATATTTAAAGTAGTTTTACGCTGACTGAAATGGCAACTAAATTGATGTTCAAAAGTTTGAGGTTAAAACGATTTTTAAATGTCTCACCAAGGCTGCATTTATTTCTTCAAAAATACAATGAAAATGGTAATATTGTGAAATATTATTAAAATGTAAAATAACCATTTTCTATTTTAATATATTTTAAAATCTAATTTATTCCTGTGATGGCAAACCTAAATTTTTTTGCATCATTACTCCAGTCTTTAGTGTCACATGATGCTTCGGAAATCATTCTATATGCTGATGCTCAAGAAATATTATTTGTATTATTGACTTTAAAAACCGTGATATATTTTATCAGGATTCTTTAATGAATAAATATTCAAATATTCCATGTTCTACATCCCTAAACCTACCCAATACCTGAACTTAAACTGAAATTGAACTTTTTTTGTACCATTATAAATGTCTTTACTTTCAAATTTGATGAATGCATCCTTGCTGAATAAATTTTTATAAGAACTTATAGTTCACCCAAAAATGAAAATTCTGTTATTGATTACTCACCCTCATGTTGTTCTAAACCTATAAGACCTTTGTTCATCTTCAGAACACAATTTAAGATATTTTTGTTGAAATCCGAGAGCTTTCCGACCCCACATAGACAGCAACACAACTACCATGAGAATACTTTTTGTTCGCAAAGAAAACAAAAATAGCAACTTTATTTAATAATTTCTTCTTTTTCGTGTCAGTCTTCGACGCATATTTACAAGAGTACCACGACACATGCAAGAAATTGTTGAATAAAGTTATTATTTTTGGTTGAACCACAGATGTCACATGGACTATTTTAACAACGTCCTCACTACCTTTCTGGGCCTTGAACTTGGTCATCTGTGCTGTCAATGTAGGGTCCAAAAGCTTTTGGATTTTATCAAAATTATCTTAATTTGTGCTCTGAAGATGAACGAAGGTGAGTAACTAATGACAGAATTTTCATTTTTGGGTAAGCTATCCCTTTAAACCAAAACTTTTAAGTGGAATTTGTAATAATTAATTTACTTCGTGTATATTCCTAGTTCATCTCTCATGTAGGATTTTGTATGTGTTTGGGCTGGCAAGTGCGCACTGTCAGTTAGTGTGTGAATTATCTGTTAGTGGTTCATGAGGCAGTGGCGCTTTTAGTTTTAATAATTTGCAAGTGCAGAACAGAGAGAGGACAGTTGAAGTCTACAGAAGATCTGAATTTATTTGTAGCAGTCGTGACTGAATGTTTCAGACCATGTGAGTGCTATTCTGAGCTGTTAACACGGCTGTCAAGACCGTCATCGGCTCTGTCATGTTCTGCTTATGGTTGTAGTACAGCATGTGTCTAATTACGTCGCACTCACAGACACTTTCTCTCACTGCTTTCTCTTCTCCTCTGTGGGAACCTCTCACCCACTCACACTAGGGTCCGTTTTCAAACAGCGGGACGCGTCGGCAGGAAACGGGGTCTGCTGGAGACAGGAAAAGGCAAACGACAGATCTGCGTGAGTGTTGCGTTTCCTAGTGGAGTCGCTTCCTACGTGTTCTTTTTCACCGGCAGAAACACCCAAAGAACTAGAGCCGCGAATATCTTCCCCCTGCCTCGTCCCAGCAGGACTTCTGTTTGTCTCCGTCTTTTTCGTCTCGCAAGCGCTCCGTTTCTCCAATGACGCGGCATCCGTCGTTATCCGGACTATGTGCTCTTGGCTTACTGAGTTATGAATGCAGCAAAGACCATATGCCACCGGTCTACTTAATCAAATCGTCCCCATTAACAGAATCCCTCCGTTTTTAAACCCATACACAGCGACATAATCCAATCCCTTCCATTTACTCAATACCATCATTTTTCTTAACCGAATAACACAGACAGTAAGATGTCCATTGATACCCAATGTCACCATACGTAAAGCAATGACAGCTTCGTAATACGGTTTACAGTATGATGGGAGAATTATTAACCCGTGGCATCCTGGCTAACTGTTTGACCCCTATTGATGTGTTTTTGTCGCTTATGAAATCAATGCACCAATCTTGTTTGACTTAACTCGTGTGTTTATCAGCTACGAAGAGAGAGCGCGATATCTGGAGACGATAGTCCAGCACCACTTGGAGCCGACGACGTTTGAAGACTACGCAGCTCGTGTTTTCTGCCCTGCACCTTTTCACCATCTTCCGTCTGAAGCAGGTGGGCATTGACTTAATTAATCTTAATTAATGTCATTTTACACCAGTCATTATTCACCTTCACTCACAGTTTCATTCAGTTCCAGGCTTGTAAAATCACATGCACACTTACTTTCTATCCAGTCACCTCACCTTTGTTATTTTTACAAGTACATATTCATGTGTTTTCCAGCTGTTTTTATTTGAAGCAACACTGCATTCAGTATATATAAACACTACCATTTAAAGTTTGGGGTCATTAAGATATTTTTCAAGTTTTTGAAAGAAGTCTTATACTCACCAAGGCTGCATTTGTTTGATCAAAAATGTGGTAAAAACAGTAATATTCTGAAAAATGATTACATTTCAAACACAAGAGTTATCGATGTTGAAAACAGTTGTGCTGCTTAATAATGTTTTTCCATTTTGATGAATAGAATGTAAAAAAAAAAAAAAGCAGTTTTGATTTTATAAATGTCTTGATAAATGATCAATTAATGCATTCTTGATGAATAAAAGTTTGTTTCAAAATAAAATCTTACTGGCCTCAAACTTTTGAACATGTATTTCAAGAAGCTCCTTCGTTTTCTGGGAATCAAACCCATGGCCTTGGCTAGTGTCATGCTCTACTATTTGAGCTACAGCAATGCTAACCTTAAAATGAACATGGCAGCTGAACTTGAACTAAAGGCAGTCCAAAAATAGAGTTAAACCTAGAGTTCCACTTTTTGTGGAAGAAATTTCTGAGAAAACAATTGCAGATGAAATCATTTCAAGAGAATTTATTGATCTTTCCCCCTAATCACTCATTATCCAAACCTTTCATTTGAGGACATATGCATAACTGTACACAAATTATTTTTTTTATTTTTTGGTCTTTGTAAAACAATTTGCTTTTGGGCTGAAAAACGATCTTCAGTTAAGTCGTTTTTCAAACCCAAAGCTTTTTATTCTGGCTTTAGTTTTGGGCTCCTGCTACCTTTTAAACCCAAGTATTCATTTTTCTTTTTTTTCTTCTTTTTTCTTTTTCATTCCCATTTTGTTTTTTTATTTTGTTTATTTTATGTTTCCCCTTCAGATCATAATCTATCACTTGTGTATATCTAAAGGTAAGATTCCTGAAGATGCCGTATACTGAGGCTGCCTGATTGTCTTTTGCGTCTGTTTGGCTTGTAACAATGTTATGAGCTCCTCCTCTTTTTGCTTTATCTTGTTTGTTTGTTTGATTCCTTTCTAGACTGAAACATGTTCTCTTTTTCCATGTTCTCTATATTGTGTTCAATGGGTGGTCTGCAACATTCATTGCATGGCATGTTCACACCAGATCCCTAACACTGACCAACATTTACATTCTTCACCTCTCTGATGTCACTCCTTTAGGTTCCAAGAATTCATGTACTGTATGTGTCCAGCATGATCTCACAGCTTCACTCACCTCATCTTCTGTTCTTTAAGTCACACATATGTCTGTCTGTCTGTCTCTGTAAATGTTGAATGAGAGCAATGTAACAGCTCTCATATGTATAATAGAGCTCAACTAGCAGCCTTTGTTCCGGAAGTATTTTTCCTGTTCCATAAGCATTTCTGAAGATACTTAATCGAATTCTTCTGACAATAGAATCTTAAATAGTTAGTTCACCCAAAAAATAAAAATTCTGTCATTAATTACTCAACCTCATGTCATTCCAAACCTGTAAGACCTTTGTTCATCTTTAGAACACAAATTAAGATATTTTTGATAAAATCCGAAAGCTTTCTTACCCTGCGTAGACAGCAAAGCAACTGACACATCCAAGGCCCATTAAGGTAGTAAGGATATTAATAGAATAGTCCATGTGACATCAATGGTTCAACCATGTGAATGGCAGTAGAGACTGACCCAGAAGAGAAGAAATTGAGTAAAGTTTTTTTTTTTTTTTTTTTTTTTTTTTTTTTGCACAAAAAAGCATTCTCATAGCTTCAAAACATTACGGTTGAACCGCTGATGTCCTTACTATCTTTCTGGGCCTGAGAATGTTTCAGTTGCATTTCTGTCTATGCGGGGTCAGAAAGTTCTCGGATTTTATCAAAAATATCTTAATTTGGGTTTGGAATGACATGAGGGTAATTAATGACAGTATTTTCATTTTTGGGTGAACTATCCCATTTCACAATGTTCATTTTTTATTGTATTTTTGATCGAACAAAACATTAAAAATCTTCCCTACCCTTAATTTTGTGAATGCTAGTGTGTGTTATCCCTTTTTCAACTGCTTTAGAGCTCATGTGTAGGTCTTTTTCTTGATATATTTATATAAAGTTGATGCCAAAAGTTTACATACACTTTGCAGAATCTGCAAAATGTTATTTTACCAAAATAAGGGGGATCATACCAAACGCATGTTATTTTTTTATTTAGTACTGACCTGAATAAGATATTTAACATAAAAGTTGTTCATATTCCACAAGAGAAAATAATAGTTACATTTATAAAAAATTACCTCGTTAAAAAGTTTACATACACTTGATTCTTAATACTGTGGTGTTACCTGAATGATCCACAGCTGTTTTTTTGTTTAGTGATAGTTGTTCATGAGTCCCTTGTTTCTTCTAAACAGTTAAACTGCCTGCTGTTCTTCAGAAAAATCCTTCAGGATCCACAAATACTTTTGTTTTTTCAGCATTTTTGTATATTTGAACCCTTTTTAAACAATGACTGTATTATCTTTTTACACTGAGGACAACTGAGTGACTCATATGCAACCATTACAGAAGGTTCAATGTGCTGACTGATGCTCCAGAAGGAAAACTAAGCATTAAGAGCCAGGGGTATGATATGAGTCCCTCAGTTGCCCTCAGAGTTAAAAGATGAATCTCAAAATCATACAGTCATTGTTGGAAAGGGTTCAAATACACAAAGATGCTAAAAAAAAAAAAAGACCTAAAGGATTTTTCTGAAGAACAGCAGGCAGTTTAACTGTTCAGGACAAACAACGGACTCATGAACAACTATCACCAACTAAAAAAAACAGCTGTGGATCATTCAGGTAACAACACAGTATTATGAATCAAGCGCAAAAAAAACTTTAAACAGGGTCATTTTTATAAATTCATCTGTTGTTTTCTCTACTGGACTATATGTAAATATCTTTCTTGTAAAATATCTTATTCAGGTCAGTACTAAAATAAAAAACAACATGCATTTTGTATGATCCCTATTATATTTTGCTAAAATAATTCACATTTTGTAGATTCCGCAAGATAATGCATTTTGTGATTATGTACAAGGCATTTTACTTCCGGAACCTTACTGCTGAGCACGATTGCTTTCCAGAAGTCATTCAGGTATAAACTTTACACATGATTTCCTTGCATTATTCAAAACAACCGGAAAGTATTACATGTGGTGTTGCAGTATCATTTCAGTGAGGTTGGTGCCACAGCATTCGTTTTTAGACTTTACTTACCAGTGGGTGGTAATCCTGACATCTTTTTGCGTCGTGTATGTGTAAGTTGAATGGATGAGCGTGCGTGTGTGTGTGTGTGTGTGTGTGAGAATAATAAACCCTCATAAGTGTGTGGAGAGATCAGCTCTTGCATTTGTTGTCTTGTATTTTATGTGCACCTGCTACTGTTTTCCCTCTCAGCCTGCTCTCACACCTTTATCTTGTATCTCTTCTTCTCTTTTTCTTCCTCTTTGTATTCCTTCTCTTACATTCCTCTTACATCTGTGCCCATCACTTTGCATCTTTCCTGCCCCTCTCTCTATCTGTCCATTCTCGCACCCCAAGAGAGAAATGCTGTGATTTTTCTGCTCCTTCCCAAACCTCAACTAGAAAACATTGGGCTCATCAAGGTAAAGGGAAAAGGCTTGAAACGGAAGGTCTTTCACGCTAGCTGTGAATGGTATGCTGGAACTGAAAATGGCAAAGTACCTTCTTCTTTGTGTTTTTTCCCCTCTCCATTCCTCTTTTACAATGTAGTATGTGTTGCGATATCGTAACTGCACCCCTGTCGGTCTCATCGAGGGACGAGGTGTCAGATCTCAGCGTTGATTAGTCCCAGCATCCCCTGTGATTCGCTCTGTGAACTTCACCCACAATGCACTGGTGCATTAAAGGATTAGTTCACTGGCAGAACAAAAATGTACAGATAATTTACTCACCCCCTTGTCATTCAAGATGTTCATGTCTGTCTTTCTTCAGCTGTAAAGAAATAGTTTTTTGAGGTAAACATTTCAGGAATTTTCTACATATAATGGACCTCTATGGTGCCCGCAAGTTTGAACGTCCACCATGCAGTTTAATTACTTCAAAAGGCCCTTATCTAGCAAAACCATTGGTTATTTTTTTACTAAAATTAAAATTTATACACTAACCACAAATGATCATTTGTCTAGCTCTGCGATGTACATGCATATTCTGTGCACTCTGGTTTAAGACAGTTAGGGTATGTCGAAAAACTCCCATCTAATTTTCTCCTTGAAATCGCCCTACATTGCCTCTTTTATAAAGGTTTGACCACCTTTGTACGTTCACTTTGTAAACACTGGGTCAGTACTTCTGCAGCGATGTAGGATGATGTAGGAGAAAATGAGATGGGATTTTTTCGACATAGTACCATAGTACCAGAGTGCACAGAATATGCATGTGCATTGCAGAGCTGGAAAAGATGAGCATTTGAGTTTAGCCCTCTGGCCCTCTTCGTTTAGGAGTCACGCTTACCTTCTTCGTGGTCAAAAGTGACTGAAGCCTTGAAATGTAATTTTCTTTTCTTTTTTTTCTTTTTTTTTCAGGAAAATCAATGCAATACGTTTTTGCTCAATAATATTTTTTGATTATTATTTAGAATTTTGAGGAGATTTTATAATACTATGAAATATTTATACAAGTTTAATACTATTTTTTCCATTGGAATGAATATACATGTTTAATTATTGATATATTATTTTTCAATAAGTGCAACATTTCATATTAAAATAGAGTAAAAGCATTAAAATAATTTTTTTAACTGAGAATTGTGCCACTGGTGTAGCCTGTATAGCTCCCTATATGCATTCCCTTTTTTTTTTTTTTTTTGGACAGTTTCTTCATTTTATTAGGTTTTGCATTTAGAACTATATTTAGACATTCTAAAAGACTGCTTTTTTAAAATTTTTAGATATTTTTGGTTAGATAAATATCAAGTTTTGTATTATGATTACAACCTGAAACCAGGCCTGTTGCAGTCTTAGCAGTTCATATCTCTATCTCTCCCTCTCTCTCTCTCTCTCTCTCTCTCTCTCTTTCTCTCTCTCTCTCTCTCTCTCTCTCTCTCTGTGGGTGTGGGTGTGTTTTTGCACTCTTGATATTTTAGAGTGTCACCCCTTGATTGCTGTGCACTTTTCTGCACAGTGGCTGATTTGTAGTTTGTACCACCAAAAGATTTTTTTTTTTTTTTTTTTTGTATTTCCCATTCATTTCCTATGTCTGTCATTTTTGACCGTAAAGAAGTCAAGTGTGACTATTTTTATTTTTGACCCTTTAAAATATCCGAATCATGTGTTCACATTGCTAATGTGGCAAAAGTCACCAAGTGTCATCTCATTCCGATGAAGCTACGATTTTTACAATTTTAAAATAGAAACATTTTCTGTCAAAAGTGATCAAAGAGAGCCAGAGGGTTAAAAACTGTATGAATTATAGTTTTTTTTTAGCTAGATAAGAGCTTTCTTCCTCAGCAGGGAAATGTTTAGAGCGCTTTGAAGCTGCATTTAAACTGCATTTTGGGAGTTCAAATTTGCCAGCACCATAGAAGTCCACTATATGGAGAACATTTCTGAAATGTTTTCCTCAAAAAACTGTTTCTTTATGACTGAAAAAAGAAAGACATGAATATCTTGGATGACAAGTGGGTGAGTGAACTATCAGTAAATTTTTGTTATGGAAGTGAGCTAATCCTATAACCTCTCACACTTATTGGTTGCTTTTGTGCAAAATATGCAAAAAAACCGAGAGGTTTTTAACCGTGAGCGAAATTCACAATGAGTCTGATTTGAGATCACAAAAAAGCCTTAGCATAGACATTTATTTCCCCCATTTCAACCCAATAAAAGCTAAGTTTGACCCTTTAATGACAACGCCACTTTCAAGTAGATGTTTAACGTGTGAACGATCCAGCTTCGTGACGTTCTGATCTCTGGTCTTTTCTTTTTCCTCCACCCCATCCCTTCCCGACAGGCTCATGCCTCGAGAGTCAGCTGGCCGAAAGTCCAGCAATGCAGGTAGACGGGAGCGACTTAGCCTCGCCAATGTCACCTCGTGCTAGCAAGAGCCGGATGTCCATGAAGCTTCGCCGTTCCTCGGGCTCCGCCAACAAGACTTGACCTGAGTGAGCAAACACACACTTCACTCCATTCGCGCTCACTCCAGAACTCCGCCCACTGAGCTGTCAGAGACAAACCACGCCCTCTTGCCTGCGGTAGCCACGCCCCCAGCGCTATCTGACTCCTCCCTTTCAGAGACAGAGTGATCAAGACAACTGAAATGTTTATTTTTGTCAATCGCTGATGCGTTTTACTTAAATAACTTCCTCTGCTGTTGTCGTAGCTGGTGCCACTGAAGCACAGTGCCAGTGATCATTTAAAAAAAAGTTTTTTTTTGATTGCCATCGTATCAACCACAACTTTTTATATTTGTACAGAAGACGCAATGAGAATTTGATTGAAGCACTTCTTGCTGTTACGTATTTCAGTTTGCAATTTCACTCCTAATGTGGAACATGTTTTTATATAACATTGACACTCACGTTTGTTTGTTTATTTGCTGGTTTTCTTTATGGATCACGGTTTATTGCAATTTGTAAATTCGGTTTTCTCTTCATTATTTTTTTAATGTCATACTGAACCGGCCCTTTGTCATTTGTAACGGTTATTTGTGCGTGTATATATCTATAAATATAAAATATATACATATTTAATGTATGTGTATAGTGTATGAACAGTATCTGATCTGTGTACATATTTAACAGTATTTAAATCAACCAAAAAAAAACAACAAACATGTCAAAAGGCCACTTAGAACAAGTCTTCAGCTTGACTGTCTGTCTGTAGGGCTAGATTTTGTTTTGTTGCACAGCTGCCTTAGAGACAAGCCCATGCAGCTCATTTACATCATAAATCATTTGACTGCAACGCTGTTTTTGATTCGTCTCATCTTAGATGGGATTTTTAAGGAAGGTGTGAATGAGTTGCCACATTAACAGGTCTTGCAGGCAGACGGCAAGTCGGCGACGTTGCCAAATTGAAACGAACTACCGTCTTCAGGACTTTTCAAGCTAGGTGGCCGCGTGTGGTTTTTTTTTTTTCTTTCTTTTTCTATACGTGTAGATGTGGAAGTGTACAAAAAAACATTTTGACACTAGCTTTGGTCTGCACTTAAGGGATATAAGGGTATCTGACCCTGTAGACTACGGATGCAAGTTGCCATGTTTAAGATAAAATCAAGTTTGTATATTTTCTTGAATGCTATGTGAGACTTCATGAGGGTCAGATTTTATTTTTTTCTTTTTAATTTGAAATCATTTAGAAATTTATCAGAAAACAACAAAAAAAAAATTGTGGAGTTGAAATCATGCAGCACCCTTCTGGATTGAAGTGATAGCGTTGTATATTAAAGGCCTGCACACAAGCATCTGAGACCTGTGCGTAATTTCAAGAGGAAACCGAAAAACATCCTCGTGGGTAGATTTTGTGTATGTTACTACTGACCAAATGCTGCATGATTCCAGTACTAACTGCATGTGTTGATATAACAGCTGCACAACACACAAGCACACAGATCCACAATGTTGTCATATGCTAGTATCTCTATACGTTTGTATCGGATGTCGAAGGAGAGTGGATGTGCAAACTACACTTAAGAATAAAAGTATTCTTACAACATAGCAAATCTTGTGCGTTACTGGGTGCATCAAATGTTTAACCATTTGTGACCAAAGACGACAAAAACAGTCATAAGGTTAGTTTTTTCAAATTGAGATTTATACATCTGAAAGCTGAATAAATAAGATACATCTATTTGAAAATCTAGAATCTGAGGGTGCAAAAAATCTAAATACTGAGAAAATCACCTTTAAAGTTGTCCAAATGTTCTTAGCAATGCATATTACTAATTAAAAATTATGTTTTGTTATATTTAAATCAGTAATTTTGACCAATGAATGTATTGTTGGCTATTGCTACAAATCCACCCGTGCTACCTATGACTGGTTTTGTGGTCCAGGGTCACATTTATGGTTTTATTTTTCAGTTGTAAGCAGCTTCTCTTCTTTTTCTGTTAGACTTGTGCAAATAACAAGCAGATTTGAAAGGGTATTCGAAGACTTTATTTACTGACCTCTTCATTTCCCTCATAACAGCTGAAAATGGCTACATATGAAAATATAAATATGACACTTATGATAGGCCTCTAATAGCTTTGATGTATGCTATGGCATTTTCTGGCAGTTGTTATGATATAAATACATTTTTTTGCAACTACTGTTGTCAATGTACAGTACCTTCATTGATGATCTAAAATCAAAGCACGTAAGTAGACTGAGACTAAATAAGCTTTCCATGGGAGCTGTTTTTACAAGACACAAAATATAATCATTTACTTTTTCCATATTATAAAGACATATATTAATGAAAAACCTGCTGTGAGTCTCAAACCTTGATAGATTTGGTGTTTTTCTGCAATAAAGAGTTTTCTGAATTAAATTAAACTGGCAACATTAAAAACTTTAATGGGTAACACTTTATAACTTTCAATAATATCAGTTTCAAACAGGGGTGAATCAAACCTGAAAGTTGTTATAATAATCAAATTTGATTGTATATAAACTAAGTGTTATATACAGGGTTCACGGGCTAGGAAATATCTGGAAATTTCAGAGAAATTAGATTTCTAGGCCTCGAAAAGTTAAAAAGTTAATTAGTTAAAAAAGGTAATACAAATAATAAAAATGTAAATTCTTGTTATTCTCACATTTTATTGATGAGATTTTTTAAATAATAATAGCCATGAAAATTTCTGTAGTTAATATTTACATTTGTATTATGTTCAGCTCTTGATGTATTTAACTGACTATTAACTATATATACAGTCAAACCAAAAATTATTTAGACACCAGATATAATTTTTGATATTTTTTACTAGTGGGTGCAGGACACTATAGATGTAAGTGAGAAGCAAAATAAAGTAAACTCTGACATATTACACTCAAAAATTCTTCAAATAGTGGACTACCAGTAAAACTGGCACCAAAACACTTATTATTAAGACACTTTGACCTGAACAAATTGAAGCATTGCTTGGTAATTGGTCAACAAAGTATTAATAGTTATATAAATATGGTCAATTGTAATCTACTGCATACCGTTTCATCAAAGTTCTCAAGATGAATTTGTTCTGACACAATTTAACTCTTGAGCTCTTGTCATATTTTATTACCATTTTCTAAACTATAGCAAATAAACTGTGATAAAGTGAGAAATGTTGTAGGTGTCTGAATACGTTTTGGTTGCACTGTATTATTCAAATCTATTTTTTCCATTTAACTTGTATCTATACATTTTTCAGATAGATAGATCTGAAAGCAACTGGAATATTCATGATCAAAAATGTGGGAACCCTGTATAAAATGTTAATAACTTCCTGTATTAGTCGAAGTTATAAAGTGATACCCAAGATTATCAAAGGATACAAAAACTATCTCTGCTGTCAGCGAAGAATATCTGTAAATTCGATATTCCCATATAAAGACACACTGGACGTAGTATTAGTGATAATATCAACAACAAAGTGTTTGTGAGATCAGCATCCCGGCCTGACGGCCATCTGTAAGAGCATCACCTGTCGGTTCTCTGTGGGATGAGTCTTGTTGATGTGTCTGGTCAAACCCGGAGAACTGAAGAACGTAGATGGACAGTGTTTGCATGAGAATATCTGCTGTTCTCCGGGACTCAGATCGGGTCTGAGTAGCAAGTCATCTCTGACCGCATGCCAGAGTCGGTGCTTGTCCCTGATCTCCGCGGAGGGGAAGTGCGCTCCGCAGAGGTGACAGGGGAAAGTGATCTGTCCGCTTTCAATGTGACCGTACGAGGGTGTTTTGATCGTTTCGTGCGCGGCGAGGTGTTTTCTCAGGTAGGCTTGCCTGCGGAACTTCTTGCTGCAGTAGTGGCACTCGAACACTTCTTCCGGACCGGACGAGGGCAGGTAGGGGGTGCTGGACCTGTCCGGCTCCTCGGGGCAGTGATCGAACAACCTCGAGCTGTCCGCGGAGCCGATATGCATCTCAAAACATTTCTCTGAAGATGTGAACCTTTGGTCCAGAGGAGGGTCTTGGGATCCCCTGTGCATCAGGTTGCTGTCCGGTGCTGATCTGTGGAGATGGGAGCTGTCCGGACTCAGCTGGTGCTGATTGTTCAGTCTCAACTTGCTGGCGTTCTCCTTCCCTTCCACTGAGGTCTTCTCGTGAGACTTCTTCGCGTCTGCGGTGCTCAGGCTGCGAGGTTTGTGCCATCTGCGATGGGACGCGAGGTTGGCGGGACAGCTGAAAACTTTGTCGCACTCCGGACAGCGGTATTCAACCCGGACGATCCTAGAGCACTTGTGCTGGGCTAGAGAAAACGGATCGGGGTATTCTTCTTTGCAAAGCTGGCAGATGAACTCACCAAGCGGTTTTTTTCTACCACTTTGTGGTGCTAGTTTTGACTCGGGGCTTTCTTTTTTAATTTTAAGTCCGAGGACTGGTGAGGTGGTGACTTCGTCTTCAAAATTAAGCTTTCTAATAACTTTAGGCTTTTTAGGTGGTTTGCTCTTGCGCTCTGAGTCCATGAACGCGCGTTTTACGCATTGGTGAAAGGCAGGGTACGTGGGCACCGATGAAGGCACCGGTGTGCCAAACTTCATATCAGAGTGGTTCATTAGCAGACGCTCGATTGAAGACACCGGAGTGGACAAGGGGAATGATTCAGCCATGGCTGGTGAGCTCAGACACCTGCCTAAAAGCTCCGTGCTGATAGGTTTGACTGGACTGTATGAGTCGGTGCTGTTCTGCGGGGATGACGCGCTCTGCTCCGGATGGCTGAAGTAGCTCTGTGCGTAATCGATGGCGCTTTCTCCAACCCCTCCAGAGTCCCCCAGATGATGTTTCTCCTCATGTTTAGAGCTTATATCGCCTGTCCACGATTCCGCAATAGGTCCAAGCACATCCTGCACACTTGCAGTTGGAGTTTGGGAAGGCAGGTCCTCTTTCCCCGGCTGTTTTTCTTCTTGCGCTCGGACCTTGTACGATGCAGATGAGGCACGTTTACTCCGTTTCACTAAGAATCCTCGTGGCATCTTTATGTCTGGTTCACTCAAAAGTCCAGATGAAACTATTGAGGAGAGGATGCGAGCTGGATACTGTCGCCGTGATGCGCCCTGCGCGCGTTTTATCCTTTGGGTCGCCTTCAGGTTGTGTGTGAGGTCACTGTCAGTGGCGCAGTTGTGGCCAATCGGTGCTGATATTGAAACAAATGGGCGGGATGAGCATTAATGAGCTGATCCAGTTACAGATTCATTTCTAATGGAGAGTAGATTGTTATCTCAAAGGTCTCAAGGGATCGATGGGCTCTTTAACCTTTCTGGTGTTTTACAATTTCCTGTTTAGTAATGTGAAATCGGTCCACCGAGCTTACCTAAAGAATATGCGGCTGTATAGAAAAATATAGAAAAATTTTAAATATGCTCCTCTGTCATACTTTTTAATAAAAAAGGAAATAATTTGTAGTAATAGAGTAATAGTCATAATAATAATATATATTATTATATATCATATTGTCAATAGTAAACTATTGATACTATGATTTTTTTTTTGTATTTATTTAGTATTCATGCTTTTTTTAATGAATTCATTATTTTGTTAACATTAAAACAAATAATAGTTATTTTAAGGATTTTTTTTTTTCTATATTGATTTATGGTGTGCCAAACTGTATAATTCAGCAAACAATGTTATTAGCTTTAATTAAATATAAAAATATAAATAAAATAGTATTGTCATTATTATTATTATAAATTAACTATTTCAAAATTTTGTATTTATTTCTTTTGTATTATTCATTATTTTAATAAAATGTAATAAAATTATAGTTATTTTGAGAAAATGGTTTTATTTTTTGTTTTGATGTAAAGTGTGTCAAACTGTGTAATTCAGCAAATAATGTTATTAGCTCTAATTAAAATAAATATAAAAATATAAATAAAATTGTATTATTATTATTATTATTATTGTATCATATTATCTATTTCTATCTTATTTTTTTCTTTATTTATTAGCATTAGTATTAGTATTAATTTTTTTATTAATTCATAATTCAAATGTAGAAATTGTTTTAAAATGTAATTTAAAACAAATAATAGTTATTTTAAGATTTTAATTTTTATTCATAGTGTGCCAAACTGTGTAATTCAGTAAATAATGTTATTAGCTTTAATTAAAATAAAATAAAATAAAATGTAATAATATGAATACAATTGTATTATTATTATTATTATTATTATATGATCAATTTTACAATTTTGTATTTATTTATTAGGTTTCTTTATTGTTTTGTTAACATTTAATTGAAAACAAATAATGGTTATTTTGCCAAACTGTGCAATTCAGCAAATAATACTATTAGTTTTAATGAATATAAAATGAAATTTTAAAATATAAATTAAATTGTATTATATTTATTATTATTATTATTATTAAATATTATATGATCAATTGTTAACAGTTTTAAATTTTAGTATTTTTTATATTTATTTATTAGTATATGTGTGTGTGTGTGTGTGTGTGTGTGTGTGTGTGTGTGTGTTTAATAATTCATTATTTTGTTAACATTAAATAAAAAACAAATAATAGTTATTTTAAGAAAATGTTTTCATTAATTATTTAGATTTATAATGTACCAAACTGTGCAATTCAACAAATAATGTTATTACCGGTAGTTTTACTACTATTATTATTATATTAAGCCTTGGGTGTCAGGGAAGCAAATTCTAATTAAAATTGCTAATAATTTTTCTAATTAGCCTATATCAGAAGCTGCTTCATGTAGCCTATATGCTAGTATAGAATTCCCCCTAAATATTTTTATAATATAATTATTTTTCTAATCCCTTAAGTAAAATGTGCATATACATAAATAATAGTTGATTAACTTAAAATGTGATCTTAACATGTTTATAAAAAGCGTACAAGAATTTGCGACTATATGCTTAATAAAGTCTTAAAATGATGTAATCTATCGCTGTGTTTTCTAAAACGACAGTAGGCTACAGTGTGAGAATAGATGATGTTGTAATTGGTGGCCGAACACAAATGTCAGTGATGAACGTATGCAGTGAACGATGGGAATATGCGCCGCTGCTTTTCCCACATGAGGGTGTTTGGGGTCAGTCAGGCTGCTGATAACCTGCAGAGGCTGCGGACGCTGATAACAGACGCAGCTCTTTATTCGGTGGAGCAGGGGGCGGATGGATGCTGAAGACACAAACCTGTTACCATCCCATTATGTTAGAGCTGGGATTCTCCTCCCAAGACACTCATCTGGACGGAAAATGAGCGTGAGAAAGCGCTAGTCGAGACGCCTGGACGATTTACTGAGGTGACGATCATTTACACTGTGGTTAAAGAGAGAGTTTACAGATAGATAGATAGATAGATAGATAGATAGATAGATAGATAGATAGATATTTGTGTGGAGTGATGAAGCATCTATTGATGTTTTCATGCTGGTTGGCTTTTGATTTCTCTCTGCAGGAGATGATCAGCTCCAGCATCAGAGTCTGGCAGCTTTACGCAGACAGATTGTTGAATAATTAATGTTTAATCATCTTTAATTAGGGCTCGTGTTGTATTTATGACTAACACAGTTTTGGTCCATTAGCTCAAAATGATCACATGGACTCAATTAAACTGAAAAACACCGTAAACAAATATAGTTAGAAATATTTATGTAGCCTATTTCATTAGACCTATGTTTAAATAAGCATTTAAACATTTTTCTAATACGTCAAACATTTACTTTTGACTATTAGTTTTAGCAGTTTTATAACTTTGCACAGCTTTGTGCATTGAATACCAAAAAAACAAAAAAAAAGTAATGCATTTCTTTAAAATAATTAATAATTGTACATACCTGGTTTCACTGACAGTATCAATCACTTAACAAAAACCAAAGCTGACACTTTTAGTACATGATACGTGCCTTAAAAAAGGCTATTTAGATTCTTACATTTTCGATTATTATTAAAATATTATTTTATTATAATATTTATTATATTATTGTTATTGTTGTTTTCATTTTTCAGACCCAGTGGGCAATTGATGTTGCAAAGACATCAAATTGACAAAACAGGTCAAAAATATTTCAAATAATGCAAATCAGTAATGCAATGTAAATCAATCTGAAGACAAAAACTTGACACTTGAACGTGTAAATTGAACAGCATATTTACTTACATTTTCAGTGTGGTATTAGCTTCTTATTTTCACCCAATTACCACTGGAAGAAATTTCCGTCCAAACTGAATTTAAAATAATGTTACAGCAAGTAAGTCAATTCTTGACGTCAAATTGATATCAAGCTCTGTATGAACTAATGACGCGCACTGGATGTGCTTTTTATTACGGTCTGTCGCCATCTTGTGGAATATTCGAGTAATTGCGCGTTTAATGTTTAATTTTATGGCAAGACCTTTCTTTCTTTCCTTCTTGGGGTTAGGGTTTGGGTTTCTTTCTTTCATACATATAAACAGACATTTTAAAAATGTTTAAGACATTGTGTAGTAGAAGTAGGCTTTTTAATAGATAGATAGATAAACAAACAAACTGGACCTAAGCATTTAAAGAAAACGGAATTAAAAATAAATAAACAAACAAACAAACAAACTGGGCCTAAACATTTAAAGAACACGGGATTATAAAAATAAATAAATAAACTGGATCTAAGCATTTAAAGGATTTAAATGCTTTTAAAATACATTTATAAAGGATTTAAAATAAAAAAGGATTTAAATGCATTTAAAGCATTTAAAGTAAATAAATAAACATTTAAAGAACACAGAATTATAAAAATAAATAAACTAAACCTAAACATACGAAATTATAAAAATGAATGAATTCATGGATGAATGAACCAGACTTAAGCATTTAAAGAATATGGAAATATATAAATAATTAAACAAACTGGACCTAAGCATTTAAAGAACACGTAATTATGATAAATAAATAAATAAATAAAAAAACGGGACATAAGCATTTAAATAACACGTAATTATGCTAAATAAAAAAAAAAATAAACCAAGTGGACCTAAGCATTTAAAGAACACGTAATTATGATATAAATAAATGAATGAATGAATAAACTGGACCTAGCATTTAAAGAACACGGATATATATATATATATATATATATAAATGAACTGGACCTAAGCACTTAAATAACACAAAAATAAATAAATAAACTGGACCTAAGCATTTAAAGAACACGGAATGATAAAAATTAATAAATAAATAGATTGAACCTAAGCATTTAAAGAACACGGAAATAAATAAATTATCTGGATCTAAGCATTTAAACAACACGGAATTAATTAAATAAATAAATAAATAAATAAATAAATAAATAACAGTGTTTATAGGTTTGAAGACACCAACATACAAAATGCGTGGTTACTATGGTGTCTATGTAAATATAGCAAAGGAATATGTTTGTCCGCTAGAGGGCGGTATGGAGCAGAAGCGTCTGCACTAGTTTGTGGAAAATTTTTCACAGATTCCATTCGGGACTGTTACATTGGCAGACGTGTTTGCCAGAAATACCTTATTATGCTACGAAATATTTTCAGCAGTTATTTATTTTATTTTGCGTCACTATTTTACGAAAAAAAAAAACTTTTTTTCAGAAGGTTCTCACATTTCTGTTGCGTCTACAATACATTGCGTTTGTTGGATAAAACCATCTACTAAATGAAAAACGCAAAAATGCTTGTCACTTTGTTGCACATTGTTTCTAGAACTAAACTGTCTCACCAGACAAAAAAAAAAAAAGGGAAATACCACCTACACTATATACATCTGCTTTGTCTGGGCAACTTTGCGTGAGAGAGAGAGAAACCTGTTAAGTCAAGTATGCAGGGAATGCACTGGCCCTTTAAAATCAATCCCGTCATCTGCTTTAAACATTGAACTACTCATAACCATTACATAACCTGCTGGACTGCCGCACCCTTTCAGGTGAGATTGGTGGGGAGTCACATTCCATTCATACTGTTTTAACCAATGATTCATGGACTGAGCTGCAGGATTCCCCTCTGTGTGAAATGTCCACTGATTGAAACTGGGAAAACTGTGATGAGTTGTTTTAAAAGTCCTATCTCCATTCACACCTCTGGGATTTTGAACAGCATGTCCTGTGATGGAAAGATGGGGGAAACCTGACGGTAAAAGGTTAGTGATTTACCCTGTGTTTATGTTTGGAAAATGGCATTTGTCTCTAATGTATAAGAAATGTAAGTGACACTAGAGGAGTCTGGAAGAAAATGGAAATTCCAGTGTTGTTTGGAGAGGGTGGCTCACACGTCCTTCACATCACACCGAAAACTTCAGTGTCATGCACTGTGAGTCAGCAAGTGGTGTGTCAGAACATGCCTTTTCATGAGTGCAAGTTTCATGTAAAATAACATTATGCTTACACATGAGTGAAAATGTTGCATTTTTTTAGCCTTACAAACTCACCATCATATTTCATAGGACACTGGGTGACTTGTTTAATCTCAAATTATTCACATGAATTGACATACAATACCGTTCAAATGTCTCTTATGGTCAAAAAGGCTGCATTTATTTGATCAAAAATACAGTAAAAACAGCAATATCACAAAACACTCTAATTAAAAGATCTAAATGAATTTAATTTAAATTTAAATGAATGAAAGCTGAATTTTTAGCATCATTACTCAGTCTTCAGTGTCGCAGTGTCTGTTAGAAATCATTTTAGTATGCTTATTTGGTGTTTAAAATAAAAATAAATATTACATATAACAACTACAACAACAACAATAACAACAACAAAATAATAAATTAAGCTGAGCTGCTTATTTATTTTTGTGGAAATTGATACATTTTTGACAAAGTATTTTGATGAATAGGAAGTTCAAATAAAGAGCATTATAATTAATATATATTATTTGTAACATTAGATGTCTTTCCTCTCACTTTTGTTCAATTTAATGCATCCTCTGTGAATAAAATAAAATAAAATAGTAAGACATTTAAAAAAGTAATAAATAAATAAAAATAATAAAATAATATAATTGTTGAAAACTTTTAACAACTTACTGTCACTTTTAATCAATTTAATGCATCCTTGCTGAATACGTTTTTTTATTAAATAAAATAAAAATAACAAAATAAAATAAAATAGTGAAAAAAAATAAAATAAATAAATTTTATTAAATAAACAATAAATTAAATAATAAATATAAATACATGTTGAAAATGTATTTTAGAAAATAAACAAAACTAAACTAAATAAATAAATGTTGAAACCAGTTTTTTGTGGAAACTGATACATTTTTGATAAATTATTTTGATTAATTGGAAGTTCAAAGAAAGAGCATTATATTTTGATCAATTTAATGCATCCTTACTGAATAAAAGTATTTTTGTTCTCTAAAAATAAATAAATAAATAAAAATAACAAAATAAAATAATAAATAAATAAATAAATATTGAAAACTTGATCAATTTAATGCATCCATGCTAAATACATTTTTTTTCTCAAAATAATTTAATAAAAATATTATATATAATAAAATATAATAAAATAAATAATACAAATAAATAAATAAATAATAAATACATGTTGAAAACAGCTGAGCTCTTTGTGGTTTGTGGAAACTGTGATACATATTTGGCTATTCTGATGAATAGGAAATTCAACTAAAATGCATTATAATTAATATATATTATTTGTAACATTATAAAATGTAATTTGTCTTAATAAATTAATTAATTAATTAATACAAATAAAATAAAAACGGCAAAATAAAATAAAAAAATAATAATAATTAAATTTTAAATGTTGAAAACAGCTGAGCTGCTTAATTTTTTATGGAAACATTTTTGACAAAGTATATTGATGAATAGGAAGTTCAAATAAAAAACATTACTGTTTGTAAGTCACTTTTGATCCATTTAATGCATCCTTGCTGAATAACAACCTAAAATACAAATAATAATAAAAATAACAATACAACTGATACAAACAAAATAAAAATATACAAAAATGTATGTAAATTCTATACTAAAATATATAAAAACATAATAAATATTTATATATACTGCAATAAAGTCCAAAAATTAATGACAAATGTATATGCATATGATAGGAACTAATAACTAATAGGAATAATTAAGGGGGGAAAAAAAAGAAAAATTACAACATCATTCATTAATAATACAGTTTCAAGGAAGCCCATATTGCTTCCATGGGGGGAAAAAAAGACAGATTCAACATAATGTTTACACAGCTTTTTTCCGCTGAATTGAAAGTGAACGGCGAATGACGCCATTAAGCTCCAAAAATCATAACAAGCATCACAAATGCCCCATAAAATCGGAATACTTTACGTTTTTTAAGAGGCCATGTGATTGCTATTACAAGGAAATTATTGGAATGTAACTCACTATTCATCTATAATCAAAAGATTATATTAAAATACGATCACATGCTACACAAAAACCCAGTGATTCATTTTGGGTGAACTATTGCTTAAGCATCACATCCAAATACTTTATTGTGTTATTTCACATGGCAACAATGCTACATGTTAAGAATACGAGACAGTTAAGTGATGAGTCAGTGATCACGTTTAAATATGACAGATGGTTTTGTTCCTGATGTTTTGCCTGTGAACTCTAGAGGAAGTGTGTTTATGCGGGTGTCAGAACTACCTCAGCAAAAGGCAAGAGGTTTTAGTAATAGTCAGCCCATCAAACATTCCCGCTCATAAACGTGCTGATCGTCACCTATCTGTGTCAGAACTCCGCTCTGAGAGCAGGACAGGACATCCTATCCACACTGATCACATGCTAGCGGAAAGGAACATTTTTTAGAGTTTCCAGTATTTGACCGGGTTAAATGAGTTGGGACTTCCTGATCATTTAAAGCAATTGCATTGTTGTGATTTGTAGGTCACTTTACTGCATTATCCACGCATCATCGTTTTATCTTACTTGGATTAATTGGATTGTATCATAGACAGAACAGCAAGTTACTGAACCTGTTAAAAGGTCACACTGGTATGCGTTTACAATAGAAGAAGCATTCCCTCCTGGGAGTTCACTTTCTGTTGTGCTTGTGCAAATGTAGTTGCGTTTTAGTGGAACACTTTCTGCCCTCGGGGTTTACAGCGCGTAGTTACTGTTACTATGGTAGTTGTGTTTGAGGACAGGCTGTCTTGGATTGTACACATGCGTCTTGAGCAAAAAACGACGCATTCTCTATTTCCTTTGTGTGAATGCCTTTGTGGGCAAATGCTCACGGCAGTAATTCGCACAGAGGAGTTTCCCATTCTTCACGCTATGAGGAAGCACTAAGATATTGGCACCATATAGTCTACTTCCTGGACTTTTTATATGATTTTAAAATAATAGATTTTTTTTATGTTACACATAACAATCCCACCATATTTTGGTACATATAATGTGTATAGTTTATAATTAGAATTATACATTTAATTTAAAAATATTATTATAAAATATTACAAAACATTGTAACTTTTTTATATTATATATTTAATTTTATTTTGTTAAAAAAAATTCACGTTGCAATGTCAGAATTATAGAAACTGTCTGAAATCTGTATGCATGGTTCAATATCTTTCAGCAAAATAAAAAAATAAATACAAATTATATATATATATATATATATATATAACTATTATTATTATTATTATTATTATTATTATTATTATATATAACTATTATTATTATTATCAGCAAAAATAATTACATAAATAAACAAATAAATAACTACTATTCAAAAATTATTGAATATTTGAATTGTAAAATTAATATTAGTAATAATTACTATTATTATGTACATTGATTTTATCATTTTAATTTTACAATTATTAAAGCCTTCAATATTATATATGATACGCACTATCATAGTTTATGCAATCAGAATTATGGAAACCAATTTTAAAATGATCAAAAATCCAATTATATTACAAATAAAAAAATATTTGTAATTTTATACATTATATGCACCATCATAGTTTATGCAGTATCAGAATTAGGGAAACCATCTGAAATCTATATGCATGATTCAATATCTTGCATAAATAAATTAAAAACAAATAAATAAATAAAAACTCATTATTCAAAAATTATAATATAACTTTACATTTAATATTTGTAATAATTACATGATTCTGTATCTTAAATAAATAAATAAACATTATTCAGAAATGTTACAAAATAATAAAAATAATAATATAATAATATTATATTAATAATATAATAAAATAATAAAATAAAAATATTACAAATATAAAAACATTTTAATATTTTAAATTGTATATATTATATGCACTATCAGAGTTTATGCAATATCAGAATTACGAAAGCCATCTGAAATCTATATGAATGATTCAGTATACATTACAATTATTCAGAATTTATTATATAATTAATATTAATAATAATTACTATACTATGTACTTTAAAAAAATAGAATTTTATATTTAGAATTTTATAATCATTAAAACTTTAATTATAAAATATTACAACTATAAAAAATATTTTAAGATTTTTAATATCATACATAATATGCACCATCATAGTTTATGCAATATCAGAATTATGGAAACCATCTGAAATCTATACGCATGATTCAATATATTCCAGCAAAAATTCTGAGATGTGTGAACATGGGATTTTTTGCAAACCACCAAAGTACACTTTGTGAAGTTGTGCACTAAATATTTTCTTTTCTGACACAAAATGTTTACGTTTTTTTTTTTTTTTTCATTTTAGTCGCCCTGTGCTGGATTCTGGAATTTTGTAACTGGAAAAGTCTGGCTTTCAGTATTACTGATCTGATAGTGTGTTTAATGAAGCTGAAAAAAATTCCCCAAACTCCTGGCTCAGTTAATTCCCTGTAGACACAATTCAGACGTCAATCACCCTGGAAATCCCCCACCCTCGGTTAAACTCCGCCCATTTATTTTTTCGTCTCTTTTAACTCTCCTGGCTGAAACTCTCACAGTCCACAAGAGCTACACAGACTTCCGACACAAACATGGAGCTTTACCGAGGCAGCAACACCAACCAAATGGATTATAACGATGATGGCCGCGGACCCAAATCTGGGAAAATGCTTGCGAGCAACGACGACCGTTTAGACAGCGGTTTGGATTCCCTTAAAGAGGAAGAATGCACGTACGTGGAGTCTGCTTTCGAGCGGATGCGTGTGGCCGAGGACGAGCCCTGGAAGAAAGAGCTCACCGAAGACGGAGACACGTAAGTGCGCTGAGATTTTTAAAATGATATTATGCAGCTCTTGCGAAGCATTTACGTGCATCTGAGTTTTAAAGTAATATACTTAATGTATAATGCATGAAAGCGAAACCACTTTTAGCCTGCAGAGAACTGTTTATTTATTTTGGCCACATTGTTGTTTTTAGGAAGTTACTAGTGTAATGCAAAATCCTTCAAGTTTATGCTTGTACTTAGGCACACTTAAGTAATTAAAGTCTTTTTAATTATAAAAAGATCGAAATAACTTTTGTAAATAATTTTAATATAATACTTGTTTAATTTATATATTTTCTTTCTAAAATACTTGCTGCACTGCAAAAAAATCTTTAAAAAATCTTAAAAGGTTACGATTGTTCTTGAGCACAATTAAAGTCCTGCTCATTCCTTTGACAAACCGTAGTGCGCATGCGCAGGCACCCTACAGTCATAATGGGCTTTATGTAAACAGAAACGCTGCATCAGTACGGACTGTTCTCTGGCGCCGCGTCAATGTGGGCGGGGCTTTGCAGATATCTGGCCTGGCGTCAATGTGGGCAGGGCCGTGCGAACTCGGAAAGTCCCGGGCTGCGCGCCAGACACTCAGACGCGCAAATGCTGCGCATGTCCCTACTAGGAAAAATACTGTGCTTTGCACACCAAAAAAAGCTGTTTTATCACCAAAATGTCTTTCAGTTGCATAACAGTGTTTACTTTCTTCTTTAAAGGTATCTACATCTTGCTGTTATACACGAGGCCAAAGACGCTGCATTGAAAATAATCAGTTTGTCCTATGGTGACCCTTTCCTCAACATCCAAAACAACCAGAGACAGGTACATCAAGATTAGTTTGATCAAAACTATCACATTTGAACTCTATTTATAACAATTTAGCTCATACTAAACCACTTTCTTATTTTCAGACTGCGCTGCATTTGGCCGTCATCACAGAGCAGCCACTTATAGTGGAGCAGTTACTAAAAGCCGGCTGTGATGCATCTCTAGTGGATGAGCGTGGAAACACTGCCCTCCATATCGCCTGCAGAAAAGGTTCTCTGGCCTGCTTCAGCCTGCTAACACAGGGCTGCCGACAGCAACTCCCAGCCATCCTCCAGGCACCAAACTATAACGGTAAATGGTGTTCTCTAAGCACATCTGCTTCCAGTGATCTCATTTAGATGTTTTTGATCTGATTTGAATCTTGTTTTATGCTCCAGGTCAGAAATGCATACACGTGGTCGCCATCCAAGGCTACCTGTCATTGTTAGAAAGCCTCATCCAGCTCGGCGCAGATATTGACGCACAGGTAAGAATGAGTTTGGATTTTTTCCCAGTAAAACGAAATTGTTTGTATGTCAACCACGATGTGAAACCAAATGGCTAAAATGCTTGTTTTTGTCTTTAGGAGCAGTGTAATGGACGAACCGCTCTCCACCTAGCAGTAGACCTCCAGAACTTTGAGCTGGTTAAACTTCTAATTAGCAAAGGCGCTGATGTTCACAGCTTCACGTACGGCGGTCACACACCTTATCACCTGACCTATGGCCGAGCCAACACAGACATCCAAAAAGTCCTGTATGAGCTCACAGCGCCACACCTAAGGGAACTTCCAGAGAGTGAGTCAGATGATAGCGACGAGGATTATGAAGAACAATATGATGATGATGATGAAGCTGTAAGCATTCCTTTCTCATGTTCCTTTGATTCCTTTCAAATATTAAGCTTGAGTGGTCCTAATGCCGTTTTCTTTTTGTTTCACAGATATATGATGATATTAAAATGATGGGGCAAGTGTAGAAGGACTTCTGGTGAATGGAGATAGAGATTGATGTTCTCACTCAAGGTGCCCAGGAACAAATCCGCAGTGGAGCTTGCGGGGTCTCAGGTGGCTCGCGGCTCATTGGCGGCACAAGTACAAGACAGATGTAAAAGGAGGCCCACAAACGAAGGGTGTATTAGAGCAACACTGGAGAGAAGCCGGCAAAAGCGTACCGTTGGCTCTCGATGATGGACTGTACTGTCAGCTGAAATGAACGGCTGTGTTTCTGTTGTACTGTGATGTAAAATATTGTGCATACAGACAGATTTATTTTTATATTAACATGTACATGTGTATATAAAAGATTGAAACTTACTTTGTTGTTTTGTGGAAAGATATAACATTTTAAATTAAAACGTTCAACTTGACTTTGTCTCCTTCCTTGGAAATGCATGAGAACGCTTCTACAAAAGAAATGAGGAAGTTTAAATATCCTTTTATGTCACTGAGGAGAAGTGTTTGCAACTGAAGAACTTGTACTCTGTTTTCCGTCAGCTGAGTTCACTGGAATTTCCTGAGCAGGAAGGGCCATTCAGATAAAATTGGCAATGCTGAAAGTTCCCCGACTTCCTGAATTCCCAAAATAAGGAACGTTGTGAATTGCACAACACTGCTTTATGCAGAATTTATCAGGGTGGTAAAATAGTCGAAAATTACCCACGTGGAACTTTTTTAGTTTTGAATTCTATTCCTAGAAAGTGGCTCCCACACTGACGTTCTTGGAAAAGGGTGTAGCGTCCGTTCGGCATGTTGTTTGAACTCTGATCTTAAGATTATGTTGTATTGCCACATCCTTTATTAGCAAAGTTCAAATATTCCTAGTGTTTGAAATTTAAAAATCACATTTAAACCACCAATGCGAAGTGAAACTCCTTGAAAATTTCCTCAAACTTTCATATTCAAGTCACACAGTTCAAACCAGTCACACTTTGCTTTCGTCTTGTGCTTTACAGTAAAGGAGTCAAGAAGTGATTGTGGTTTTCTCTATTTGAATACAAACCTGAGATGTCTAAAGGGAATCCACCTTTAGCTTAACCCTGCTTATTTCCGAACGTGAATCCGGACTGCACGCCTTTTTGATTTTGAGATACCGTTGTGCATTGTCCCTAAGACACCTCTTGAAAAGTTCCATGCAAATGATGTAGTCATAGCGCTCACTTTTTTTGAGCCCTGAGGAGTCTGGTTAGGACACGTAGGGCTCTTGACGGCTCCTGTAAGTGCAGGAGAATACTTATATGATTCAGCCAGATCCGAGAAATGACATGCAGGCCGGCCCTTGGAAAATCCGATTTTTTTGTTGTTGTTGTGCTGCTCTCTCTGTATGAAGTGCCGCAGCACTACAGCTATGCAAATACTACGTCTGGAGGGGATTCTTAGGTGAGAGTTTAGGAAATGCTATTTACATCATAAAAAGAATGTGAGAAAACACTCACTGCTTCCCATAAATAGAGACTGTGAGACCCTTCCTGATGATTGAAAAGATAAATTAGTGATATTTTATTGGCGCCAAAATATATTGTAAAAAGCAGGAAACTGATTCAGGGGGCAACACATTTCCTCATAAAAGATATAATATGGGCACACATACATAACCAGTCAAGTCTTTGAAAAGTAAGACTTTTAATGTTTAAAAAAAAAAAAAAAAAAAAAAGTCTCTTCTGCTCACCAAGCCTGCAAAAACAGTACAATTTGGAAAAAGTTTTACTATTTAAAATAACCACATTCTATTTTAATTAATTTTTTTATTTGAATTTATTCCTGTAATTTAAAAGCTGAATTTTTAGCATCATTGCTCTAGTCAAAATATTCTTCAGGAATCAGAATGATCAAAAACATTTATTATTATTATTATGCTAAAAACAGCCAAGTTTAATTTTTTCAGGTTTCCTAAGAACAGCATTTATCTGAAATATCTTTGTAACATTATAAATGTCTTTATCATCACTTTTGATCAATTTAAAGCATCCCTACAAACAAAAGGATTAATTTCTATAAAAAAGCATATTTGAAATTAATATTAAATTATATTTTTAAATAGATTAAAATAAAAAAAAAAAACAGTCATTACAAATAGTAAAAATTCACAATTTTACTGTTTTTGCTGTACTTTGGATCAAATAAATGCAGGCTTGGTGAGCAGAAGAGACTTCTTTAAAACATGAAAAATCTTACTGTTCAAAAACTTTTGACTGGTAGTGTGTATGTGTATATGTATATACCTCTCAGAATTAAAAAAAAGCAAGAACTGAAAACACTGTTTTCCAAAACATTATTTTTTTATTGTACTGTTGCAAGAAAAAGCTACATAAACAGCAGAAAACATCAGTTGACCTGAATATTGATGACATGATTGTGATTCTCAGACTTTTTTGTCACAGGGTAAGACTCGTGCAGATCTTCTCAATCCCGTTCAGTAAGAGCCATGAGGTGAGTGTCAATCTCACTCTCTGACAAAATTCTGAAAAATATAGAAATATACATAACTATCAAAATAAATGTATTCAATCATTTTACACAACAAAAGGTTCAAGAACCTAGTGGTTTGAAATACATAGACTACTGTTAAAAAGTCTGGGGTCGGTAAGATTTTTAAAATGTTTTTGAAAGAAGTCTCTTTTTTAGTTTAAAAATTAAAAAGTATTTAAATATATTTTAAAATGCAATTTATTGCTGTGATGGCAAAGCTGAATTTTTACTCCAGTCTTCAGAAATAATTTTAATAATGTTGATTTTGTGCTTCTCATCATGACACTTGCTTGTGCTAATTATTTTTTCCAGGAGTCTTTGATGAGAAGAAAGATCTTTTGTAACATTTTAAAATGTATTTACTGCCGCTTTTGATCAGTTTAATTTGCCTAAAATTCCTCCATGACTCTGAAAGTTTAAGCTGTACTGTATGTAGATACTATGAGTATGAGTACTATGATACTATAAGTAACAGTCTAGCAGCACTAGTAACTGCTAGCACCTAGTGGGGATTTTTCACCGTTTATCGAGTATGGTTTGGTGGTTGACAGACAGGACATATGTAAATACTATGTAATGATATGTAAATATTACATCCTGTTCTATGTGCAATGTACACGCTCACCTGAACTTGGGCTCCTCTGTGGTAACAACCCCAATCTCCAGCTCTGAAGGCTTAAAGTCGATGGCCAGAACGGTAGACAAGCAACTTATTGCAGTCTGTGAGGATAAAAGAACTCAATGTAGGAGGATATAACCACAACAAAGGGTATTAACTCCATTTGGGATGAACGCAACATACCTCTACTGTTTGGTCAAAGGTCCAATCCAATTTCTTCTTCACCTTTTTCTCCAGGAAGCTGGTGGCTTCTGTTTGTTTCACTCCTGCAGCAGTGGCCTTGAAGCCGCAGTAGTAGCCTGCAGGATCGCATTTGTAGACCTGCGGTCCCAGCTCCTCATCCACGCCAACCACAATCATACCTGATTAGAACAATACACAATACTGACAAACATGCCATGACACCGAAGCCATATAAACATACAACAATAACATTCCTTAATATGGAATTCTGGTATGATCAGAATGACCTACTATGCTTTTCCTACTAGGCATGCAGTATGCTAACAATGTAGTGTGTGTAATTGTTGCATGCTTAAAATAGGATTTTGTACTACATTAGGCCAAATTTTGAACTGCACTGCCAGTCAAAAGTATTTGAACAGTAAGAATTTTTGTTTGTCTGCATCTATTTGATCCAAAACACAGCAAAAACAAGTAATATTGTGAAATATATTTGCTATTTAAAATAACCGATTTCTATTAAAATATTTGTTAAAATGTAATTTATTCCTGTGATCAAAGCTACATTTTCAGCATCATTACTCCAGTCTTCAGTGTCACATGATCCTTCAGATATCATTCTAATATGCTGATTTGCCGTTCACGAAACATTTATTATTATTATTATTATTATCATCAATATTTAAAACAGTTGAGTACATTTGTTTCAGGATTCTTTGATAAATAGAAAGATCCAAAGATCAGCATTTATGTGAAATACAAGCTTTTGTAACATTATACCATTCAAAAGCTTGGAATTTTATTAATTTTTAATTTAAATAATTAATTATATTTACCAAAGATGCATTAAATTGATCTAAAGTGATGATAAAGACATTTATAATATTCCAAAAGATTTCCATTTCAGATAAATGCTTTCTATTCATAAACTTTCTATTCATCAAAAAAACATGATTTTTTTTAACTCAGCTTTTTTACATAATTTAATATTTTTTATTTTAATAAGTTAATAATAATCAAATAAATGCAGGCTTAGTGAGCAGAAAAGACTCAGAAGCCATACAAAAACAAAATTGTACAGTTCCAAAACTTTTGAATGGTAGTGTATATACTACTTTAATACATACATATTTATATATACACTGTTTTAATATTGTAAGACTACTGTTTTCTGTAGACCTGCTTTTGAAGTCGTTACAAAATTTTTACAAAACCTTTGCATGACTGACCGTTATTGAACTGAATTGAATCAACATTGAACTGACTCGAGCTGAATATTGATAGAGTTTTATAATAGTTTTTTGCGTGTTAACTTCTGTGAAGCTGCATATTATAGAACTCTCTATACACCTTATTCTTCAATGTGGAAGTAAGCCTATGGGCAAAATTTCCAGTTCATTAGCCGCTATAGGGAACTAATAAGAAGAATAACAACGCACAATAAACTGTTGACGCTACAAAAGAGTGTGTTCATAATTAAGATAACACATTAAAAAAATATGGTAAGACACACCAATTTGCAATTTTACAGATAAAAATAGCTGGACACAAATGAGACCGGAAGCCAGACCCATAAATCTGACAAATGCTGGCACCCGCTGTTACAGCAAAAATAAGGTGGATACAAATAAATGTGAGATTATTTCCAAACAACCTGCCCCCAATCAGACCACACACTTACAGCATCCCAGTGGCCTCATCTCTGCGTTCTGTGTGTACACCTGTGAGATGTCGGCAATGCGCTTGCACAGCATGTCTACTGGGATCTCATAGCCATATTTATACTTCCAGTTAGCAGCTTCGTATCGCGCCCTCTGCACCTGCGACCTGCTGTCAGCTTCAGAATGAAACACAATACATCACATGTGGTGTAAAATAATACATAGTTTTACATTTCACCATACAAAAGAGTCAAAGGAAATGTTCTAAATTTCACTTAAGCTGTGTGCAGAGATGAGTTTACCTGTCATGCCAGACATCACACAGCCAATGTTTTCTGTTATTCTGAATAAATGAGTGACAGTGGACGCATCAAGAAGCTTATCCTGGGTGATTAAAAGAGGAAAAATTAATAAAAGCATAAATATTGCTAATACAACTACCACTGAGTCACTAAAACATTTTTTGCATGAATTAAATGTGGAGTGTGGCTGACAAACAGTAACTTACTGGAACTTTCTTTTGAGTAATAACAACCGCACAATCTTTCCCTCGAACAGCTACTGATGTAAGACCTCCCTGATTAATGGCCTTGAATGCATATTCTGTGGAAAATAAATGGAACATGTTAACCATGATCATAAATTGTCCGTAAAACAAAAAAACAGCAAACCAGTCAATTTTGACAATCAAATGATTGATTATTTTATTATTGGTATTACAGATAAATTCTGTTCTTCTGAACTTTTTTATTCATCAAAAAAGTTTTACTCGGCTGTTTTCAACATATAACATACATAACATACATAGCAATAATAATGTTTTTTGAGCAGCAAAACAGAATATTAGAATGATTTCTGAAGGATCATGTGACTGAAGTAATGATGCTAAAAATTCAGCTTTGAAATCAAAGAAATAAATTACATTTTAAATATATTACAATAGAAAAACCATTATTTCAAATAGTACAAATATTTCAAAATTGTACTGTTTTTGCTGTACTTTAAATCAATTAAATGAAGACTGAGCAGAAAAGACTCTTATTAATTATTTTATTAATATATATATATATATATATATATATTAAGAGAATAAAATATATAGCAATTATGTTACTGTATTTTATTATTACTTCTTACAAACATTATATATATATATATATATATATATATATATATATATATATATATATATATGTGTGTGTGTGTGTGTGTGCGCAATACAGAATATACAGATGAAAATAATTCAGAAAAAGTAATGACTTGTAAAGTAGAACGTGAACAAAATTGAATCAATTTCTGCATGCACAACATTCATAATTATAAACACGAAACTGAAAGTGCTTTTATCAATATTGATATCAACAATAAGTTCAGATGGATCTGTCATGTAACCTAAAACTGATATATACGAGAACAAATGAATGTTTCAAAACGCAAATTAATTTTACCAAAATATTTTGCTTATACTTTTTTGCATCCGTTTTAATCAAATTAATGTTTAATGCTGCTACAAACACATTAGTCTCAGCAAGAGACAGTGCAGAATGGTCCTGGTGCAAAATGACTGGGCATTTATTCTTTCGATTTAATAAAGACACAGTTTCATCGATACGCACCGACTTGATACAGTCTCCCCTCAGGAGAAAAGATGGTGATGTGTCGATCAAACCCCGCGCTTGAGCCTCGGGACATAATGCGAGATATTTACTGTTGAATATTGAAGTTTGTAAACAGATCTAAACCACACAGCTCTGCTGTACACCGGAAATGATAGCACCGGCTCCAGTATTCATATCCGGGTGAGATGGCGTGACGCTTCGCGCTTAAATGGTAACACGGACCCAAGGATGGTAAAAAGCACTTCTAGTTAACAATATCAGTTTTATTTGGGATAATGTTAGTTGATGTTTGTGTAATACGAACCTTTTGCAAAGATTATAGTATTTACAAAAAGCAGTTAATTACATTTGTTTTAGTATATTTTAAATTATAGTATATTAAATTCATATATTTAATAGGTGATGAATTCTTAATCTAATTATTCACATTGGGAATTAATGTTAATTAACAGATTATACTGAAGTATTTGACATATTATATTTTTATTGTAAGGTAAAAAATGTTCAAATCCATAATAATTTCTGTCATGAGTTAATTTTAAATTTAAAGAAAAAAAAAAAAAGTTTTTCACAAGAAAAAAAGAAGTAAATTTTACTTTTTCATGGAAAAAAATACAATTTTGCAGGGAAAAAAAGGAAATTTTCATAAGGTAAAAAGATACATTTTCATAAGGAAAAAAATAATTTCTGCAAAGGAAAAAAAAGTTAATTTTCAAAAGAAAAAAAAAAAAGGACAAATTTTCATAAGGAAAAAAGTAAGTTTCCATAAGTAAAAAAAAAAGACAATTTTCCATAAGGGAGTGTAAACCTACTTCTACATGCAGAATTTGTTTAGTCAGTCTTTGAAATCTTATGCAAAACAAGCATTTGTGCTCTCATTGTTTGTCCAAGGAGATGTAAAATTTGTGACACTCCTAATTTGTGCTGCTAACTAGCAATACTGCAAGCAAACACTTTACATAATGGCAATGTCTTTTATGAGTGTTTTAAGGACTGCTCATGTAGGGAAGGCAAACATATGGTTATTTATGAAAGTCAAATACTGTATGGACAAATGGTTGTGCATTTAATATTTTAATGTTTGCACAACTAGGATAAGTAAAGAGCACCAAAGAGCATGTTTTATTACTATTTATAATTTGCTGCCACCTGACAGTTATGGATAGGCTATAGCCCTTGTGACTTAAAAAAAAAACCTTAAAAATTGACTTAAAAAATAGGAACCCCCAAAGATAAAAAAAAACAACAACATGATAATATAAGCAGTCAACAATACATTACCTAAAATTGTACTAGTTATAAAATAATATACAAGTAGATGTGCAATAAAATAAACAGAAAAGGATCATTTGTATAGCAGTTTTTACAGAAGTTTTTATACTTTAATTTCATTTTATTTGCTTGTTACAAAAATCTTATTAATTGTATTATTTATATTTAAAATATTTTACAAATAATATAAAATTGTATAAAGAGAGAGAGAGAAAATAAAAATACAATTATATATATCAGTCAAAAGTATTTTAAGGTTTTTTAAAGACGTCTCTTCTGCTCACCAAGCCTGCATTTATTTGATCCAAAGTGCAGCAAAACAGTAAATTATTATTATTATTATTATTATTATTATGTTAAAAACAGCTGATGAATAGAACATTAAAAAGAACAGCATTTATCTGAAGTAGAAATCTTTTGCAACATTGTCTTTATCACTTCTGATCACTTTTTTTTATTATCAATTTTAAGCATCCTTGCTAAATAAAAGTATTAATTTCTATAATTTCTTTAAAAAAAAAAACAAAAAACAAAAAAACAATGGTGACTCCAACCTTTTGAATGTTACAAAAGCTTTTTTTATTTCAGATAAATGTTCTTCTTAACTTTCTGTTCTTTAGAGAAAAAGAAAAAAAACCTACTCTTCATAACTTTTCATTACTTTTCATAATAATAATAATAATAATAAATGTTTTTGAGCAGCAAATCAGAACATTAGAATGATTTCTGAAGGATCATGTGACTAGAGTAATGATCCTAAAATTCAGCTTTTAAAGTATATTCAAATAGAAAACAGTTATTTTAAACAGCAAAAATATTTCACAATATTACTGCCTTTGCTGTATTTTGGATCATATAAATACAGGCTTGGTGAGCAGAAGAGACTTCTTTAAAAAACAATAAAAAATCTTTAGACTGGTAGTGTATATACAGTTGTGCTCAAAAGTTTACATACCCCTTGCAGAATCTGCAAAATGTTAATTCGTTTAGCAAAATAAGAGGGATCATACAAAATGCATGTTATTTTTTTTTTACATAAAATACATTTACATATAGTCCACAAGAGAAAACAAAAATGAAAACTTTTGAAATTTAAAGATCATGGTAAATTTAACAAATTTTGTCTGCTTGGAAACATGCAAGTATCTTCTATAGCTTCTGAAGGGCAGCGCTAAATGAAAAAATATTATATGTAGGCAAAATGAGCAAAATGTAATTTCCATTCTGTCTTAATGCATGTTTTTTCCTTCTGGGGCATCAGTGAGTGTTTGAACCTTCTGTAATAGTTGCATATGAGTCCCTCAGTTGTCCTCAGTGTGAAAAGATGGATCTCAAAATCATACAGTCACTGTTGGAAAGGGTTCAAATACACAAAAATGCTGGAAAACCAAAGAATTTGTGGGAGCTGAAGGATTTTTCTGATGAACAGCAGACAGTTTAACTGTTCAGGACAAACAAGGGACTCATGAACAACTATCACTAAACAAAAAAACACAGCTGTGGGTCATTCAGGTAACACCACAGTATTAAGAATCAAGGGTATGTAAACTTTTGAACAGGGTCATTTTTCTAAATTCAGCTATTGTTTTCTCTTGTGGACTATATGTAAATGTCTTTTATGTAAAATATCTTATTCAGGTCAGTACTAAATAAAAAATAACATGCATTTTGTATGATCTTATTTTCTTATTTTGCTAAAAGAATTAACATTTTGCAGATTCTGCAAGGGGTATGTAAACTTTTGAGCACAACTGTATATAGTCAAGAGAAGAAACACAATTGGACATTTTGCAAAGCATTATTTATTTGACATTTCTTAGTCAGCACACTACAACTCCACCCTCAATGTTCTTGAGTAAGGCAGAGCCATTTCTGTGGAACTTCATATGTGGCTCTATCTCCTCTATTCTCATCATACGGAATGTGCCAGGAGCTGCCAGAGGTCTGAATGATGGTGTCATAAGCCGAGATCCTCTGAAAAACACACAGCAAAGCCAACCGTCATCTTAATAGTCCTTGATTACATAAGATCTTGCCATTCTTAAACCTACCTGAAACCAAACTCTTTTTCCCGGGGCGTAATGACTGATCACCAACTGATGGCCACGTTGCCACTTGAAGAAGAGGCGTCTGGTTGCGCTGTCTGGCAAGCAGGCTTTGTGATCTCTCATCAGATCACGACTAAGAAAGTTGCAGTGAACGCCAGAGTGCAAAGCAGCGTACAGCAGAAACGGGTCATCCTCAGATCTGTGGCAGCCATCCAAGAAAACCAACACACTCTATCAAAAAATACCTTTCATACTTGCTGAATGAAATCATCATGGATTTATATTGACTTACGCAGGGAAGGGAAGAGATCAGTACATGCGTCACTAACACACTTGTTGCAAAACACAGTGAGGCCTCTATGATATCATGATAACTATATAGACAACACGTCTTTAGATAATTTTATACATTCATACACAAACACTACTGGTCTCAAATGTTAACATTTTTAATTAATTTAAATAAAAAGTCTCGTTATGATTACCAAGCTACTAAATTTTCTAATTTAATATATTTTAAAATGTAATTTATTCCTGCGATGTTAACGCTCAATTTTCAGCATTAGTACTCCAGTCTTCAGTGTCCCATGATTCTTCAGAATCATTCTAATATGCTGATTATTATCAATTCCTGGCATTTAACTTGAAAAATGGTGTGTACTGACGTCTTTCCGCGGTTGAAACAAGATACCTGATGATGTTCATTCATGTTTATTTCATGCTCAACTAGGGAAGTAGAAGAGATGATCAGTTCACATGCTGCTTGAACTGGAGCAATCTGTCACAACACATTAAAGAGCCACAAAACGTTTTTATTGTTTGGATTTCTTAAAAATGACAACATCCAATGTTTCATACCTTAAGTAACCTGTTCTGTCTTGTCTTTCGGCGCATTGTTAGTTTTTCTTCTTTGCTCCGTAATGTATTTTTCACTGTGTGAAAATAGTATGATGTGTGTAAGAGCGCTAAGGCTTGTCGGACACAGAAACAGTAAAGAAGGGGGGCTTTTATTTAAAATAGAAATCTTTTTTACCACTATAAATGTCATTACTGTCATTTTTTGATAAATTAAATGCATCCGTACTGAATGAAAGCACTGATTACTTTTCTTTCTCACTTACCCTAAACATAAATGGTAGTGTACATGGTTTCCACAAAATATTAGAAGGATCATGTGACACTGAAGACTGGAGTAATGGCTGCTGAAAATTCATCTTTTCATCACAAAAATAAACTTAATCTTACAATATATTTAAATGTAAACAGTTCTTTACAATTCTAATATTATTTCTAGCTGTGTCAAAATTAGCGCATTAACACAGGCGATTAATTTTTTTCATATTAACGTGTTAAAATTATTTAACACAATTGACGCAGGGGTGGTGCTAGATTTGGCCAACCCACTCACAAGTATTTAGATGCGCAGAGCATCTTTTCAGACGCGCGCTCCAACTTCACTTCAGCACCAGACGCGAGTGAAACAAGTGCGAAAATGGTACTGGTGACAAGGAGCTTCAGTTGAACTGCAGTCAAATGAGATGGTGTCAGGCCATATGTCTGTAAAAACCTAATTTACCTGTCCTGTCAGCCGTTATACTGTGATCAAAGTGCATGCCTAAATGTGCCGGCACGTGCTGTAGGCCTATATTAAAGCGCTGTATCATATTCAAACAAAAATTAAGCTACGAGTATGCAATGTTGTAGTTATTTCGTCAGTTAAGACATACATTTATGAAGAAAGGCGATTAAAGCTGCCTTAAAACGGTGCATGTCAGTACTACTATTTATGAGTCGCATTTAAAGCAGTGTCAGATCCACAGAAACTTTAGCAGCGGTTGCTTTTTAAGTAACAGCAGCCAAAATATCTTAATAACCTGCTGCTGTGATGTCTGTTAATCAAAGAACAGGAAATTAACAACTTCTGTAGTTTTAAGCTTTATATAATTTATTGATTGATAACTTTAGGCTATATTTTCTTGATGAAGGGCACAGGTAGCTAGCCTATATGACATTTATTATAATGGATGTATGTGAAGATTATTTGAAGTTAGAAGTTATTTAATAAATGTTATAGCTCTCAATTGTACTGTAATGTTGAATGGTTATGTTCAATGGTGAAAAAACAAAACAAAACAGAGACATCAGTTAGAATCAGTGATACTTGCCTTCAGTCATAAAAAAAGATGGCATTAAACAAATATTAAAAATATATGTTCTTTATGTTGTTCCTACATTCATTTAAAGCATGAATGTGAAGTTATTGCAATATAAAAGTATAATTAAAAACTTTAATGTCAGGTAGGATTAATCGTGATTAATTAGGTAATTTTTTTAATCGATTGACACCATGAATTATTTCTGATTATACTGATTTGACTGTATTTTATATTAAATAAATGCAGCCTTGGTGAGCATTTTTCTTAAAAAACAAAAACATAAAAATATTAATTATTCCCAATTTCTGACCAGTGTTTTTAATAACTTTAATAGAGTATGTTGCAAAACTAACATGTGACCCTGGACCACAAAACCAGTCATATGGGTAAATTAAGATTTATACATTGAGATGTATGTTAGGACAATATTTGGCCGAGATACAACTATTTGAAAATCTGGAATCTGAGGGTGCAAAAAAAAATCTAAATATTGAGAAAATCGCGTTTGAAGTTGTTAGCAATGCATGTTACTAATCAAAAATTCAGTTTTGATATATTAATGGTAGGACATTTACAAAATATCTTCATGTAACATGATTTTTACTTAATATTCTATGATTTTTGCCATAAAAGAAAAATCGATAATTTTGACCCATACAATGTATTGTTGGCTATTGCTACTTAAGACTTAAGGTTTTGTGGTCCAGGGTCACTTATATGATACTCTAATTAGCATATATACTCTAATGAAGTAGGTTTTCATCCAAAACAATCTTGGATGAATTGTTAACTGAGCTTGTTGCAATGCATTATAGGACTGTTGTCTCCACAAAGCACAGAATTTAACCAAAAAAGGCAGACTAATAAAGTCACCAGTGTTTTAGAACACAATTCATGCTTTAATTGTGTCTGTGATCCCTTTAAATGCTGTCTACGTAGGCCGCTCACTAAGTTTTGGAACAGCGTGTACAGTATGCGATTGAGGAAAGTAGGGTAATACTAACATGTTCTCTGTGAAGAAACAGTGGGCTTTTTGCTTGATCTTGTTCATGTTTTGTCTGTCCCAGTTCCGGGAAGGTTGTAGCATGTGCTTCCTGCCAAGGACCAGGATGTTCAGACCTTGCTGTTCCAGCTCCGACACAACTGCCAGCAACTGCGGAGATAATTCACACTCTTGGTGACCTTTCACCATTTCCATTTAGATATTAGATATGAATGAGGTCATTCATGATTTTTTCATGAATGAGAGACCTCCGTTAATTCAGCATGTTCTCTATGAAGTGAGCTGCAGCTTGTGACTTTTTTGGAGGAATTTCCCTTGGCATTACAAATGAATTTGGGACCTTTAACAGGTCAGCTGTAGGGAAATTATTCTTGCTCACATTGTTTTAACCTACTTGTGTACCGCCCACTCACCCACACAACATTTGAGGGGGGAGTTTCCTGATTACACAGGAAGATGTTTTTCCAATACCCCCATACAAAGTGCAGGCAGTAAAGGTTACAACGGTTTGCTAAAAATATCCAAGGGTCTTTGTATGCAGATTCAGATTTAACACCACGTACTGGCATGAACTATTCATAAGATTGGCCTAATTATTTTTAATAGTGTGTAGGTATTTGGTTTTTTTTATTCTTACTTCCAGGAGTTACAAAATTATAGTGTAACCTGCATCAGGAAGTTATGACTAATTAACATAGAATTTTTAGATTGGATTTTTTTTTATACTGACCATATGTAAATGAGACAAGCTGTAGTGCATAATAATAATAATAATAATTACATTTTAACTAATTCTGTTTTTTAATATTAAGTATTAAATGAAATGCTAAAATAATAAAAAAAATATTGCAAATAAAAAATAAATATATAATTGATTTATTTTTTCTTTAAAATAAAGATTACTTTTCCAGCAAAGCATTTGACAAAACAATAATGTACTTCATACATCGACTTCGGAAACATTTAGTTTGAAAACAATGCAATTATTAAGAATTATTAAGAGGTCTAGTATAAAAATACATGAAAAAAAAAGAGTTAAACTGTCTATTTTAGTTGTAATAACAGTATATAAACATTTGAGGTCAAAAGCTTACATACACCTTGCTGAATCTGCAAAATGTGAATTATTTTACCAAACTAAGAGGGATCATACAAAATGCATGCTATTTTTTTTATTTAGCACTGACCTGAATGAGATATTTCACATAAAAGACGTTTACATATAGTCCACTAAATGAATAATAGTTGAATTTACAAAAATGACCCTGTTGATTCTTAATACTGTGTTGTTACCTTTTTTAAGTGATAGTTGTTTGTCCTCAACAGTTAAACTGTCAGCTGTCAGAAAAATCTGTTTTAGCATTTTTGTGTATTTGAACCCTTTCCAACAATGACTGTATGATTTTGAGATCCATCTTTTCACAGGACAGTACTTTTTGCTTGTGGACTATATTTAACATTTTTTAAGTGAAATATCTTCTTCAGGTCAGTCCTAAATAAAAAATAACATGCATTTTGTATGATCCCTCTCATTTTGGTAAAATAATTAACATTATGCAAATTCTGCAAGGTGTATGAAAACTTTTGACCTCAACTGTACATACACGTACATAAATCTGAAATAAATGCAAAATATATACACACATCATGTATAACTATTGCATTAAACAACAGCAGTGTATTAAACATCTAAATATACTTCTCACTCAAATTTAGATTACCGTAATGTCATTTACAGTTTGAATATGCAAAGTGAGTCCCAGTGAATTCCAGTTTATCTTGTATCCCTTAGTTTGCTATTTCAGACATGAGGAAGTGCTAAATGTGGAATTGCAGGTGTGATAATTTTCTGCTAATTCATGATAAGGAAGTGTACAATGAACCACAGATGGGCTGTGTTACTTTGGAAAGCACCGTACACACCATAAACTGTAGCACCCTGTTTTACAACCTAACCTTAACCTCTCCCTCTAGTCACCTTTGCTTAAGAATTTCTTTATAAAGAGTTGCACTTCCTTCCAGCATGTAAGTCTTGTAAATTTACAATCACTTTCTTGCATACAGTCGGCTTACTTAGCCTGTAAATAAATCATAAAGACCTACATTGGCCACGAGTTCACTTTGGCCTTTATTTTCACACTGTGTGCAGGCAAAACCGGTTAATACTAGCATGTCAATGAAATGCGCCAGTTAGCGAGGAAGTGGGGTAAATGTTACCACCAAAAATAAACTTGACCACAAAAGGCACATGTCTGACTTAAAATACAGGGTTAGTCATAGCAATATGAGTGTAAAATCCCCTGCCTTGGTGTACAATTGCTATGGGGTGCATCTGTGTTAATAATGTGTGACTGTATGACGTGCGGATGGAAGCCATGGATGAGTGGACAGAAAGCAAAAGGACCTGATCGAAGGTCAAGAGAGTCTGTGTTGCATCATAATTTGTAGCTTAATGTCAAGTATTAGATATTCTCATTTCTGTTGAAGCACGACACAACAGGAAGTTCTTTAAGTCTAGTGGAAAGAAAACATGTTAAATGCACATTTAAAGGGATAGTTCATCCAAAAATTTACAGATAATGTACTCACCCCCTTGTCATCCAAGATGTTCATGTCTTTCTTTCTTCAGTCGTAAAGAAATTATATTTCTGAGGAGGAAAACATTTCAGAATTTCTCTCCATATAATGGACTTCTATGGTGGCCCCAAGTTTAAACTTCCAAAATGCAGTTTAAATGCAGCTTCAAAGGGCTCTAAACGATCCCAGACAATAAAGAAGGGTCTTATATAGCGATATGATGGGTTATTTTCAAAACAAATGGAAAATGTATATACTTTTTAACCTCAAATGCTGGTCTTGTCTCATCTTTGTGATGTGCATGTCCATCTCGTTTTTGTCTTCAACTTCAAAATCACCTTTTTTTTTATAAAGGGCATTTAATCTTCTTTGTATGTTCACTTTGTAAATACTGGGTTGGTACTTCTGCAGTGATGTAAGACGATTTTGAAGTTGAGGAAGAAAACAAGATGCATGTGCATCGCAGAGACGAGACAAGACGAGCATCTGAGGTTAAAAAGTATATAATTGTCAATTTGTTTCGAAAATAATCTATCGTTTCATTAGATAAGACCTTCCTCGGCTGGGATTGTTTAGAGCCCCTTGAAGTTGCATTTAAACTGCATTTTGGATGTTCAAACTTGGGGGCACCATAGAAGTCCATTATATGGAGAGAAATCCTGAAATGTTTTCCTCAAAAAAACTAATTTCTCTACGACTGAAGAAATAAAATACATAAACATCTTGGATGACAAGGGGGTGATTATATTATCTGTAAATTTTTGTTCTGAAAGTGAACAAATGCTTTAATTACTCACCCTCATGTCGTTCCAAACACAGAACACAAATTAAGATATTTTTGATGAAATCTGAGAGCTTCCTAACCCTGCATAGACAGCAAAGCAACTACCGAATTGTTAGATATAGTCATTATTTTTGCGTATATTAAATATTTTGTTTTCTTTGTGCACAAAAAGTATGCTTGTAGCTTCATACAGTTACGTTTGAACCACTGATGTCTAAAAATGCTATAGAAGTCAATGGCTACCTTCAACTGTTTGGTTACTAACATTCTTCAAAAAATCTTCTTCTGTGTTCAACAGATGAAAGAAACTCATACAGGTATGGAACAAGTGGAGGGTGATTAAATGATGACTGAGTTTTCTTTTTTTGGGTGAGCTATCCCGTTGCTCAAATGGTCCGGTTGACAGTGTGATAGGTTGTTGGTGGGTACTTATCTAAAAATATTAGCCTATTTGTTGGCAAAAAAAAATCCCTTTAGTATAATAATAATGGATCATAACCAAATGTGAAGCCACTTCTGTCTGGGACTGACACCAACTCGTAGGAGGGCTGATGCGTAAAACATTCTGTGCAACATTACATGGACACTAAACTTTCCCTATATTTTCGTTTGAGTAACTGTGGGTTTCATGGGTTTGGAGGGGTCTTTCAGGTTGGAAACTATGAGAAATTGGGGCTGTTCGCTAAACCTGTTCTGCTGCATTAAAAATAACCATGCTTAGGATCGCCCCCTGGTGGAACCTCTGCCACTCATTTCTGTTTTTAAGTGTTTTTTTTTTCCTTTAAAATGCAGGCTGATTGAATACTGTAGCATAAAGGTAAACAAACCTATTTTTTGGCCTCTAGAGCTTTCAATCAGAGTAGGTTGGCTGTCTAGCCAGATTTAAAAGGTTTAAAAGGTCACAAACAAACCAGCCCTGTCTTGGAACGTCCAAGCAGTGAAGTTACCATCACTTACCGTCTCAGAGTGGGTGGCCTTGGGTGTTGTGTTAGCCACATTAAGACCGTCAATGACAATATCAAAGGGAGGTCTCTGCTTCACGAAACTCTTAAAGCTGTTAAGCTCCTGTACAGAACACAAACAAGTGGTTATTCTCAAAATTGTGACCACATGCAATTAATATACATTTGAAGTCAAAAGTTTACGTACACCTTGCAGAATCTGCAAAATGTTAATTATTGTACCAAAATAAGAGGGATCATACAAAATACATGTTATTTTTATTTAGTGCTGACCTGAATAAGATATTTCACATAAAATACATTTACATATAGTCCACAAGAGAAAATAATAGTTGAATTTATAAAAATGACCCCATTCAAAAGTTTACATACACTTGATTCTTAATACTATGTTGTTACCTGAATGATTCACAGCTGTTTTGTTTGTTTGTTTGTTTGTTTGTTTGTTTAGTGATAGTTGTTAATGAGTCCCTTGTTTGTCCTGAACAGTTAAACTGCCTGCTGTTCTTCAAAATCCTTCAGTTCCCACAAATTATTTGCTTTTTCAGCATTTTTGTGTATTTGAACCCTTTCCAACAGTGAATGTGTGATTTTGATCCATCTTTCACACGTAGGGCTGTGCCGATATTCTGAAGCGATATCATGCGTATCTCGTCAGTAATGCCGGTTCTGTGATTAGCCGTAAATCTCATTCACGTGTTCATTCATGCAGCCGCGTTTACTACACAGAGCCGTAGTTCACTGATAAGCTACGCAATATCGCGTGCATTATCGATATGTATCGCCTGCGATACTGAAGGCGATATTTGCGTAGCTTATCAGTGAACTACGGCTCTGTGTAGCAAACGCGGCTGTATGAATGAACACGTGAATGAGATTTACGACTAATCAGAGAACCGGCATTACTGATGAGATACGCATGGTAATTCGTGTCCGAATATCGGCACAGCCCTACAACTGAGGGACTCATTTGCGGCTATTACAGAAGGTTCAAAAGCTCACTGATGCTTCAGAAGGAAAAACGATGCATTATGGAAAGAGAATGTGAATTTTTTTTTGCTTATTTTGCCTAAATATCATATTTTTGTTTATTTAGTACTGCCCTTCTGAAGCTACAGAGGATACTTACATGTTTCCCAGAAGACAAAATAAGTTACATTTACCCTGATCTTCAAATTCAAAAGTTTTCACCCGACTCTTAATGGATTATGTTTCCTTCTGAAGCTTTTGAATTCAACTGTATACTGGTGTATATTGGTGAAGACAATATGCATCGCCAAAAAAACCCCAAACAATTTTGCAATTTAGATATTTAAATATAGCAATTTTTCATGGTGTTTGTTCTGATGCACTCTTGTAACACTCTTGTTTTTTTCAACTAGAGGAACAGACGGTTGCTTGGATGTATGGGGGTCTTCTATGTTTATTTCCTCACTTTGGTGTTGTGCAGCACATTGCACAAGAGAAAAACAGCCGGTGTTGCACAAGACAAGGATGACAGCTAAAAACCTTTACAATGAATTTGGAAACATTACAGTTAGTTCACAGAATGGACAATAATATCAAACCAGTGTTGGTATAGTTAACTACAACCATTAAAAATCATTAAAATATCTGAAATAAAGAAAAAATTGGATGACAAATGTTGCCTGGACAACTAACTAAATTAAAATAAGTTTTAAGCACATTCAATAGCATTTAAACAAATTTATGTTGAAGTACTAAACAAAATTTAAAATACTAAATAAATACTAAAATAACAATAAATTCAATCTATTGTTTTTAATTAATACAAAAAATATATAAAAGCACATAAAAATGACTAAAAATAAAAGTAAATTCAACATATTAATAAATGCAATAATGTCAGCACCGATAGTCGATAGACATAATTGTACATTCACACCAGACATCAGTGTCAATGCCTCTCGTTTGCTTTGAATTGAGTGGCCGAACTCAAGTGTTGCTGAGCTGAATTGTGGGTCCAATGCGTGGCGTCACTGGCTTTGCTTAACCGTAAATGACTCATTTTCCACCCAAGTCGAGTCTGAGGTGTGCGATACACAGTACATCTTCTCTGATAATATAATAAGTGTTGTTGTAATGATGTGCGATCTGACATTATCAAGTAGGCAATCACCAAATCACACACAGAGTGCACACATGTTGATTTATTAGTCTATTAAAACTCAAAATTCCAGGCATTTTATACAAGTTCAGTAAAGCAATTAATTACTTTTTTTTTGGCTCTATTTTGCCAACGAAAATAGTTCCAAAAAAAAATCACAGCACTGTTTTGCATCTCTGAGCAATGGATGATGTTTACTTATTGAATGACTCAGCTTGTTGAACAAATCAGTTGATAAAAATGATGACTAAATGACTCGCTTATTGAGTGCTGCCACCTACTGGCAGTTTTAATTTCATATTTTGCTTCTTTTCCATTTTGCATTTACTCATACTTTTACTTTCAATACTTAAATACTTCAAAGTCATTTTCTGGTACTTTTATTTAAATATGGCTTTCAGGTACTTTATACACCACTGATCGGCAACAAGAGCCTTGTGGTTTGTGTGTCGACATAACATAATATAACAAAACATAACATAACATAACATAAAAACAAAACATTAGGCCTATTTATGCATGTGTAACTGCAGTTTAAATGCATCCATGGTTCTTTTGAGATACATTAAACTGTGTAAATACATCTAAATGCTATTTCAGATGCAAATTCCAGAAATGTTTTCTTATGTTCGAATGAAAGACATCAAGTACCCAGATTAAGTGTTTCTTATTCTTAACCAAAAATACAAAATGGAAGAAAGAGTTAGAGCTGAACACAATCTTGCTACTCAAGCGGTGTATGAACATTTGATATATTTTATATAAAACATTTTTTATTTACTTGTACTTTTACTTTCAATACTTAAATACTACTAAGTAATTTTTTGGTACTTTTACTTAAGTATGGCTTTCAGGTACTTTATACAAAACTGGTTGGCAACAATAGCCTTATGGTTTCATCTGCACTCACAATGACCCGAGTTCGAAATCCGCTCCCTCTCTCCACCCCCAATACTTTACTATTCTGTCAAAAGCCCAAAAATGTAACAGTAACAGTAACAGTATATAAAAAGCAAAGGAAGATTACATTCACTAAATTAGGATTTTAGCCTTTTGTAACAGCTGAGGAATGTTCTGTTTGAGAAACAATCTTTATTTTTGGATTTCCATTGGGTGATGCCTGTCGCACATGAAATTACACATTTCACCTTTAAACTCAAGATTGTTTCTGAAAAATCACGAGGCCTGGCGGGTGACATTTATAGCAAACAGATATATCATTGTAAGTGATCCTGCCTGAAACTCATGAAACTCTACATATCAGATTAAGTGGAGAGCTGAAATGTGTGCAGTCATGAATGTACAGGATGTATAATAGCAAAGCATGCAACCGTGAGATAAAGCAGTGTGTTCACAGATAGTCTGACAAGTACTGGCCAAGAACTGAACATACGGTGTTCTTTTTGTCAGGGCATTGTACAAAAGCAGCGTTATTGTCTACCATTTCTTTGTATTGATCCCGGGACAGTTAAAAATGCTTTTGACTTTTCCTATTTGTCTAGTTACATGCATACAATAGAACTTCAAACTGAACTTGACCACACCTGGTTCACCTTCAAAAGCATGACCAGGTTGTGTTTAGCTGAATAACACAAGAGCATGAAGTCTCCTTGAATAGCAGGGCCAAAAAAAGCTAGAACTTCCTTGTTCTTTGTTGTTGTTTAAGAAGAGGTTGAACCTCCTGAATTGTCTTTGACACAACATGTAAACAAAACAAGGGAATTTCCAGCTGGACTGGGGCCAGGTAACTCCCTCACCTGTCTGTCTTCGGGCCTCAGAGCTGCAAACGGCTTTAGATTTATTAACGTTATCTTCATAGCAAAGTGTAATTGCAAAATCATGCACACTCATGCCTAGACCTCACCAGTGATGAGCAAAGTACACAAATCCTGAGTTAATTTACATATGCCCTGATGAAGTATTACATAAGTAAAAGTAGTAGAAAAACATTAACTTAGTCAAATAATAATAAAATTCAGTGTCACATGATCCTTCAGAAATCATTCTAATATACTGATTTGCTGTTCAAGAAACATTTATTATTATTATTAATTATTATTATCATCATCATCAATATTTTAAAAAGTTATTTTTTTTCGGGATTCTTTAATGATAGAAAGATCCAAAGATCAGCATTTATATAAAATGCTTTTGTAATATTATAGATTATGCTTCAGGTAAATGCTGCTCTTGAACCTGAAAAAAAAATCTACTCAGCTGTTTTTAACATAATAATAATAAATGTTCTTTGAGCAGCAATCAGAACATTAGTATGATTAATGAAGTAATGATGCTAAAAATTCAGCTTTAAAATCACAGGAATAAATTACATTTTAAAATATATTCAACTAGAACTTATTTGAAATAGTAAAACTATTTCAAAATTTTACCGTTTTGCAGTACTTTGGATCAAATAAATGCAGGCTTGGTGAGCAGAAGAGACTGCTTTAAAAAACATTTTAAAATCTTACTGTTCAAAAACTTTTGACCGATAGTGTATATATAAATATCAGATGAAAACACAAAACTTGGCATCTTACTGAAATAGAATGAGTTGAAGTACTAAAATTACTAAATCTAAAATACAAATAAATAAATAAAAAAAACCCTCATATTAACATTTAAACTGAAACTATAAAAATAATTCAAAATATTTATAAACACTAGAAGTGAAAAGACTGAAATAAAATGTCAAAAGTTAAAGAATATTTTTACAGTGCATAAGTAATACTAAAATAACACTGAATTAGATCTATCAAATACACAAATGGATTATTTTTGTAGAATCTGTAAAACCAGTTCGACAGACACCAGTTTAAAAGAATGATTCATCATAAATTGAACAAGACGCATCGTTTTCATTTTCTTTACTTCTAAAAAACGAGCAATAGTACATTTTTAAAAATATAGCAGAGAAACTTATAATGCATCAAAATGCAGTCAAGCAAAGTTGTACTAAAATTTAATTCTCCAATAAATGAAAGATGAAAAATTATGAAAAAATGAAGTTTAGTAATAAAGAAAAAAAAACTTGTATCATTGTTTTAAGCAAACTGCAAACTTCTGCAAGAACAACAACAATGTGGTAAAGTAAAGTCCAACAGCTAAATACACACTCCTCTGTTTATTACACACAAAGCTGTGTTTGTCAAAACCGCAAGTATTCCTGGACTGTCAGGTGTCTGGAAACCAGCGCTTTCAGTTCTGCCTGAAGCGTGAGAATTTTTCCTTCTAAAATTCCAGCTTCTGCTCCTCCAAAGCACTAATATGCAAAAACTGTTGATTGCAACTCGCAGGTGAAAACAAGACATCACAAAAAGAATAAGTGCAGCTATTTTGCATGCCAAAAATCCTGTTAAGTAGTAAGTCTGTGCTACTGGGTAAGAGGATGCATGACTGGGGGAGGGGTGAGAGCGGTAGGGACAGCGAGAGGGGGGAAGGGGAGCTGGATATTTGGGGAATTCCTTTTTGGTTTTGGTGGGGGTTAGCGGTTGGAGATCAGTTGTTCAACTCTTAAAAAATCTTGCAGCATTGGGTAGGGTTACTACTCTAAAATGAATCCAAACGTGAAATTTCACCTAGTTTTAACTATGTGCATGCAATAAGATGTTGACAACAAAGGTCTAGCATTGTACATGCATTTTTATTGTGTTTTGGTTTCACTCTGCATCCTCTCATGGCCATGGAGAGGTTATGTTGAGTGGGAACAGGAACACCGGGGATTCCCCAATGCTGTGGAGAGGTCACGTGCATGTGGTACCAGCTCACTGTGCAGAACTCTATGTACCTACAAAATGGGTGTGTTGGGAAAACACACATTCAAAACAAGTTTAATCCAGATTTGACAGTGATCACAGGCTATTTTTTTTTCTTTTTGGAATATACACAATGGCCCATAACAATCAAAACATGCTCCTTCAGCCTTAAGTGATTATTAATACCATGTACAATTGCAAGCTTTTGCTTGAATCGTTTAAAACAAATGAACAGCATTTTGTAAATCCTGAAAAGTACCTGCTCCATTTTGTTCAAAGCATGCATGAAATTCCAATAAAATGAAAGGCAGTCGTGCAAAAATGGACAGAGAACAAAGAAATTAGATGGATTAGAGTATGTGAAAACCACACCATGCCCCACGGCAGACATTAATGAAAAGGCATCTGCAAGTCCTGTACTTTTCCTTATTACAAGCTTGCTGTTTCTGAAACGGGAAAAACAGGCTCCCCCAAGCTCACGCTTAACCTGAAAAACTGCAGGCCACTAATTGTACGAACACTAAAAAAGAGGCTTTTTTGCTAATGGTTGATATTCTAATTTGCACATTATACTTGGATTTCCACATTTGTTAATAAAAATATTGTGCATTAACCAAACATCTTAGTCACATTTAAAACCCACAGACAATTTAAAGTGTACATATACACTACCAGTCAAAAGTGTTTGAACAGTAAGATTTTTTTTTAGAAGACTTTTTTGCTCACCAAGCCTGCATTTATTTGATTCAAAGTTCAGCAAAAACAGTAAAACTGTGAAATATTTTTGTTTTAAAATAACTGTTTTCTATTTGAATGCATTTTAAAATGTAATTTATTCCTGTGATTTAAAAGCTGATTTTTTAGCATCATTACTCCAGTCACACGATCCTTCAGAATTCATTTTAATATTCTGATTTGCTGCTCAAAAAACATTTATTATTATTATTATTATTATTATTATTATTATTATTATGTTGAAAACAGCTGAGAATAATTTTTTCAGGTTTCTTTGATGTTCAAAAGAACAGCATTTATCCGACAAATAAATTGTTTGTAACATTATAATGTCTTTATCTTCACTTTTGAGCAATTTGAAGCATCAAATATATTTCTTAAACAACAAATCAGCATATTAGAATGATTTCTGAAGGACCATATGACTGGAGTAATGATGCTGAAAATAAGATATATCATAAAATATATATATATATATATATATATATATATATATATATATATATATACATATACACACCCACACAAACATGGAATATTTGTACTTTTAAAAATGAAATAAATTTCACTTTATATATACACTCATTCAGAATTTTTCAAAAGCTTGTGGTTAGTGTTTTTTTTTTATTAATACTTTTGTTGAGCAATTATGCACTAAATTGATAATTTTTTCAATTTCAAATAAATTATCTGTATTCACCAAAATATTATGAAAAAAAACCCATGTATCATGGTTTCCACAGAAACATTATGCAACATTGTACATTGATAATAAGATAAAATGTTTTCTGATTAGCCAACAGCATATTAGAATGATTTCTAAAGTGATACTTTGTTTTCCCCTTTTTGCAATAATACTTGAATCTTACATGCATATAGTGTGTAAAAAGTACATTTTTCATGTTTAAAAGTACAAATATTCTATGTAATCTCACAAATACTATGAGGTCATGTATAATAACATAATAAGCTATTATTTAAAACTTTTAAAATGTTGTTTTTGATCAAGTTTAGCATGTCACACAGCAGGCCACAGAAGTCATTGCTTGCCATGTCACGCCAACCACCCAAAAGCATCACATTTTTTCCCTTTAAAGGCAAAATGATTTGTCTAGGGGTTGTTAAACGCTTCTGCAGAGTTTAGACTGGGGGTGTTTTAACTGTCTGCACTGGTTTCAGTTCATAAGGCGTTGCTGCAACGATGGCGGGGGGCTGGAGTCCATGTAGCGCTGCAGACAGACAGGCAGGGACTTTCCAGGGTCACTCATGTGAGAGGCTTTTGAGGGCTGAAATGTGAAAGCCCATTGTGTTGCGTTTTACGACAGCAAAAAGCACACAAGCAGTACACATGTCTGAGCATCAATCATGTGCACGACCAAATTAGAGATTGTTTATGGCTATACTGAGTACTTTGTTTTTGTATACTGTATAAAAATGCCCCTTTCTGAAACAGTGCTTGGAAGCTGAATGCGTTTCCTAAGCGTGAGAACGGTGTTTGCAAACAAACACGACTGTTCTCTCTGGGAAATGGAATTTCAGAAGAGTTGCTTGCCTTGTGACCTTGTGTCTTCGGTTGGACTGCATTCATTAGCTTTCTAAACCGGGGACCCGACAGACACATGAAGGAACATGTGTTGGAAAGCCCCTGCATCATATCTAAATGTGGAACTAGACTGGATCACATGCTTCTGACATCTATAGACCCCACAGCCTGAAAAAAGCAGCCCTCCGAACAACAACATCATCTAATTCAGGGGCAGACTCCATTTAAGACAGAGCTCAAAACTGCATGGAACATCTTCTAATTCTGGACGGCTACCCAACTTGCCTATCATGTAGTTGCAGCCTATTTGGTGCTACACAGAAAGTAGCTTTAGTTTTTAGCCCTTACTGTTTTATCATTTTCAAGGAGAAAGTAATCTAAAAGCATTTAAAAAGCAGGTTACATGTTTAACATGTATAACACATGTAACACGTATAACATGTCTAATCAGTCATGTAAAAATGTTAATATAGGGTGTATAGGAAGCTATCGCCATCTAGTGGAGTCAAACGGAACTACATAATAAGGCCTTACGTTTAAACTTCAAACAACACATCTTTTACAAAAAGGTGAATTTTAGAACCAGGAAGTCATAAATAATAAAAAAAATATTTTTACATAAAGATTAAACACGTTTTAAGACCATTAAGATTATTTGTGACATGGTTTTCATGACAATTAAGCATGTTTTTTTTGTTAATATATAATCGAAGTCAAAAGTTTACATACACCTTGCAGAATCTACAAAATGTTAATTATTTTAGTACTAACCAGAATCAGATATTTTACATGGAAGATGTTTGCATATTGTCCACAAGAGAAAATAATAGTTTTATTTATAAAAATGAACCTGTTCAAAAGTTTACATACACTTGATTCTTAATACTGTGTTGTTACCTGAATGATCCACAGCTGGTTTTTTTTCCTTTAGTGATAGAGCTGGGGGTGAAAACTTTTGAACAGAGTGAAGATGTGTACATTTTTCTTAATTTTGCCTAAATATCATTTTTTTTTTCATTCTGAAGCTACAGTAGATACTTACTCTGTTTCCCAGAATACAAAATAAGTTATATTTACCCTGATCTTCAAATTCAAAAAGTCTTAATGCATTGTGCTTCCTTCTGAAGCATCAGTGAGCATTTGAACCTTCTGTAATAGTTGCGTCCCTCAGTTGTCCTCAGTGTGAAAAGAAGGGTTCATAAACACAAAAAGGCTGAAAAACCAAAAGATTTGTGGGACCTGAATGATTTTTGGAAGAACAGCGGGCAGTTTAACTGTTCAGGACAAACAAGAGGACTAGTGAAAAACTAAAACCAAACAGCTGTGGATCATTCAGGTAACAACACAGTATTAAGAATCAAGTGTATGTAAACTTTTAAACCGGCTCATTTTTATAAATTCAACTATTATTTTCTCTTGTGGACTATATGTAAACATCTTTCATGTGAAATATCTTATTCTTTATTTATTTAGTCAGTACTAAATAAAAAATAACATGCATTTTTTTATGATGCCTCTTATTTAGGTAAAATAAATTACATTTTGCAGGTTCTACATGGTGTATGTAAACTTTTGACTACAACTGTAAATTTAATATTCTAATAAATTCTGCCAATACATGTTATTAATTTTTTAAAATATATATGAAACAATTTTTCACAATTCAAATAATATATTGTGTTAGTATAGTATTTATTAATATTTGGAATTGTCTTTTATCTTTATAAATTTTAGTTTAAGTTTTAGTAATTCTATTATGTGCTTTTGACATTGCTCTTCTTTTTATTTTTATTTAAGCCTTAGTTTTATACATTTTCGTAGTTAAGTTTATGTTTTTCATCTAGTATTTATATATTTTTTTTTCTAGCTTCAATTACAGAGAAAATGACTATTATTACATTTAGTTAAGTTTTAGTTATCTATCGGTATAACAACACTGGTTTAAATGTTAATTTTATCTTTCTGTCTATAACTTTGGTAAGTCCCTTCTCTAAAAGAAGACTATAATGTAGAGACAGACCTCTGGTGTGGTTTTCTTGAAGACATCACTTCCTTCTATCACTTTCTTCATCACTTTGTCCTTCAGCTCAGCATACTCTTCCTCAGTCAGTTGAATGGATTCCAGTGAAGCCTTGCAATTTTTGCACTCTCCACTAAAACACAAGACATTTTCACACCAATAATCAATTAAGAACAATCTTTATTGACAATATATTTGATTAAAACTAAAATTAGTACCTGGGGGCCACGTATGAGAATTTCCCACTCCATTTCTGATCTGGTAAACTGTGCATATGAAGAAAATAAAACATTTGAAACAAAGATTTGCAAAAATATATACATAAAAAAATTGCATTTTAGAATATAAAAATAATAATGATGTTCTTATATATTACACTTACCTCTCAAACCAAGCTTTGATAGTTTTAATCAATGGCTCCTCTGGGTAGATCTGATTATCTCTCATATATGACAGAACAGAAAAGAGTTTGTCCTCCTGTCCTTGCTGAGAGATGCCGCTCTGAAACAGGCACTGCCAAGTGTCCTGATTCGGTACCAGACCCAATTCAAGGAGCTCATCGTACAACATCCAGCTTGTCTCAATTTCACCATGAAGTGCCGCCCCAGCGATGGCATCACTATAGTTACGAGGAGACGGCAAGAGGGCCTTTTTCATCCCCTCCAACACCACAAGTGCCTCCCTCCAGCGTTCAGTTTGACTGAAACCTTTAATAAACAGGGACGAGGCTCCAGTGTCGAGAGTCTTAAAGCAAGTTGTCATGATGTCATAAGTGTCAAACACCTCCGAGTGATGCCCACCTGAGACACATAGTGTGAGGTACCTCAAAAGGAGTTCATAAGTAAGGGTGCCTTTGTCCTGAACCACGTAGGCCAAGAGAGATTTGGCGATGTTGACGTCTGCATTAGTTGCCAGCAGTCCTGTCATCATTTGCATCTCGAAGTGATCAGGTTTGGAGGAACTCTCTTTGAGTTTTGCCCATTCAGATATGGTCAGCGGATGATCAGGAGGGGGGATTTTTACAGATCCTCTGGTTCTCAAAGGTGACAGCTCTTCTGTATCCATCCCAGCTCTCTTTTTCATATATTCAGCAGTTCTTTTGGCCGTTCCAGCGGTGAATACTGAATTTGGGAATGCAGGCCTTGTTCTGGGAGTGAACCCTTTTTCTTTGGCAGCTTGGCTGTGTGCTTGTTTATCTCCTTTTGTGCTGTAATATTGTGTGTGTGGATTTATAGCAAACCTGACAGCATGCATAAAGTTTTGTTGTGGTAAACAAGCCAAAGCAGGCCTGAAATACAAGGGGTTGATAACCCAGGATGTGCAGAGATGCTTTATGAAAGTCCTTGATTTTGACACAACAAGAGATCCCATTTTCTACTTTACTTTTCAGACTACGCACTAATTAAAAAATGTAAAATGTATAATAAATAATGTATTCTGTCTCAAAATCTCATTGCTTTTTGAATTAAGGTCCGTTTTAGTGTTCAACACACATGCAATAACACATACTAACTTTATTAAGTTATATTTGATAGTATTTATGTCTAAAATTAATAAATATGAATAATATTCAGCAACTTATCTTCTGAAGAAATGGCCTTTTGTATTTCAAGCACATAGTCTTGAGTTCCTCAGACACATTAAGATATCGCAGTTTTGTCAATACAATAATCGGTCATTTGAACGAGAACATCAAACTCACAGGATTTGGACAAAAGTTCTTGAATTCTAACCAGAAGGCAAGTACATGCCAGTGCGAGCAGCCATTCACTCTCCTGTATCTAGTCGCACTTCAATTACGTCACTTATGCGCCATTAGGTCAGATGTAAACAGTTCATCAACCGCCTTAGCTACTCAAACATATTACAATTGTTTAGTAATTAGTGATTTTGTTAGTTTAAAATATATTATGATCAAATAAGGCAATAATGGCAAACGATAAAACCGCACACTGGAAAGATTTACTGCGGAAAAGACTCGCCTCTGCGAAACAAGGTAACGTTAACTTTAAGATGATAATGAATGTTAGCTAATCAGTAACTATAGAGATTTATAACATGATCAGGAAACGATGTTTTGCATAACATAAAATGTTTAAATTTGTATGTTAATTCCCAATCAACTTGTTTAATTATTCTAGAAGGATTGAACGTCACTTACGAAAATGTACCGTGCTTTTACTATAGTAACACTAACTTTGGTAAACATTATATTCAGAGGAAATGTTGTAGATTTAGACTATACTATTTTATATTAGGGGACCACTGGATTAGGAATTAGTTACAATAAATATGGTTTGTTGTATAGAAACTATAGTAACCCTCCTCATTGTGGGTAGTTCCAGTTAAAATCTGTTGAAAAATTATTAGATTGTGCTTTAAATTATATAAGTACTTCTACCAGACTTTCACAAGTATCCTTTGGTCAAGCTTAGACAGGTACACAACCAGTTGAAAGTTTTTGAACAGCAAGATTTTTTTTAAATATAATTTTTCAATCTCTTCTGCTCACCAAACCTGCATTTATTTGATCCAAAGTAAAACAAGAAGTTCAATTTTGTAATATTTGTACTATTTAAAACAACCGCTTTCTATCTGAATATATTTAAAATGTAATTTATTCCTGTGCTTTCAAAGCTGAATTTTTAGCATGATTACCCCAGTCACATAATCCTTCAGAAATCATGATAACATTCTGATTTGCTACTCAAAAACATTTATTATTATGATGAAATCAGCTGAGTAGAATATTTTTTTAGGTTTCTTTGATGAATATAAAGTTTAGAAGAACAGAATTAATCTGAAATAGCAATCTTTTGTAACATTATAATGTCTTCATCATTACTTTTGATCAATTTAAAGCATCCTTGCTAAATAAAAGCATTAATTTCTATAATTTCTTTCTGACACTGAAAATGATGCTGAAAATTTAGCTTTGATCACAGGAATTTATTACATTTGAAAATATATTCAAATACAAAGAATACTTCATTAATTTTTCACAATATTAATGCTTTTGCTGTATTTTAGATCAAATAAATGCAGGCTTGGTGAGCAGAAGAGAATTCTTTAAAAACATTAAAAATGTTGACTGGTAGTGTAAACTTGACTTTGTACATTTCTTTTTTAATTGTAATAATGTGATAAACTTGGCTAATATGACATCCATACGTAAAATCATAGTGAAATATTTTTACACTATTTTAAAATGTTCTTGTTACAGTGTAATTATACTTATACAAGTACTGAGTGATAATAGTTAATTACATGTACTTACTGTATGGTTAGGGTTAGGAAAAGGGTTTGGCACAGGGTTAAGTGCATGTAATTATGCATAATTTATTGTTATTACTATAGTAAGCAAACTCAGCATGTGTAACAAGCTTTACTTTAACGTTAAGTATTTCTTAAATGCTTAGTATTTTGTCTAATATATTAAGACATAAATGATGGAGACATGAAAATGTATTACATAGCTGGAATGTCCCCGGTAATGAGAAGCCATGCACAGTTTTGCTAATGGTTACTTTGATTTGACTGTGAATAGTAAAATATGGAGGTGGTGTGTAATATTCATAATGTGTGTGCTAAAATCATTCTTTGTATTGAACAGATGGCAGGACGGAGGAGGAGAAGAAAGTAGAAGAAACTGAATTGTTCACCAAGTATTATACTGAATGGAAAGAAGGCGAAAAGGGAGAAGATGATTCATTTAAACACATCCCACGCTTCTACTACAGGGTGAGCTGATCACGCTCTCATCAGCAATGAGAATACAGTGTTATCACATTTATTTGATCAAAAATACAGTAAAATGTAAACGAACTGCTGCTTAATATCTTCTCTATATCTACAATATTTCATATCAGCTTCCTGCAGAAGATGAAGTCTTGCTGCAGAAACTCAGAGAAGAATCAAGGGCAGTGTTTCTCCAGAGGAAAAGCCGAGAACTACTGGACAATGAAGAGTTACAAGTAAGAGAGCATTTTATTGGTCCTGTGTCCCAAACTGTTTTGTATTTCTTCTTTTAAATTTATTTTTTTTTCTACAGAACCTTTGGTTTCTTCTTGATAAGCATCAAGTTCCGCCTACGACTGGTGACGAGGCCATGATCAGTTATGAAAGTTTCCTAAAGGTTGGAGAAAAAGCAGGCACCAAATGCAAGTAAGTGCATCATAGAAAAGTGTATAGTGATCAATGAGTTTCACTCGATACCGTCAGTATGACAGGCTAATTTGTAGGTGGACAGTGCTTTATGGCTCACTGATGTATGTTTCATGATCATTACACCCCATCAGGCTTTTCTTCACCGCTAGAGTTTACGCCAAACTGCTTCATAATGATCCGTATGGGAGGATATCAATTATGCAGTTCTTCAACTATGTCATGAGAAAAGGTAGTTCTAAATTCTCTGCTGTCATTGCATTCTCATCTCATGATGTCAGTTTTTAAATGACTCTGAACGTAGCAATACAGATGTGTTGATGAATCACATGTTCACCTGCGTTTTTGCTTCTGGCAGTGTGGCTGCACCAAACTAGGATTGGTTTGAGTCTTTATGATGTAGCAGGTCAGGGTTATCTCCGTGAATCTGTAAGTAATCTCATTTTACACTCAAAAACACAAAAAATCACAGTTGTCTAAGTCACTGTTATTGTTTAACGTAAAAACTTTATTTCTGCAGGATTTGGAGAATTACATTTTAGAGTTAATTCCCACACTCCCGCAGCTAGATGGCCTGGAAAAATCCTTTTACTCGTTTTATGTTTGCACTGCCGTTCGCAAGTTCTTCTTCTTCCTTGATCCTCTACATACTGGTAATTCTCCTGTGGTTGTGCTGTTACAGTTTGCCTTTTAATTGAAGTCAGAGCACCTGCAGACATCATTTTTTTAATAATAATTTTACCCTGTGGAAAAACTGAAGTGAAAAGAATCATTGGAATGTTTTGTACTCGCTCTGCAGGGAAGATAAAAATTCAGGACATTCTGGCTTGCAGTTTTCTGGATGACCTACTTGAGGTAGTGTATAGATGCTTGCTCAAGTACAGCTATATTACTAATATAAAAATATCTATATAGATGGCGAGAGTTATTGTTTTTGAAAAAAATATGCTCGCCAAGGGTGCATTTGTTTAATTAAAAATACAGTAATATTGTGAAAAAATTAGGGCTGTCAGTTGATTAAAATTTGTAATCTAATTAAATACATGATGTGTCGATCAATTAATCTGATTCATCGCATATTAAAAATAAAGTTTACTGTGAAAATACCCACAAAAGATTTAAAGCTATTGTCGTGTTAAATGAGAAAGTAGCAAGTGGACATTACAAATTGTAGCTTTAGAAAGAAATATTTATTTGATTCAGCATAAAATTTATTACACATAAACATTTAGGCTGCAATTGCCTAATGTGAACTATGGAACATGAAAGAAGATATTGAGAAACAGCTTTTTATTCATATAATCAAAGTCATGGTAACAAAAACAGCTTTGTTACCAACAGTCTTCAAAATACTTTCTTTTATGTTCCACAGAAGAAAGGTTTGAAACGACATGAGGGTGAGATGACAGAGTTAATTTTTTGGGGGGTGAACTATCCCTTTAATGTTTTTATTATTATTACTTTATTTTTTTAATAACATGGTACTCTAAATAAGAATCTAAATCTGCCAGCAGGTGGCGATAAATGTCTTTATGAATCATTATATGAAATATAAGATGATGTGCAGGTCTGGGGGCAGAGCCAGCACGTTAACTACGTTAAAATATTTTAATCGCTCTATTTTACATAACTAATTAATTAAGTTAATGTGCTAAACTGACAGCCCTATAAATAATAAAAATAATTGCTTTCTGTTTAAATATATCTTTTAAAATGTAATTTATTCCTGTGATGGCAAAGCTGAATCTTCAGCCTCATTACTCCAGTTTTCAGTGTCATTTTATTCTGTCCATTTTCTGTTAAAAAAAATGTATTATCATTGATCATTTGGTTGATAATCAGATTTATTAATTTACAGCTTCGAGATGAGGAGCTGTCCAAAGAGAGTCAGGAGTCTAACTGGTTCTCTGCACCTTCTGCTCTTCGAGTTTATGGTATGCCTGCAAAATATACTTAATCAATGTTATAAGTTAAATCTCATGTGTTAATGCTCATATGTCCTGTTTACAGGTCAGTACCTCAACCTGGATAAGGACCATAATGGGATGCTCAGTAAGGAAGAGCTGTCTCGCTATGGCACAGGAACTCTAACTAGCGTTTTCCTAGACCGCGTCTACCAGGAATGCTTAACCTATGATGGCGAAATGGTATAACCCTCTGACTTAATTAATTATTTGCATTACACTAAGAGCTATTCTAGAGCTCTCTTACACTCACCAAGGCTGCATTTATTTAAAAAATGCAGTAGAAATTTTGAAATATCATTACAGTTTAATATAGCTGTTTTCTATTTTAATATATTTTAAAATGTAATAAATTCCTGTGATGGGAAAGCTGAATTTTCAGCATCCTTGATTTTGTCATCATGAAACATTTCTTATTTTTATCAATGTTGAAAGCAGTTGTGCTGCTTAATAATTTTGTGGAAATGAACCATGATTCATTTCTTTAAAAAAATTTTTACTGACCCCCAAACTTTTAAGCTGTAATATACTTTTAACTTTGAACATGAAAAAAATAGAGCATTCCTATATGCCTGAAATTCCCTACATTAAATCTATCAACGTTTTCAGTATCTAAAAACATAAACATGCATTTTTATTTTTTATTTTTTATTTTTTTTTCAACACCCCCATTTAGGACTACAAGACCTATCTTGACTTTGTGCTGGCTCTAGAGAACAGGAAAGAGCCTGCGGCCCTCCAGTATATATTTAAACTGCTTGACATGGAAAACAAAGGCTATCTCAATGTATTTGCCCTCAATTACTTCTTCAGGGTAAGGAAACGTTTTTGAAATCAAGCTAAAAATGTGTTAGCATTTATATACAGTTGAAGATCATGTACACCTTGTAGAATCTGCAGAATGTTAATTTTTGAACAAAATAAAATGGATTATACAAAATACACACATGAAAGAAATGTACATATAGTCTACAAGAGAAAATAATATTTTAATTCACAAAAATTACCCTGTTTAAAAGTTTACATACACTTGATTTTTAATACTGTTGTTACCTGAATGATTCACAGCTGTTGTTTTTTTTGTTTAGTGATTCATTTACTTCCTTGTTTGGGACTGAACAGTTAAACTGGCTGCTGTTTTTCTGAAAAATCCTACAGTTCCCACTAATTATTTTGTCACTAATTCATTTTTGTGCATTTGTACCCTTTCCAACAATGATTTTGAGATCCATCTTTTCACACTGAGGACAACTCATATGCAACTATTACAGAAGGTTCAAATGCTTACTGATGCTTCAGAAGGAAACACAACGCTTTAAGAGCTGGGGGGTGAAAACTTTTGAACAGAATGAAGATGTGTGCATTTTTCTTACTTTGCCTAAATATTATATTTGTTTGATTTAGTACTGCCCTTCAGAAGATACATGATTCCCAGAAGACAAAATAAATTACATTTACCCTGATCTTCAAATTCCAAAAGTTTTCACCCCTGGCTCTTAATGCCACGTGTCTTCTATCTGAAGCATCAGTGAGCGTTTGAACCTTCTGTAATATTTGCATACGAGTCCCTCAAAAAAACACAGCTGTGGATCATTGAGGTAACAACACAGTATCAAGAATGTTTTGAATTTTTATAAGTTCAACTATTATTTTTTCTTGTGGACTATATGTAAATGTCTTTTATGTGAAATATCTTATTCAGGTCAGTACTAAATAAAACATAACATGCAGTTTGTATGATCCCTCTTATTTTGGTAAAATAATTAACATTTTGCAGATTCTGCAAGATGTATGTAAACTTTTGACTTCAACTGTAAGTATGTATTTTATACAATTACACTAAGCATAAACTAACCTATTTATCTGTACTATCAGGCCATTCAGGAACAAATGAAAATCCATGGGCAGGAGCCAGTTTCCTTCCAGGATGTTAAGGTAAGTGGCCTTTATATAGTAATAAAGCAGTCTATCAACATATAGGGAAGTTGGTTTTGGGTCATAAAATGGATTGTGTCTGCAGGATGAAATCTTTGATATGGTGAAACCTAAAGATCCCTATAAGATCACACTACAGGACCTGGTAAACAGCGGTCAGGGTGATACGGTCAGTAGCATCCTCATCGACCTCAACGGCTTCTGGACTTACGAGAACAGAGAGGTGCTGGTGGCTAATGACACTGACAGCAACACAGCTGATTTAGATGACACATGACATCTATTGCTAAATCAATCTGTGCTATTGGACCAATTGTGCTACTTCAGCCAACAGAAATACACAGAATAGCTCAGTTGTATATTGAATTGTTTATTAAGTAATATTATGTACAAAACAAACTGTATTTTTTTTTCACCTACATTATAGAAAGGTAGGTGTGTTTTCACCTACATAATACAAAATTATTGTACACAAATAAATTACACGCTCTTCAAAATGAAATGACTTTTGTGTGTGCATGTGTCAGAGGGGTGGACAAATGGGTAAAGCACACATTTACATACACAAACAATAATGTGCTCACATAAAAAGAATATTTGGTTAGAAAAATAACTTTTTGAATGTCAGCTCTGAAAACTGACTTTTGAAAGAGGGAATATTCCCATTTGACAGTTTACGCTAGCATTATCAGTAACATAGAAATGTCTAACATTATAAGTACTCACATTTTACAGCATTGCAAAAGATTGATAATCCATGCAGTTGTTATAGTTTGTAACTTAGGCTGTTAGGTGTTCATAATGATTAAAATGTACAATGAATTGTTGTAGTGACTAAGAGAAGTTTTATATGGAAGATTATTTCCACCACAGAATGCAAATGTTTAGAAGTAAAAAAGGTAATTGTGAGTTTTTATCTTACAATTCTGATTTTTCTTGCAATTGTGTGTCTATATCATACGATTCAAGAGTTTTTTTTTTTCAATTTCTTTTCTTAAAATTCACGTTAGGCATCTAAAAACAGAATTGCAAGACATACACTCTTAGAATTCTGAGAAAATAAATCTAAATTGTGAAAAAAAATTGTGAATTGCACGGTCTGTACTACCAGTCAAAGATTTTTAATGTTTTTTAAAGAAGTCTCTTCAGCTCACCAAGCCTGCATTTCTTTGATCCAAAGTACAGCAAAACCAGTTAAATTGTGAAATAGTTTTACTACTTAAAATAACTGCTTTCTATCTGAATATATTTTTAAACGTAATTTATTCCTGTGAGCAAAGCTACATTTTTTTTAAACATCATTACTCCAGTCTTCAGTCACATGATCTTCTGAACTTTCTATTCATGAAAGAAGCAGCAAATCAGAATATTAGAATGATTTCTGAAGGATCACGTGATTGCAGTAATGGTGCTAAAAATGAATAAATGATTCACAGGAATAAATGATTTTAAAATATATTCAAATAGAAAACAGTTGTTTTAAATAGTAAAACATTTAAAAACTGTACTCTTTTTGCTGTGCTTTGGATCAAATAAATGCTTGGTGAGCAGAATAGAATAGAAAAGCAGAAAATAAACATAAAAAAATCTTACTGTGAAAAACTTTGTAGTGTAAATTTGCAATTACCTTTTTTTATATTTTTATTCTGTGTCAAAAATAAGCATCCATACTTTTATGTATGGCTTTGTGAAATGATTATTAAAACAGTTCTGCATTCTAAGCAGAACCATTGTCAGCTATGGATAAACAACATGTTACCTTCATGTTCTACTTCATATAAGATACAATTTCCAGTCCAAAAAAAGGAACCTAGCATATTAAATATGGTAAAAACCATCTAATATGCTCAATCAACTGAACAGTATTTTTAGGAGGGAATGGGTGCAGGCACTTTATTTGCATCAGGTGTAGCATGTGCTTCCTGCTCCAGTTCAAAAGTGACATTCACAAAAGAAGCAGTTGCTTCTGGTTGCTCGATCTTTGGTGGCTGGCCCTCCTGGTTGTGCTGCTCCTCAAAACGACGTTCTGCCTCCTCAGAGAGACGGTTCTCCTCCTCTTCTTCCTCCTCCTGCAGATTACACATTTTTAGGCTCTCACAATGTGAATGCTGTTCAAATAATAAATAAAGGCTGTACAATAATAACAGTGGTGCACATACCTCTTTCTTCATCCTGTAATACTCATCAATTGCATACTGATATTTTGGTGTTGTGATTCCCAGCAGCGAGGCCATCTTCTCTCCAAGATAGTCACAAACTGCAATTTTTGGGTTGAAATGTTCACTTTGGACTGTTTTTATATTACTAAAAGTCACAGGCTGGAAAGAGCTTCATTACCTGAGATGGTTGAGGTAGCCACTCTCCACATTTGGAACCAGACGTATGGACCCCAGGTCAGCTTTGCCTATAATCAGAGATGCAAAGTGACTATAAGCTGAAGATGTTCAGATTATTAAAAGAAGCAAATGAAACCACTCATTTAATGCTTTGATGCAACTCACCGGATCCACTGTACTTAAAGTTTTTGCTTTCTCTGGTTCTTCTTCCTCCTCTTCATCTGTACTGTACTCTTCCATGGTTTCACCAGATGCAAAGTAGATTGTTCTGCGAGGAATCTTGGGCTTCTTTTTGGCCAGGTCTCCAAGTTCCACACTTTCAAACTCCTTCACCACTGTAGAACTCTAAACCAGATACATTTATAAATTCAATTTACGCTGTTACAGAAAGACAGACAGAACTAGTATGAGATCTTAATATGTTTCACTGCTATTATATAAGTTAAATTAGATACGTAGATTTGATCACATTATTATATTATATTATTACATATTTATACCTTACATTGGGCCTATGTTTGTTATCAAACTAGTTTCATCGCCAGACTAAAATATAACGAACAAGGAAGTAGAATGATATATCTCGACTGCTGTCTATATCTAAACAAAGTATGTAATTCCATCGCGACTCATTTATTATATTTACAAATGACTTTACCTTCTCTGTGTCCATAGTTTGTCCCAGAGACACGTTAACATTTGTGAGGTACAGTGACAGTTCAGCCATGTCTTCTTCAGCCCTTTCTGTTGCTTTCTTCGAGCTCTTCCTCCTAGCAGCGTCAACCAGGAAGTGACGTCACATGTAAACAATTCCTATTTAAGTTTATTGTTAGAATAGAAAACTAATAAAACACGGTAAAACGCTGACAGTTTTACAACAGACCTATATAAAAACCTATACAAATTTATATCGAAAGTTATTTTATCCATGCTACCTTTAATAAGAGTTGATGCAGAGGTCTGACTGATTTTTTTTAAACGGATTTCAGCTTTGTCCTCTCATTTTGTAGTTTTAGTAGTACAAAAATTATGAAAAAAGCTTAAATGTGACCCTGGACCACAAAACCAGTCTTAAGTAGCACGGGTGTATTTGTAGCAATAGCCAAAAATACACTGTATGGGTCAAAATGATCGATTTGCCAAGAATCATTAGGATATTAAGTAAAGGTATTTTAGACATTTCCTACCATAAATATATCAATGCATTGCTAATAACTTTATTTTGGACAGCTTCGAAGGTGATTTTCTCAATATTTATTTTATATTTATTTTTTGCACCTTCAGATTCCAGATTTTCAAATAGTTGTATCTCGGCCAAATATTGTCCTGTCCAAACAAACTGATTTTGTGGTCCAGGGTCACAAATATGAACTAATATCTAGCTTTATATAAACCTATAAAATGGAGTATTCTGAGTATTCATGACATAATCAACTACATTAAGCACACTATATTTATACTGTAATTTCATGTTTTTGGCATCATTACATGCCACTGCTTTTTAGGTCACCCTTTAATTGAAGTATTTTCTTTAATCTTTTCTTCTTTCATCTTTTAATGTGACAATCATAACACAAATGCTAATAGCCTACTTTATAACTCCATAAAATTCTGTTTATTTGTGCAAGAATGAGGCTCATTTTGTTCAGTGTGATTAATCTTTGAAAATATTATAATTTCGCACAAAATAATTACCAAGATAGATTTGTGTTTCCTCGCCCAGATCAAGTTCAATTAAAAAAGAATGGCTTACTGTTGTCTGCACTGCCAGTAAAACTGGTAGTGTTTTTGAAATGACTAATAAATAAGAGCTAGCACCAATACTTACTTATGACTTTTGTGCATTTTCATGTTTTTTTTTCTTTTTTCTCCTACAATAAATATATAAAAACTTTCTGATTAGTAATGTGCATTTAGACAATTTTAAAACAAATTTTCTCAACATTTAGATTTTTTTGCACCCGCAGATTCCAGATTTCAAATAGTTGTATCTCGCCATATTTGACCCTTTACCACAAAAGTCATAAGGGTACTTTTTATTTTTTTTTTTTAAATTGAGATTTATACACTATCTAAAAGATGAAAAAAATAATTTTTGTATTTTTTATTAGGATAGGACAATATTTGGAGTTACAGCTATTTTGAAAATCTGGAATCTGAGGGTGCAAAAAATGTCAAAATATTGAGAAAACCGCCTTTAAAGTTGTCCAAATTAAGTTCTTAGCAATGCATATTAAATTATGTTTTGCTATATTTACAGTAGAAAATGTACAAAACATCTTAATGTAATCTTAATATCTTAATATCCTAATGATTTTTGGCATAAAAAGAAAAATCGACTATTTTGACCCATACAGTGTATTCCTGGCTATTGCTAGAAATATAACCGTGCTACATGTGCACATGGCTGTTTGGTTCCAGCGATAAAAGCATCTGAAATAATTCAGAAGTTAGTGCCGTGGTTTAAAGGAAAATTCCTGCGCCCTCTTTCGGCCACTCGTTGTATGGCAAAAATAAGGCATTTTCGGAAGGAACCACTGCAAACCACCTAATTGCCTAAAAATGCATTACACGAAATAAAGAGTTAAATCATTATTACCAGACACCAGTTGTGTCTAGCAATACGTATGTTTCAATATAATATATTTAGATCTCATTTTCGCTCAGCACGTCCACATTATCGCCTGATCAATTTCATGTGGCCCCTATTATGAAATCAAAAGTGGACCGATCCAGTAGTATTGAAAGCAAAGCTCATCTCGCAGTTGTTTGTTTTCACTCAGCGCAGTAGCAGGGCGGAGAGGAGAGGCACGGAGTTGTGTAACGGTTACGTTTTTAATCTTCATAGCATCTTTCCAGCCTTTTGCCATGGCTCTGTGCAGCAGCGTCGGAGCCTTGGCGTTACCCAGCGAGCTTATCGTTCACATATTCTCCTTCCTGTCAGACCGAGACAAGCTCCGGGCCTCGGCCGTATGCTCTCGCTGGAGGGAGTGTCTCTTCTACCCTGCGCTGTGGACGGAGCTCAAGCTGCGCGTCGGTGGTGGATCCAACGGCGGCGGATCTGGATCAGAACAAACCCCGCGATTAGAGTTTCTCATGCGCAAGTTCGGCTCGTTCGTGCGGGAGCTGCAGCTGGAGTTCGCCCCGCTGGACGGCTACCTAAGCCCGCTGCAGCACGGAATGGAAGCCGCCGAGAGCGACCCGCAGTTCGCGAAAGATGCGATGGTGACATATTTGGATCAGGTGTTGTGTGTGCTCGGCAGTCTGCGTAATAACAGGTATATGGATCTGGGCACGGTTTGTATGCGTTGGTGTTGACATTACACCTCCTTTCTGGCTGCTTTGCTTACATTTGATGAGCACCAGCAGCCATAAACAAACCCTGCGCATTACGTAACGCTCATGTCTCAAGCATCGCATGGCTGCCTGCTTTGTGCCTAACCAAACTGCTATCACCTCCTATGACAAACTAGTGTCTATTTTTTGTCACCAGTATTGTATTTTGACAATAATACTTGATTTACTAGTAAGTAATTCAATAATCACTCGTATCTTTCTCAGTCTCACTATTTACATCTTCATTGTATCCTAATACTAGTCATTGTTCTGATGGTGGTAGGTAACTGATAACAAACTGCAATTTTATTTGTATTTTTGATATTGTATATTTATTTGTTTATTTATTAAAAAAAATCATTTTTTGCTCTTTTAGCTAGTCTGTATTTAAATTGTTGTTGGTATCTGTTTTTAGACAATAGTAGTTGTCCCAGTTGTTACTTGTGACTTTTTTTGTTTATTATAATTTATTTCTTGCCACCTGTAATAATTAGTCAGAGGGACAAATTCATAGTTAAATTACTAATGTAGTAAGACTAGTAAGATTGTCTGTGTATGTATGTACACTACGGTTTAAAATTTTGGGATCAGAATTTTAATTTTTTTTTTTTTTGCTTCTGCAGTTAAGGCTGTTCATTTGATTTAGAAATGCAGAAAAAAATGTGATTAAAATTGTGAAATATTATTGCAATTTAAAATGGTGGTTATCTATTTTAATAAACTTTAAAATATAATTAATTCCTGTGATGAAATCCTGAATTTTCAGCATCATTATTCCAATCTTCAGTGACGCATGATCCTTTAGAAATTATTTTAATATGCTGATTTATTATCAATGTTTTTTGGGAACCCAGGATACTTTAATTCAGGATTTTTGGATTAATAAAATTGTTAAAAACTGTAATACAGCTGAGATAGATTTAGAATAATATGATCTCTAAATTTTGAATTTGTGACTAGTAACAATTGTATTAGGAGGATTGTGATTGCAGCTGAAAAACATTCTAGTTACTTTTGGAACTAGTCTTACTTAGAAAGAATAAGCACCTTAACATAAAATGCATGCCAGTTAGTTCTGAAGCGTAAATGTTAAAACTCCCACAAGCCTTACTGCATTGTTAACATTCTAACAGAATCTTTAGAATCGTACAAAACAATGTTTAAACAAAAATGGCTTTGTGTTTCATGATGTTTCCTGATGCTGATTGTAACCTACACTTCTGTTTATGCACAATAGAAAAGCACTAGAAGGACTCATAGCCCTGCACTTGCCATTTAAACAACAGGCTTTAGTTTGAAATGTGCAAAGAACAGAAAAATAGAGTTTGTCATAGTCTGTAGTGGTAATAAAAAGGCAATATAATGAGATGATCTTGAAGTTTCAGGTACAATGTTTTTGTGTTGTGAAATCCAGTTTGGTATCATGAATGAGACCTTATGTGATTTCAAGTCATGTGGCTTGAGAATGGATTATCTGATGTCTATCAGTTTGCGCTAGATTGTTTACATTTGCAAGACATGACACTCACACTTCCTCTTTTTTTTTTTTTTTTTTCTCTGTAGAAACCTCCAGAAGATGAGTCTCTATGGGGACACATGCATTCTTCAGGATGATAGCATTTTGGACAGCTCTTACCTCAGCCAAGTCGACCAAGGGGGCAAGAAAATGAAAGAGTATGTTTTAAAGCTACCTTTAACTCATGTAAACTTATATTGAAATGGTAAACTTAGCAGAAAAAAAATCTAATCAAGATTTTATTCTGTCTTGTTAGTTCTAGGCATAGGAACTAGGCTGTCACTGTCACGATTCCTCAATTAAATTCGAGTACTCTATTTAAAAAAATTCTCGATTGCATTTTGCCTGTGTCAAGTAACAGGCAAAATACCGGAAGTGGCATGTCCCACGGATGAGAATCCATGAAGTGCATTTTTAGCCCATTTTGCAAGGCTGCAAGATATATTAAACGCATTTAAAAAGCATACTAAACCATAATGCTATTGTATGCAGTGCAGAGTGGCTCTGTTCACAGTAAATGCTGCTGCACACAAACTGTCATCATTTACATGTGTGGAGTATCTCTGCATATTAATGTGAGTTTCATTTGGGAACGCAACTACGCCATTTAATCAAATTTGTAAGGTAATTAATTTATAAACCTACACAAACACAGGAGAATTCATCAATATCTTTCTTAATATGCTAACTGTTCATTGCGATTTCAAAAAAAAGTTTGAAATGGAGTTTAAACGTTTTGATGTCCATATTTTAAAAAATGACAGTGGTTGTAGTATTTCTGTCATAAAGAAATGGCCAAATTAAGATTAAGTGGAGTTTTGAATTAAATGTTGTTTAGTCAATGTTAAAGATTGCGCAGTAAATAAAAAAAAAATAAATTGTGCATTTATTTTTTATAATTAAGTACATTCATTTTATTGTTTATAATACGACTTTGTTCCATAAAATCATATGATTACTTGCTTTTGATACTTTATTTAAACTGATTATTGACTCGTTGCTATTATGTGCATTTTAAGTCATTTTAAATGCTATTGTTTACTTGAATCTCTTTTTAATACCACAAAAACATTAATTATAAATATACAATTACTCGATTAATCAACAGATTACTCGTTTACCGAAATAATTTTTAGTGACAGCCCTAATAGAAACTCAGTCTGTTTTGGACTGATCCATGAAGCAGGTTTCATTAGAATGTGCTGGTTTTAACCCTGTGAGAAACCTTGTTTACCTCTTCAAAAGTGTTAACGAAGCTAAGCCAAATATAGTTTGAGGTTTTTAGCAAAAATAGACTGTCAAAGCCATATCTAGTTTTGCCATAAAATTTTCTCACTATGAAAATAACAACAGAAGCTGGCATGAAGTTAACAAACAAGCGTTTGTTTTGAGCTGTGATCAGATTTGAATACTAGCATATTGCACAGTGTATATACGGTATACTTCCTACTGTTTAAAAATAGTATTGCTATTGGAAACAGTGGTATGTTACATGGCATTTCTACATTTTATGTTTCATACAATTAAGTGTTTGTTTCTGATGCTAGTGGTAAAGAAATTAAGCACTTTATCTTTAAATTATGTTGTTTTTCAAAGGTTTATGCACACCAAGGCTGCATTTATTAAATAAAAATACAATAAAAAGTCATAATGTGAAATGCTTTTACAACTGAAAATAATTTTGTTTTAATACATTAAGTCTAGCGACTTATTCCTGCATTATTTATTTATTTTTTTTAACCTTCAATCTGTTGATGACCATTGAAGTCCACTATATGGAGAAAAATCATGGAATGTTTTCCTAAAAAAAAAAAAAACATAATTTCTTAGCGACTGAAGAAAGAAAGACATGAACATCTTGGATGACATGGGGCTGAGTAAATTATCAGGGCATATTTATTTTGGAAGTGCATCCTTCCTGAATAAAAAGTATTAATATTTAATAGTAAAAACGACTGCCCTCAAACTTCTGAATGGTAGTGAATGTTTTGTTTTACTTTAAAAATAATTGATTTATTGGAAAGGTGTATGATTATTTATGTGTTCCACTTAAATCTTTTATTCTAGGATCCAGCAGCTCTTTGAAGAGATCCTGTCCAACAGCAGGCAGTTGAAGTGGTTGTCATCTGCGTTCATGCTCGGTGTGGTGACCCCCTGCTCTCTAGCTTCACTCTCCAATCCTAGCACCAGCTCCCTCGAGCACCTCAGTTTGATCGACAACCAGTTGCCCAGCCTGATTTCCACCGTCGAAGTGGAAAGGCTCACTCACCTGCGGTCTCTGTCGCTAGACTTCTGCGATTTCACCTCAGACATGTGCCGTCTCCTCGCCTGCGGTGACCGAGCGCCCCTCCACCGCCTCTCCCTCTTGCTCAACGGCGCTGCTTTGGACGTCAAGCCTTTGGATGGTACCGCCACCGAGGACGATTGGAAAGCCCTGGTCCGTCAAAGCACCAACCTGCGCGTCTACATCATGGCAATGGATGTGTGCAGCCAGGATCTTCTGCGTGTGCTAAAGCCCAGCGTGCCCCTGGAGCGGATCCATCTGGACAGCTATAGCACGCTTGTGACGGATGGGGTCTTGGAGCTCATCTCGCAGCAGTACCACAAAACCCTCAGCCACTTCATCTTGATGAGAGACGACGCTGGATTCCCAGACCTCAGCGTCAACCGCAACGAGGACCCGCTGGTTCTCCTTGCTTGGCGCTGTGTGCACCTCACTGTTTTGATCATCCATGGTAAGTGGACATTTTAAACTTTCTCACTTGCTTTTGGCAATTTGAGACATGGGACAAAACAGACTGCAATTTTTTTTTATACTGATAGAAAACGTTTTTATTCGTAAACATGTTTAAGTGGAATATTTTGTCATTAATGTATTTTAGATTTTTTTATTATGTCAAGTTTAAATGTTTTATATAAAAAAAACAACAACAGCAAAAGCAGTAATATTGAGAAATGTATATTATATATTTGATATTTGAATATATTTTAAAATGTAATTTATTCCTGTGATCAAAGCTAAATTTTCAGCATCATTACTTCAGTCTTCAGTGTTGCGTAATCCTTCAGAAATCATTCTGATATGCTGATTTGCTGTTCAAGATTCTATTATTATTATTATTATTATTATTACTATTATTAATATTCTATAAATATATTTATATATTTTTTATTTATTGAAAGAAATGAATTTTATTTAGCAAGAATGCTTTAAATTCAACAAAAGTGATGGTAAAGGCATTTACAATGTTACAGAAGATTTATATTTCAGTTAAATGCTGTTCTTCTGAACGTTCTATTCATCAAAAAAAAAAAAAAAACTTAAAATTAGACTGCTGTTTTTCATAATAATAATAATAATAATAATAATAATAATAATAATATATTAAAAAAGAAAACAGTAGTGAAAATAGTATAATACTGTTTAAATAGTTTAAATACTAAATAATTGTACTGTTTTTGCTATACTTTGGCTATACGTTTTAAAGAGACTTCTTTAAAAAACATTAAAGGTTTTACTGTTCAAAAACATCTGACTGGTATTGTATGTGTGGGGAAAAATAATTGATAAAAATTGATATATTTTGTTTGTTTAATTTTTTTTTTTTCCCTGATATTTTATCTCTGTAACCCTGTTTAACTGTTTTTACATAATTCCCCTCCTTTTAAATCGGTGACATTCGGAAATTAAAACAGGAAAATGTCCACAAAATGGCTCCTGGATTAAAATGTGAGCTGGGCAACATACTATTTTCTGCCTGAATTCAATTTTAAATCATTCTGTAATCTAAATGTATTAATCAGTCTGAATACTAAATTTGTGCTAATAAATTTGTTTTACATAGGAGTACACATTGTTTTTGCATCTGACAGTACTTGCCTGTATTTAAACTTTACAATTTTTTTTTTTTTTTTAAGTCAATAATTCTTGTTCCATGTCTGATATCAGTTAGTCAAAAAGGTCTCCTAGATAGGGCTGGGTATCGTTCTAAAATTTTCAATACCAGTTCCTGAACGATACTATATATATATATATATATTTTTTACCAACTTTATGAAATCAATTTTCTTATCAGTTATTATTCATTTATTATCAAATTTTTATTTTTCCGCTTCTTGGCATTTACACACTCAAAGACTCATGAGCCATATATATGGTTCCTAAAAAGTATCGAACTCGATTCCCAGCCCTACTCCTAGAAGTGTAGCCATTTTGCCATACTTCTCTGGGTTAAATCGTTTCCCTTGCTCCACAGGCTACACTGTGTGGTCGCACAACCTGGTTGCCATCTCTCGCCTGCGTGGGTCCAACCTCAAAGTCCTGGAGGTGTCTGAAGAGAGCATAGACTTTGACCCGGACCAGTCGGTGTACATCGAAGGCGACCCCGTCCACAATCTAGTCAAGGAGGTGTCCCTGGGTTTGGGCCGCGTCTGGCATCCCTCCATGGACAACAGCGTGGTCCTGAACGAACCCACTCAGCACTTCCACCGCGAGATGCAGAGTTTCAGCGCGGGCATGTAGACACACCACGGGCCCGTTACCAAACATTCTCTCTAACCCTGTGCTTGGTGATCTTTCACTAAATGGGCCCTTCTCATTTTACATAGTTTTTTTTTTTTTTTTCCTTTTGCTTTTTGATTTTGTTTGTTTATTCTTGTAGTGTGAATTTAATCCTTTATATGTGCTGTGTTTAATCAGTATTAGCTCTATATTTATATCTATATCTATATATCCTGCTTATTACTAGGAAAGTAAAGTTGGGTATTGGTTTAGTAGCTAATTGAGTGACTGGTAGAGAGGGGCTTTTATACAGCTAGCTTACAAGTTGTACAGTGAGTTGTTCATTCTCTCGCTTTGTCTGTTTGTTGGTTTCCCCCTAGAAAGTGTGGAGTTACCTCAAACTATCAGTTGATCTTTCTTGGCTTCTGCAACGACGAAATCCCACATTCACGTTGACCTTTTTATAGGGAGATTAGTCTTCCAGCCAAGGGACAGGACTGATCCACAGCAGTTACAACCCTTCCTCTTTGTTCCTCAGTATGTAATTGTGATTCAGAAACGAGGATTGGTGGAAACGACGTGTCCGGGACGCAGATCCCGCTGGTTTTTCTCAACCTGGAAGTAGACGCACCTCTGCTGGTGAAACCAATCGTAGAGGTTCTCAGTCTGGTGTATGACACCTGCATGCTGACCGCCCTGCAGCACAATATCTGGGCCCAGCCATAGGTGTTTTGTTCTTTTTCTTGTTTTCTTGTGTGTGTTGTTGTTTTAAGAAGTCCTTCCCGTCTGTCTCAGGTAGGCAAAAATTATATGACAAGGAAGATGAAGATGAGGGTTATGATATTTTGGTAAGAGTGAAAACAATCAGCTGTTCCGTCAGTTTTAATTGTTCTTCTTGAGTCACAGTTGCCTTGAACTCCCCCTTACTTCTTCATAATCAATGTGTTTATGGCCTCGGGCTCGGTCGGTTTGGAGTTTACGTCGTCGTAATTCCCTACCGAAGTGCGTCAACTTCAGATTGCATCCAGGCCGTGGTATTTCATCTGTTAAGCATTAGATGGCGGGAGACAGACGTTTGCTTGTTCCATATCTCAGGATTCCTGCACTTGCGGTACTTTTCCAGTCGAAAGCTTTTGTTGAAGCTTTGTTCAAAGGGTTGGCGTGCTCGAAGGGCAAGACTTTGTAGTGTTTTTGGAGGAAAGAGAGCTCTTCCAAAAGAAGTTGCTGGTTTTATTTTTTTCTTCCGATGTCTAATTTCCCTAGTTTAGCAATGTGTTATTTGCTTTTACATATATTGTCTATTTGCTCTTTTTTTTTTTTTAAATCATAGTTGAAGGAGGTCGTGGTTGCTTGCATAGCTGAAAAAAGTGAATGTCAAACTAAAGCCTTCTTGAAAGCGGCAGCGTTTTTGCTCTGCAGAATCCCCTCTTTCGTGAGCATATCTTTCTGTCGTGCTCGGATAACGAAGCAGAGTACTTTTAAAAACCGTTAAGTTGCCTCGCTAACCGTTACTCTGTCAGGCCTCAGAACTTCCTGTTATTTGGCGGTATCGACTACCGAAGCCAAACCAGGTTCAAAATGGAAGCCATCGCCCCAATCTTCCTGGAAGATCTGCGCTTATGACAAAAACAACGTAGAGCCAAAGCAAACCTTTGCAGCATGAAACCGATCTTTATATGCAAAGTGAGGGGCAGTTTAGCTTATGATCTTGTTTGTGGTCCAAAAAAGGTTTGAAGCAGTTAACCAATGAGGTCGAACAACTCTTGGCATGTGCACGAAGGGTTGACGTAGTTCGACATTTTATAAACGCGAAGCAGAGATCCAGCTTGACTAAATGTTGAAAAGTTTACAACCTATTGCAGTACCCATGTCAACATTGGTGAAAACGGCAGATTTTCGTGGTTGGCGGCACAGCATGCAAAAAGGGTTTAAATTCTCACCCTTTTTGAAGAAACCACAAGACTAAAAATGCTGTTTTCAGGTGCGTTGACATGGGTGCCAAACATGCTGTAATGAATATGTTGGAATGCTCTTAATCGTGTGCCAGTAGTGGGATTCTGTGTTTATTTTTAGTTCATTTCAACTTTAGTACAGCACCAAAAAAACTATTTCAATAAGTGTGTTCTTAATTCGGAGCTTGTACATCGATTTTTGATGGAGAACGACAGCGTACGACACGTTACAAACTGCTAAAGCATTCATACCGTGCCTAAAACCCAGAATAGCTTTCATTTCAAACACGCGTCACCGTACGTTCCCGGTCAACCAAGCGTTACAAAGACATGGCATCAGTGTTTTCGTCTCGTTTTTTTCTTTGCAATCTCTCTGTGTGTGTGTGCGTGCGTGTGCGAGTGTGTCGTGTAATCGTTCAAAAAGTGCATCCATCAGAGAAGGAGGTGTGTGTTCAGTACAAAGCGTACCACTTCCTCAGCAGTGAACAGGAAACAGCCATTCTCAGGGTTACTGTTAGAAGTGTGGAGGAAACGAAACAGAGTCCAATAGCTCAGGCCTCTCACCATGAAAGTTTCCATTAATGAAGAATCTTCTCAACAAAGTCACTGGATTTAACTACTTCTGTCAGCGCATCATCTGCGTCAGCTGCCAAAGATAACGGTGATACGACTCTTTCTTTCGAAGTGCCCGCATGCTGGCAGAGGGCAGGGCCAATGGCTGATGGGCCGAGATGTACTACTACTATCGTATTACGACAACTACTATTAGATAAATGTACTAATGGTTGGACTTGGTTGCGGTGGTCCACAGCTGTGCTGTGGCTTTGGTCAACATACGTTAGATCTCTCTTACAATGCACCTGTTTCACTGTGAAGAGTGAATGTAATTTAACTATTGAAAATCAAGGTTGGTTCTATCAGACCTATAAGCTGCTATGAGACGTGTTAGGAACATTCCACTGGGGAGTTAAAAACAAACTAAAATGGCCAAATGTCTGCATGAGATGATTATTTTTTTACTCTTTTATTCTGTTTTGTTTCGGTTCGGGCAGGGGTGGGATCCTGGAATCAGCGTTCGACTGGTCCTACGATGAAATTCTTGAGCCATTTGAGAGCGAGCGTAGGTTTTTATTCACGATCGATGCGACCAGTCGGTTGTTACAACTCAGTTGGATCCCTTGTTTTTTCCTTTGGGAAACGTTATATGCATTTCACAATCTCGTAGTAGGGAGAAAGAGGGCTGCTATGACCCCATCTGAGACGGTCAGTGTTTTACAGCTTTTTTTTTTCCTGACAACTACCTTACCGATTAGCGACCTCACGCCAGCTTTTGGTAAAAACGAACAGTCTGAGCAGGTCCGAGCTCAACGCGGGCCTCTCTTTCTTTCTCTGGTCGGCTTGCGTTAACGGCAAAGTCAAAAACTATGCAAACGGAATGCATACGATCCAATGGCTTAGTTATTATTATTCTTTTTTATTCTTTTCTTTTTCTGTCACTCAAATGGAAATAACCTAACTTGCAATGATACTTGGCCTTATTATTGTTATTATTATGTTTTAAGATCTTGATTCTTCGGAAGCCAACTCAGTTTCAGGGCGACCGTGGGTTACAGACATGGTCTCTATGAGACTGGCCAGAAGGCCCCAGTTATAAGTGGTACGAATGTTGTGCATTTGTTTAAAATCAGGACAGTTTGCAATAAAGAAGTGGCCATCATGGGGCACCAGCAGTGCTAAGACCACGCTGCTACCTTATAAACTTAACGGGGAGTTAAATAAGATAACACAAACGTGCATATGCGTATATATATATATCAACGTATATACATTTATGCAACACATGTCCGGGTTCTATTTATGAACATTGAGAAAAAAAAAAAGTTTATAAGCGTTGTTGTTTTGCAAAAATGGTTTTACCATCTTAAATGTTTAATATTTGGGCAGGTGTGTTCTGTCTACTTTTTTGTCTCCGGTGAGCACATAGCATTGGATTTTATATGTACATCTGCAAACAGGAAGTACTCTGGCACAGGTGTGAACATGCCAGGTGGGAAGATTTTAATGAGAAAAAGTGATCTTGAGGTTCCACGATAAAGAAGGAAAACCTTTGAAAAACTTAACTGACAGATATTGGGTAAACCAGCCGAATGTTGATTTGAATTAATGTTGAACGAATGCATTTTCTTTTAATCGGTAAAATAAAAGCATAAAAAAAATCTGTTTTGTCTCTGTCTCCGTTTATACACTTCTGATACACTACTGATTACACTTATAAAGCGCAATTTCTACTGCTTTAAAAATATGATAGAGCTTGGCCTAGCTTTTCCAAGTCTGGAAATTAGGGTGTGTATACATGTAGTCATTGGGGCTGGGTTAAAAAAAAAAAAAAAGGATATTTTGATTTTAATCGATTCTCAGTTTTTAGAAGACGATATCGATTAGTCTAGACTGTTTTTTTTTTATTTAATGAAGGGAAAATCGTAGCTCGCCTCCCATCTAATAAATCACAATAAGCTTTGGAATTTATTGCTTTTGATATGAAACGAAGTCTCAGAATTCAAATTCTGTCAATTTCATTACAATATTCAAACAATAAGTGATGTTTTGGCGCTGTTTTATGTGGAGTTGACAGATGGTAGTACCTCAGTTTAGGAGAAGCGACGTGAACTGATAATCTCGTACTTTTAATACCAGTTTCAGCTCGAAATAAACACGAGTAAACATCCAAAGATGTGTACAAAGAGTACGACTCACCAAAATCCGTATCCTGTACCGTGTAGTCGCGAAAGACGTCAGTATCAGGGTTGCCAGGTTTTTACAACAAAACCCGCCTAATTGCTACTCAACTAGCCCAATCGCATTTTGAGGGGGAGAAGGGGGTCTCCCATTAAAAATCACGTTCCGATGGTTAAAATACACGTTTTTGGCGGGTTTCCCTGGTAGATATTAGCATTCTAGGGGCTAAATATTGCGTTACGTGTTGCTTCGACCCGCGGACATGAAAAACAGCCCGTGGCAACAGTGGTAAAGTAGCCCAATTCCGCGGGAAAACCGCGGACTTGGCAACACTGGTCAGTGTAACAGTTTGTAAACAGTATGTAACCTAAGGTCACATTTACCTCAGGAAAAAACATACTTGGTCAAGTTCTTTGACAGCCAGCCACCATTTAAATATTTATATTTCAAAAACGAATGGGATTAGAAATCTAATTGTAAAGTTAGTATTACAACTGTATTATAAAAACTTAAGTATAATTAAAGTGTTTGTATACAAATAATTTAACCTTCAATATTAATGTAACGTTATAGAACCAGCTGACTCATAAATTTTTTTTTTTTTTTTTTTGCCTTGAGAAAATGTGCCATATGACGTTACTGTACCTCATTGAGTGTTTTCACTATCAATCTGCCACCTTGGCGGCACTGAACGTAAACAATGCCACTGAACTGAACTCGCATATTTTGCTCATTATTGCTGCGGAAAATGGTCAATTATTATCTTTTAGGCTGTACTAGTTAGTCGGATTGGGAAAAACATTCGGAGAACTACTGCCAAAAGTTAAAACAAATCAAGGATAAGAGTGCGAAAATCAAAAGGTGTTTGTGGTTGGCCAGACTGAACCAGGATTTCCAGGGCAAGAATCTTGACAAAATTCACGTTTGTTCTTATCATTTCCGGTCAGGTAGGTGAAATATTAGGCTAAAATCTTAATTATTGCTCCCTGTAATTATGTCTACCACCTATTAATTTTAGTCTGTCAAAATTGCACCCTTTCCTGCTTACTAAGTCCTTCTCTATATGATTTAGCAGCTTTTACATGCTTTTCCATGGTTTAGACAGCATTAATTAGCAGGTACATTAACCATGCAATTCATGCTGTTGTTTACATCCGAGTATTGTATGTATCCGGGTAAATTTCTGTCCATTTTTTTTTTAGATTAATTTTACACACGTAGTTAATTTTAAAAACATTATTAATTTCATAACATTAAATACATTTTGTGATGCCTAAATTCATTTAAAGCACTTAATTTTCATGTACAATTTTTAGTTAACAGTCATAACATAAAACTATTATATCAACCAGAATTGTAATTTTTGTGCATCTCTAGTGAAAATTACCTTCTTTTTTTTAATTTTCAAGTGTTAGCACTTTGACAACATGAAACAAATCCAGTATTTTTCAAATGACATCTTTATTATTAAATGTACATCATTTCATCAGACCACCTTTTTAAGGCATGAGTTATTAGAGGAAACTATAAATATATAAGCTACATGGACGGTTCTCTGGACTGAGTTGTTGGATTTGTCAAGTTAGTTACCAAAGTCTTGTTTCAACAGCATCCTATTCACAATATATACTTAGTAGACTTTCTATATATACAGTTTGACAAATATGAGGACCTTTTATCAACTACCTTCAATTTAAAAAAAAAGCATCAGAACATGACAAACCTGAGCACCTATAATCCTGTTAAAAGGCAGTCTCATTGACTTTGTACAATTTACCTACAGGTTCACAAAGGCTGCACACTTACACTGTACCTGAAATACAGACATCAACTTCCTCTTTAAAATATTATAACCAGTGGCAAGTTCTGCACCCTTTGCCATGCCTGCGCTTTCAGCTAAGACAAAAGTAAGAGATAACCACAAGGCTACTGTGGTTACGTATCAAAGGAAACACCCCCTGAGCACAACAACAGGAAGTCGCAAACAGTTTGCTGCAGGGGAAGAGAGCTTGAGAGATCAGATGACATCATGAGGAGAGGGCGACTGGTCGGGGGGCTGCTCGCTGCCGGGTGGGGAGGGTCTGGGTGGGGGTCCAGGGGGGAAGCTGTCAGATGGAGGAGGTCTTGGTGGCAAATAGCCCATATGTTGAGGGAGCGGCATTGGAGCTCTGGGAAACATTCCTGGGGGAAGTGGCCCTCGCACTAGTGGAAACAGTATTTAAGGTTATCAATTTGTAATAAGACACAGTGTCAAATAATCAGGCTGAAAACTGAAGAAATCCCCATAAATGTATTTATAGATTAAATAATTGGTTTTAATAAATTAAATAAATGTTTTAAATCCAAATAGCTGAGTCCCATCTTGTAATAAATCAAATATAATATAATAATAAAGTATAACGAAATTAAATATTTTTTCTATTTTCATAATAATAATAATAATAATAATAATAATAATAATAATAATAATAATTTGTATTAAGACAGTTTCAAATAAGCAGATAGAAAACTGTAAAATGATGGTACCTCAAATATACCATACATATATCTAGAAATGAATAATTCATTTAATAAATGAGTTAATAAATTTGTAAATATACAATTTAAAGTAGCAGAGTTCGATCTCGCAATAAACAAAATGGCAAAAATTAAGCATAATAAATAAAATGGCAAAATTAAGTTTTTTTTAATAACAATTATATGAATTTGTATTAAGACAGTTTTAAATAACTAGACAGAAAACTCTGAAATGATGTTACCTCCTATTCCCATAAATATATCTAGAAATTATTAATTCCAACATAAAATATTTAACAAATTTGTAAATATAAAATTTAAAGTAGCGAGTTTGATTTTGCAATAAATCAAATGGCAAAAATTAATACATTTGTAAATATAAAACAAAGTAGCTGAGTTATAACTTGCAATAAATCAAATGGCAAAAAATTAAGTATAATAAATAACATTTATATTTCAATAATAATAATAATAATAATAATAGTAATAATAATAATAATGAAATGAATACTCTGAAACAATGCTACCTCAAAATCACATATTCACAATATATGCATCTAAAAAGTAGGAATTAAGTTAATGGAAAAAATAAATATAATAAAATGGCAAAAATGTAAATTTGTAATAACAACAATAATAATAATAATAATATATATTTGTATTAAAAAACATTTTAAAATAATCAGACAAAACACTCTGAAATGATGCTACATCAAATTCTCATAAACATATCTAGAGATTAATAATTCACTTAATAAATTATTTAATGCTTTAATAAATTTGTAAATATGAAAAGTCCCATCTTGTAATAATTCAAATGGAAAAAATAAAATGTGTCATGTGTAATGACAATCATAAATTATTATAAATTCTATAATAAAAAACATCTACTTTTTCAATCAAATCACAAAATAAAGTCTCTCTCTAAATACTTTTTTCACTAAACATGCTTTTCATTGGCAAAAACATTACACTTATTATCAATATTGACCAAATTTTTAATATTTGTACACCACTACTGGAACAGCACATATTTAATGTGGGAATCATAAAGTTAACAAGTGTTAAATGTAAAAATATATTAATATTAAAAATATATTTATATTTGTAAATATAAAAAAATATATATAACTTGTAATATATTAAATGGCTGTTAATATAATACATAAATAATATAACGCATATATATATATATATATATATATATATATATATATATAAAAATCACTTTATCAACCAAATCACTAAATATAGTCTTTCCCTAAATCATGTCCCACTAAAAATGCTTTATATTTGTGATAAAGTCACATCACAGAAGGTAAATGTACTTCAAATGCACTTTTACATTTCAAGTGGGAAAAGTTAACTTACTGCCTATGAGGGGACCACCAGGTCCACGAGGGGGAAAGAACTCTGAAGGTCCATAAGGGCCCCTGGGTAGAAAGTGTGGGTCCCTAGGGTCCATCAGTGGGGGCATTCCCATTAACGGGGGGCCAGGAGGAGGTCCCATTCTTGAATCCGGATCAGAGGGCAATCTCATGTCACCGGGGATCAAGTGAGGACCCTGTGAGAAAACATTTCAGTTATGGGCATGTTCAAAAACAAGACATTTTTCTCATCAGGCAGAGGTTTACTCACTTCTCTGCTCTCATTCTCACTGATGGATGAGCTGTTTCTTAGAAATGATGAGTCTGGGGAAAGAAGAAAGAGGAAAAAATACTCTTAGGATCTTTGAGCCAAACTCCCACTCTTACATTTTCGTTTTAATTTAATTCTTGATTACTGAAAAAGGCGCTCATTCATACCTTGGTAATGCTATTACATGAGCTACATAAAAGCAAATTAGCAAAGAATTTCTGCCACATTATGTTGCTCCATTTACTATGAGAATTTGTACCTCAGTTATTCAGTTACTATCAGGCTATTGTATATGTGAGTCATATGGGCTATTTATAATTCCACAGGTACAAATGACCTTTAAGAGAAGCAGAGGAGAAGTCACACATACCACAGAGGAGGCCACATGGAAAGACTCACCTGATTTGTCACCAAAGTATGGCTCAGGAGGAAGTGGAGGTCTAGGAGGCAAAGGACCCATAGGATACGGACCTGGAGGAGGTCTCCGAAATGGCAAACCCGGATCTTGGAGAGGGTGACCTTTCATAAACATATATATATAAAAATGAATACCTTTATATATGATAAAATATATATATACACATTCATGTATTTATTTTTTTAATAGTACTATAATCATGATTATTACAAGGTTTTGTGTACATTAGTTCCCACTCTCAAGTATCAAATTCCCTGACTTTCACTGATTAAAAAGTTATAGTAGTTAGAAATATATTTAATATATAAACATTTATTTCTTAAATATATACATGCATGTCTGTGAGTTTATATATACACAATTTACACTGTACACATACATATATTATGTACACAAAAACTTTTATTTTGGATGCAGTTAATTGCGATCAATCGTTGCCCAGCACTTAATTTAAATAATGTAATATTATATTTTTATACACATTTCTTTATTTTATATAAATGAACTCAAGGGCCTTTTAAACATTGTATTACAAATAAAAACAAAATGCTAATTTTAAAATATATAAAAATGGAAAAATATGAAAGTGAAAATTCAAATGTATTTGAAACATTTTATATGAGATCAGTAAAATATAATAATTAGATTATTATTCTCAATATTCTACATTTAAGAGCCTTTCAGACACATCATTTTTTATAATTCATTAGAATTAAAAACAAAAACTTAAAAATACATAAAAAAACAATATTTAACATTCAAATGTAGAAATATTTAAATTTAAAATAACTATTCTATTTGAATAAATTAAAAAAAATAATTTATTCCTATGATTTCAAAGTTGAATTTTAGCATCATAAATCATTCCAATTTTTTTATTTTCCACTCAAAAACATTTATTTTTATTATTTTGTTGAAAACAGCCAATCAGATTTTTTTTCAGGTTTCTCTGATGAATAGAAAGTTCAGCATTTATCTGAAATAGAAATCTTTTGTACCATTATAAATGTCTTTATCATCACCTTTGATCCATTTTAAGCATTTCAGATAAATGCTGATCTTTAGATTTTTCTATTCATCAAAGAGGGCTGAAATAAATGTACTCAACTTTTTTAAATACTACTACTACTACTACTACTACTACTACTAATTAGTAATACTAGATTAATGATGCTGAAAAAGTAAATTTGATCACAGGAATAAATTACATTTTAAAAAGTATTCAAATAGAAAGCACTGACTGGTAGTAAATTCAAGAACCTTTCAAAAGACATTTTACATTAAAAAGAAAAACTAAACATTTAAAAATGAATGGCAATGGGAATGATGCACTACACACGCAAACAACCACTGCTGGTATGGGCATGATGATAATATTAAAAAAAAAATACAGTGATGTTCTGTGCTATTCACGGCTCAGTATGAAATAACTAATCACTGCTCTGAACATTTAGTCCACAGCCTCTGAACTGACAGTATTCGGGCCATCAGCAAGGAACAGCAGGGGGCAGTGGGACAAAGCCTGACGCACAGGCCAAAAACACTGAAACGTCTAGAACAAAGAAGGCCCAGTTCTGTGACTCTTCAATGAGCTGTGCGGCTGAGTCAGCGCTTCTCAGCCAAACTCTAAAAAACGGAGTCTAAGCTTCAGTAACAGAAATGCCTCTCACTTTACACTGTTGGCTAAATTACAAGCACAACACAGTTTAGTGCTTAATATTCATAAATCAACAGCAAATTGATATTGAAGCATGCAAACAAGCATTGTTAATTGCATGTTCTACATTTTTTAGCCATTCAAAAGTCTATTTATACACAACCATTTCCTCCCTCTCTCTGATCATTAAACATAAACAGGCATTTTTTGCCTTACTGTACCTTTAAGACTATGTAAAAGGACCAGTTATGACTGGCCAAACTATTGATATGTAAAAATAGGAAGTCATATTAATGTGCTCATGATTTTCCATCAATAATTTTTGATCTCTGACAGCTAGAGCAGAGTATTTCCTCCTGCTACAGGGCAGCCACAGCAGTGAGAACATCACTGTACCTGGAGGCGGGGGAGGGCCCCTGCGTTCCCTGTCCCAGGAGGGAGACAGTGAGCCACTATCAGAGTGAGGGCCACTCCGCTCAAAGTCTGGCCCACCACTAGAGGGCTCTACCATGCCACGGGATGCTGATTATGTGACAGTGAAAGTGTAGGAAGATGAATAGAGTGGAGAAAGATGGCACAAAAAAAAATGATTGAGGAAATTAAGAATGGAAAAGGGAGGAAAGGGAGACAACCAACAAAATATTAACGAGGGTAATGAAACACGAAATGACCCATCTACATGCAAACATGAGGAATGATTTGCTACCCACAGTTTAGTGCGCATCTGAACCACTAAAATGATAATGGTACATCTTGCAAGTAGGGCTGTCACAAACGATTATTTTCGGATAATAACAATTGATTTTTTGTGATAATAAAAAGACACCTAAGCGAACGGTCTTTAAAATGACTTAAAATACACATTAAATACCAATGACGCAATAATAAGAAGTTCAAATAAAGTATCAAAAGCAAGCAATTGTATGGTTTTATTAAAACTATTCATATGCATAACAGAATACATAATGTATTACAAATAACAGAACTGCAGAGGGCACTGACGATTGTTTTTACACTTCAATGCGTAATCTAATCATTGTTTAATATTTTCTAAACAACATTTAAATTAAATGTCCTCTTAAGCTTTAATATTTGGCCATTTCTTTTCGATAGATATGCTACAGCCACTGTAATTTCTTAAATATGTGGATGTCAAAATGTGAACTCAGAGTGAGGGGTTAAACTTATTTTGAAATCAAGATGAACAGTTAGCATATTAAGAAATATATTGATGCATTCTCCTATGTTTGCATAGGTTTGTAAACGATTTATCTTACAAACCTGATGAAATGATGCATGTTGCATATCCAGATGAATGTTATAATAAATCCAAACTCACAGCAATATGCAGAGACAGTTTTAAAATGCACCACACATGTAAATAATTAAAGCACATATGTGACCCTGGACCACAAATCCAGTCATAAGTCGCTGGGGTATATTTGTAGCAATAGCCAAAAATTCATTTGTATGGGTCAAAATTATAGATTTTTCTTTTATGGCAAAAATCATTAGGATATTAAGTAAAGATCATGTTCCATTAAGATATTTTGTAAATTTCCTACTGTAAGTGTATCAAAACTTAATTTTTGATAAGTAATATGCATTGCTAGAACTTCATTTGCACAACTTTTAACTTTTTGCACCCTCAGATTCCAGATTTTTAAATAGTTGTATCTCGGCCAAAATATTGTCCTATCCTAACAATTAAACATTAATGGAAAGCTTATTTATTCAGCTTTCAGATGGTATATAAAGCTCATTTTCCAAAAATGGACCCTTATGACTGGTTTTGAGGCCCAGGGTCACATATATTACGCCTGAGAACTTTTTTTAAAATAGAGTACTCGAATTTAATCGAAGAATCATGACAGCCCTACTTGCAAGTACTTAATTATTAGTGATATTTATTTCTCAGAGATAGTTTCTAGTTTAGACATAAGTTTGGGGTCTCTTAAATTATATGCTCAGAAAGGCTGAAAGGCATGTATTCAATCAAAAGTACAGTAAAAGCAGTAACACAATTTAAAAAAAGGTGACAATTTAAAACAAAAGTTTTTTTTTATTATTATTTTAATGTATTTTAAAGTTTTATGTATTCCTGTAATTGCAAAGCTGAATTTTCAACAGCCTGTACTCCAGTCTTTAGTGTCACATGACTTGAAACAGAAATATGTAGCATTATAAATGTCTTTACTGCCACTTTTGATCAATTTATTATAAAGTATTAATTTATTTAAAAATAAATCTTACTAACCCCCCAATCAGTAAATGTTAAAATAATAGATGGAAACATCCAATCCTAAGTATTTACCAAACCATTCTAAAACTGTAATGCAAACCAAACCGTGGGAAATCAAACCCGTTACACCTCTAATGCAAACGTGTTAATTATATCTCATGGGAACCGAACAGGTTTCATGCATGTAATGCACAAACACAAAAAAAATACTGATTGCTAGATAACCATTATAAACTAAAGTCTGAGAATGCAAAGAAAAAAAATCATATTCATACTAGCTAAGAGACTTTTCCCAGAATTATAAAAAGGAGGGATGTATGTATATCACCTCTGCCTGGACCCATAAACTGAGGTGAGATTCGAGGGGGTCCATCCATTAATGTAGGAGGAGACAGGAAGGCTCGAGTTTCTGAAGATGGCCGGCTAAGAGGAGAAGGTCCATATGGAGATCTTTCACCTATGAGATGGAAAAATGCATATCTTAAAATTACCATTTTAAACATAGACGTGAACTAAAAACCAAAAGGAAGTGGAAAGTATCTGACCTCTGAATAAAGGTCTGCCCTCTCGTACATCCTTTTCAAGAATCTCACACTTGAATTGGGCATCAGTCAGCCTGCAATTGTAAGCACATTAATATGTATAGATAAACATAATTTCTGCTGTATATAAACTATAACACTGTAGTAAAACACTCCCTGGTCAATCCCACCTCTGGCGGAGATGAGCGTTTTCTCTTTTGACATCAGCCAGGTCTCGGTCTGCTGCCCTTGCAGCTAGCTATAACACAGACAATAAGAACAGTATAAAAAACAACAACAAAAACTGACACAATAAAGCTACTGATGACTGGTATGGATCAAACATAAGTGGTCTGAAAACAACTTACCCAGTTATCATGAGCCTTTTTCTCATGAGAAGCAATCTGGTAGGAAAAAAATAAAATAAATGTATAACAAATATTCTAATATTAAAATGCATCTCATTTGTGGTAGGAAAAAAATATTTACATAAAATAATTATAATTAATGAATTCTGAATTATATATCCTCATATCAGTAACATAGTTTTATATCATATTGATACTGACATAAGGATGTATAATGTCTCCCCCTAAAGTTAGGTTAGGGTTAGGGTTAGACAATGCACATTTTTTGGTTTCAGATGTTTTATATGAGAGTATTTTGAGTAAATATTGTATAAAAATAATAATAGGCTATAATAAAACATTATATTCAGTGTGGGTATCATCTGCATGTGTCACCGAAGATCTTTTATCAATATAAATCATGTAGAGATGTTGTAACTCTATATAGCATTACTAGTGTGTCACCTGATTCTTGTAAGCCTGTGAAGTCCGTTCCAGTTCTTCCTCTAGGTCTTTGGCTCGATGTCTATATAAACATAGTGAAAGAGACTATAATGTAAACTTCCTGTTTTGGTTAACACACATCTTGCATCGTGTTTCCTGCCCTTCTCAGAGCACATTTCCTTTGATTTTATCACATACTATATCAAACTTAACTTAGCTTCCTCATGTGTGCGAAACAAGTTGCTCTGACCTGTAAGTGTTAAGCTCCTCTGCAGCAAGACTGATCTTTTTGCCTGCCTTGTTGAGTTTCTCCTCCTTCTGTAAGCGCTCCTTCTCCTCTACTGTCAACATCCTGAAGAGTACAAGAAATTACTGAATTATTAGCATTAGTATTTAAAGATGTAAGATCAAAAATTTTCTACGGTCCAAACCTGTGTAGTTTGAGTTCATTCTCCTGGTACATCTCAGTCATGATCTGGAGTTTCTGCTGGAGTTTCTGGCTTTCACTAGCATAGTTGGCACTCTCGGATTCCAACACCTCCTTCTGCTCCTCAAGCTGTTTGATCCCCTCTGAGGATACAGAGAAACAAGAAAACAAGTCTTCATTTACAGTCTGAATGATCATGTTTGATATAATCAGGTCAATGCAAATCAAATTCCGTTTTATTACTCATAATGTTTGCGTAAGAGGTGTTTTCCTAGAAAGCCTTGTAGGAAAGCAAATACGTTGTGATGTTATTATTAATTCAGCAAGATAAGAATACAAATAAATCGAAAATAAAATCGTAAGGTGCCTAAACATTCCCATGGAACCAACGTTTTACCATGGAGATCTTCTTTGGCTTTCATTTCATCCGCGAGTTTGGCGAACACTCTGTTCTTGTCCTCCTCCATGGACTTCAAATCAGCACTCATCTGTGAAGAGGAAAACCAACTTATCTACAGCATCATATCTGCATATTCTGGATGTAGAGAGATGTTATTCATTTAATCTGACACATAAGGGTTGTTTCAAATCCCAGTGAGCTGCCATACTTGACACCATGTTTGGCAGTTACAGTATCTTACAGAAGTGAGTAAACCCCTCACATTTTTGTTAATATTTTATTATATCTTTTTATGTGACAACACTGAAGAAATTACACTTTGCTGCAATGTAAAGTAGTGAGTGTACAGCTTGTATAACAGTGTAAATTTGCTGTCCCCTCAAAATAACAACACACAGCCATTAAACCGCTGGCCACAAAAGTGAGTACACCCCTAAGTGAAAATGTCCAAATTGGGCCCAATTAGCCATTTTCTCTCTGCTGTCATGTGACTCATTAGTGTTACAAGGTCTCAGGTGTGAATGGGGAGCGGGTGTGTTAAATTTGGTGTTATCGCTCTCACTCTCTCATACTGGTCACTGGAAGTTCAACATGGCACCTCATGGCAAAGAACTCTCTGAGGATCTGAAAAAAATAATTGTTGCTCTACATAAAGATGGCATAGGCTATAAGAAGATTACCAAGTCCCTGAAACTGAGCTGCAACACGGTGGCCAAGACCACACAGTAGTGATGGGAAAATGAAGCTTTTCAAAGCACTGAGGCTTTCCCCTTAACTGTATCATAAAAAGGTTCACTACTCGAAGCTTTTCAACACGTTGCACACTAATGACCTCTTGTGGTCAAATGTGGAAACTTTTGGTCCGTTTCATATAATAAACCAATTTGTGCTACGAAAACCACATAAAGAAAAAAAATTAATTTTACTTACACAAGGTATGTATTAATTAATCTGTGAATAAATTTATGAAAGTATACGCATGGTTCATGTAGGCATATATAATCAAAAATATTGTTAAATTGATTCATATTATTAATTAGAAGTGCTTGTGAAGGGGGGTTTACTACAGAATGAACATGCACAAAGCTGAACATGCACATATTTATTCGTATTATGATTTATTCTTAACAAAGAAGCGAATGACACCTGAAACCTGTGCAAGGGGTTCGCATTATTTGAATCAGAATACGAAGCAGTCACGTGGTTGTGTGCGAAAACAAAGCTTCGGACGTCACAGATCACGCGATTATGGCTAAACGAATCAAGCTCCGGTACAGTGCTTCACTGTGAGATGTTTCTTTTTTTGATACAAGCTTCGAAGCCTCGGTGTCAAACGTCACATCACTACCATACAGTGGTGAAACAGTTTGCTGAAGACAAGCAGACGAAGGACATGAATTACTGGAACCATGTCCTGTGGTCTGATGAGACCAAGATAAACTCATTTGGTTCATATAGTGTCAAGCATGTGTGGCGGAAACCAGGTGAGGAGTACAAAGACAAGTGTGTCTTGTCTACAGTCAAGAATGGTGGTGGAAGTGTCATGGTTTGGGGCTGCATGAGCCGGCACTGGGGAGCTACAGTTCATTGAGAAAACCGTGAATGCCAACATGTGACATACTGAAGTAGAGCATGATCCCCTCCCTTCGGAGACTGTCCAACAGGGCAGTATTCCAACATGATAATGACCCCAAATACACCTCCAAGACGACCAATGCCATGCTAAAGAAGCTGAGGGTAAAGGTGATGGACTGGCCAAGCATGTCCTCAGACCTAAACCCTATTGAGCATCTGTGGGGCATCCTCAATCCCCCAGCTCTGTGATGTCATCATGGAGGAGTGGAAGAAGACTTCAGTGGCAACCTGTGAAGCTCTGGTGAACTCCATGCCCAAGAGGGTTAAAGCAATGCTGGAAAATAATGATGGCCACACAAAATATTGACACTTTGGGCCCAATTTGGACAATTTCTCTTAGGGGTGTACTCACTTTTAAGGCCAGAGGTTTAGACATTAATTGCTGTGCATTCAGTTATTTTGAGGGGACAGCAAATTTACACTGTTATACAAGCTGTACACTCACTACTCTACATTGTAGCAAATTGTAATTTCTTCAGTGTTGTCACATGAAAAGATATAATAAAATATTCACAAAATTCTAAGGGGTGTACTCACTTCTGTGAGATACTGTATGTATGTATCTATGTGTTTCACTAGGTTTCAGATGTGAGTAGGAATACCTTGGCTGCTTCAATAAGTTTTTGTACTTTTTGCTTCTGATGGAAATCTGCAAGCACAAAAAAAGTCATGAGATGATACTTCAAGACCTGACTTCGAACAAAAAAAATATTCCCAAATGAACCACAAGAGTTTGAACCTGAACTGTCTCCATTCTCAGCTCCAGCTGTATTAGTGCTGCCGTCAACGCAGCTCTCGTCCTCAGAATCCCAATCTCGCATCTTCAAAAGGCACTCCGTCAGTGACTGATATAAGAAAAGAAAAAAGAATAAGAAAGTTTTTAGAAATGCAGTTTTACCATGTTGCACAGTTTTGTTTTCAAATACTTTTGAGAAAAGTTGAAATATTAGTCATTTAAGAAAATATTTGATTATTATTTAATTAGATCACATACACTACCAATTGGTGTCAATGAATTTTTTTTTAAATTATTGCTTTTATTTAGCAAGGATGCATTCATATGAACAAATGTGACAGTAAAGACATCTACATTATTACTATATATTTTAAATAAATGCAGTTCTTTTGATACTGAAAATTTAAGTTTCCTGTTTTCTGAGTATAGTGTCATTGTGTTTTCACCTTGATGCGATCATCTTTATTAGCGCAGTCCTCCAGCATGCCCGTATGAGATCTTTCACACATTTTCATCTCCTCCTCCAGCTCGCCGAGACGTTCACCCCAGCCCTCTGCCTCCTGCACCAGCTGTATGAGTGATGAACACATATGTACTCATGTTAAATGGATGTATGACTTGCATTACAGTGATTTGATTAATTCATTCACTAAACAAACTAACACAGATCTCACCTGTGCTTTACTCTCGAGCAGCATTGCATGCTCTTCTTTGGCCACCTGCAAGTTCTTCTGCAGTCGCTCTGTGTTAATCTCATGGATCTTCAGTGTTGTGTTGTCCTACACATGGAGAAACAAGTAACAGTATAGAATTACGAAGTATTGCATTTTACAAGAAACTATGACTGAAACATGCATCATATACATAGTAAATACCTGTTCTAACTGGGACTTTCGTTCTTTAGCTTCCTCTTCTAAATTTCTTAAAATCTGCTCGAGTTCAGCAAGCTGTAAAACAGATATAACAGCCGTTAGGACACATATGGACAACTTAAGGGGTATCAAGCATGAACAGGGTAGTTTGGATATTTAAAGTAAGTATATATGAGTGTATGACAACATTACCTGATCCTCTTGCTGTTTTCTTGCTTTGTTTTGTTGGGACAGCTCTTCTTGAAGCCTTTCTATTTCCTTTTTCATTTGTGCATTTGATTGTTCAAGCTTCTGTGACGCCACCTAAGGATAGTACAATTGGATCAGTTAACTAGTGAAGTGGTCAGGGAGACACATTTATAAACAAGAGACCATAATGACCATTGTTACCTCTAAACTGTCTTTTTCCGCAGCTTGTGCAGACATGCCATTGTTTTGTAGTGTAGACTCTAGTTTGTCAAACTGTTGAGACAGACAGACATTGTTTAGAGGGATTGATTCAGGAAAATGCATTTATAAGATAATGGATGTGTATTAAGTGTTTAGAGCATATAACAGCATTTCTCACCTTCTGTTTAACCTCACTAAACGTCTCTAGCACTTTGCACTTTTCATCAAGCAGTTCAGCCACTTTCTGCGCCATTTGCTTCTCTTTACCTGTAAACAAATCAATAGACAGGATGAGTTGAGAGCTGACAGTGGAGATCAGTTAAAACAATGAGAATATGTTGGAAAAATACTCACTTGCATATAATCGACTTTTGATCTGCAGAACAAAACGAAAAAAGCTCTTTTAGTGAAATGATGAGGCTCATAAAAGCATGTATTTTTATGTAGCAGTAGTGCATGACTTACAGAATGAATGAACCTGCAGCTGAACAGAAGCAGTGTTAATAAACCTAAAAATCCAGTGAAAACCACAGCTTCCCACGGCAGTCCATATAAGTCAGGACCAGGCCGGATATCATCAGGAAGTGAAGACACAACCTAAGACACAGAAGTTAAAAAGTTAAATGAATTCTCAAGAAAAAGAGAAGTATCAGTTAAACAACTGTACAAGCTTTCACAGTATAAGGCTTCTCCTAACGCGCTCTCTGTCATGCACACATACAAGTGGACAGACGCTTTTAAACAGGATGTTCTACAAACCTAAAACCACATTCACATGATCATACACAGATTTCCCAATAAACGTACTAGTAATAATAACGATCATTTATATCACACATATTTTCAAAGAATATATGAGTACTTTTACTTCACTGTTACACCATCTGTCAATTTTAGTCAAGAAATCGAAACGTAAATAAAACGTATACAAGTTAATAAACAAACTACCATGTGTTTTAAAATATATCGTTTGTCACTGAGCTACAATAACTAACCAAAACCAATGCCACTGTAAGATGAAGAAGACATACACCACACATCTCAATACAGTAAAGCTAAACCGTCATAAACTGTTAAAAAAAGGCCAGTAAAGGGCATCTGAAGTCATTGTAGATCTATAAATCAATAAATTTAACACAATCACACAAATCAATAGTAATATAAGAAAGAGCAACATGTACCAGATGCTTCAATGCTAACCAGCTATGTCTCAATACAAAACAGTTTACGCAGTATACATCTAATTAAACACTAGAAATTACTGCACTAGAGTAATTTATGTGTAGTATGATAGCTGACTTAATAGAAATATTTACGACACCTGCTGACAGCTGCCATACAAACTAACGCGGTTTCATCATACAGACAGACAGTGCCACATACATCTTTGATTTTCTCCACGGCGAGTGTGTAGTAAATCTTCGCTGCTCCTTTCATGTCAGTCGATTCTGTGACGACCGACTCGGCCTTAAATTCATCCGCCATGATTATATTCAAACTAAGTTATTCTATAACCTGTAATCTGTTAATTTATCTGTTGTTACGCCATGGTGCCGGATGCTGCTCTACTCTGACTGCTAGTGCGCACTGCGCCGAGAGGAAGAGCGAACTCTTGTGATTTAGGGAGGACTCGTAAAGCATATGATATTGTGTCTCGAAAGTTTAAACCGAATATCAGTGATATTTGTTTTCATATATTTTTTTAAAAAACAACAATGTATATTTTGTTATATAAAACGATAATATTTTGAATTTATGCGGAAGATGTTAAATACACTAAATGTAACACCCCTACAAAGATCATGGTTTCTTCCACACGTCACCAATTGCTGAATGCCACAACGTTCCGTTCGAGCTTTAAAGAGACAGACGTATCGATAGTAAGCATAAACGTCAAAATATTTGTCATGAGCTAGTTTTGAAACGTCATAGTTTCAAATGTGGGTAAGTATGTTTCATTAGTGGGTGTGTCAGTTAAATATATCTCTATAGACAAAGGTCACTGATCTTGAGACCTGCTGAGCAGCTCAAGTCTGTCTGAATTCAACTCAGCTTAAAATTACTACATCTTTGTGTCTACATTAATATTTATTTATTACCTATTTAGCAGATAGTATGGGTTATTTAGCTGTAGGGAAAGCAAACATGTTTAAATATCATCAGCTTGGCTTGAGTGCAAAATATGACACTTTTTTGGCGAAATGTCAAGACAGAAAATAGACTACAGTCATGGACAGTTTACACAAACAGGGTATAAAATATTACATGAAATACTTTTAAATATATTTTGGAGCTAAACAAAATATTATACAGTTTTATTTTCTTTGTAAAATTCTGGGAATGTGTTTTTTTTTTAATGATTTACTGTACATACAGATAAAAACACGATAAATAAACATACAAATAATAATAATAAAATAAATAATAAATAATAAAAATAATAATTAAAAGGTCAATAGTAGTGATTTAAAAAATGTACCTGAATGAATTGAATATCAAATCAATGTCATAATTGTGTGATTTTATTTGTCCAGAAAAGATGTCCAAAATCGTCAATGTGAGAACAGACATTTGAAGTGTTTAAAAGTAGCTTCTTCTTCTTTTTTTTTTTTTAAATAAGATCTTTTATGCAAAATAGATCTTTTAAAAAACAAACAAACAAAGAACACAGGATTTGAGTCTTTAGTACTTGGGAAATGCTAATTTTAGCAGCACTGTTTCTACATGTATTTAATATTAAAGACTCACCTTGTCCATTATAGATGCAATTTCATTAATTGTGACTTCAACAAAAACTGCCATCTGATAAAATTGCCTTATTCCTGTCAAAAAGAACAAAAAAAAAACACATTTAAGTGTTTACAATTTCAATGTATGTGTGAAATGTCACTCTTTAATATGTGTTTTTCTCATGATGGGTTTGGACCAACAGTCCAAATGATGACAGAATTTTAATTTTAAGATAGAAAAGAAAATAATTTAAAGTCCAAAAAAAGTGATTACCGTTCAGTGCATCAACATGCTCCTCAGAGATAAGGCCGCCATTTTGGAAAGTAGTTTTCTTAGTTTCAGAAGATGTCCAATCCTCATGCTTTTTTATTTCCTGCTTATCGGTCTGAACATCCTCCACATTATCTGTGTTTGCTAAAAGGTCCTTCTCCACAGAGACTGGCTCATTTTGAGGATTGCCCAAGACAGATCTGTCTTCAGAAACTTGATTATTTTCAACCTCTGTTGTGGAGATCATCTTATTCACATCTAGACATGCTTCATGAACACAGTCGTCTTCGCTGATCCCTGTTTAGAAAGAGCATTTGACAAATTTTACACTACGATCGCTCAAAGACTAAGATCACAAAACCTAGATTTTCCATCAATCACATATGCAAAGGTTTTATTCACCAAAATGATGAAATCCATTATCTGTCATGCTCTTATTATTTTCAAAAGTGATCATTACGAATCATCAGTACCTGGGCTTTCTACACTGTTATCTGTTACCACTGGTGAATATTTCTTTCTTAGAGAAGATAAGAGGGTAAACAGTTTTTGTAGTGCTTGATATTCTTTAGTATTATCCTTGCCAGGAAAACCATTATCTTGTTGAATACGTCCCAATTTTGAGTTCATCTTCATATAGTAATCCAGCAGCTGTTCAAAGTCACCAAGTTCATCAAGGTCGTTTTTATCTTGACCTGCATTTGTGTTTCCCATTTTGGAATCCAGCCATGATAACTTCTGGTCTCCAAATAAATCTAAAAGATCTTCAATTGTCTGTTCGCTCAGATAAGGATATAAGTTTGCATATTCTTTAGAGGTTTCCGTGGGATGATTGACAGTATTTTTGTCTTGAATTTCAGGGCTTCCAGGTTGTTTTTCATTACCCTGTTCGTCTTTATCTTCTGACTTCACCGCCATGTCACCATCATCAATTTGATCCCAAATGGCACCTGTGTCACTTTCCTCCCTTTGCTTGACACTTTCTGAATCGGTTTGACGATCCTCATTATTTGCTGTGTCAGTCTCCTCTTTGTGTTCAACACTTCGATTTTGATCATGGATGATATTAATACTGCCATCCTGAACCGAGTCATTCTTTGAGAAGAAATCATTTGTCAATTCTGTTTCTATGGAAGTTATATAGCCACCTGTGTCTGCATTTTCTAGTGAACTGAGATCATGACCTCCATCAGACATGTTTAGCGATGGGCTTTTTGTATATGCTTCCTGAGTTTCATTTGTGATTTGTGTGCCATCCTCTTCCTCTTTTGTTTCAAAATAATTCTCTGTAGGTCCAGAAACTCCATCTGATTCCTTTTGCTCTTCATGAACTACCACCTCATTGTCATTTTCAACTACAGAATCAGTATCCTTGGAGTTTTCTATCACCGGTGATTCATTGGTGTTATCCATCTCATAATCTTTGACGTTTTTGTCTGAATTTGACTCAAGTTCTGAATGCAGGATTTCTTCACTAGTTACAAGAGTGTGAGTTTGAGAAGCTCCTTCATCAAGAGGATCTATGTTTGTGTCCGATTTGTGTTCATTGCTCATTTCCATTGCATGTGCTTCTGAATCTGTTAACTTTTCTTCATGAAATGTGATGTCTTTTGGTAATGCTTCATCTAATTGTGCCTCATTTCTTTCCAGAACTAACTCATCTTTTCTGTCTATAACTAACTCACCATTTTCTATCGAGATACCTTGGTCGCCTTCAACTAACTGTTTTTCATTAGTATATTCTGATAATGCATCCACAGTTGGTTCAGAATTCACATTTACATTTACGCTTTGATCAGTTTTGTCAGTCTCAATATGAGAGTCAGTGTACAAATCTGCAACATTTGATTCTTGTGCGTTTTCATAATGTAACTCAGTATCTGTCTGAATATCTGACTCTGACAGTTCAGATGTATCTTCACCAGTTACAGGTTCTGTGCTGATTTCATTTGAATAATTTTCTTGCTGTTTGATAGTAGCTGAATTTCCTTGATCAGATGGACTTTGTGTCAGCTCGCCTTCTAAAATGTCATCAGCTGAATCAGTTAAGTTGTTTCCACTCTGAATAACTTGATCAGTTGTATTATTTGCAGACTTAATTTCATCACCATGTTGGGTGTTAGATTCTTTAGAAAAGCCAACTATATCTCTAATGTCATCAGATGCAACACCGTCTTTTAAAGTCATTGTTTCATCAGACAGAGTCTGAGTTTCACTAAGTAAATCAACAACGTTTGAGGTTGATTCTTGCTTGACAGCATTAGATATTTCTTTGTCTTTCACATTCTGTTGCTCAAGAAAGTCCTCCTTACCTGAATTTACATCTTTTACTGTCTTTTCCTCATCACTTTGCCCACCTTTCGCATCTTGCTCAACAGCTCCCTCCAAAACATCAGCATTGTTTTTACTTTTAACTTCTTCATTTAAATTGTCTGAGTTGATTTCAAGGATTTGTGAATCTTCCGTCATATTAGATTCTTCATCTAGTTGTTCAATACTATCAGATGCAATGTTTTCTTTTAAAGGCATTGTTTTATCAGACAGCGACTGAGTTTCACTGAGTATGTCAGTGTCTGTTGGGTTTGATTCCTGTACATTAGTATCAGTCAACTTTTTATCTTCTTGATCCCTGTTATTATTTTGTTCCTCATCAAAGTCTTCCTCACGTGGATCTTCTTCCTTTACTGTCTTTTTCTCATCACTTTGTACATCTTTCATATTTTGCTCAATAACCTCATGAAAAACATCAGCATTGTTTTCATTTTTAAATTCTTCATTTAAATTGTCTGCTGATTTGGTTTCAAGGATTTGTGACTCTATGATGTCTTCCATCATATTAGATTCCTCACCTAGATGTTCAAGGCTATCAGATGCAGTTCTATCTTTTAAAGTCATTGTTTTATCAGAGAGATTCTGAGTTTCACTAAGTAAATTAACATTCTTTGTGGTTGATTCTTGCTTGACAGCATTAGATATTTCTTCATCTTTCACATTCTGTTGCTCAAGAAAGTCCCTCTCACCCAAATTTACCTCTTTTACTGTCTTTTCCTCATCACTTTGCCCATCTTTCGCATCTTGCTCAACAGCTCCCTCCAAAACATCAGCATTGTTTTTACTTTTAACTTCAGAATTTAAATTATCTGTGCTGTTTTCCATCATATTGGATTCTTCATCTAGTTGTTCAATACTATCAGATGCAATGTTTTCTTTTAAAAACAGCGGCTGAGTTTCACTGAGTATGTCAATGTCTGATGGGTTTGATTCCTGTTCATTAGTATCTGTCAACATTTTATCTTCTTGATCCCTGTTATTATTTTGTTCCTCATCAAAGACTTCCTTACCTGAATCTTCTTCTTTTCCTGTCTTTTCCTCATCACTAGGTACATCTTTCATATTTTGCTTAGTAACTTCATTTTCATTTTTAACTTCTTCATTTAAATTGTCTGCTGACTTGGTTTCAAGGATTTGTGAATCTGTGATGTCTTCCATCATATTAGATTCTTCACCTAAATGTTCATTGCTATCAGGCAGTAGCTGAGCTTCACTATGTACGTCAGTGTCTATTAAGTTTGAGTCCTGCTCATGAATGTCAGTCAACATTTTATCTTCTTGATCCCTGTTATTATTTTGTTCCTCATCAAAGACTTCCTTAACTGGATCTTCTTCCTTTCCTGTCTTTTCCTCATCACGTTGTACATCTTTCATATTTTGCTCAGTAACTTCATCTAAAACATCAGCATTATTTTCATTTTTAACTTCTTCATTTAAATTGTCTGCTGACTTGGTTTCAAGCATTTGTGAATATATAATGTCTTCCATCATATTAGATTCTTCACCTAAATGTTCATTGCTATCAGATGCAATCCTGTCTTTTAAAGTCATTGTTTTATCAGGCAGTAGCTGAGCTTCACTATGTACGTCAGTGTCTATTAAGTTTGAGTCCTGCTCATGAATATCAATCAACATTTTATCTTCTTGATCCCTGTTATTATTTTGTTCCTCATCAAAGACTTCCTTACCTGGATCTTCTTCCTTTCCTGTCTTTTCCTCATCACTTTTCACATCTCTCGTATCTTGCGTCATCTTTACCTCAAAATAATCTGCATTGTTTTCGGTGTTACCTTCTTCATTTAAATTATCTGCTGACTTGGTTTCAGGAATTTGTGAATCTATGCTGTCTTCCATCATATTAAAGTCCACATCTAGTTGTTCAGCACTATCAGATCTATCGTTTAAAGTCATTGTTTTATCAGACAGCGACTGAGTTTCACTAAATACGCCAATGACTACTGAGTCTTGTTCATCAGTATCAGTCAACAGTTTATCTTCTTGTTCCTCATCAAAGTCTTCCTTACCTGGTTCTTCTTCCTTTCCTGTCTTTTCCTCATCACTTTGCACATCTCTCGTATCTTGCTCCACCGTTTCTTTAAATAAATCAGCAATGTTTTCACTTTTAACTTCTTCAGTTAAATTATCTGCTGAATTTTTCTCTGGGATTTGTGAATCTGTGCTGTCTTTTGTCATTTTCAATTCTTCATCTAGTTGTTCATCAGATGCAAGTACATCAGTGTCTATTGGGTTTGAGTCCTGCTCATCTGTTTCAGTCAGCATTTCTTCTTCTTGATCCTCATTATTATTTTGTGCATCTTCTTCCTTTTCTGTCTTTTCATCATCTCTCTTTACTACTGTGTCTTCCTGAAAAGGAAGCTTAAGCATTGATGTCAGGCCGTTGACTGAAAAAATAGACTGTGAACTTGATTCTGATTCTTTGGTTTCAATGTTCTCAGTGTTTGTAGCAGATCCAGGGCTTTCTGACACACTTTCTTTGCCTCCATCATCTTCTTTGTAAAGGTTTGTGATTCTGTTGTACATATTTCCGTACCAACCTGCCTGTTTCTCTTCTTTTTCATTTTCTGTTCTCCTGTCCTCTAAGGGGCCTTCATTTTTTTCCACAATGTCATCTGGGTTGTTTTCATCTCTCTGTTTGTTGTCAACCACATCCATATTCTGAGTGCTCTGGTCCTCCATGTTTGTGTTTTCATCTGCTTGTTCAGCTTCAGGCTTAGTTGTAGTGTCAGCATTTTCTTCATTAAAGCCCAAGACATCTCTACCCATATTCATCCAGGAGCTAGACTGCTGAGATGAGGTATCTTCATCATTTTTTGGGTTCTCAATATTGTCCTGAGTATCCTGAGTTTTTCCAAACCCAAAAGCATTGGTGAGTTCCCCCTTGATCCAGCCAAACGTTCCAGAGTTTGTCTTTTCCTCCATGAGGTTTTCCTGAATATCCATGACTATTTTTCTGCTTTTGAAGGATTCTTCACTGCTCTCCTCCTGTGGTTCATCATTGCTTTGTTCATTTCTGCCAAACCATCCATTAACAGCAGAGCCTATCCAGGAAGACCCACCTGTTTCTGTTGTCTCTGGGCTGTTTTGATCAGAAACATCTTGAACAGAATGCTGTCTGGGTTCACTCTCTTCTGTTTCAGCAGTTTTGTCTTGGCCTTCATTGAGATCAGTTTCTTGTGGCAAATCTTCCAGATCATCATATTCAGTGCTGCGCTCAATCACTAAACCGTTTTCATCAAAACAGATGAAGTCATATTCCTGAGGACAGAATTTACACTGATTAATATTTATGCTGTTGGTAGACATTTTTGACCAAATCAGCATACACCAAAGAATTAATTCTGTCAAATAATTTATATTTAATGTTAGCTATGTCAGCTTATTTGATTCTATACACTGTAAAAAGTAAAAAAATTTACTTTTTTACCTGATCTGAGTCTTAAAGTAGTGAATGTAATCTAATGTATGGATCTAATGTATGGATCTAATGGAAGTAGTAACAGATCTTTTCTTCTGTATAATGACATACATCTGTGAAACGGATTATCAGAAAAATAATTGCTGTAACTAAATGTTTTGAGGTTGATTTGATCATTTTAATAATATTTAAGCCAACTGATGTAGACGTATAACATGAAGCACAATTTTTTAAGTTACCTGACAAAACCTGACAACTTTTTTTAATGTACATTACCTGGGTCGGCACCTGGATTTCATTTTTCTCATCAGTAAATAGTTGATCGACTTTGATGGCATCTTTTGGGAACAATCCAGACAGCTTTTCTATCTGCAAAATGTAAAATATTGTGAATATTATTAAACTTAATTAACAAATAACATTAATGTTTATACAGGACCAGCCAAAAGATTTATGTTTTTTTTAAAAAGTCTCTTCTGCTCACCAAGCCTGCATTTATTTGATCTAAAATATAGCAAAAGCAAGAATTTTGTAAAGTATTTGTATTATTTAAAATAAATGCTTTGTGAATATATTTTAAAATGTAATTTATTTGTGATCAAAGCCAAATTTTCAGCATCGTTACTTCAATCGTCAGTGTCACATGATCCTTCAGAAATCATTCTCTTTCTGCTTTTGCTGTATTTTGGATCAAATAAATTCAGGCTTGCGACTTCTTTAAAAAAGCATTAAAAATCTTACTGTTCAAAAACTTTTGACTAGTAGTGTGTCAGATTAATTAAAGCACAAATGTTGAATATTGATCTTACTTCATTGGTTTGTACATGCATATTTTTAATAGAACCCGAACCAGAAAATAGTACTCACACTTCCAGCCCAGAGATCATTTCTTTTTCCAGTGAGTTTGTAGTAAACAGTGATGATATCCCCTTTTTTGAAGTTTAGAAAGCGGCAGTCTTTAGTACTATGGTCTCTCTGTGCCTGCACCCGACTTATCATACCTGAAGATAAGGACAAAAACGGTAAGAAACCAATAACTTATAAATAAACCACATCATTGAGATATTTTGCATGCATCCATATAATCATAGTTTTAGTCTCTTTTTGTACAGTATATGAGCATAAAGGATGATCTTACTTTCACATTCAGGGTCTCCACATAGTTTGTAGTCTGAAATCAAACCCAAACCCTGGTGTAAAAAACCAAAGACAATATGTAACAAAATGAATGCATGTACAGCTGCCATGTTTGGATTTATCCAGCAGTTCCCTTCATCTCATTAGATCTCATTAGATTCCAAAGAGAAAAAAAGAAGCTTAATCCTGACGAAATGTCGTTCCCTCTGTCTTGTTACAGAATGAGCCAATCCATGGAGATCACAGTCTGACAGGCACAGATTGGATTAGAGGTTACTGTCAGTAAATCATTAAACTCAACACACGCCACATCACAAACTCACACTGGACCAAAGCCACATTCAAACAGATAAGGTTTCACAATGACTGCATGAAGCAGTAGTATTTATACATTGTTTGGATTTTAAGTGAGATATTATAATGAGTAAACCTAGGCATAAGAAATACTAGCCTCATTAAATTATTATTGTGTTAGATAATAACTAAGAGCAGCCATTTAGAATGCAGAAAATATTCTGTATGCTTTTTTCACCATGTTTGGTTCCCCAAAGAAACAGTTCTTAAAAGAACCACTTTATGTGAAGAACATCTTAATAACTTGAAGAACCTTTTTCCACTATAAAGTAACTTTTGTGCAGATAAAAGTTGCATGGATGTTATAGATCCATAGACACTAATAAAGAACTTCTATTTTTGTATGTTCTTAATTAGTGCAATAAAAATCCATATCGGTAATTGATTAACAAGATGCAGGTCAGAATTTTTGCTGTAACCAATACAAGAATAACTAAATAGGACAAATAAGACATATGGGTAACATGTCAGCTCACCGAGTGTTGTTTCAGAGTTGTTAAATGAGAGATTACTGATAGGAGTAAAAGACTGAGCAAAGGTCTGCAGAGTCTGAAGTTCTGCCAGAAGCACAAACCTTATTTGCGATATCTGTCTATAAATAATAGATATTTCCATGTTTAATTTCATTTCACTGATTCAGCTTAAGTATTTGACAAAATATAACATGGCTGACACACCTCATGAAAAAATATTTACCTCATGAAGTTATCATCATGCCCTTGAAATCAGTCCCAGGTGGCAAATGTTGCACCTTAAAAACGTACTACTGATAACTACACATTTTATGCATAGAAATGAAAATTATTTTAATTTTGTTAATTTCTTTTCATATTCCTCTCCTAAACAACAGATGTCACTACACTACAGTTTCCGTCTTTTCTTCAGTATCATAGCGAGCGAAAGAGAGTCACCACGGTAACCGTCGCGTCTGTTGGTCGTCATCATGGCCCATGTTTTCAAAATTGAGAGGTTGACAAGAACATAGAAAAAGTGTAGCAGCGATTCGTGAATGTTGATTTGCTTTTGATGGTCGCGCATAGAAAATAACGCAAAGACATGAAGTCAGACGTGGAGGATTTAATGCCCAGACTTCTGCCTGTGGAGTCCTGCGACACAGAGGAATATAACTCAAACGAACCGCCCAGAAACCCTCAAGAATATCTCAGACAGGTTCAGTAAGTCATTCTTCATCTATTTATTTTACGTTTTAAAAGTAGACGCACGTTGAACTTTGTTTATATACGCGCTATTGTGTTACAAAGTGCTTTACATACGTACAGTAACGTTACATAAATGTGAAGATCCACATGTATTAAAGAAGAAAACGATAAACTAGATATAAAAAGATGATAGTGTGCTTTGAAAAGTTATATGATATGAATTTAGCTTGTGTGTCTTTAGACATTTATATTCAGTTGCAAAAGTAAGAAGACATTTCATTATTAATATCTAGAGATTAACACTGTGAGACAGGGGCATAGAGCATTTTTATTGAAAATCTAGTTATGAAAGTGGTACTTTACAATAAGGTTTCATTAGTTAATGTATTAACTAACACAAACGAACAATGAGCCATACATTTATTACAGTATGTATTAATCTTTCTTAATGTTAGTTCATGTTAATTCACAGTGCATAAACTAATGTTAACAAGCACAACGTTTGATTTTAATAATGCATTTCTAAATGTTTAAGTATTGTTGATTATTGAATATTTTTTGTTACTTTTAACTTTTTTTTTTTAAAATAAAATACTTTTGTTTATTGTTTAAAGATATTTAAGACAATCACTGAAAAAATTCATATGGTTGCATAATGTTTTTTACAGGAGGGAAGCATCTCTGTGCCCAGATGTTGTTGTGGCACAAATTGATCCAAAGAAGCTGAAGAAGAAACAATCTGTGAATGTGTCTGTAAGTGCAACAGGTAAACAGTGCTATTAAGTTGTAAAACTTATGCGTGTAATAAATTAGCATATTTATTTTTTTCACAGATCACAGGTTGTCTGGCCGCACCTCAGGGTTTCTCTCCCAGCTTGAAATGGCAGCAACAACAAGTCAGCAAATTTTCAGAAGTCAGACAGGTGTTGAATTTTAACTTTTACTTCTACAAATACTTTTACAATAGTATCTAGTACTTCTCGGTTTTCTTTACAGCTAAGCACTATCAATATAACTTTTTTGCCTTCCTTTTTCAGAGTGTTAACAAGCATCGGCAGCATTGGAAATCTCAGTTTTTAGATGATAATGTTGTTATGGTAAGACAATTGATATCTGGATGGAAGTTTAAAATTATATACACTCAGTCCACACAATATTTCTTACAGTCACAAATACAAAATTCCATACATTATAGAGTGTTTTCACGACGCGTCATCAGTTGGCCACTGAACCGAACGAAACTTGATTATTTTGCTGATTGTTGCTTCTGAAAATTGTGAATTATTGTCATGTTTTGGGTTGTACTAATCAGTCAGACTAGGAAAAACATTTGGAGTACAATAGACTGCCAAAAGTTATAACAAATCTAGTAGAAGAGTGCAAAAACTGTCTGAGGAACAAAAGGCGTTTGTGGTTGGCAAAACTGAACCAGGATTTCCAGGTCAAGAATCTTGACAACATTTGTGTTCATTCTTATAATTTCTGGTCAGGAAGGTAAAATATTAAGCTAATATCTTAAGCATGTATCTTTACCACCTATTAACTTAACTGTTTGTCAAAATATTGTACATTTTCCTGCTTACTAAGATTTCTCCATATGATTTAGCAGCTTTCACACGTTTTTTTTTTTCCCCATGGTTTAGCATAAATTGGCAGAACAACATATTTAGTAGTACATTAACCGAAATGTGGCGCAAGTTCAAACGTCTATATATATGCTTGCAAAAACATTACATTATAAATTATACATTACATTCACATAAAACATACTTAAAAGTTACAATCCTATAGTACCTTCAGTTAATGTACTCTTGATTTTTGATTTAATTAAAAGTCTTCTCCTCACTTTAGCCCAAAATGGAAGATGAAGATGGATGGAAGAGGTTCTGCTTGGGTGAGAATGTTTGTCTTGACATCCAGCTGAAAGAAGAAGACAAAGTTAACCCGGGTCTTGATTATGTCAAGGTGATAATTCAAGGAGATAATTGTTGTCAGTATAAGTAGATCACATTGAGTTACATTGAGTAGATTTATTATTACCAAATTTGAGCCATGATTTGATGTTCTTGAATGTCTTTTATTAGACTGGTTTTCCACCTTTCCTAAGCATTGTCAGCAAACTAAATCAGGTAATTGCCATTTGGCAGTAGATGTGCTTATTATTGACATATAAATTGCATAGTTTAATTGTCATTTCATTGCATTCTCTGTTCAGTCATCTGTCTCTGCTGTTCTTGAGTATTTAATCAATTGGTTTGAGGAGAGAGACTTTGCACCCCAGTTGGTAAGTTCACTCTAAAAGTTGAGATAAAGTATTTATTTCTTTGTCTCTGATAAATTGCATGTTTAGCATTTTTGGCTTTAAAATGTAAAGGTATTATTGAACTGTATTTCCTCAGTTTAGCTGTACATTTATCTTCGCAGGGCAGATGGCTTTATGCATTGCTAGCGTGCCTTGAGAAACCGCTGCTTCCTGAAGCACATTCCCTTATCAGACAGTTGGCACGACGGTGCTCTGCAGTGCGTGCCAATCTGGTAAACACCTTTAGGTTTGCTCTGAATTAAAAGCTGGGGTATCATTATTTTCACCCTTGCTTCCGTTGCAGTTACACAGGTGAAGGCTTGTTTGTTGACAACCTAAAATAGTTTGCCTAAAATAGACTGTATATTATTTTTCTCTTCCAGGAGAGCAAAGATGATGATCGTTTGTCAGCTCTTAACTTGATGATTTGTATTGTTGCCAGGTAACTGACATGGCGCTGTTATAGCCAGAAATATGTGCAGGTGTTCTTATGAAGTATAATCACGCTTCTGTCTATTAAAGGTATTTTGAGCAAAATGATTTGGCTGACAAAGAATGAGAAGAACTTGGAAACAGATGGAAGAGCCTTTGTGAAGAGGAATCATGAGATATACTTTTGTAAAAGATTTTGTAAAATATAGAAAGACTATGCAATATCTTGCCCGAATTGCATTGAGTTCTATGTAATATTAAAGTGCAACTGTTACAGCTACAAATTACTGTCCTTAAATGCATTGTCAAATAAAACAATTTCTTTTTCTTTTTCTTTCTCAATCTTTGACTTAATTTAATGATTTAATGAAAATGATATTTCCCTTGCAAAAAATACTATGGTAATCATAGTTTTGTCCAAACTTGTTAAATAGCTCATAAGTGGCATCATAAGTAAAGTAACAAAATATGAAAGATATTTCATATTATGAAAAATATTTAAATTAGCAACATCGTAAAAAAAATTATCTTCAAAAAGTGTTTTCAGAACAGTTCTGTCATTTTTATTACTTTATTGAATTCACTTGTTTAATGTTAACTAATACCACATTGGTAAAACTATGTAGTAAATATGGTATTTTCATTGGAAACTGAATACCATGACCAATATTACATTCACAAAAATAGCATTTACAGTTGTCAAAAGTTTACATATTTGTGCATTTGAAAACTTTCCAATGACTATGATTTTGAGATCCTTCTTTTCACACTGAGGACAACTGAGGGACTCATATGCAACTATTACAGAGAGTTAAAATGCTCACTGATGCTTCAGAAGGAAACAATTCATTAAGAGCTAGGGGGTGTAAACATTTTGAATTTGAAGATTAGGGTAAATTTAACTTATTTTGTCTTTTGGAAAACATGTATCTGTGGTAGCTTCTGAAGGGCAGTACTAAATGAAAAAAAAGAAGATATTTAAGAAAAATATACATATCTTCATAGTGTTCAAAAGTTTACACCCCTGGCTCTTAATGCATTGTTTTTCCTTTTGGAGCATCAGCGAGTGTTTGAACCTTCTGTAATAGTTGCTTATGAGTTGCTCAGTGTGAAAAAAAGGATCTCAAAAGTATATAGTCATTGTTGGAAAAAGTTAAAATACACAAAAATGCTAAAAAACAAAACAAAAAACAAACAAACAAAAAACCAAAACAAAGAATTTGTGGGACCTGAAGGATTTTTCTGAAGAACAGTAGGCAATTTAACTGTTCACGACTCAACAAGGGACTCAGGAACAACTACCACTAAACAAATATCATTCAGCTAACAACATAGTATTAAGAATCAAGTATGTAAACTTTTGAAAAGGGTCATTTTTATAAATTCAAATATTATTTTCTCTTGTGGACTATATGTAAATGTATTTTATGTTAAATATCTTATTCAGGTCAGTACTAAATAAAAAAAATAACTTGTATTTTGTATGATCTCTTTTATTTTGGTAAAACAATTAACATTTTGGAGTTTCTCTAAGATGTAGGTAAACCTTTGACTTCAACTGTATTCAAAATGAGTCAAAATAGCTATCTGTAAATGTTATAGAAGTGGTGCAAGATGAAGAGACACGATTTTTATGAGAAGTAGAAACATGACAATACAGTAACAATACAAATCCTGAATATTGGTAGTGTTTTTCATCGCTAAAAAGGAGACGTTCGTCACCCTGTTATATGTGAAAATGACACTATTATTTTAAAATCTGATATAATAAAAGTTGCAATTAGGGGTCAAATTAACAGAATGTAAATTAACTTTGGGACACAAAAACATTGGCATCGGGCAAAAAAAAGTCACTGAAAATAAATTTATCATCGGTGATCCCGTCAATCACGGGGCGGTTCTTGCGCGCCACCTGTGTGTGGGGTTTCGCTCTGCAGGCCCGCCCATGTGATCAGTGCCCGCTCCTTCATTGAGTCGAGCGCGCGCGCGCGACACTCCACGCGCTGCTGGAAGACGAAGAGCAAGATGGCGGTGGCTGTGCGAAGTTTGCAAGACCAGCTCGAAAAAGCCAAGGAAAGCTTAAAGAGCGTGGACGAAAATATTCGAAAACTAACCGGCAGAGATCCGAGCGAATTAAGGTATTTCTTAATAAAAGCGTTTTGTTCAGTAACATATTTGTTTGGGGGGAAATAAGCCAGGGCCTGTTAGCAAGCTAAGACTGCGGCTAGCTCGCAAGGTAAAGAATCACATGTGTTTAATTTCAACGATTTAAATAACGATTTATTATGCTAATCAGTCTTTTTATTTGTGCAGTGATATCTCACAGCTATCTAAATTACCTATTTCTCCATACATAACGTATGCTGGAGAGCTAGCATGTTTCAGTTTGTTTGAAAGCACAATGACACGCCTCATAAACACATCTTGCACCTTTAATTCTTCAGAATGAAGGCTTGTTTTAAATCTAGCCTCAGAAGCATGTTAACCAAATTGAAAACAAGGTACACTTCGCAGATTGATTTTTAAACTATTTGCAAATTGTAAAGGTGCACATGAGTCCTGCAGGGACTTCCTGCTTTGTTTGAATGGGAAGTGAGTGAGGGTTGTTACTGGATTTACTTCAACATCTTTGCTTTTGATAGCAGCGACCCAACACACTACCAAAATTGTTTATCTTACGAAAATAACAAATGTTCTTAAAGATCTATTGTATGGCTTTAGAAGTGAATATTTATTTCTAACATTTTTGCTTGGTCTAGACAGGAAAGACTTGTCTTTTTTAATAGCCAATAAGCTTTAAGTACGTCACAGCAATGGAGGTCATTTGCCATGTGTTGGGCGGTATTAAGGGGGTGGGCCATTCTCATTCTAGAGAGGATTTGATTGGACAAATCTATTTTTGCTATTGAACACAAGTTATTCAACAAAAGCATATACTATCAATTAATTGGGTATGGAACAGGGTTGCCAGTTTTTCACAGCAAAACCCACCCAGTTGCTACTCAAAAGTAGCCCAGTTGCACCCCCCCCCTCCCCCATTTTTTTGGTGGAGCTCCCATGGTAAAATTAGCCTTACAGGGGCTAAATATTACGCTATTGGGATCACTTCAGCTCGTAGACATGGAAAAACAACCAGTGGCAACCGTGTTAAAGTACCTAATTCCATGGGAAAACTGTTGTCCATGTCTGTGACATATTAAACATTAATATCCATTGACCTAGACTGTTATTTGAGAAGCTTGTGTATGCAGCTCAGCAAGAAGTCATACAGTCATAGATGGGGTTAGATATGCCTTTTTTTTTTAAATATATAAAGGTACCCTTATTAACTGTGTATCTTCTACTTTTTGCCTTTTACAGACCGGGTCAAAATAGGAGACTGACCATCCCAGGCCCAGGTGGAGGTAGGGGGCGTGGAATCAATTTGTTGAGGTAAGAATTTGTACTAGTATTAATGCTTGTAGTAATTTCATTTTGGGTTTGTTACATTTCTTGTATGTGTTATTACACTACCAGTCAAAAGCTTTGTAATGTTTTTAAAAGAAGTCTCTTCTGCTCACCAAGCCTTCATTTATTTGATCCAAAGTACGGCAAAAACAGTAAATTTTTTTTTTTACAAATATTTTTACCATTTAAAATAACTGTTTTCTATTTGAATATATTTTAAAATGTAGTTTATTCCTGTGATGTCAAAGCTGAATGTTTAGCATCATTACTCCAGTCACACAATCCTTCAGAATTCATTCTAATATTGAGTTTGCTGCTCAAAAAAACATTTGTTGAAAACGGTTGAGTAGAATTTTTTTTTTTTGCAGATTTCTTTGAATAGAAAGTTCAGAAGAACAGCATTTATCTAAAATAGAAATCTTTTGTAAAATTATAAATGTCTTTCTCTTTATCATCACTTTTAATTAATTCTAATTTCTTTCCCAAAAAGAAAAAAATCATACTGACCCCAAGCTTTTAAATGGCGTAGTGTATAATGTTACGAAAGCTTTTTATTTCAGATAAATGCTGATCTTTGAATCTTACTATTCATTAAAGAATTAAAAAAAAAAAGTAAACCAACACATTAGAATGATTTCTTAATGGTCATTTGACACTAAAGACTCTAATGATGCTGAAAATTGAGCTTTGATCACAGGAAAAAAAAAAAATCAATGTATTCAAATAGAAAGCTGTTATTTAAAATAATAAAATATTACTGCTTTTGCTGCATTTTGGATCAAACAAATGCAGGCTTGGTGAACAGAGAAGAATTCTTTAAAAAACCTTACTGTTCAAAAACTTTTGATTAGTAGTGTACTTTGTAATAAAGCTCTTCTGACGCCTTGATGTCTGTCAACCCCTATTAGGCGTGGACTCTCAGATAGTGGTGGAGGAACCCCAGCCAAACAGAGAGACATCGAAGGGGCACTCTTGAGGTGATGCATCTCTTGCCAATTACCTGGTTTCTTGATATGTTGTGAAATAAGTTCAGTTCTGTGTTTTGCATGTTTCTAATTGTATTTGCAAATTGCCTATACCAAACTAGGCTGGCAGGGGATCAGAGAGCCAGGAGAGATTCACGCCATGACAGCGACGCTGAGGATGATGACGATGTCAAAAAAGTATGTTGATTTTTTTTTTTTTTTTTTTGGTTTGCCAAGTAGATTTGTCCCCATATGTTTTTAAATTAACCTTGCCTTTTTTTCTGTCTACAGCCAGCGTTGCAGTCATCTGTGGTTGCTACCTCCAAAGAACGTACGCGCCGAGATCTTATTCAAGATCAGACAATGGATGAGAGAGGAAAGCAGAGGTACTGCTTTTGTTTTAGGCAATGTCTGGAAGGCTTTATCATTTATTTCCTTGTTTATCACCTGCAGATTTGCTTAAACTTACTCTTATCTTCTCATTCAGAAACCGGCGCATGTTTGGCCTGTTGATGGGAACGTTGCAGAAGTTCAAACAAGAGTCTACTGTGTCCACAGACCGGGTAGGCTTGTGCTTTGAATTTTTATTTATTTTTTTTTGTAATGCATTGTGCTACTGCTTGGTTCTATTCCAAAGCTGTGTTTTTGGTATGTGTAAAAAAACATATTTTTAAAGCTGAAATATTTCCAACCCACTTTATTTGTATTCAGTTCAAGCTGAGATCAACTCAGCGAATTGCACACAACACCAAGCAAAACCACATCTGAAACAAAGTGCTGCTTTAATTTTAAAACTTAACTTTTTTCCTCCCCTCCAGTTAAAAAGACGCCAAGAAATTGAGCAGAAATTGGAAGTGCAGGCAGAACAGGAGCGTAAAAAAGTTGAGAGTGAAAGGAGAGAGCTCTTTGAAGAAAGACGTGCCAAACAAACAGAGCTGCGTCTTCTGGAGCACAAAGTGGAGCTCGCTCAACTGGTATGTCTCACAGCTGCAGGGAGACAGCAGCTCTTTTATTGTATACCTGCAATAGTTTTATTTGGATAGACTGTCCTTGGTCTGACTTTTCCATGCGTTGTGATCATGTTTTCCAGCAAGAAGAGTGGAATGCACATAATTCTAAGCTCATCAAGTTTATTCGCACAAAGACCAAGCCCCCGATCTTCTATCTGCCTGGTCGAATGTGCTCCGCTACGCAAAAGCTCCTTGAGGAGTCTCAGAAAAAATTAAATGGTAAGTTTAATTTGAATAAGTTTAGGTTGATTTGACTTCAGCTGCCTTCCTCTTTTTGTATAGATTCAGGTATTTTAGGCTTTGTTTTACACCTGGTATTTATACAGGTGTGATTACATTTATAGTGTAAAATACAGTTACATAGTTTCACATTTATTTTTTTTTTTGTTTTGGTTAGCACTAGGTTACATTGTTTACTTTACTATATACTTTTTTTTGACAGTTTTTCTGACAATTAATCAAGTTATCAGATATTTTTTTTTTTTTTTGAGGTAGTAAAATACTTCAGCAAACAATATTCTTTAAAATTACTTAATACATCTATAATAGCAATGAAGCTCAAATAGTGTCACAAGCCAGTATTTGTTTTTATTGAACAGAACTGTTAATGCATAATGTATTATGAACAATAGAGCTAATGTGCATTATAAGAAATGAACTCAAAAGCGGGGGTTTAAGCATTTGTTTTGAAATCGCGAAAAATGTAATGAACAGTTAGCATATTGAGAATGATATTGCTGTATTCTGTGTTCATGCAGGTTTATAAATTAAAAAAAAATTATGAAATGGCACATCTTGCATTCTCAGATGAATGTTATAATAAACCCAAACTCACAACAATATGCAGAGATGGAGTCTGAGATGCTCCACACATATAATAACACTTTGTATGGAACCACATTTACTGTAAACAGAGCCGCTCTGAGACACGCGTTACCTACATGCATCTAAATAAAGTGCATATATTAAACCTGCGTTGCGTATTTAATTGAATTGCAGTGTTTGTGAACTTACAATAGCGTTATGCTTTATGATGATTTTTAAATGGGTTTATTATATCATGTAGCCTTGGAAAACTGTTTTATAGATTGTCATAGTGTTTGCAACATACTTTCCCTTGGACATAACTTTTTTTCCTGACCTTTTTCTACCACTGATTTTAAAAGCTAATGAATGTTCATTTTATTTTATCTCCCAATTTCCAAGGTGTGTTTGATGAAAGACGTGAAGCCTTTGCAGAACAACTCAACAAAATGGAGGCTCGGCCAAGGCGTCAGTCCCAGAAGACAGGTGACAGAGAAATGGAGGATAACCGTCGGGCTGAAGAGGCGAAGAAAGAAGATCAAGAGGAGGGTAAGGCTGGAGTAGGGCGGACAGGTAACAGGCATGATGTGGAGATGGAGGACGAGGAGGAAGATGTAGTCGAGGAGGAAGGAGAGGAGAGCTCAGAGATTAGGGAGAAGGAGGGAGATCAAGAGCAGGAGCAGGTTGAGGAGAAGGATAAACATGAGGAGAGTGAGAGGAAGGCGGAGGAGGAAGATGAGGAGGAGGAGGAAGAGGAGGATGTAGGAGCAAATGAGGTTAAGGAAGAGGGGGAAGAGCAGATGGAGGTCACAGAAGTTGTGAGGGAGGATGAGGCACAGGGTAAGTTGCAGGTTGAGAGTCCAGAAGCAACAGTTGAAGAGGTAGGTAATGTGCAAAAGGACGAAGAGCAGGAGACAGAGATTGAGGCTCAGCAGGAAGTTGTGACAGACTCCCAGCAAACCCCTGAAAGCCACATGGATATACAGCCTGAGGAGTGTAAACAGCCTCAACTGGACGTCCCGACCCCAAGCGTGATAGAACCTGACGCCAAACAAGATGACATGGCATCTGATACCCAACAGCCACAGCTTGAACCTGAACCAGAAGTCAGTTCTCAAGAGCAAAGCCAAGAACCGGCAGTCCAACTGCAAGAAGCCAAAGCAGACACAAAGGAAGCTAGCGAGGAGACGGATGATGCTCGCGGGCGGGCCAAAGCTCGTGCCAAGAAGAGCAAGAGCCGAAGTAGCAGCAGTTCCTCATCCAGTTCCTCTTCAAGTTCCTCATCCAGTGGATCCAGCTCCTCTTCCAGTGGCTCCAGTAGCAGCTCTTCTGGCTCCTCCTCCTCGTCTTCCAGTTCACGCTCCCGTAGTCGCGGCAGGGATCGAGATGGGCGAGACCACAAACGCCGCCGGAGACCGTCAGACAGAGAGCGCAGAAAGAGCGGGAGCGAAAGGGGACACAAGTCCTCCAAAGGCAGTGGACGAGAAAGCAAGGGCTCTAAAGACAAGAACTCCAAACCTGACAGGAAGAGGACAAGTTCAGAAGGAAGCAGGTCAGGGAGGAGGTCGTCCAGAAGTGAGAGGGATCGGAAGTCTGATCGCAAGGATCGACGTTGAGCGGATGCTGCCAGTCTTGCATAGTTTCTTAAAAGCCATTGTGTGGTTACCCTAGTTTTTTTGAGGTGCAGTTGCCTTGCTGTTTTTCTTGAATGGGTTTTACTTTTGAATTCTCCATCTCCCGATCCTTTTCTTCTAGTTTCTTCTGGCAACGAATTATTTCAGTGTATCTTGGAATTTTTAAGATTTATAAACTGCTTTTAAGAACCATCACTCTAAACGACCTTCAGATCTTCCACGTTATCTGATGGAAATAACGCTTGAAATGTGATTCTCGTGCTGATCCTTCATCTGTTCCACCACGGTGTTGCCAGTTCCTGTCATACAGTAGCTTAGCCACTGATGTTTTCAGTTATGCGATGCCATACTAATGTGATTTTTAACATACAGTAAATATAAAGCATCCTTTCTGACAGTATCTTACAGTGATGCAGTTCTTTTTCTTGTTGGAGCAAAATTGTCTGCTTTTTTTTTTTTTTGTATAAATCACTCATTAACATAGGCAAAAAAGACAATTAAAGACAATTTTTTTTCTTCATGTATCTGTTCTTGGTTTTTTATATTTTATGTAATCTTATAACTTAAAATTGTGTATGCAGACAACACTTTAATAAAAAAGTCATACATTTATGAAGAATTTTTAGTGTTAAATTGTTTAATTGAACATGAAAATTTCAACAAATTTAGTGTCACATTAAATCCCTTTTTAAAACTGCAGATTTCAGTGTTGCTAAATTTACGTAAATTTAGTTTTATTTAAATGTAATTTTTCTTGATTTCAGATTTTTTTCCAAATTATTTATTGTGCAAATTGCTTCATTTGCAACTTTTATTGAGCTGCTGAGCAAATTTTGACTTCTATAACCCTATTACTAATAATTTAACGTGACTTAGAATTGTCTACTATCAATGAAAACCCATTGAAAAATTAAGGTGGTGTATATAAGATCCAATAAACAAATAACCTTGTGGGTTCAAACCAGACTTCTGGTAGCAGAGTTGTAGTTTTTAAAGAGTAGGTGCTGCTATTGTACATGCTTTTACTGCTTTACTGCACACAGTAAAGAAAAAAACTTCTTAGGAAGCAAAAAGTCATGTCAAGAGCTGCTTTAGCAAGCACAACATGTTTACATGTTCAACTGATCATGTGAACAATCAATTTCAGACTGCATGGGTCTTTAATGCCAGCCATGATGGTTTAGTGGTTAAAGTGTTGGACTTAAGATCCAACGGGCAGTTGTTTTTGTTGGTTCACAAACCCCATGAAGCAAGATTGTACCTATACAGAAGTTAAGCCAGAAGTAATTGCTTGTGTCATAAACTTAGACCATTCCTTAAGGCAGAATTGTACATGTATATGGGCCATTCTGCAGAAATAAAAATACAAGAATGATTTCTATATTTTCAAAAGATTAAATTTTATGGGTTAGGGTTTGGGACATCCACTCTCAACTAAAAGGAAACATCTAAGATTTGAATATTTAAAAGCTGTTTGGTTGTGAGTTTGCACCAATTCTGTAGAATGGCCCCTTTATATCTATTAATTTTAGTACTATGTTCTATTCCTCACCTCATGGTGGCAGTAGTGCTTTGCAAAACACCATGAGAAGAAAAAACTCTTTCCCCAGGTCTTCTGCAGTGTTTTTGTCAGCTGAATGAGTATCCGGTTGTTTCCACACAGTTACACTCAACATCAATGCAACAGTGCATAAAATTTCTTCTCATCTCAAACTTGGCCATATTGAATTGGCTATATAACTATGTTTGTATATGGATATGTACTCTAGAGTCTAGACGACTTTGGCCAATCAGATGACTAGATAACTCTAGAACAAGTTATGACTTCTTATTAATCAAACACATTTATATTTGAGAACTACTCAACATAAAACCGTAGTCACATTAGGATAAAAACAGAAATTAATAAAATGTATAAAGTACAACATGCAATCTCAACTCACCCTATTTCTTAATGCAAATGTACTTTTATTGTTTTATTGTAAGGAATAACTGGATAATGTTACATATTTATAAATTTCTGACGCTGAACCACAAAACCAGTCATAAGTAGCACGGGTATATTTGTAGCAATAGCCAACAATACAGTGTGTGGGTCAAAATTACCGATTTTTCTTTTATGTCAAAAATCATTAGGATATTAAGTAAAGATCATGTTCCATGAATATATTTTGTACATTTCCTACTGCAAATATATCAAAACTTAATTTTTAATAATATGCATTGCTAAGAACTTCATTTGGACAACTTTAACGCAATATTTTGATTTTAGTTTTTTTGCACCCTCAAATTCCAGATTTTCAAATAGTTGTATCTCAACCAAATATTGTCCTATCCTAACAATGTCTAAATCTTAATAAAAAAAGACCCTTATGTCTGTTTTTTTCTCATCACATTTGATCTCGAAAGAATAACGGGTTGCAAAAGCAATTCACGCTCGTGCTTCACGGATCTCTGTTCCTCTTCCCAATGTAACCCTGCGTGCCCCCTATGGTCCTTCTCGCTCAGTGGAAAGTGAGCAGTCAGCTGTTTTGAGCCTCATTAGTGTTGTCTGTCTCTGATGAGCGGGATGATGAAGCCTTTCTATTGATCCGTCTCCAGAGGAAAAAGTGCTGGGTAAACAGGACAGAGTTACAGCTCAGAGGGGACCGGCTCGGGCACAGCGCTTACAGAGGTGAGGCAAGGGAGAGAGGAAAAAGTTTATCATGCTGTCTACATCTCATTTTAACCTATTCGTGTCTTGATTTAGTTGCTTGGTACAGCTGTTACTTTGTGTGAAAGGTCATCCTGTAGTTCTTCGCCGCAGAAGTAAGCCTATGGGCTAGACTTTTTTTTTTTTTTTTTTTTAGCTTTTTTTTGTTAGTTGTATAGAGAGAAGCTAGTGTTAGTGTTTTTTTTAAGAAAACAAGCAGTAAGTAAATGAATAGAGTATAAGTCTAAAATGACTTTTTTTAAAGAATAAAATTAGAAAAGAGGGTGCTAGAGTTAGAGAGTCAGATAAAGATGGAAAAGATGAGTTTTTAGCTGATTCTTGAAGATGGCTAAGGACTCAGCTGTTCGGTGTGAGTTGGGCAGGTCATTCCACCAGGAGGCTCACTGAATGTGAAAGTCTGTGAAAGTGATTTTGTGCCTCTTTGAGGTGGCACAATATTCACTTGCAGAACACAAGATTCTAGAAGGCACATAGGTCTGAAGTAATGAATTCTGGTAAAGGGATGCAGAGCCAGTGGTGGTTTTGTAGGCAAGCATTAATGCCTTGAATTTTATGCGAGCAGCTATTGGTAGCTAGTGCAAATTGATGAAGAGAGGTGTGACGTGCATTCTTTTCGACTCATTAAAAATTAATCTTGCAGCCGCATTCTGGATTAACTGTAAAGGTTTGACAGATCTGGCTGGAAGACCTGCCAAAAGAGCATTGCAATAGTCCAGCCTGAACCGAATAAGAGCTTGAACAAGGAGTTGTGAAGTATGTTCCAAAAGAAAGGGCCGGATCTTCTTGATGTTGAATAAAGCTAATCTGTAGGACCGGGCAGTTTTAACAATGTGGTCTGAGAAAGTCAGCTGATCATCAATCACAACCAGGTTTCTGGCTGTTTTTGAAGAAGTTATGGATGATATTCCTAACTGAATGGTGAAATAGTGATGAAACGATGGGTTTGATGGAACCACAAGCAGTCTGTCTTGTCTTGGGAAGGTTGAGTTGAAGATGATGGTCCTTCATCCATTAAAAAATGTCTGTAAAAGCTGACATCTGAGCAGCTATCGTCGGATCATCAGGATGGAGTAAGAGGTAGAGTTGAGTGTCATTAGCATAGCAGTGATATGAAAAGCCATGTTTCTGAATGACATAACTTAGTGATACCATGTAGACAGAGAAAAGTGGTGGTCCAAGAACTGAGCTCTGAGGCACCCCAGTAGCTAGATGTTGCGACTTGGATACCTCACCTCTCCAAGATACCTTAAACGACCTGTCTGAGAGGTAAGATTCAAAGAAAATACAAGAAGAATAACAAAGTGGTGTAAACGGTTTGCACTACAAACCAATGTGCTCATAATTAAGATGATACATTAAAATAATATGGTAAGACACCAATATGCAGTATCAAGCAGCAAAACAAGCTGTTTTGTGCAGCTAAAAATAAATGGACGCGGATGAGACGAGAAGACAGACCCATAATATTTACAAATGGCTGCGCCCGCTCTTATGGGAAAAATAAGGTGTGGGAATCTAAAGTGATTTGGAAGTTAGACTGTACATTTTATTATAAATTACATGCTTGTGATGCTGAACTTCTCACAGGGATCTTCAGAAGTCATGAATCTTTCTATTACTAATTTAATTTTTTAGTTGCTCAACTCTAAAATATTTAATTAACTAGAAATTTCTCTTTGTGCAGTCTCTATAAAATGATCTCCTTTAAAATCCTTATTCAATTATAATGAGCAATGGGAAATGTTATGAAAGTTCATTGCGGTCAAAAATGTGAACCCTGTTTTAAAATTCCACACAGAAACTTTTAGTTCTTTCTGTAGGTCCTTTTAACTGTTGAAAATGTGCAATGTTATAAATACAAAATATTTATAAAATTAAATAACTGACTCCTGTATTGGACTTTTTAATTACACTAAAGCCAAAAATATTTATTCAAATTGTATCTAGAGAATCATCATTATTCTACACTATTATTGTTAAATGTAATGTTTCAGTTTTAAATCATTAAAACATATGTTTCTAGTATACTTTTTTTTTTTTTTTTTTTTTTACAATAAATATGTGCGATATAAATACAATAACTGACTTTTGTATTGCACTTCATCATTGCACTGAAGTCAAAAATATTTCTAATATTATTTGTAAAATGTAATCTCTTTTAAAAAATAAACAGTTTACAATAATTATTGTTTTAAAGCTTCTACAGAGAATGAAAAGACTACTGGAATAATTCAATTCAGTCAATTTAAAACATTTCTTTTTGTCTGACATTTTCTCTGACACAAGTCTCCAGAGCCCAGTTTGAGATGTTCAAGAACTTTTAAAGAATCAACTTAAAAACCTATACAGAAAAAAAGTTCTTCATAGGAAAAGTATTCTTATTCTGCAGAACTACTGAAGAAGTTTATTTCAAAGAAATGCTTCATAATAACACCTGCTCCCAATAATAGTAGCAATAAGAACACAATAATAAAAGAATAAATGTCCTCATTCAACTTACTTGAAATAATATAATGATAAGTTACCTCTTTAATATGGAATTGTGTACTGCTGTGGGTCAGTGATAGTTTTTATCTACTAAATGAGTCTAAATAATGAAAAAGTTCTCTGGAATAAATTATTTTGTTCCCCACTTTATCTGCGGGTGATCATGCAGTGCTAGCGTTCTGTCAGTGGTCAGTGTTTTTTCACAGCGGCCATGTGAGAACAGTTTGATTTTTAGATCAATAGCAAGATTCCTTCCCCCGAGCATCAAAGGCAGAATGATTGAGCACAGCTCAATGAAACCAGGGTCTTTTAATAAGCGGGTGTGGGAGTCCCTTATAAATGGCTTAACTGACTTGTTCACTGACACTAGTGTGTGTCACTTAAGCTAGTTTAACAGTTTGTTCTTTCAAAAGCTGAGTTGTGAGGCTCACAGGGGATCGGAACAGACTCCAGTCTCAAGAGTGCATCTCTCCGTGACTCTCATTGTAATGGGGAAATTAAACTGACTGGATTGGTGTTAAGTTTGCTTTGGTGAGCTCGGTCAACTGGTGAGTTTCAACTAGATGTCTGCTTTAGCATTGATTAAGGCTAATTTTCACTCTTCATGTCAACATCCATTCTGCAACTTGTGTTTACACAGAAATAAAAGCATTTATAGATGAATTCTGTAAGACTTTAAATAGCATAGTTTTTTCATTATTCAACATTGGCGATAAGTTGCATACGTTTGAATCCTCTTCACATATGATAAAACAATCCAACAGACACAGATATTAAACATTATATTGATTATAAAAGTGTTTTAGTTGACCAAGAATGCTGAGTGCATTGGACTAATGGACAAAAGCCCATTGTAAATAATGCAGAATAAAGACTGTAATGTTAACCTAGGAAGTGATTTGTACTGTCCTCTGAGGATCTATAACAATACAAGACAATTGCAAGAAGCCTTATGAAAATGGCCAGCATGTCAGTGTGGTTATGGTTTTGGACTTTAAAGCCAATCGATACATGTCCTTATGGGATCAAATCCCACTCTTGGTGTAAACACCAGTTCTTGCATGAATGGACGAATGTCCTCGTGGGTTCGAACCCCACTCCTGGTATCAAATTTGAGGCTCTCAATTTGCTAAATAAGCATTTAAAAACACACGCTTATGAAAGAGTAGATACACATTTGAGGGTTTGTTACAGTAACCTGGTTGTGTCCTCAGCAGGATGGCTGAGTGGTTAAGGCTTTGGACTTAAGATCCAATGGATGAATGCCCTCATGGGTTCGAACCCCACTCCTAGTATCAAATTTGGGGCTCTCTATTTGCTAAATATGCATTTAAAAACACACGCTTATGAAGGTTAGGTGCACATTTGAGGGTCGGTTACAGTAACCTGGTTGTGTCCTCACCAGGATGGCTGAGTGGTTAAGGTATCAAATTTGAGGCTTTCAATTAGCTAAATAAGCATTTAAAAACATGCGCTTATGAAGGGTAGATACACATTTAAGGGTTTGTTACAGTAGCCTTCTTGTGTCCTGACCAGGAAGGTCGAGTGGTTAAGGCGTTAGACTTAAGGTCCAATGGACGAATGTCCTCGTGGGTTTGAACCCCACTCTTGGTATCAAATTTGAGGCTTTCAATTTGGTAAATAAGTATTTAAAAACACATGCTTATGAAGGGTAGATACACATTTGAGGGTTTGTTACAGTAACCTGGTTGTGTCCTCACCAGGTTGGCTGAGTGGTTAAGGTATCAAATTTGAGGCTTTCAATTTGGTAAATAAGTATTTAAAAACACACGTTAGGTGCACATTTGAGGGTCGGTTACAGTAGCTTTTTTTTGTGTCCTCACCAGGATGGCCGAGTGGTTAAGGCGTTGGACTTAAGATCCAATGGACGAATGTCCTCGTGGGTTCGAACCCCACTCCTGGTATCAAATTTGAGGCTCTCAATTTGCTAAATAAGCATTTAAAAACACGCTTATGAAAGAGAAGATACACATTCGAGGGTTTGTTACAGTAACCTGGTTGTGTCCTCACCAGGATGGCCGAGTGGTTAAGGCGTTGGACTTAAGATCCAATGGACGAATGTCCTCGTGGCTTCGAACCCCACTCCTGGTATCAAATTTGAGGCTCTCAATTTGCTAAATAAGCATTTAAAAACACGCTTATGAAAGAGAAGATACACATTCGAGGGTTTGTTACAGTAACCTGGTTGTGTCCTCACCAGGATGGCTGAGTGGTTAAGGCTATGGGCTTAAAATCCAATGGATGAATGCCCTCATGGGTTTGAACCCCACTCCTGGTATCAAATTTGGGGCTCTCAATTTGCTAAATAAGCATTTAAAAACACATGCTTATGAAGGTTAGGTGCACATTTGAGGGTCGGTTACAGTAGCTTTTTTTGTGTCTTCACCAGGATGGCCGAGTGGTTAAGGCGTTGGACTTAAGATCCAATGGACGAATGTCCTCGTGGGTTCAAACCCCACTCCTGGTATCAAATTTGTGGCTCTCAATTTGCTAAATAAGCATTTAAAAACACACGCTTATGAAAGAGAAGATACACATTTGAGGGTTTGTTACAGTAACCTGATTGTGTCCTCACCAGGATGGGTGAGTGGTTAAGGCTTTGAACTTAAGATCCAATGGATGAATGCCCTCATGGGTTTGAACCCCACTCCTGGTATCAAATTTGGGGCTCTCAATTTGCTAAATAAGCATTTAAAAACACATGCTTATGAAGGTTAGGTGCACATTTGAGGGTCGGTTACAGTAGCTTTTTTGTGTCTTCACCAGGATGGCCGAGTGGTTAAGGCGTTGGACTTAAGATCCAATGGACGAATGTCCTCGTGGGTTCAAACCCCACTCCTGGTATCAAATTTGTGGCTCTCAATTTGCTAAATAAGCATTTAAAAACACACGCTTATGAAAGAGAAGATACACATTTGAGGGTTTGTTACAGTAACCTGGTTGTGTCCTCACCAGGATGGGTGAGTGGTTAAGGCTTTGAACTTAAGATCCAATGGATGAATGCCCTCATGGGTTTGAACCCCACTCCTGGTATCAAATTTGGGGCTCTCAATTTGCTAAATAAGCATTTAAAAACACACGCTTATGAAGGTTAGGTGCACATTTGAGGGTCGGTTACAGTAGCTTTATTGTGTCTTCACCAGGATGGCCGAGTGGTTAAGGCGTTGGACTTAAGATCCAATGGACGAATGTCCTCGTTGGTTCGAACCCCACTCCTGGTATCAAATTTGAGGCTCTCAATTTGGTAAATAAGCATTTAAAAACACACGCTTATGAAAGAGAAGATACACATTCGAGGGTTTGTTACAGTAACCTGGTTGTGTCCTCCCCAGGATGGCTGAGTGGTTAAGGCTTTGGACTTTTGGCTCTCAATTTGCTAAATAAGCATTTAAAAACACACGCTTATGAAAGAGTAGATACACATTTGAGGGTTTGTTACAGTAACCTGGTTGTGTCCTCACCAGGATGGCTGAGTGGTTAAGGCTTTGGACTTAAAATCCAATGGATGAATGCCCTCATGGGTTTGAACCCCACTCCTGGTATCAAATTTGGGGCTCTCAATTTGCTAAATAAGCATTTAAAAACACATGCTTATGAAAGAGAAGATACACATTTGAGGGTTTGTTACAGTAACCTGGTTGTGTCCTCACCAGGATGGGTGAGTGGTTAAGGCTTTGAACTTAAGATCCAATGGATGAATGCCCTCATGGGTTTGAACCCCACTCCTGGTATCAAATTTGGGGCTCTCAATTTGCTAAATAAGCATTTAAAAACACACGCTTATGAAGGTTAGGTGCACATTTGAGGGTCGGTTACAGTAGCTTTATTGTGTCTTCGCCAGGATGGCCGAGTGGTTAAGGCGTTGGACTTAAGATCCAATGGACGAATGTCCTCGTGGGTTCGAACCCCACTCCTGGTATCAAATTTGGGGCTCTCAATTTGCTAAATAAGCATTTAAAAACACATGCTTATGAAGGTTAGGTGCACATTTGAGGGTCGGTTACAGTAGCTTTTTTTGTGTCTTCACCGGGATGGCGGAGTGGTTAAGGCGTTGGACTTAAGATCCAATGGACGAATGTCCTCGTGGGTTCAAACCCCACTCCTGGTATCAAATTTGTGGCTCTCAATTTGCTAAATAAGCATTTAAAAACACATGCTTATGAAGGGTAGATACACATTTAAGGGTTTGTTACAGTAACCTGGTTGTGTCCTCACCAGGATGGCTGAGTGGTTAAGGCTTTGGACTTAAGATCCAATGGACGAATGTCCTCGTGAGTTCGAACCCCACTCCTGGTATCAAATTTGAGGCTCTCAATTTGGTAAATAAGTATTTAAAAACACATGCTTATGAAGGGTAGATACACATTTGAGGGTTTGTTACAGTAACCTGGTTGTGTCCTCACCAGGTTGGCTGAGTGGTTAAGGTATCAAATTTGAGGCTTTCAATTTGGTAAATAAGTATTTAAAAACACACGTTAGGTGCACATTTGAGGGTCGGTTACAGTAGCTTTATTATGTCTTCACCAGGGTGGCCGAGTGGTTAAGGCGTTGGACTTAAGATCCGATGGACGAATGTCCTCGTGGGTTTGCGCCCCACTCCTGGTATCAAATTTGGGGCTCTCAATTTGCTAAATAAGCATTTAAAAACACACGTTAGGTGCACATTTGAGGGTCGGTTACAGTAGCTTTATTGTGTCTTCACCAGGATGGCCGAGTGGTTAAGGCGTTGGACTTAAGATCCAATGAACGAATGTCCTTGTGGGTTTGAGCCCCACTCCTGGTATCAAATTTGAGGCGCTAAATAAGCATTTAAAAACACACGCTTATGAAAGAGTAGATACACATTTGAGGGTTTGTTACAGTAACCTGGATGTGTCCTCACCAGGATGGCTGAGTGGTTAAGGCTTTGGACTTAAGATCCAATGGACGAATGTCCTTGTGGATTTGAACCCCACTCCTGATATCAAATTTGAGGCTTTCAATTTGGTAAATAAGTATTTAAAAACACATGCTTATGAAGGGTAGATACACATTTGAGGGTTTGTTACAGTAGCCTGATTGTGTCCCGACCAGGATGGCCGAGTGGTTAAGGTATCAAATTTGAGGCTTTCAATTTGGTAAATAAGCATTTAAAAACATGTGCTTATGAAGGGTAGATACACATTTGAGGGTTTGTTACAGTAGCCTTCTTGTGTCCTGACCAGAAAGGTCGAGTGGTTAAGGCGTTAGGCTTAAGGTCCAATGGACGAATGTCCTCGTGGGTTTGAACCCCACTCCTGGTATCAAATTTGAGGCTCTCAATTTGCTAAATAAGCATTTAAAAACACACGCTTATGAAAGAGTAGATACACATTTGAGGGTTTGTTACAGTAACCTGGTTGTGTCCTCACCAGGATGGCTGAGTGGTTAAGGCGTTGGACTTAAGATCCAATGGACAAATGTCCTTGTGGGTTTGAACCCCACTCCTAGTATCAAACTTAAGGCTTTCAATTTGTTAAATAAGCATTTAAAAACACACGCTTATGAAGGTTAGGTGCACATTTGAGGGTCGGTTACAGTAGCCATTTTGTGTCTTCACCAGGATGGCCGAGTGGTTAAGGCGTTGGACTTAAGATCCAATGGACAAATGTCCTTGTGGGTTTGAACCCCACTCCTGGTATCAAACTTAAGGCTTTCAATTTGTTAAATAAGCATTTAAAAACACATGCATGTAGGGTAGGTGCACATTTGAGGGTCTGATACAGTAGCCATTTTGTGTTCCAACCTGGATGGCTAAGTGGTTAAGGCATTGGAATTAAGATCCAATATCCTTGTCGGTTCAAATCACCTTCCTACTATCAAACTTCAGTCTTTCAATTTGGTAATCAAGCATTTAAAATTACAGCGAATGATGGGTGCATATTTGAGGCTCTGTTACAGTAGAAACATGGTGTCCCAAATAAAATGGCTGATCCAATGGAAATATGTCCTTGTGGGTTTTAGAATTAAAACAGGAAAGCTTTATCATAAAATGATTAGAAAAAGTTTTGAGACTTTAAATTGAAACTGGCTTTGATTACTGAACAGTTGTGTCTAGTAGGTGCTGCACACATTTTATCAGGTGGCTTTCTGCACTCCCATTGGTAGTTTTTCATGAAGTTGAACTCTCCCCTATAATGAGTAATATTCTAGTATACTACACCAAATTCAGTCAATGAGACAAGAACACGTGGTATTTAGTGCAAGTGACATTTTTATGTTTAGATTTATGTGAAATACACTGTTGATCTTAGTATTTGCAATCATTTAAGAGTTGAGTGTAGCGCTACGGCAGTTGTGTTCCAGTGGGAGATGGCATTCAATCTTTCATTTTGATTTATTGTTGAAAACCCCACAGCACAGAGCAGAAATCTACACCATGTTTGCACCACCTTAGAGCTTTGCGGTTTCTGATCTCAAATGCTCTGAAAGATCCAGTGTGTTTTCCTCAAAGACTACCCTAAATTGTTAAATAAAATGCAATGCTGAGTCTGCCTCCTAATTGCTATTCTGTAGGGCTCCCTTTATGTTTCTTTTAGACTTTGTTTTTTTGGCTTGTTTGGGTTCCTGCTCTGCCATCCGGTCGAGATCCTTGAACCGGTTTGGAATGCAGCACACAGATTTAGACGTCATGTGAAGCACCATGGCAACAGCAAGTCTAGCAAATCTGCAGTACAAGTTACACTTAGTCAAGCAAATGCACAGAATTTTAAAAACACCAAAACTCTCATGATGTTCCTCATCGCTTCCTGTGTTTTGCTGAAGTGACCTTACTTTGAAAGCCGTCAGGGAAGTGATCTGAGACTTTATCTATGAAGATGAAAAGCTCTGGTTTTACCTTGAAACATTGTGTCTGTTTTTCCCAAAAATTAGTTTGAAATGTTGCCATCAAGTGAGGCATGAAATGAAAAACAGCTTAAACTTTTAATGCTGGCTGTTTAACAAGATTCCACAATTAGCAAATCAGAGAATGTACTAATAATACACAAGTGATTCAATGTATTTATATGCATATATCCTCAAGAGTCACGCACACCTACATGATGTCCACAGATGCCCACACAGAAAATAAAAGAATAATATCTGCAAATGCACATCCAGCACACTGAGACCTAAATATCTGTCTTTTTTGCCTGAAGTGGGCCTGAAACTCTAGTTCTCTCCCACACGGGCCTATAGAGCAAAGGACAAACTCATGCTTATATTGTTCTTCTGACAAATCCTACTACAAAGCTCTGGCCTCCTCTCCATGCTGGCCTAAGGCTTAGACTCTGGATTTAACTCCAAAGCCACTGGCTTAAGTAGCCGCAGTCGATTGCCGGGTCTCCAGAACCATGTGCGCTGACACGCATCCCGTAGGAGGTCACTGAAAGGCCGATTCTTTCACCTGATCTTGCACCTACCACCCTTCGTAGTCCCTCGAGCTGTAAAGCAGACAAGCCCGTCATTTGTTCTGAAGTACAGTAATCTCTGTGAAGGGCCGGTGCAATTGTGTTGCAGTTGTTCAATCTTGGAGGAGGCTCCAAGTGGACTGCTTGTCTTTTTGGGTGGAGGGAAAAGCACTCAGCTCTGCTCTGCCATTGAAGCACTCTGACAGAGATGAACTGAAAATAGACAGCCTGTTTTATTCACCTGGACAGTCAGATTTTAGTACTTTCCCCTTGCAATGTGATTTTTATGTTGCTGTTCTTTTTATATTAGACAGAGCAGCTGATTCCTTTTTTGAAGGTGTGTAATTGCATTCATGTGAAGTATGTTAGCATAATCATAATATAATTACAATAATATAGTCGAACCAAAAATTATTCAGACACCTAATATTTTTTACTAGTGGGTGCAAGACACTATTGTTCATTTATGTAAGTGAGGATAGAAAAATAAACTAACATACACAAAAAATCTTCATACAGTGGACTACCAGTAAAAATGATCAAAATTTGTCACCAAAAATTATTCAAACACTTTAATAATGTAGAAACTGTGATAATGTGAGAAATGTGATTTGGTTTGACTGTGTAATCTGCATTGAAGCTACTAAATTTTTTATTTATTTATGAATAACATGATTTGCAGTGATTCTTTTTGCAGATTACATAACTACACCAGTAGGTGGCGACACATGACCGTCTTTTTAAGTTGGTCAATGATTTATTAATTTAGGTTCAAATAGCCTAATTCATTCAGGAAGGAAACATCACTCTGTTTATGACTCATTTGTTCATTTGTTCTTTCTTTCATTCGATTCCTTGATTCAGTTCACTGATTGTGAGTCATATTCATTCAATCATCCACTTTGTTCAAAAACAAGGATTCATTTAGTAAAACAAGGGTAAAATACTCTTATATTGTGCACTATTTTGGGTGCCCCATATTTTGTAGTTGTAGTTGTGAAGGTTATCGTATCTATTGAAATATTATCTTTAACAAAAACGTGTAGCTCTTTTCTGTGCACTATGTTTACACTGTCCTCATTCACTTAATTGTTTTTGTTAACTTAATTCTAATGTAGTGTAGTACATCATATACTACATCTATGTACATCCACTATATATAGGGAATAGTAAATAGGGCGATTAGAGAGTTAGTTCTGTCTTTATAAGTGAGAAAATTAATCACTCGCATTGAATCTTTCAGTAACACTGCTGGTAAGGTAAGGTATCACTCATAGAGAAATGTTTGATTCAGTCATTGTGGAAGTCATTTTAGCTGGGATTAGGACTTGGCTTTAAGCAGACCAGTCAAGTTCTTCCAAACTGACTGAATCAAACATTTTTCTATGAACCTTGCCTTACACACAGAGGCATTGTCATGTTAGAATAAAAAAGGGTCCTGTGACTCCTGTCCAAACTTTTGAATAAAATTAGGACACGATTCCCTAGAATATCATTATGTGCTTAAACATTAAGATTAGTACTCATGGAAATTACTAAAGTAGTCAAACCTGTTCATTAGAAGGGGGTGTGCCAATACTTTTGGCAATATAGCGCATCTACAATGTCAGTTTCTCATTATTAACTCTTTTATTGAGTATAAGCAATATTATACGTTCTCAGGTGACGAGGATTTCAGAGCAGGTGTTCTGACAACTTGAAAATTGTCAACAGGAAGTACTTAAATGGAAGAAAAACAACATTCTCAAGGAGATTCAAGGAGAAATTCTCTACGGTATCCTGGTGAGTTATTTTTAATAGTGTAAAACATACAATAATGAGGTTTCCTCCAAACACAAACTTAGAATCTTTCTGTCAATGTGTATTTGTGAAGGCAATAACTTAAGTAACTATGGCACTGGGGAAGAAACTAGGTTGTCATGGTACATTTTTGTAAGGTAAAGTTATTTATTTTAAGCCACTGTTCCTTCTTTAATAACACTTTAGTCATGAGTCATACAGATAAATACAAGTTAGAACAGACTAATTGAAATTAAAGTGAAGAGAAATTGCACTTCTACTGTCTGATTAATGTGTACCTGAAACTGTGAATATGAGCACATATTTAATTTTTTTTATGAAGATGTTTTGTCATTTATCATAATAGGCCTTATTAAGTAGACATTTATTTTTTGACTTTCTTCAAGATAGCTTTGCACCCTGACAATTAATTACCTCACGACAAACACCCAACTCACAATTTCTCTCTTATCCAGAAACCTCACCCACGCTAAGATCAGATTGTGCAGCTCTTGTTTTCTGCTCTGCGACAGGTTTCACGTACGGACGCTAATTCGATGGTTTCTATTTTTAAATGCCTCAGAGCCTCAGGTGAGGTTTATTCCTGCACAACGAGGTTCCAGTCAGCCAACTCCTATCAAAGAGATAACGCCAGTTGCTATGGAAACCCTCTCTCTGCTCAGGTTATAAATCACAGACACATGTATACACACTCACACTTGTTTCTTTGTGGAGTGCAGGTTCACAAAAGAGCTATCTTCGTGACGCCTGTCCCAGCAGACCTGCGTTTTGGGTATAGTGACTACGAAACAAACTTTCCAAACCGCCCCATGCAATCTTCTGTGGTCCTGCATGGAGAAAACGAATGCTTGTTTGCAGTTTTCTATGGTTATAACTCAACAAAACTAGCTTTGCGTTTCTGTTTGCACTTTGTTCCTAGGCTTCCTGGCCCAATAAATCAGGTTCTCCGTCGCCGCAGAGAGAGACGGAGACACAGGGACTGCTCCATGTGACAAGATTGCAATTCTGGCCTCTAATCACATTACTCTTCCCATTCTTTGCCACTGCTGTTCCCTGGCTGTCATTACCGATACTGCCAGGGGGCCGACACTGGCTAAGGCTGTTGGCTTTAATTGCTTGCCTGTCACTAGGTGAAAAATCTACACATTGGATGTAGGCAGTAGGACTGGAGATGTAATGCTGAATCAGTGGGTATAGTATGTTTCCCCTTCCTTCCATAAAAGCGAGATTGCCTGACAGCGTGGCTGCTACGCTTTGTGGTTGAGGCTGTTTTCGTTTAACTGCCGCATTGCTTTGCGTGTTTAACCGGTCAGAGTGTGGTCACTTTCTGTGCTTTTGTGTTGCCGCCAAAAACCGAGTGTCCCTGATGTTTTAGGGAAGCACACTGCACATGTTCAGTATTGTGAGTTAAGTACATTTAGCTTAATTCTGATGTTGTTTATTTTTTTTAAATAAATTAAATGCTAAACTCTATTTAAGCTCTGTAATTGGGTATGTAAAAATGTTTTTAAAAATTAATTTGAGATCAAAGATGTAATGCGCAGCAGAATTAGGCTTTTATGGAATACAAAAATGCACTCTTCTGCACAGTTTGGGGGAATGAATATGAAATGTGGCCATAGCGCTCAAAGCAGTTGCCAGCTGATTCTCTCTGAGTTAAGTGCAGCTTTGTTAAATGAGCTGAATCTGATTGTCTGTTGAGTCACAAAACATTCTAGTGTGGATTGTTGTTGCACGTGAACAACCGATTAGATTAGTAATGTGAGGAAATCATGAGCCAAAATTCCTGAAAATCATTATTATATTAAACAAATAATCTAAGTAAATAATGCTAAAAAATATCCAAAGACATACACTACCAGTCAAATGTTTTTATGTTTTTTAAAAGAATTCTCTTAAATTCTATTTATTTGTTCCAAAATACAGCAAAAACAATTAAATTTTGAAATGTTTTTACTATTTATTTTCTATTTGAATATATTTTAAAAAGTAATTTATTCCTGTGATCAAAGCTATATTTTCAGCATCCTTTCAAAAATCATTCTAATATGCTGATTTGCTGTTCAAGATTTTTTTTTTCGTATTGTTGATATTATTATTGTCAATATTTATGGTTAAGTACAGGTTTTTTTTTTCAGGATTCTTTAATGAATAGAAAGATCCAAAGATCAGCATTTATTTTAAATAAAAATCTTTTGTAACTTTATACACTATAACCAAAAAAATAAAACAATTATACTCAGCTGTTTTCAACATAATAATAATAATAATAATAATAAATGTTTTTGATCAGCAAATCAGAATATTAGAATTATTTCTGAAGGATCATGTGGCTGGAGTAATGATGAAAAAAATTCATGTTTGAAATCAAAGGAATAAATGACATTTTAAAATATTCAAATAAAAAAACTGTTATTTTAAATAAAATATATTTCAAAGTTAGACTTTAAAAACATTACAGATCTTACTGTTCAAAAACGTTTGACTAGTAGTGTATCTGATTTTTGTTGTTTTTTTTGGTTTACTTACCATTCCAAAGTTCTAACAACTTAAGGGTCATTTACAGATAAAATGTTTTTACGTAGAGCTGTGAAATAAAACTAGTATTTGAACTACTAGGTGCCTGCTCAGCTTGTATTTATTTGCAGAAACGTTTGAAAAGCAGTGCAGTGGAATGCAAAAATGCATTTGGTTGGTCCAATAACATAATATTTAGCACCTGGAATGCTAATTTTACCAGAGGAACCCCACCAAAAAATGTGTATTTTACCCTCTGGAACGTGATTTTTACCGGGGACCCCCCTTGAAATGCAATTGGTTTACTTTTGGGCTAGTTTTGAGTAGCAATTTGGCAGATTTTGTTGTGAAAACCTGGCAACCCTGGTGAACAGCCCCCTACATGGTTTTAAGTAATTAATTTTTATGCAGTTTTTATCATTATTATTACACTTTTTGTTTTTATCAACTAATGAATCATAGCAGGTGGGTTAAATGAATGCATTTTAGTGAGTTACAACAGGCCTACAAAAATAGCTTTGTTCAGTTGCATTTGGCCTCTTCCCAGCGTGCACTGGGGCTTGAATATTTAATATGGTTGAATTGACTGTTTGATAGTGTTGTTTCCTTTGTTGTTGATTTTTGTTGTCACATTTAGTAACTTTTTGTCTGGTGATGTCAGGATGAGTTTGTTTCACTACTCAAAAGGATGAGTTAGTTTGCTGTTGCCTGTTTGCTGTAAGATCTCTCTGGTGTTTCAAGGTATTTCATCAGTTATTTATGTCTTGTGGGTTTCTTGTGATGTAGTTAATAGTTTGAGACAGCAAGTGCGTTGCTTTTTAGGATGTTTGTCATAGTGAGCATGAGCTGAAGCACATTGGACAATGAAAATCCATGTAGAGTGGAGTGAACAATATTAACGTAAGTTAAATATTTCTTAATTGAAATGTGCATTTGTTACTATTATGGCAGATTTGAAATCATGGCAGATAGATTTTTATATACGCAAATGAAAAGCCATGCAAAAGGGGATTTTCACATTTTGGGCTGCCTAAAGAACAGATTTCTTAAAAAAATCTTAGTGTTAGGAACATTTTACAACTCTAAAGAAACTTTTGTGCAGTGGAAAGTTTTCTTTATTTTTAACAGTGTACATGACATTCCCGCTCATGCTTATATCAAGCAGATGTTTGGGAGATTGGAAATCATCCACCAGGATTATGTACTTGTGTTCTGCACTATAGAAGGATCTCTTTCTCTTCTATACTCATCTTTTTTCTTTTCCATCTCTAAAATGCTTGTCAAACATTGATTTTCAGCATTGGAGGAAACTCTGAATCAGCCATTAGCCTCAGTCTGTCCTGAGAAGAGATATGTTTGTATGCATGCTCATGGAAGTATGTATAGTCTGTTTAAATCAAACGCACATTTAAAAAGAGAATTGTCTCCTTTCCAAGTAGCATTTTATCCAGTTAAATGTAAAAGTGACAACTTATTAAGGGAAAAGGGAACTGCATGCTCTGGTGGTTCTCTGGTTGTGGTAATGGTGCCTATCAGTGTAAAAAATGTAAAACAAGAGACATCCTCAAATTTTGACTCTCTCTGGAGTGAAAAGATCAGCATGTGTTAAGAAACATGAAATAGGAATATGTAAAGTAAGGCATGGTATGCTTAAAATAATGAGGTGTAAAACTACTTCCTATGTAAGCGCTGAAGTCAAAGTCAAAAAGTCAAATCTGCTTTATTGTCAATTCTGCCATATATACAGCACGTACATACAGAGAATTGAAATTGCTTTACTCTCAAACCCTAGATGCATACAGGTAACATTAACAATAACATAAGAAGTAAAATACACTAACGTACAAAATAAATAATATATATATAAATACAATATTACAGTAAAAGAGTCAATTAAAAAAATAAAGTGGCATTTATGATAGAGATGTATGAGATATAAAGTGACTTATGAAAATAAAGTGGCAATGGCAGATAGTAGTGCAAACCAGACAAATAGTCAGTGCAATGTTGGTGTAGTGCAGAGATTAATAGTCTGAGTATGTAAGACCAATGCTCAGAGAGTCAATGTGTATGAGGTAGGTGGATGAGGTAGTGAACCGTGGGGGGGGGTGGGGGGATGTCTCAGAGGTCAGGTAAATGGGGCAGAAAGAGGGGAGAGGGGGCAGAGTCGGAGGGAGTTCAGCATCCTGACAGCCTGATGGATGAAGCTGTCTTTCAATCTGCTGGTCCTGGCCTGAAGACTGCGCAGTCTCCTCCCTGATGGCAGCAGACTGAAGAGGCTGTGTGATGGGTGGGTGGGGTCACCAGCAATGCTGAGGGCTTTACGGGTGAGACGGGTGTCGTAGATGTCCTGAAGGGAGGGGAGAGGGACACCAACGATCTTCTCAGCTGCTCTCACTATGCGCTGAAGTTTCGTACGGCAGGATGCGTTGCAGGTGCCATACCACACAGTGATGCAGCTGGTCAGGATGCTCTCGATGGTGCCTCTGTAGAAGGTGCACATGATGGGGGCTGGGGCTCTGGCTCTTCTCAGTTTGCAAAGAAAGTAGAGTCGCTGCTGTGCTTTCATGGTCAGTGCTGTGGTGTTGGCAGTCCAGGAGAGGTCTTCTGTGATGTGCACACCCAGGAACTTAGTGCTACTCACTCTTTCCACGGTCGCACCGTTGATGGACAGAGGAGCATGCTGAGGGTGCACTCTCCTGAAGTCAACAACAATCTCCTTCGTCTTCTCTACATTCAGAGAGAGATTGTTGTCACCGCACCATCTGGCCAGGCGGCTCACTTCACTCCTGTAGTTTGTCTCATCACGGTTGCTAATGAGACCAACCACAGTCGTGTCATCCGCAAACTTGATGAAGAGGTTGCTGTTGTGTGTCGGTGTGCAGTCATGGGTCAGCAGAGTGAAGAGGAGGGGGCTTAGCACACATCCTTGAGGGGCCCCAGTGTTCAGAATGATGGTGCTGGATGTGTTGCTGCTGACCCGTACTGCCTGAGGTCTCCCGGTCAGGAAGTCCAACAGCCAGTTGCACAGCGATGTGTTGAGTCCCAGCTGAGACAGTTTTTGAGTGAGCTGTTGAGGGATGATTGTGTTGAATGCTGAACTGAAGTCTATGAACAGCATTCTGACATAAGAGTCTTTTTTGTCCAGATGTGTGAGTGCAGAGTGGAGGGCAGTGGAGACGGCGTCATCGGTCAAGCGGTTTGACCGATATGCAAACTGGTAGGGGTCCAGGGAAGGGGGGAGGACAGACTTGATGTGCTGCATGACTAGTCGCTCAAAGCACTTCATGAGGATGGGAGTAAGTGCGACTGGGCGATAGTCGTTGAAGCAGGATGGAGATGATTTCTTCGGGACTGGGATGATTGTGGTAGCTTTGAAGCATGTGGGAACAACAGCCTGACTCAGGGAGATGTTGAAGATGTCTGTGAAGACATCAGTGAGTTCCGCTGCACAGTCTCTCAGAACACGTCCAGGGATGTTGTCAGGACCAGGAGCTTTGCGTGCATTGATCCTGCTGAGGGATCTTCTCACGCTGTCTGTGGACAGAGTCAACATCTGGTCGTCGAGAGGAGGTGGAGTCTTCTGTGCAGTGGTGCTGTTGTGTGCCTCAAAGCGAGCGAAGAAAGTGTTCAGCTCGTTCAGCATTGGGGTGGTGCTGTCACAGGTCCGCGGCGGGGGCTTGTAGTCCGTGATGGTCTGAATCCCCTGCCACAGGCTCCTGGTGTCTCTGCTGTCACTGAAACGATGGGCTATCCTCCTGGAGTACTGACTCTTAGCCTTTCTGATGCCGCGTGACAGGTTGGCTCTAGCTTTCCTCAGGCCCACCTCGTCTCCAGCTCTGAAGGCAGCGTTGCGAGTCATCAGAAGTCTGTAGACTTCCCCTGTCAGCCACGGTTTTTGGTTGGGCCGGACGGTGATGGTCTTTGTGACTGTTACATCCTCAATGCACTTGGTGATGTAGGCAGTGACAGTCTCTGAGTACTCCTGAAGGTCTGTTGTGTTGTGGTATGTAGCAGCCTGTTTGAACATGTCCCAGTCAGTGGTGTCAAAGCAGTCTTGAAGTGCCTCTGACGACCCTTCTGGCCACACTTGAATTTGCTTCTGAACTGGTTTGGTGACTTTAATGAGCGGTCTGTATGCTGGCATTAGCATAACAGTGATGTGGTCTGAAGCACCAATGTGGGGGAGGGGTAGGGCTTTGTAAGCTCCTCTCTGTGTGGTGTAAACAAAGTCCAGTGTGTTGTTTCCACGTGTTGGAAAGTCTATGTGTTGTTGTATTTAGTAATTAGGGTAATTAGTGCGAAAATCTTTATTCTCACTTTTACTGTCAGCTTCAAGTACTTGTCACCTTGTCATGTTCCCTTGTCTTTTTTTGTACCATTCAGATCTTCAAGGAATGATCATTAGTCAGTCAGGTCCTCAACTCGTCTTAAACATCATGTCAATTAAGAGGATGTTTACCCAATAATTGAAAATTGTGTGATAATTTACTCAGCGTACTGTCATTTCAAACCTGCATTACTTTCTTTAAGTTTTTTCCCCCTGCTTTTTCCATATTTCAAAGTTTACTGCCAAGATTGTGCTTGGTAATGAGTTTTGGTCTGCTCCTTACACAAAACTTGCATTGCATTGAATTATAAATGCATATGAGGACCATATTGGTTATTGTTTTTTGCATATGCATAAATCAGTATTGTATAGTACAATTATAGTAATTCTTACTTGCAAATAAATCTTTCAGCTATATCATGTTATAATACAAATAGTAATTATCGGCCAATGTGATCAATATGTATATTATTGCATCCCATTCACTGTAAAAAACAAAGAACACAATTTGTTGAGTCAACTTAAAATAATTAGTTATCCTGCTACCTTAAAATTTTAAGTTCAGTCCACTCAAATAAGTTTATTCAAGTTGAAATGTTAAGTTGTACTAAGTGACAACTTAGATATTCGAGTTGACTAAACTAAAAAATTGTTTGTGAAACTTAACAGTTGTGTTTGTTACTCAGCTGCCTTAAAATTTTAAGTTGTCACTTAATAAAACGTAGCATTTCAAGTTGACTAAACTTTTTTTGAGCCTACTGAACTTAAAATTTTAAGGCAGCCAGGTAACAAATTATTTTAAGTTGACTTAACAAATAGTTTTTTACAGTGTTGCAGAATGTGGCATATGGGTTGTCTGACCTGTTTTAAAGGGACCTTCTATGGCAATATTTTCCTTTTTTGGAGCTTAACAGTAAAAAAAATCCTATTCTACTTTCATTTTATGCTGAACATCAGCTTGAAGATTTTGTTTAATATCTCATTTTGAGTTTCACAGAAGAAAGTCAGTCACACAGGTTCTGAACAGCATGAGGTTGAAAAAATGTGACAGAATTGTTTACATTTTTTGGGATAAAGATATTCATCATTTCATTGGTATTTAGCACTGTATACACTAGATTTTGTATCCTTCACATTTCAGTGAAATATAAAGTGGTGACCAGAATGCTAGTATTTTCACCAGCTCAAAATGGTTTTAAGTCAGTTATTTCTAACTTATTTCTAACTGTAGTGTGTCAGTAGGAAATATCAGTTTACATTTCCAAACATTTATTTTGCCATTAATTGTAATCCAGTGAGATTTTTATTTGTACAAGGAGTCTGACAACAACCATTGTTCCACACAAATATCTGATCTCATCATCATCATCAAGTCTGTCTGGAATTACATGAATTCTGCCACGTACACACTGCAGCTAAACTCACCTTTTACTCCTTAATCGCATTTTGTACACACATAATTCATTAAAATACGGGAGTGACAACCGCATTAACTCCCGCAAAATACAGGTAGTGGCAACCACATTTACAGAAATTCTATGCAGTTTGTATGGAACCAAACTGAACAACTAGTTGTTAATGACGTATCTAAACGCGCATCAGAAATGTGTCTTCATCTGTACGTGAGATGCAAGAAAATAGCGGTGAAAGAAGTCGTATCCTTAGCTGATTTGGACATGGGACTAGGCTAGTTGCGTTCATGAGCCCTGGAGTGAAATGTCAGTGTTGCCAGATCGTCATAGAAAAAACAACAACAAACAAGGACAAGTGCAAAAACACAAAATTGCTTGGTTTACAAGCCAAAAAAAAAAAAAAAATCATATATCCACCACAGACCACTTTATTAACTCCATGAAGTGCCTATAGCTTTATTAGCTAAGACCAAATAATATACCTAAAAGTACTTGTAAATACGAGGACATGACAACACTGCAAGACAGCGCTCTCTAAAGCAGCCTCAGGAGCATAAACAAAACACAGCACGTTTATCAGTAGTTTAGTTAAAACTGCCGGACAAAAAGAGTCTTTAGCCAAAAAACGGCTAAATTCTTATTCACTCCTGCAAGACGTCAAAATGTTGCTATGGTTACAAATGCGGGAGTGGCTGTTCTGTACACACATGGAGTGATAATTTACAGACTCACTCCAGCATTTAAATACGGTTGTCACTCCTGAAACTTGCAGTGTGTAAGTGACCGAAGAAACGCAACAAACTTAGACAGACTAAATCCAGAAGAACTGTGGCAAATTCTCCAAGATGCTTCAAAAAACCTACCTGAAAAACTATGCGCAAGTGCACCTAGGGCAAAAGCTGCTTTAAACACAAAGGATGGTCACACCAAATGTTGATTTAATTTAGTTAATAGAAGTTAATTGATAACGAAATTCTATTTTAACAGTACTGTATCTTTGCAAGTAGGTTTCTTGAAGCATCTTGGAGACATTGCCACCGTCCTTCTGGATTTAGTCTGTCTCAGTTTGTTGTGTTTTTTCTTGTCATTCCAAACAGACTGGATGATGATGAGATCAGATCTCTGTGTGGAGCACTGGCTGTTGTCAGACCCCTTGTACAAACAAAAATCTCACTGGATTATTACAGTTAATGGCAAAATGAATGTTTGGACATGTAAACTGATATTTCCCACTCACACACTACAGTGAAAGACAGAAATAACTGACTTAAAACCATTTTTTAGCTGGTGAAAATGCTAGTGTTCTAATAATTTTGGTCACCACTGTATATGAAATGTAACATGTCTGTGTATCAACAGCGTGTCTATACCAAGCATCCCAGACTGTCACGCTCCAGTGGGAGTTTCAGCCTGAGGGGAATCGTGTACTTATTTTTCGTGTGAATTTCTTTTTCTGCCTTGAAGAAAAACTGATGATCTAGCAACATGCCACTCATTTCGATGCCATATGCTACATTACATGCCAGTCATGAAATGAGAGACTGTATAAACCTTGCAGACTCTTTATGGAGCGTGATTAAGTAACCTTAGAATGAAGAAGTGTGCACTGAATGAAGCTTTAACAATCATGTATGGAGTCCGAAGAGCGGTTTGTGTTCCCTCTGATCAACAGCAGTTCAACAAGGGCAAATTTAATGGTGGATTGAAACCATGCTATTTTTCTTCAGGCAGCAGGGTATTGATCGACCCCATTTCTGCTGCTCTATTAATCTTGGTGGTCAGAGGTCATGTGACTTTCCCCGGCCAATCCAGAAACAAGTCTCGCCTCCAAGACGAGACTCTACAGCTCCAAATAAGACACTCTTAGAGCACTTGAACCGGCGCTCTCCTCCTCAGTCCTCCAACCTCCGCTTTTATAAAGATGTAAACATCCTTTTGATCAATTAATCTTATCTTACAGCCCTGAAAACTCTTACAGGTTACAGGCAAAAACACAAATCTAAATTGAGATTGAACTATCACAAGTTATAATCTGAAACACAGTTTTTATCTGCATTTGGACACATTTGAACATCCGCAACACAAACAGTTTTTGACTGAGAGTTAAAACCGCAGATGAACCCGCTGATAAATTCCACTCATTTTCTCCTCGCAAACAAACAAAGTGCTGCCAGGAGTTTATCGACACACTCGTAAAAAAGCCAATCTCATTCGTGACGGCAGATGTGGGATATGGCAGGGGAATCCACATGTTCAAACAAAAGTTTTCCGCCACCCGAGGGGGAAAACGCTCACATCGGGTCTCTGTTTAAGAGTCTGCTCCATAATTCTCAGCAGTTTCAGGCTGTTCAGGCACCTGGTGGCAGACATCTGCAGATCTGCCAAGGTTGGCTTTGTGGCTACGGTTAGATCGTTTGAAAATGTGCCATTTGTGGCAGATCAAAATGCTTGATGTTTTAGTCCAACTGGCCTGAGGTTTTCAGGTGCTGCCTGAAAGTTGCAAGTGCCAGCTGAATAGATCAGCGTTTTCTTTGTAGTTCTCTGTGTGCAAAACAATGTTAGAATGCTTCCGTTCTCAGCCCCAAAATGTAAATTCTTTAATTTCTTTAGTCTTTATTTATTTTACATTTATTTTAAAGAGTTAGTAAACCCAAAAATTATGTACTTAATTACAAACCTCATGTTGTTCCAAACTTGTAAGACCATTCATCTTGGAACACAAATGAAGATTTTTTTTTTATGAAAACCAAGAGCGTTCTGACCCTGCATTAACAGCGATGAAACTACCACGTTCAAGGCCCGGAAAGGTAGTAAGGACATCATTAAAATAGTCCATGTGACATCAGTGGTTCAACTGCAATGTTATGAATCTACAAGAATACTTTTTGTGTGCAAAGAAAACAAAAGTAACTTTATTCAACAATTTCTTCTCTTCCTAGTCAGACTTCAGCATGCATTCACGAGAGTACCATGACACATACTGATGTTGAACCACTCATGTCACATGGACGATTTTATCAATGTCCTTACTACCCTCCTGGGCCTTGAACATAGTACTTGCATTGTTGTCTTTGGAGGGACAGAAAGCTCTTGGATTTCGTCAAAAATATCTTAATTTGTGTTCCGAAAATAAACAAAAGTCTTACGGGTTTGGAATGACGTGAGGGTGAGTAATTAATGACAGAATTTTCATTTTTTGGGTCCCTTTAATCCTTGAAAAGTGACTTTCTTTCATTTGCAGAACACAGAAGATGATATTCTGAAGAATGCTGGAGTCCAAATAACATTGGATGCCATTGACTTTTGTATAACTGCATTTTAAAAAAAAAATCTTTTAAGTTCCACAGAAGTCATACAGGTTTAAAACAACATGAGGGTGAATAAATGATAAGAGATTTAAATTTTTATTTTTATATACTATGCTTTGAGATGACCAGTCTTTTTTACAAAAGGTAATTAGGTAGAAAATCTTGTGCTAATCTTTTAATGGATGTACTACTTTCTGTATTTATTATTCATGACTATAATATAGCAGCAAACCGACAGCACTTTATGCCTGTTTCAGCTCTTTTTTTTTGTCAAAGATAGAAGAGTCTTTTTATAATCAATGAACCCATCTACACCTAGCACACACAGTACAGACAGTTTTTTGGATTATATAACAAGACTGTTCTAGTTTTTACATGTTGCTCGCTTGCAGATTATATGGTAGTCTTTCTGTTACATTCAAAGTTTATCAATAAAATTGTCAATGCTCTGGTCTGCCTGCTACTCTGTTTGAAGTCTTAAATCAATTGAAATGCACACCTACCTTTTTTTAATCTTCCAGTGACAAGAAGACTAAATGCTTCCAAAATTTTGGGATCAGTAAGATGTTTTTGAAAGTAATATTATTTATTATATTATTTGAAATTATTAAACTGTTATATTACCTTTTTAAAAATATAATGTATTCCTTGGATATTAAAGGGATAGTTCACCCTCAAACGTGAAAATTCTGTCATTAATTACTCAGCCTAATGTCATTCCAAACCCATAAGTCCTTTGTTCATCTTCTGAATGCAAATTAATAAAGACTGACACAGAAGAGAAGGAGTTGTTGAATAAAGTTACTTTTTTTCTTTATAAAGTAAAAAAGAGAATAAAGTATTCTCGTAGCTTCATAAAATTACGGTTGAACCACTAATGTCACATGGACTATTTTAACGATGTCCTTACTACCTTTTTGGGCCTTGAATGGGGTATTTGCCTTGCTGTTTATAGGACAGAAAGCTTTTGGATTTCATCAAAAATATCGTAATTTGTGTTTTTCAGTTTTAAAAGATGAACAAAGGTTTTATGGGTTTGTAGAGAGAAAAAGTAACACCTCACTGATAGGAGAAGCTTAAACAGTATCTGTACAACTCTGTACAACAATGAACTTACAGTAAAAAAAAACTTTGTAGTGAGGCTCAGATGTGTTTTAGATTCAGGCCTTGTTGCATGTCCATAAGGCTGTTCAACCTTTTGATTTAGCGTCCAAATGCCGTCTCACAGTCTCTATCCGGTACACACATCTTCCTCATTTCATCTTTTTAAATGTCAAGTTTTGCATAAAGTCCAGAGTGATGGGCAAATTACCACAGCAGCTTTTAGAGCTCCAAAATATCTCATTGCGATATAATCTTTCTCAAATGTCTCCCCCTGCCAGTTTTGCTTCTCTCAGCGGACAGGTCACGTTAACTATAAAGGACTTGAAGAATGTGAATAAATTCTCAAATTGTTTCAGAATTGCAAATGTGTTTCCTTTATTTTAAGCAGTGGAGTGGTGGTTAAAACGTAGGGCTTGTAACCATAAATTTGATGATTCAGTCTCTGCAAAGAGTGAGTCATGAATGGTCTGAACGATTTGTTCATAAATTGAGTTGAACTTGTAATGGTTACAGTGAGCAGTAACTTATATTTCAATCCTTTTCTCACACAAAGCTGGCTTCAGAAGACTTGGAAATTAATGCAAGAGTCATATAGACAACAGTTGCGAAAAGCTCCATTCATTGTAATAGAAGAACCACATTATTGTGAGTAAACGATGCCAGAATCTATATTTTTCACTTTAAGATCTTTCAAGAAGATCATACAGATCAAGACCTGTGCCATCTAAGACTATTAATTGTCTTTCTATTTGAATTTTCCATCTTCTCACATTCTGTATGTGTAAGCTCAGTTGACTCTCAGGGGTTACAGAGGTTGGATCCATAATAGTTTTATGTGTTTGTTCGTATATGGTGTTTTTTCCTGTGTAGGTGTCTGCTTGTTGTTGTTGTTTCAGTGAAGGAATCTTTAAGGTTAAAGGTGCTGAAGGAGCTATTAAATTTCAGAACATGAACCACTGCAGACAATGGCAATTCATTGATTTGTCTAATGCTCAATACCCATGTAGGACACAGAGGTGCAGGTGAGTTTGTCAAGAGCATAAGGTCACAAAAGTGTTTTAATAAGACAACATAAGTATATGTTGTTATGTCTGAAAAATAACAGTGCAATTGATCATAACCTGAGCATTTCAGAACAGAATGACAATGTTTATGTTATTTAAAGGGATAGTTCACCTAAAAGACCTTAGTTCATCTTCAGAGCACAAATTAAGATATTTTTGATGAAATCTGAGAGCTTTCTGACCCTGCATAGACAGCAACACAACTACTTCAAGAGCCAGAAACATAGAAGAAGTTGTTGAATAAAGTTGTTATTTTTGTTTTCTTTGTGGACGAAAAGTATTCTTGAAGCTTCATAAAATTAAGGTTGAGCCACTGATGTCGCATAGTCTATTTTACCAATGTCCTTACTACCTTTCTAGGCCTTGAACATTGCTGCGTTGCTGTCTATGCCGTGTCAGAAAACTCTTGGATTTCATCAGAAATATCTTAATTTGTTTTCAGAAGATCAGCAAATGTATTATGGGTTTAGAACCACATAAAGATGAGTAAATAATGAGAGAATTTTCATTTTTGGGTGAACTATCCCTTTAAATCAACAAGAGGAAAGGAAAACACAAATGAGATCTCTTTAATATACCAAATGTTAGACTGAAAAGTACCACCATAAACTCTGACTGTATCTCCTCTAGAGTTTCAGAAGAGATCTCAATAATGTTTTGAACTGTGCTTAAGTATTAGATTTTAATATTTTTTACTACTATCCTTAATCATTTTTATAGCTCTGTATTCTTTCTGTAAGTCAGCAATGGCCTCATTTTTGTTTTTTAAAGAGATTTAAGAAGAAACATCTGAGAAAACCTTGAAACCTAGATTAATCCAAGCCTTCTAAGCAATGGAAACTATTTAATTTTCCTGATGTGGGTCCAATACACTTAACTTTTCTTATGTTTCTTGTTAAAGTTGTTAAAGATTCCCCAACTTGCAATGTGCATTTAGAGATTTTACTCAGCATGCCATTCCACCAGTGTAGGAACATCTAACTACAAAGTAGTGACCCTTATCTGGTTAGTTCAGACTTGACACAGAAAGTTCATTTCATTGTCGTGCTGCAAGAATAGTTGTGACTGGAGAATGTCACTCCCACAGATGTCTTTTGAAACGAGGATACATTCATTAGGAAGGGTAATTAAGCTAACAGCGGGAGATACATTCAGGTTTCCGTCCTCTGATGTGGCTGTAATGAGGGAGAGGAGGAACATGCCATGTCCTGTGGCAAGCGTTCACACGTCCACCACCAGATTGGGCTCCTCTGATGTTCTGCTTTGTCTCATCTCGTCCTCCTAAAGCTTCCTGGTGCAGAACAGTAGATATGGATAGCAGCCTCTGCCTTGTAAAACTTTACATTGAGTCTCAGAGAAAAATAAAGTCAAATTTAGATTCTTCCTAGCTTTATGTAGGTCCTAGTTTTTAGGCTTTGGAAGCAAACTAGAACGAAAAGCATGTGTTGGCAGCCATATAAGAATAGCACGCCTTTTTTCATTTTGGGTTATTGTTTTTTTTTTTTTTTCTATCATTGCTATTTTTCACCCTCATCCAGGGGCAGGGCAATAAGAATCTCTCAGTCAAGGCTGCAGAGTGAAAATATTGCGCAGGAGAGAGCAGTAACGATTTCAATAAGGCCTATCATCTCTCATTCCCAGTGTGGCTGAACTCCGAATGGGGACAGCTCTCAGGGGGATGGATATTAGAAAAGATGTGTCAAGGTCTCCTCCGCTGGTTCTCGATAGCTCTGGAGCAAAGGGTGCCGGAGAGAGGGGAATAGAGGGACCAGCTCAGGGAATTGTGTGTAACCTTTCCTGGCTTTAAAACAATCAAAGGCAATATCCATCTGGGCAGGCTATAATAATCAGTTTCAGATCTGAAATGACTCCATCATCGACGAATATGGCTTAGAATGGTGGTAACACAGTTTAACTAATCTTCAGCATTTGTTATGGGAAAGTCTACAGGTTTGTGGACTGAATTTTAGCTAGTTTACTTGGCTTTTGCACATTTTAGTACAAAATATGGCCATGTGTTTCTTTCTTGTTGACATTTTAAGAGTTTCAATTCTTTGGTTTTCCAGCATTTTTGTGTATTTGAACTCTTTCCAGCAATGACTGTATGATATTGAGATCCATCTTTTCACACTGAGGGACACATATGCAGCTATTACAGAAGGTTCAAATGCTCACTCGTGCTCCAGAAGGAAGTATGATGCATTAAAACTTTTTGGTTTTCGGGGTAAATTTAATTTATTTTGTATTCTGGGAAACATGTACCTATCTTCTATAATTCTGAAGGGCAGTAATAAATGAAAAAAAAAATATGATATTTAGTTTATATTTAGCAGTTCAGGACAAATAAGGGACTCATGAACAACTATCACTAAAACAAACAAGCAAACAAACAACAACAACAACAAAAATGTATGTATACTATATGTAAACATCTTTTATGTGAAATATCTTATTCAGGTCATTACTAAATAAACAATAACATGCATTATGTATGATCCCTCTTATTTTGGTAAAATAATTAACATTTTGCAAATTTCTGAAAAGGGGGTGTAAACTTTTGACTTCAACTGTATAGAAGATTTTAAGTATGTAAGTTTCAATCCATTTATTCAGAAGAGGCACATTAATGTGATCACAAGTTACAGTAAGGACATCTATAATGTTACAAACTGTTTTAACTGTGCATTATTTGCAACATTGCATTATACCTTATTCAAGTCATATTATCAATGAGCAATGCATTCAAATCAAGGGCACTAAATTTGTGCATCATCCTGAATTGTCAGGATGTAAAGGTCAGGCGTATTGCCCTCACTCTGTCTGTGACTGCCAGTTTGTTCTGTTTTGTGGTTTATGCTGACATAGCCAATATAAATCCATGTCATCCGACCTTTTTTCCCACAGACTGAACTCAAATGGCTCTGGGAATGAGAATTATGACATAAGCACATTCGAATGGTAATTGTTTGTCAGGGTGATGTCTATAACAGAACATTTGCATGGCTCATCCGTGATAAAACTGCATGCGAAGGGCAATTAATTTGCAAGAACGATGGAGTTGCATCACAATTTTTCATTCATATTCATATATGGTAGGCCAAGAACATGCTGCCTTTATTACGGTCCAGTAAGAGCATGATATTGAAAATCAGGCAGCTTAAACGGCATAATTAAAACATGCCACCTCTGTAATGAACATTTGGTCACTAATATTACTTTAATTAGCAATATCTTACATCTTACAAAGGGTTAAATTGTTGACATTAATGTTTTTCCAGTTATCACGCTGCTGAAAAGAAACCAGCCTTAGATGGTTTGCTGGTCTTTAGCTTATTTATTTATTTATTATTTTTTCAGCAGGGTTGTGTCATTTGTCTTGAATTTGTTGTTACTGTTTATTAAAGTAAAATTAAAAAAAAAAAAAAAAAAAAAAAAAGGTAATTAAAATAAAGCTGAAATAAAATAAAATAAAATAAAATAAAATAAGATATTAGAAAACATTTTTATAATTTTAAGAATTAGAATTTACAATTTTTAAAATGTTGATGTATAGAAAACTTAATTTTTAGAATGTTAATGCAAAAACTTTGGAATGTTGATTAAGAAGGTTTCTATTTTAAAAAAATGAGAAATGTTATTTTGGAAAGTAACTCAAATTTAATGATTAATTATTAAATTAATTATTATTGAAATATATATTTTTGTATAAAAAAATATTAAAACAATAAAAATGACTAAAACAGAAAGAAAATACTACAATGAAAAATATATAAAAATAAAAGCTTATTCAAAATGTTAATAAATACTACAATAGCGTGTAAATAAAACTAAAATAACACCAATTTATACTCTGACTAAAGGGGGATTCACTTCTGTATGCAAGCATCTAAATTTCTATTACCAGCAAAAAAGTCAAATATCAGCACTCACTAGCGAGATTTTCACAATCACTTTTTGGGCCAATTCCACCCTATCAACTCTAAAATGATAATAAAGAAATTTATTTACCATATGGACCTGGTGTTTTTCAAAAACAGTAAGTAATTCAGACTGGGTATTGCAGGAAAAACATTAAAATTGCCTGCTAGCTCATATAAATGCCAAAATTACATCGACATATCTAAATATGGCTATAGACACCTACGAATCAATTTGCAGCTCCCTGATGGTGAGATAGAGAGATAGAGGTGCAATCTGTGAATTGCAGCCTTACAAATGCTAAATGCTACCAGAAAGATTTTATGACATACATTAAGCAATTGTTTAGATTGTTTTGAAGCATTTGGCATTATACTAATGCCACACAGGTCTTTAGCAAGCTTTTGAGGTCAGCACAATTTCAGTAATGACCTAGATTGCATACTAGCAGTCTCTCATGTACAATGCTACTGCAGTTCTCTAGATAAAACATCCTTCGAGACGTGATGATACAGGTTTTGTGCAGAGAGCAATCTGTAGTTTGTGAATATCTCCACTCACTCTTAAAAATAAAGTTTTTTTGGCATATATGATTTTATGAAGAACATTTATGAAAAAAAGCATTGTTAGATTCTTAAAATGTTCATCACATTAAGAATTCTGTTTTTTATAACTGAAAGATTCTATTATATTGCTGCAAGAACCACAGTGTATTGCTGAGTATCTGTGAGTACTTTAGTCTAAAATAATGATTTAGTCTTTCGTAACTGTCCTGTTTTTGCATTTAGGTCCAGAAATGATTGGATCAAGGAGAAACTAAGAGGTGTAATTTACCTGAACCAAGCTATCCATTAGGATTTCCATTGATAGCCATGGTGCACTCAGCCCTGTAACTACATTTTATGCTTTTAAGAGCCCTTGATAAATGTTACTGGTAAAATATTGACTAATAGTGACTTTATGGTACGAAAATAAAAATAAAAATAATAGCTCTACAGATAAGTTCTTTGCAGAACCCAAAATGGTTTGTCTATGGCATTGCGTCATGCACATTTTAAATGTGAATCCGCAACCAGCATTTTAGCCATCATAGCCTGTGCTATTTTTGCATTTAGGAGTAAAAATTACATTACATAAAGGTCCAAAAGTGATTTGATCAACAAGTACTAGTCTTTCAAAGAGAAAACCAAGAGGTTTGCCAAACCCAACACAGTTCTTCTATGAAATCTCCTTTTTGGAACCTTTATAGAGCGTATTGGTAAGTATCTGTGAGTATTTTAGTCTAAAATAATGTTTCAGCCTTTATAACCTGTGCTATTTCTGCATGTAGGAAAAAAAATGTTACATACAGGTCCAGAAGTGATTTGATCAACAAGTACTAGTCTTTTAAATAGAAAACCAAGAGGTTTGCAGAACCCCACACAGTTCTTCTACGAAATCTCCTTTTTGGAACCTGTATAGAGCGTATTGGTAAGTATCTGTGAGTATTTTAGTCTAAAATAATGTTTTAGCCATCATAGCCTGTGCTGTTTTTGCATTTAGGAGTAAAAACTACGTTACATAAAGGTCCAAAAGTGATTTGATCAACAAGTACTAGTCTTTCAAAGAGAAAACCAAGAGGTTTGCCAAACCCAACACAGTTCTTCTATGAAATCTCCTCTTTGGAACCTTTATAAAGCGTATTGGTAAGTATCTGTGAGTATTTTAGTCTAAAATAATGTTTCAGCCTTTATAACCTGTGCTATTTCTGCATGTAGGAAAAAAAAAAAAATGTTACATAAAGGTCCAAAAGTGATTTGATCAACAAGTAGTCTTTCAAAGAGAAAAACAAGAGGTTTGCCGACCACAACACAGTTCTTCTATGAAAGCTCCTTTTTTGGTGAGTATCTGTGAGTATTTTAGTCTAGAATAATGTTTTAGCTTTCATAACTGCTATTTTGGATTTAGGAGAAAAAATAATGCTACATAAAGGTCCAGAAGTGATTCAATTAACAAGTACTGGTCTTTAAAGGAGAAAACCAAAAGATCTTACACAACTGCTACGCAAAGGCACTTAGAGTACACAGCCCCGTAATTACATTTAACGCTTTTAAGAACTGGTAAAACATCAACTATACTGTAATAAAATATTTGTAATTCATTTGGAAAGCATGGCTGCATTTGAATGGCCATCAATGTAGAAAGATGCTTTTTGGCCAAATAATAATGTATTTTATGGAATTTGCCAGCAGGAGTTAAGTACTACTGCTGCTAACCAGCCAAAGTTTGACCCCTGAAATAACACTATTTGCAATAATGAAAAACCGCACCTGCTTTGTGTCAGTGATTGCACAGAGATGAATTCCCACCTGTATCCTTTTAAACTCCAGGGGTCACTGTTGCTCTTTATTCTGTTCTACCTCATGCTGGTCTAATTTTCCTGAGCACGAAGCATTTATGACACTCTGCCAAGACAGACAATTTGATAATTGTATGCATTTTGTAAGTACTGTAGAAAAAAAAAATTGTGTAATTTTAATGAAAGCTGTTTTACACAATCCTGGTATATAGGAAAGGCCAGACTAACAGTAAATTATAGACTAAAGATCTCAGTGGCTGCCAACCGAGCCGTCCTGCCTCTCTTTCTCAATAACAAGGAGGACTGGGAAACAGCAACATAATCTGGAGGGAGTGCTTGTTTCCTTGAGGGAGTTAAAACTGGCACCTTTGTCTGGGTTGAGATAACAATTTTTCTTTCACTCTTCCCACAATGAATCTTTGTCACAAGTTTCATACGGTGACAGAGGCTGATGAATCTTTAATAAGAGGATGTGTCTTTATCTGATTCTGTAACCCCTGCGGCAACTCAAGCATCTAAAACTAAAAAGATGACATTTTGCCACACTGATGTTATCTGTCATGATCTTTATCACAGTCAGTGTCTCTCAAACACAACTTTTGAGAGTTTTGGGTTACCGCTGTAAAAGCATTAGCTTGTCTTGCTGCATCTGCATTTGTTCCAGAGGTCGGTAATCAGTGCATATGTGACCCTGGACCACAAAACCAGTCTTAAGTCACTGGGGTAAATTTGTAGCAAAAGTCAAGAAAACATTATATACACTGGAGATCAAAATTAGAGAACAATTTATAAACAATTGAACAATTCTGAAATAATGTCATCTTCACTGCTCAACAGTTGAAGGAGTTTTTGTCCTGTCTATACCATGCTACCAGAACACCTTTTCCACAAGGCACAACGGGCATTTCAACAAAACAACCATTATTTTGCAGAAAACACACTGATCAAAATTAGACAACAACAATGACTGTAGCATGGAAAAAGATTACAACAAAATTTTCTGAAGGTTACAACAGTCAGCAATTAGTAGGAAGTGTACAGGCCTCTGCTCTGAATGACTTCAGCACATCTGCGGCCACAGGACAGCACTAGTCTCTCACACTGCTCTGGTGTGATTTTGGTCCACTCTTCTTCCAGTCTCCTCCACAGTTTAGTGACTGTAGTGGGTTTCTTGGCCATAACTTTGTCGCCAAGGATTTTCCAGAGGTTCTCTATTGGGTTGAGATCAGGACTCTGGGCAGGCCATGTCATTATTTCAATGTTTTCAGTTTCAAGGAACTGCTTTACCCGTTTTGCTGTGTGACATGGAGCGTTGTCCTGCATGAACACTGCGGGCTGATTGGGTGATGAACGCAGGGAAGGAACCATATGTTGTTGAAGAAGGTTCTGATAAACATTTGCATTCACTCTGCCATGTAGCTGTATAAGAGGCCCAACTCCTGCTGCAGAAAACATGCCCCAAACCATGACACTTCCTCCTCCACTTTTCACTGACTTCTTTACACACTTTGGGTTCAGTCTTTCTCCAGTTTGTTGCCGAACATAATGTTTCCCATCGGACCCAAATAAATTAAACTTGCTTTCATCACTGAAGTGAACTTTGGACCAGTTCTCCTCTGTCCACACAACATGCTTCTCAGCAAAGCTGAGGTCTAGCCTTTTGATTCTTTCTGCTAATGAGAGGTTTGGTCACTGCAGAGTGGGCTTTCAGTCCAAATGCTCTTAAACGTCGAGCCACTGTATGACGAGACAGATCCTTACCCTGTTCAGCGCTGAGCTGGTGAGCAATTCCAGCTGCAGTGTGGAAATGATTGCCCATTGAGATCCTCCGCAGTATCCTGTCCTCTCTTGTATTTGTCTTCCGTGGACGACCAGCCTTCTTGGGGGACTTGAATGAGTTTGTGAAGATGAGTTGTAAAGATTCAATATTCTTGAAATCACAGATTTGGAACGACCAACTTGTCTTGCTATGGCTGATAGGGTCATCCCTTTGGCCTTCATCTGGACAACCTGCTGCTGGAGGCTTTCAGTCACTTTAGAACGGCCCACCATCTTGCAGAGTCAGTGAAACTGGAAGTTAGGCTGCCAGTTAAATAGGGGTTGACAGATAATCAAGGAAATTAGCACCAGGTGCCAGATTAACACCAATAACTGGGAGGTATCTGAAAGTGTTCTCTAATTTTGATCAGTGTGTTTTCTGTGTTTTCAGTGTAGGTCAAAATTATCAAAAAAAAATTTGATGCCAAAAATCATTAGGACATTAAGTAAAAATCATGTTCCATTAAGATTTTTTGTAAATTTCGAACCACAAATGTATCGAAACTTAATTTTTGATAAGTAATATTCATTGCTAAGAACTTAGTTTGGACAATTTTAAAGGCGATTTTCTCAATATTTTTTTTTTTTTTGAACCCTCAGATTCCAGATTTCAAATAGGTGTATCTCGGCCAAATATTGTCCGATCCTTACAAACCATGAATCAATGTAAAGCTTATTTATTCATCTTTCAGATGATATATAAATCTCAGTTTTGAAAAATTTACACTTATGACTGGTTTTGTGGTCCAGGATCACATATATTCATTTTTGTCCCACAAAACAGCATATGCATAATTTATAAAGACTATTTAATGCACATATGCTGCATAAATGTATTTGCATATGTAGCACAATTGTGTGAGTCAATGAATTAGTTCAATAAATAACGGCACTTGTTGATTTACTTAAATCAGCTGTTGAAGGGCATGTTCACAATGGCAGCCATACTACCTCAATAAATAAATAGTCAGAATAGTCTCTCCAGGACTGATAATTCATAATTAATTTAAAGAAAGAAATAATAATAGGCACTGTGTGCTGAACTGAATTATGAATTATTTGTAAGTCAATACCGGATGAATCATTAGTCTCAATGAGACTGTTTTGAATATGTAGGGCTTTTTTTGACAGCTTTATTAATTCTTACTTTAACAATGGCTATAGAATATGCGTCTGAAAGTTTTTAACCTCATAAACATGAGTTTTCCTGTTGTGAAATTACATTTTGTTTAGTATTTTTAATCTAGTCAATCTAGTGTCTAAGCATTCAAGCGAATGGTGTGTTGCAAGCCTTTACTAAAAATGTTTGAAGATGCTGTCCAGCCGATTTTCTTAAAATGCTTGTCTATTATAATAAGGCTATTTTTCGATCTACGTACCAGCTGTTCCTTCAGTTTTCTTGCATTCAAAGAAAGCTGAATGGCGTAGATTCGCGAACGGCACTGTCATACTGTAATTTGTGCTGCATCCGTTTTAAATTACAAGCTTGAGTTACACTAAAGAAAAATGCACTCGGTTGGAGTCTCGTGCGATTATCCAAGGACTCATTTAGCGACGTGTGTGACGGTCCGGCTTTTTTGCGAACACATGTGGGCTGATCATTGTGTAGACTGCTGTGATTCAGAGACACAAGCCAGCCATCAGCCTCCCCACAAGCTCTCCCATTAAACTCTTTCGACAGGAAAATACCTCAGACATCATATTGACAATTTATCCCTCCCTTTCAGACTGGAACTGCAATAAATGCTCTCTTCAGTCCATGAAAGAGGTTTAGCTTGAGACATCTGAGGTGTACAGGCGGGCAAATCTGACAGTAAAAAAGAAGAAAAGGTTTTCAAAGCATTTTCACTTTAACCGACACATTGCAAAGGAGATATTACTACAAATCAGTCTTGTGGATATCTACTAGTTCTTGCATTTGGCGTGAAAATTGTAACTTGAGCTCTTCATGTACACATAAACTTCTTATGATGTGTGAAATCTTTTCAAAATAGCTGCAGTGGATTCCTAAAAGCCTGACAAAGTTACAATATTCACTCATGTTTACTACAAAAGATCAAATAATTCACTTTTTACCTTCACAGAGTTGCTCTTGTGGCTCCGTTTGTGTGTTTTTGGCATAGATGAGTGTTTTTTTTCCATTGTAACTGTTGGCGATCTGACTATGAGTCACTGAACTGCCAGCTACCCGCTGTAGAGGCAGGTGTGATGGTGTCACTGCAGTCCTGGCCAGGCTCCATGCTGCCTCTATGGGGAGTTAAAGATGAGTAGTTCTTATGTTTTTGTAGTTAAGGTCAGTTGCAACGTGCTCCCGGGCAGGAAGAGTGTAAAATGAGGGCAGACTATAGTCAGACCACAGACAGTGAATAGCAAGCATTAGCCTTGGGGGTTTGTTAGAGGTCACTCGTTTTTCGGCCTTTTTCTAAATGCTGTTTGTATGTTAAGGTGAAGTGTGATTTGTAAATTACTTTCTCTCATCTCGATTTAATGCAGAGACAATATGTTAGCTATTCGTAGGTTGAAAAGTCTGTTGTGATCTGTCTATCTATACTCTGAACTTCCCTTTGACTAAAAGTGTCAGCTAAATAAATTAAAGTACTATTTTGGAAACATGTTTGAACATTAGTATTTTTTGTTAGCGGTGCAAAAATGACATTACCTTTAAGGAGTGTGTTTATGGGGTAATATGTGTATTTGTTAACATTTATCTCATTTATCAAGTGAATACACTTTACAAAAGAGTGAATAATTACTACATGACATTGTATTGCAGAATGCATACCTCAAAGGTGGTAAAATGAATGCAATTTACCCTCAGACTTCTAGCAACTGATTCTGAGCTGTTGACGTTTTTCTTTTATTTCCCTTTTTCCTGCTAGTACTCTTTGACCTTGCAAAGTGATGTAAACAAAGTATGTGGGTGCAACACCTGTTCTTATCACAATATAAATGTGGCAGTAAGTGCTTTTTAATGCAGCCGGTCTGCAGGGAAATAAGTGCATTATTGTACTTCACTTTTTGGAGTTCATGTTAAGTTGATTTAATTCAGGGCTGGTTTGTTTACTGCCAAAAAAGGGACTTCTTAAAAGTGTTCTATCCCCCACTGGTCTCAGTATGAACTGTACAAAATGTTTGTGCAGCATAACAAATGGCACCCACTCACAGAGTTAACAGCAGAAAACTCACTAGCACTCCTTTGCAGTTTAATCACTCAGCTTGCACTTTTTCCAAAGTTTTGCCCAAAGACAGTCCACCTGGAGCGACCTGAGAGGAGGTGTCTTGCTCAAGAACACAGTGGTGGCATTTCATAGATTTATGGGGGATTTGAACGCATGAAAATATATAACAATTCTTTGAAGGAGACCTATTATACCCTTTTTTTTTTTTTTTTTTTTTTTACAATATTTAATATAAATCCCAGCTGTCCTCAGAATGTGTCTGCAAAGTTTCCGCTCTATTTTGAGTTGATGCAGAAACACGCTGTTTTCGTGCATGTCTCTTTAAATGCAAATGAGCTGCTGCTCCCCATCCCCTTTGGCAGAATAAGACTGCCTTTACAGCTCTTAGCTCAGATACTCAAATAAAAACATTTGTTTGGTTTTGATTATCATGTTTTACATGCTGAAATCATGCGTTTTATTCCATATTAGTTCAAACTTCTGATATGTGACCCTGGACCAAAAACCAGTCATAAGTGTAAATTTTTCAAAATTGAGATTTATGCATCATCTGAAACTTGAATAAATAAGCTTTCCATTGATATGTGGTTTGTTAGGACAGGACAATATTTGGCCGAGATACAACTATTTGAAAATCTGGAATCTGAGGTTGCAAAAAAATCAAAATATTGAGAGAATCGCATTTAAAGTTGTCCAAATGAAGTTCTTAGCAATGCATGTTACTAATCAAAAATTAAGTTTTGATATATTTACGGTAGGAAATTTACAAAATATCTTCATGAAACATGATCTTTACTTAATATCCTAATGATTTTTGGCATAATAAAAACTGATAATTTTGACCCATACAATGTATTTTTGCCTATTGCTACAAATATATGCCAGCGACTTAAGACTGGTTTTGTGGTCCAGGGTCACATATAGAGTTTTCTTAGCACCCACATCCGAAGCATGAGTACAAAAAGCGTCTGTCACATGGCATTTAAGTACTAAACTAAAACTTGTCTTTCATGTCTTATTGTGCTTAAACTGTTAAATGCACACAAGTTTATGTTAAAAACACACAGGAGTTACAAAAACAGTCAATTATGTCTGTGAATGTAAAATTACATGTTTGTATTAGATGTTTGGATGTTTGTGTGGAAGCAGTGTAATATACAGTAAAGAAATCCACTGGTCTCTTGTCTCCTCTGAGGCTGGGACTCTAAATAGTGTTATGTGCTCATCTGTGCAGCCAAAGACAGAAGAGTTAGCATGCTTTTCTCTAACTTTTGCCATGGCGTTAGAACTGGTACACTGTTGTAATTTGAGAAAACTAAATGACTAAAGAAACTAATGAAACATGCAGGTTAAGGGGCAGTAATATTATAAAAAGATCCCTTGTCTACATCAAGCAGGGAAAGCGAAATCTCTTGTTTTTTCACATGCTTGCAGAAAAAGGCTTACCAAAACAGTTATTGGGTTGTCCTTTTTCACATTTTCTGGGTTGATAAATGCACCGGGAACCTAATTATAGTACATAGATATGGGAAAAAGTCAGATTTTCATGATATGTCACCTTTAATTGATAACGTTTATTCCAAATGTACCTCAACACATTTAAATCTTGATTTGGAAGACTACAAAAACACCTGCTGCTCATCTTGTCAGCTACTGAAAATGAGCAATGAGAATGAGCCCCTTTTAAGATTTGAATGCTTTCTATGAAATGAGGACTGTTGAAGTATGCTGAAGGCATCCGGAGAGGGCATTTGATGCAGGTGGATGCCATTTCTTCAGCAATTTCCTGCTGTCGGTAATGACATAATTGCATAAGAGTCACCATAAGCAATCTATATACAGTATGATGCATGATGTCACCGCTTTAAAATGATTCATAGTGTTCATAAGAGTCATATATGGAAGTGATCCAATTATCCTTTGACAGTATATATTCTTACAGGTGCATTCTGTGAAAATGAAGGTACATAAATGCTCGTCTTGGTTTCCTGTGCCACTTTTAAGGTTTAGCTAAATTATTATTTTTTTTATCTGTAAGTGCGAATTACCTCGCACCAGCCTTGCACTGCAATTTGCACTAAAAGTGTTTGTTGGCAGAGATGTTGTTGGCCGCGAGGCAAGAGGGAGAAAAAAACATCTTCTTTAATATCTTCAATGCAACACTTCTCCAGGGATCAGGCCTGTAGCTTATCATTGAACCCTGACAACTTTTCATTTCCCTGGAAGGAGCTCACAGCAGCATGACATTGTTGTCTTTATTTACACATTTGTCTGGCGCCGCTTCTCTTGTAGAATAGATACATTTTGACTGTGTTGTTACAGAATGTCAATGTTGTTATGCCGGAAAACGTATGCGAACATGACAGGAAATTACTTTCATGTGATTTTCTTTTTTTTCATTTGCCCGTCTGGATGTATTGGAGTGTACTTTACTTGGCTATTTACTAACAAAAGCTAAAAAATGTCAACGGTTGCATAACATATAGCAAGGGAGGGAGGTGAACTGTTCATTTTCCTTTTTTCATCACTGTCAGGTTTTTTTCTTGACAAAATATAGTCAATATTTTGTCATCTTTTTTTGCTGACTTTGAAATAGCATGCTAATTTAGTTTATGAATATAATATTTGTTGTCTGTAATGTGTTTTATTAATTACTTACTCACCCTCATGTTGTTCCAAACCTGTAAGACCTTTGTTCATCTTTGGAACACAAATTAAGATATTTTTGATGAAATCCGAGAGCTTTCTGACCCTGCATAGACAGCAATTCAAGGCCCAGAAAGCTTGTAAGGACATTGTTAAGATAGTCCATGTGACATCAGTGGTTCAACCGTAATATTAATGAAGCTATGAGAATACTTTTTGTGCACGAAGAAAACAAAAATAACAACTTTATTCAACAATTTCGTCTTGCTGCGTGTTCCAGAGAGAATGATTTATATGTGATGCGATCTAGGAAAACCCAACACATGGTAAAATTTTACCTTCTTTAGATTTTGATACCATATAAAAGCTGGGTTTGAGCCCTTTCCAAAACTATTTTTATTTTGTCCGTAGCTTGAACTTAACAAAAGTTAAGCTATCTGAAGTTGGCTTAGCATGAATAATGTACCTTGTAATTGTTGTTTATATTTAGAAAAGCGAGCGCAGCACAACTGTTCGCACACTGTTTATATAACAGACTGTCATCGGACTCCTCCTCTTTAGTAACTTCATTGCCCGATTCTTCATCTCTGAATGTGAAATAGTCCCTTATAACATAATTTAGGGCACTGACATCACCAGGATTGTGCAGATTTAGACGAGTAAGATCGTTTGAGAGAACAGCTTCTTCCGACTGCGTTGAGTTGCCGTAGTTTACACAGGACTGGTGGGGAATGAGCATTGATACACCTTTATTAAATGTTGTAGTAAATAAGTGAATTTTGCCAAGATATTTTCAGAGATGATAGACAAGAAGTTATAGAATAATAGTTTAATGAAAACCTAATTTTGACAAAAAATTGGCATTTGACCTATTTTTCGAATTTCCTGAAAAACGCCCAGCGCGACATCTGACAGGTTTTCACAGACCGCATCACATATACAGTGTTGCCATGTTTGAAATGAATATAAAAGAATATCAGATAGTTGGTGCGACCAGTTGAGTGGTTATGTATTGTCAATGTGTGTCATTAGGGGTTCAAGCGCATAACACTGAAACTTGTAATTGTTAGAATGGCCAAGGATCAGCAATCTCCATGTAAACCTGATCTGGCAGACCAAACCATAAGTCGTAAAGACTTGAAACTTACGAAATCTCTCATAACTCTTATGTCTTATGCGACCGTTCATCGCAGACAAATCTCATGCCTCAGACTCATTTGTCACCTTGGCAAAATTTTCGGTTATTTTGCATTTTTTGAAACATTTTTTTTTGCCTGATTGGAGCCAAACCAGTGCAAAAAGATTCTCTGGAGAGTGAACATCATTAAACGTTCAACTCTCTATCGCAAAGCGCTGAAACGTTCAAAAGGGGCAGCCACCTTTACTAAATGGCTATAAATTTTGTACAGAATGAGATATCTTGGCTAGACAAGCTTAACAGAGGTCAGTCTGAAAGAAACTTAAGCAGGTAGGCCTGTTTGACTCACGGCCCTAAAGGTCTGTGAGAAATTGTAAACAATTTTATATTATGCGTTTTTTTTCCACACATATCCACAATATTTGTATCCTACGATAGACTTCCTCATTCCGAAAAGCTTTGGCTCTAGAACCACTGCTGTCAATCAAACTGTTTGTTAAATAATTGAGAAAATGTAAAAAACCTACTTTTGCGAACTAGTCCAGGATTTTTTACTCAATCTGAAAAAACAAAAAACACTGCAGTGCAATTTTTTGGACTCTCTACACTTGCTTTGAAAGGTTCTTTACAGCGATGCCATAGAAGAACCATTTTTGGTTCCACAAGGAACCATTCAGTTAAATGTTGTTTAATTTTATAAGAACCTGAAGGTTCTTCAGATGTTAAAGGTTCTTTATGGAACCATTCAGACAAAAAAGGTTCTTCTAGCATCGTGAAGCACCTTTATTTTTAAGAGTGTAGTCAATAATTATCAAAATTTGGGAAGCTATAACTGGGTCTTTTAGAAAAGGGGTCTGTCCAAATATACCCAAAAGCCTCATAAACCTTAAAAAAAATCAGATTTCTATGGTAAATGACCTGGATTTGCCAAAAATGCTTTTTACTCATTAGTTACAGACTTGCTAAATAATATCTAATGTCTTGTTTCATATGTGCATAAATGACTTAAAGCATTTGAACCCTGGTGATCACTGCTTGCAGCTATAATTTTTATTTAATTTTTGCTGTTGAAATGAACAACAACAACAAAACTTGACATGCTATGACTGTTTATCTATTTTTTTCATGCAGTTTCTGTTAGAGATGTTGCATCAAAAACAGCTTAGGAAACACAGAAGCTTAACAAACATAATTCTAACCAGCCCTTAAAACAAAGTACACTTTGTAGCATGAGAAATGACCTGGCAGGCAACCGAAAAATCACTTTTGTTCAGCCCTAAACCCAATTTGTGCATTTTTACCAGCATTATTTGCTGGTGTGTCTGGCCAGGTAAGATAACACACTTTGTGTTGTCAAGCTAATAAGAATATATGAACACTGTTGGCCAGAACTGGTTTAGAGTATTGTCAAGGGGCTAGAACGCTACTTAGGTAAATAAAAACATGCAGACAAAAAAGCTTGCAAATGCCAAGGCACAAGATTCTCTAGGGTGAAGTCGTCCTCTCATTGTATCCCTGAGTACACTGGTTAACATGCAGTACAAACAAATACTCTACGGGATAGAGGAGAGCAACCGAAAGAAGAAAATCCTCACTTCAAAGAATGTGCATGCTTTTGACGGCAGCGTTCAAGGTGATTTAGTTAATGGTTAAATGAGAAAGAAAGATATAATGTTATGCACTATGAAAGAAAAACATGGCTCCATATTTTATGCATCATTGGCTTGTTGAAAGTTAAGTATGTGAGCATTTCATTTTTAAACCCATCTTTATCCTGTTAGTTTTGGAAGTATAAGAGCTGTCTTTGCCAATTAAGGCAGCTAGGTTTTTACAGCTTCACCCGACTAGAGTTCAAGACATAAGTTTTTCAAAAAGCATTTAGAGTTTATTTTATTGCCACACAACAGGGAACGCAGAACGCAGCATGTTAAGTGATTGCTAGTATTATTGCTAATACTTGCATAAAGCCCTAACCCTAAAGAAATAGTTCACCCAAAAGGGAACATTTGCTAAAAATTTACTCACCCTCAGGCTGTAGATGTAGATGCAGAGAAACAAATTTATGTTAAGTTGTTAAGTTGTTTTTAACTTCAAACCACTGCTTCTGGCAAAACCATTGAGTCCGCTATCTATGGGATCGCTTTCTCCAATGAAAAAGGTGAAAAGCAGTTTTTAAAGTTCTGAACAAATATTTTAGTTTTGATGTGAGAGGACAACTTTTCCACTGAAATGTATTATTATCGTGGATAATAGAGTGACATTTTGCCTAGAAATGACAGTTTAAAGTTAAGACGCCTCACAAGACATTAATTGATGAACTAGTGTCTTGTGGGTTGAGGAAATATAATTAAAGTTTAAAGTTTAAATACACCTTGCAGAATCTGCAAAATGTTAATTATTTTACCAAAATAAGAGGGATCATACAAAATGCATGTTATTTTTTATTTAATATTGACCTGAATAAGATACTTCACAGAAAAGACATCCACAAGAGAAAATAATAATTGAATTAATAAAAATGAACCTGTTTACATACAATTGATTGTTAATACTGTGTTTTTACCTAAATGTGTGTTGTTGCTTTTTGTGATAGTTGTTCATGAGTCCCTTATTTGTCCTGAACAGTTAAACTGCCCGCTGTTCTTAAGAAAGGTCCTACAGGGCCCACAGATTCTTTGGGTTTTCAGCATTTTTGTGTATTTAAACCTTTTCCAACAATGACTGCATGATTTTGAGATCCATTTTTTCACACTGAGGACAACTGAGGAACTTAAATGCAACTATTACAGAAGGTTCAAATGCTCACTGATGCTTCAGAAGGAAGCACAATGCATTAAGAGCCAGGGGTGTAAACTTTTGAACGGAATGAGGATGTGTACATTTTTCTTATTTTGCCTAAATATCATTTTTTTTTTTTTCATTTAGTACTGCCCTTCAGATGCTGCAGAAGATACTTACATGTTCCCCAGAAGACAAAATAGGTTAAATTTACCCTGATTTTTGCTCTATTATGTAAACTTTTGACTTCAACTGAATGTTTATCATCTGTTTCTGGGCTCTCATTCTGATGGCACCCATTCGCTGTAAATCATATAAAACACAAATATTAATATCATGCATAATCATAATAATAAATCACATTCACATTAATGGTACATGCATGTTTAATAGACATTTTGCAAATATAACAAAATCTTTCAGAAAATAAATAGACAGACACAAGAATAAAACCCTCTTCATAATGTTAACATAAAACATTAACACAATTCTGATTATGTGGCTCAAGTATAAAAGATTAGAAAGAATATCATTAAAAAGGCCATAATGGTATCATTTACACTCTAAATGGGAAAACAAGTTTGATTGAGTTTAATTTTGCATGACAGTAAATGTTGTAAAAAGCGCCTGTCTGCTTTTGTAGCACCATCATGTTCAGTAACTCCCACCAGGGCCATGCAAACAGCTTGTATCGCTCTTAATCGCTAAACAAAAGCCTACATCCATAAGCTTTGCAAACTGAGCGATAAGCGGCAAAATATCACTGAACCACAAAGCTTTTGTCCGGCAGGATGTTTGATGAGGAATCTGCCTTGACCCGCACAGCTCTGCGCTGGAAGCCCATCTAAATCCACTTGTGCTCTTCAGATTGATGAAAAGGCCTGCAGGTGAATGTGTCGACTGATTTGTCTCCTTTGTTTAATATGGAAAGGGCCATATGCAGAGAAGCGCAAGGTTTATCATTGTGATTAATGCATTTTGGCCTGTGACAGTTTCTCTCTCTTCTCTTTTTGCTCATCCTCTGTATTCCCTCTGCGCCCATTCTTTATCCTAATGCTAATGAGTTGGGCTGTCAATTTAACATGTTAATTTAGTGTAATTCATTATATATTTAAAACAAAAACGCTATAAATGAGCCAGAAGTTGGCATGCCAGAGCGCTTAAACGTAAATGCAATGCTTTGGGTCACTTATTTAAATGAATAGTTCACCAAAAAAATTTTCATTTTCCATTTAATCTCTCTGGATATCAAAGATGTAGATGAGTATTTTCTTAATCAGAGCAAATTTGGAGAAATTTAGCATTACATATCTCTTGCTCACCAATGAATCCTCTGCAGTGAATGGGTGCCGTCAGAATGAGAGTCCAAACGGTTCACTAAAAACATTACAATAATCCACAAGTATTTCACATGACTCCAGTCTATCAGTTAACATCTCGTGAAGTGAAAAAGCTTTATGTTTGTAGGAAACAAGTAGATCATTAAGATGATTTTAACTTCAAACTCTTGCTTCCGGCTAAAATACAAGTCCTCTATTCATAATATTGCTTTTAGTCATCACGTCTGAATCAGGAGAGACATAATGTACCGTTTACAAAGGAAAACAGTCCAAAATGGTTCTAAAAAAATACTTTGGTGGATTTTGATGTGCGAGGACAACAAGAAAAGGATGTTTTCACTGTTTTTATCAGCTGTTTGGACTCTCATTCTGACGGCACCCATTCACTGCAGAGGTGAGCAAGTGATGTAATGCTAAATTTCTTCAAATCTCTTCTGATGAAGAGCAAACTCATCTACGTCTTAGATGGGTGAGCAAATTAAACATTTTGGATGAACTTGTGCATTTGGTCCATGTTAACATTGCATCTCAGATACTGTGAAGGCGTTTTGCTCCACTGCCTATGAGATACAGGCACAGTGGAGAATCATTTGAGTCTTGGGACTGTTGAAGTTTCTGTTTCATTGCTTGTACTCTGGTGTTCTCACTGTACTGTACTGCTGACAGCACTGCTTTCTAATGAAAACACCCTCATTTACTTCATCTATAATTTATCCCACTGGGGCCGCTCTTTCCAAAAGGGCTTCAGAGACAGAACACCAAAGCAAGTCAAATATCCATAAGCAAGAATGGCGTTAAAAACTTAGAGGGGCACTCTTTGTTCTTTGAACAGTGTTTGGCTGAATAAATGACCTCGATGGTGTCTGGAAGCGTACTTTGTGAGGTACAGCCGATGAAGACTTGCTGTATTGCCGTTTCTGTTTTTTAATAAGTTTTGTTATGCAGATAGACTTGCTGTAGTCAGCCAACAGCTGATTCGTAGAAGTAAAACTGGGTAGAGTTGGTATATTTGGAGTATTATGTAAACTAGTGTGCTGCCTTTCTTTAAAAAAATATTATTTTAAAAAGATAATTCACCCAAAGATTAAAATCTGTTTATTAATTACATGTCATTCCGAAAAACGTAAGATATTTTTGATGAAATCTGAGAGCTTTCTGACCCTTCATAGACATCAATGCCACTACTATGTTCAAGGCCCAGAAAGGTAGTAAGGACATCATTAAAAAAGTCCATGTGACATCAGTGGCTTAACCGTAATTTTATGAAGCTATGAGAAAACAAAAAAATAACAATTTTGGTAAACTATGCCTTTAAGAAAAGCCTATAAAATTAGGGCCCAATGTATGTTATATATAATATAAAGGATTATTCTAAATATTTAGATTTTTTTTCACAGGTATTTTGCCCATATTTTGAATTACACATTGCACTTTGTTTTAGGCTTAAATTTGTTGTCTGTAAACTTGCAAAATATATACATATTTTTTAACAATGTAAGTCTATGCTGTCGCTTTTTATTATTTTAACACATCCTTGGTGAATAAAAGTATTTATTTTCTTAAAAAAAAAAAAAAAAATGTACTGCCCCCAAACTTTTGCCTTGATAAGCATAAGAATCCTCTTTAATAAACATAAAAAATATTACTGATCCCAAACTTTTGAGCGGCAGTGTATATATATACAGTATATACGCTCTCATTTAATGTTTTTTTTAAAGAAGTTTCTTATGCTTATCAAGGCTGTTTTCACTTGATCAAAAATACAGAAAAAAATGTAATATTGTGAAATATTATTATGATGTAAATCAATGTTTTTCTATATTACTATACATTCAAATTTAATTTATATCTGTAATTAAAGTTGAATTTCCAGAATCATTACTCCAGTCTTCAGTGTCACATGATCCTTCAAAAATCATTCTAATATGCTCATTTATTTTCAGTGCTGGAAACAGTTGTGCTGCTTAATATTTTTTGGAACCTGTGATACTTTTTCAGGATTTTTTGATCAATAAAAGGTTAAAAAAGAACAGCATTTATTTTAAATAGAAAGGTTTTCTAACAATATACACTACTGTTCAAAAGTTTGGGCTCAGTAAATTTTTATTCTTTCTTTTTTTTAAAGAAATTAGTACTTTTAATCACCAAGGATGTGTTAAACTAATAAAAAGTGATAGCATAGATTTACATTGTTAGAAATTATTCATATTTTGAATAAATGCTGTTCTTTTTAACCTGTTATTCATCAAAGAATCCTGAAAAAAAGAATCACAGGTTGCAAAAAACATTTGGCAGCACAACTGTTTCCAACATTGATAATTCTAATAATAAATCAGCACATTAGAATGTGACACGTGACACTTAAGGCTGGAGTAACAGCTGATGAAAATTCAGCTTTGCATCACAGGAATAAATGATATTATAAACTATAAATAAAAAAAACAACAACATTATTTTATATTGTAATAACATTTTGCAATATTACTGTTTTTTTTTTGTCCAAACTTTTGACTTTGTCCAAACATTTGACTGGTAGTGTGTGTGTGTGTATATATATATATATATATATATATACAAAAAAAACGACAAATTTTTTGATGAATAATAAGTGTGGAAACATCACCATGATTATATCATTATAAAAATATAACGGCTGGATTGGCAGCACTGCATTATTATGAACTAGTGCTTGATGAACATTCATTTGAACTATTTATATGGGGTGAAATACTTTTTTAAACACAAAGCATTATGTTTCGAGGCCTCAGAAAGCCAGACAGCGAAAGTGCTCTGGCAAGGGGAGAGATCTGGCACCGTGTGAGTGTTTGAAGCGAACTCACAGCACTGAAAATAGAGCGGCTCTGCTGGTGAGAGTGCGGCGCCTCCTGTGTGAGAGGAGAATTAGACTCCCTGCCTAATTGAGTGAGGTGTTTACTGCAAATTAATTACAAAACAACCTCGTAATTAGATTCAGAATCATCCTCCTCAGAGACAAAGAGACAAACACAAGGAGAATTGTGGTACAGGAGCTAAGGGAAAATGGTGTAGATCATGCGCCGTGCAATGATCCTTTGCAGAGGTGCCAGTAAAAGGGGGTGAAAACGCTGGGAGTAGATCCGTAGGCAGTGTATTTTCTGTAAGGACCGGGACCATCCATCACGGCTTGGGTGGCCCCCACCCTAAACACGCTCTCTCTCTCTCTCTCACCCACCCACCCACACACGCACACACATAGTGACATAGTCAACACTTATTTACCTTCTGCATCTGACAGCATGGGGCCATTGTTCTCTCTCGCTCGCTCGCTCTCATTATCACCCCCATGGGTCCCGATGACAGAGTGCAAATTTAGAATGGAGGAATGTTAGCGACTGTCAGCCTACCGCACACAGGCACCCATAACTAATGCCCTACAACAACAAGTTCTCATCAGGACACATCGCTTTTTTATAGAAATATATGTTTTAACAATGAGAGAGAACACTGTAGGTCAACTAGGGTGTTCTTTTTAAAAGAAGCCTTTTCAGCTCATCAAGGCTGTGTTTATTTGATTTAAAAATACAGAATAAAACTGTAATATTGTTAAAAATGATTGCAATTTAAAAAATGGTTTACTATTTAATATATTTTCAAATGTAATTTATTCCTGTGATGCAAAGCTGAATTTTACAGCATCATTACTCCAGTCTTCAGTGTCACATGATCCCTCAGAAAGCATTTTAATATGCTGTTTTATTGTCAATGTTGAAAACAGTGTAATTTTATGGAACCTGTGATACTTTTTTCAGGATTCCTTGATGAATAAAATGCTAAAAAGAACAGCATTTATTTAAAAAAGAAATCTTTTGTTATAATATAAACTACTGTTCAAAGTTTGGGGTCAGGATTTTTTTTTGTTTCTTTCTTTGTTTGAAAGAAATGATCAAAAGTGATTGTAAAGAATTTACTGTTAGAAAAGATTTCTATTTTGAATAACTTTTTATTCATCAAAGAATCCTAAAAAAGAGCATCACAGGTTCCAAAAAATATTAAGCAGCGCAATTGTTTCTAACATTGATAATAAATCAGAATATTAGAATCATTTCTGAAGGATCTTGTGACACTGAAGACTGGGAAAATTCAGCTTTGCATTACAGAAATAAATGATATTTAAAATTTTTATTTAAATTTCTATATTAAAATAGAAAACTGTTATTTTAAACTGCAATAATATTTTATAATATGACTTTTTCTTTCTTTCTCTACATTTTTGATCAAATAAATGGAACTTTGATGAGCATAAGAGACTTCTTTATGTGTGTGTGTATATATATATATATATATATATATATTAGTGCTGTCAAATGATTAATCACGATTAATCGTATCCAAAATAAAAGTTTATGTTTACATACTATATATTTGTGTACTCTGTATATTTATTATGTATATATAAATACACACACAAACATGTATATATTAAGGAAAAATATTATAGATTTATATTTATGTATAATTATGTATAATTTTATACAGGTATAAATATATATACATATAAATATTTTGTTTTAATATATACATGTATGTGTGTGTATTTATATAATAAATATACAAAGTAAACACACATATAGTATGCAAACATACACTTTTATTTTGGATGCGATTAATCACAATTAATCGTTTGACAGCCCTAATATATATATATGAAGAGTTCAGATGCAAAAGCCTCTAAATCCATTTGACGTCTTTAAAAAAGGATGTATTTCTACCCAAGGCTGGGATTTTAGCGAGTTTGGAGTATAATATTCATAAAAATATTTTATGAAAGTAACTTTTGATTAATTTAATGCATTCTTGCTTACTTTTTTTCTACAGTACCTCATTTTTTTTCAAAGTCCAAAGTACATTTATTTTATTATTATTTTTTTATTTTTACATTTTTTGATGTTGTATCACAATGAGAAGCAGCTGAAAAGAAATATCTGTCATTAATGTGGCTCCAAATCCATATTCTTTTTTTTTCTATGAAACTCATACAGAGAAATCTCTTTACAATCTTTATGCAGCTCTTTTTAATATATTAAAAGATGAGTCTTTTACTCCCTAAAAAGGCCCTCTCTACACATAAGTCTCAATTTAAGTCCTCTGAAGTCATACATGATAGTTCAGAGCGAGCTTTATCAAAAGTATTTTCTGATAATCTTTCCTTCTATCATTCTTTTAGGTCTTTTAGTGCTTTTTGTAGCAACCAACTTGGTGAACTGTCATTTTACACATGAAAATCTCTGAAATTTTCCTTCCATGCTCCACAGAAAAACAAGAGCTTTGAAACAACGAGAGAGAGTGTGAATAATTTAAAATACTGCATTTTTGGGTGACTGTACCTTTAAATGTTAGGTTTATACTAGGTTTGGGAATAAAAGTTTACTACCTCATTGTAAGTAATGTAGCCCTGATGTATTTTTGATTGCTTGCATGCCTTGCTGCACAGACTAAACCTTTCTTATGAGTTTCCATGCAAAAAAGAAATTCATACACAAAGGTATGAATGAGCAATGAGACAGGCCTCATTACAAAGGTAGGAAACCAAGCCATTAATTCCCAAACCAATTTACAAGAGCATATCCGAAAGAAGGGCAAAATGAGGCTCTGAAAATATGCAATATGAACATCAAAGAAAACTAATAAGAGGGAGTATATTAGCATTTTTCGCAAACCTTTGTGAATGAGAGCAGGAGGAGGGCCGCTAGCTTCATTAGCACGGCTAGTACGCTGCTCTTTCGCTGCTTTGCTTGTGTTAAAGAGCATTTTTGAGTAGTTAATCCTCTTGATTGAAAACGCAATGTGCCAGAGATGGTCTGTGTGAACAATTTGTGTTAATTAGCCCTTCCAGCCCTCATATTTTTTCAGACTTTACTATGACTATTTATTGGCAAAGGTGCTTGCCCAACAGAAAATCATTTCTGACCCAAGGCTAAAAACGCTGTAATTGAGCCTCTATGGACTCTGGACTAGAAGATGAAGGTTTTATAGTGTTTGTTGGCAAGTGTTGGCCGAGTCGAATCCATTTAGTTCTTTATTGTCTAAACCGAGGTGGTCTATAATACCAGGAAATACTGTAGTTGTCTGTTAGCATTCCAAATTCCGATTTGATTTGAATATGCCGTATGAGTAATTCTTGAGTCATTCACCTCCACCTACATAGATAGATTTAAACAAAAGTGGGCACTGCTAAAACATCTGCTATAATATAAATAAATATTAAGTATTTAGTCATAATGAATGGCTGTCAGCATAGAAAAAATAAACTTTGCAGCCAGATGTTGTAGTTACAGCGTCTACCAGTAGAGGCAAAATGTGAGCTTGAAAAAGCACATTTAATTGAACGTAATCTAAAATGCATTTACATTTGGTTTGAAATCAGAATAAAAACATTAGTTATTCAAATTGGATTGTAATGCATTTTAGTCTTTTGATCAGATTTCAGCAAGATGGCAATATTTTATTTTAGTTTCCATAAAACAGCTATGCTGTTATGTTTATTGGTCTCTTTACATACAGTATAAAAATGTTCTGTATTTTTGAATATATATTTGTAAACAAATCTAAATTTATTTCATAATATAAAAAAAAAACTGGCCAAAAATATATTACTAATATAAGTAATATACATTTTTATTTGCATAAATATATTTGACTAAATATAAGTTTAATTTCCTCATTATATATTCCTTTTTTTAAAATATATTTTTAATTGAAATATATTTAAATCATCCAAAATATATATTTTGAAAATATTGAAGTACATCTTGTAATATTCAGCCATTCAAACGTTAAAAATATATTTAACATTTGTAAAACAATCATTACACACACACACACACACACATTTATTTATTTATGTGTGTGAGAGAGAGTGAGTGTTTGTTTTATGATTCTTTTACAAAATGTAAATATATTTGATATTTGAAAATTTCAAGAGAAAAAAAATGCGGAATTGCTAAAATGGTTGGGTATCAAATCAATATTTATTTATTTTTTTACTTTTTTTACACAAAGATGCATTAAACCGATAAAAATGACAATAAAGACGTTTATTATGTTTCCAAATAGTTCTATTTCATATTAAATGGTTTTCTTCTGCACAAAAATATTAAGCAGCACTTAATATTATATTAATAAAAGAAGAAATGTTTCTTAAGCAACAAATTAGCATATTAGACTGATTTCTGAAGGATCATGTGACACTGAAGCCTGGAGTAAAGATGTTAAAAATTCTGCTTTGCATCACAGGAATAAATTACATTTTTATTTATATATTCAAATAGAAAACAGCTATTTTAAATTGTAATAATATTTCACAATATTCCTGTTTTTACTGTATTTGGATCAAATAGATGCAGCCCTTATTAATCTTACCATTTTCTTTCTACATGAGCTTTTCTCTGAAGTCATTACTATTGCAACCGATTAAATTTCCTGTAGCTCAAAAAGTACGACCAAGATTTCAGTTTCAAACTGTGAAATGTATATCTTGTGATGTAGTTGCTTTGAATAAATGCACCTTCCAAATAAATGTAAATACACTGAAAATTGTCTGCACTGACTGAACAAACATTTCCATTACTTGCAAAATGTCAGGGTGACCAGTCAGCCAGTCCTAAAAATCAGATTTGAAAAACAAATTGGCTGCAAAGTTGTCGATGCAAATTAGTTCTAAAAGGATCTGAAAAGTGAAAAATACTAATAAGAACAACAGAACCTGAATATGACCACTTCGAGCAGGTGTAAAATGCTGATGTGGTGCGTTCAGGAACAGCCCAATTTCCTCCCCCGAGTAGCTCACCTGCTAAATTGTGACACAGATGTCTGGGCAGCTAAGTGCTTAGAAAAAGAGCCGTAGCTCTGGCAGCCCCAGACGTCCGTGCCTGGAATCTCATGAGTTCTGATTTTAGACGGCCACCTGTGACTGTGCTAAGTGGGACTAGCGGATGCTTCTGGATGTTAATGCTTGACAAAGAGCCACCACACTCTGTGTCACTCTCAGGGTTTCTAAGTGGGAACAGCACCTGTTCTAGACCACAGTATCTGTACGTTAACATTTATCTTAACGTACTTTCAGGATTATTTCAATTCATTTTTCACTGTATCACTCTGTAATCTCTAGGGAAGCAGGCTGAACCAACTCCAAGGTAAAGTTAAAAGTAGTCTAATGTTAACCATGCACATCATAAACACGTCTTTATAGGCAAGAGCCAGATATAAGTGTCAAAATAATTTAAATACGACATGATCACAATTTAGATAGCAGGTCATATGGGTTTTTGAAAATAATCCATATCTTTTTTGCAGTTAGCTATCCTTCAGTGTAAACAGTCTGCAAAGTTGTTAATCAAAAAGTGCATGATACAGACATTGTCTCTTAAAAGAAACAGTCGACTCAGAACCGCCTTAACAAGTCATCATATTTTCGATTTTTTTTTAATAAGGTAATACCGATGCCATTTTTTTTACCTTATAGCATCCATGTTTACAAGTAACCCTAGTAACATTAATTATGGTAATATGCGTTTTGTTTCTGACACACATTGTATGAAAGACCAATCACAACAGACTTGGCCAGCTGACCAATCAGAGCAGAGTAGGCTTATGGAAGGGAGGGGTTTACAGACCTTGAGCTCAGAACTGCTTAGAACAAACTGTTTCGAAATCATTGAGAAATAATATTGACTCTAATATTAAATGTATATTGTGAGAAAATTACAATGTTTTCTGACTTTAGATGCATTTTAAACCTCTTGTAGGGGACTTTAACGCAATATTAGGACACTTTAAAATATCATATGACCTGCTCTTTAATCAAATAAAAAAATTATTGATTGTAACGCTTTCATTCCCACGGTTATTCAAACAGCAAATTAATTATTTATAGAAATCCAGCAAAGAACATTTGCATTATCAAAGAGCATTAACTGACTTGTATGGAAGCTGGTTTCCGCCACTGAATAAAAAAATAAAAAAGGTCATTGTGGCTTTTTTATCTCGCAATTCTGACTTTTTCTCAGAATTGTGAGATATAAACATGCTATTTTGAGAAATAAAGTTGGAATTGCAAGATATAAACTCCCAATTCTGACTTCTGAATTGCGAGTTTATTTTTAAAAGATAGAAAGTCAGAATTGCAAGATAAAAATTCTGCGTTAAAAAGTAAATTCTCACTTTATACCGCAAGAAAAAAGTCAGAATTGCAAGAAATAGTCAGAATTCCGAAATACGTGCATTTGTGAGAAAAAAAGTCTGAATTGCAAGTTTTTATCGCGCAATTCTGAGAAAAAAGTCAGAATTTTGAGTTTATATCTCTGACTTTATAACAAGCAACTGTGAATTTATATTTCACAATTCTAAAAAAAAAAAGTCAAAATTGTGAGCAATTGTACACAGTTCGTGGTACAGCAGGCAGAGTCGGAAAGGAACAGACGGGAACAACGTAGACAGGGCTAGAGAGTGGTCAGTGTCCAAGCAAGGGGTCGAGGCAGGCTACTAGCAACAGGTGGGGGTCGATAGGCAGGCAGATAACAATCAGAAAAAGTATAACACACCAGGTCAGCAACAGGATAACAAACAAAGGGAAAACCGCTTAGAAATGACAGCCGTGGCAAATCAAGACTTCGCAAAGAGCATGGCTTTTTATAGTCTGAGTGATGAGGGGAAATGGCAACACCTGTGCGGGTGATCAACCAGAAAAGGTTAATGGAGTTTGTGAAGCGAGTTCAAAGTTCCAGTGATGGTTCCCTCCGACCACCACTTGCAAAGGCAAGTTTGTATCTCGCAACTCTGTCTTTTTCTCACAATTGTGAGAGAATTGTGAGTTTATATCTCTGACTTTATAACAAGCAGCTGCGAGTTTATATCTCACAGTTCTAAGAAAAGTTACATTTGTGAGATATAAACTTACAATCGCGAGAAAAAAGTCAGATTTTTGAGATACAAACTTGCATTTGCGAGAAAAAATTCAAAATTACAGAATTATCTTGCAATTCTGACTTTATTTCTCACAATTGTGAGTTTATATCATGCAATTTTGAGAAAAAGTCATAATTGTGAATTGTGAGCTTGAATTACACAATTCTGAGCAAAAAAAAAAATATATATATATTTTTTTTTTCAGTGATGAAAACGGCTTCCATAGAATTCATTCAGTGAGCGCATACTGAAAGAAACTCTGGTGTTTCAGGAATGACTCTGTGAAAACATGTAGGAAATGACACAACATAAATGGCACAAGCAACGCTTTCCATTTCATTGTCACTTCATATAATCAATTTAGTTTAACTGTATTTTTACTCCACCCTAGTCCGCTCTTGAGTAGGACATCACTGCAAGCATACCTGAGCGCAACATTCCAGCCAGTTCAAGGTCACCGTCCCCGTTTGGATTAGTATTCCAGACCTGCAGTCTTAGACTCTGGTGACTGGGCTCAGAAGCTCTAGCCAACCTTCTGGCAAACGCTGATGACAGGAGAGATCTTCTGGAGAGAAACACTAACTCCGCTCTAGCATTTCTGGGGGGGATATCTTTCAAGGTTGACGGGAGCATACTAATATTTTTCAGATGCACCAAGTAGATTTCAATCTACTTCAATTTTTTAAAGTGTAGAAACCTATTTACTTCAGTCATGCTTGGAGAGCGGCGGGCGGCTTCTGCAGCTCCCACAAGTGTCTGATTGTTAACCAAGTGAAAAGATTCATTTGATATAATTACCCACTGCAGTCTCACCAACTTTCTGCAATTCATTTTGACCCCGCGGTTCTCAGAAGAAGACGATTAAACCCCCCTGTGCTTTTCCTACTTCTCAGGTTAGTGCAGCCCAAGCAGGAAATTTTGCCATTTCAGCATGGAAAGTCAATCAGAATAATAGCAGAGACTTCCATAGGAGACTGATGATTAGCATTTGGTACTGTGCTGAGACTAGTAAATCTTAGTAATTGTCTGCACATCTTCACGTAGGGCAGAGAGGAGAGAAGATGTAGTTGAATAATGTTGAGCCTCTTTTGAAGACAACAGGCCCATGTGAACAGCTTGTGTAAATGCCTTTCTGTTCATCAAAAGATCCTGAAAGAAACTAGTAAGCAGCAGAACTGTTTTTATCATTGCTAATGATAAAAACTGTTTCTTCAGCAGCAAATCAGCATATCAGAATGATTTCTGAAAGATCATGTGACACTGAAGACTGTGGCAAATTCAGCTTTGCCATCACAGGAATAACTGTTTTAAAATATACTAAAATAGATAGCTCTTATTTTAAACTGAAATAATATTTCGCAATATTACACTTTTTAAAAGATGCCTTATTAGATTAGAAATAAGCCCTATTAGAAAGTCTTTTACTTCCTCTCTGCTGCAAAATTGTATAACATTTTGTGAATTTAATAAGTACAAATAGAAAAGAAACAGCATAAAGCAATTATTTGTCAACATTAATGAAGCTTGTTTTCTGACATCAGATTTAAAAAAAAATCGAATTTTCTCACAATTTTGAGTTTATATCTAACAATTCTATCTTTTATCCTGCAATTCAGAGTAAAAGTCAGAATTACATGATACAAACTTGAAATTGAGAAATTGAGAAATAGAAAAAGTCAATTACTTTTTTATTCTATGATGAGAAATGACGATATTTGCACTCAGAATTGTGAGAAAAAAAGTCAGAATTGTGAGAAAAAAGTAACAATTGTGAGATAAAAAGTCAAATAGCTTTTTTTGTTTTTTATTCTGTGCCCAAAACAAAAAACTGAATGTGAGATATAAAGTCAGAACTGCAACAAAAAGATAAAATCTCAAAACGGCAAGAAGTCCAAATTATGAGATAAAAACTTGCAATTATGTTTTTAAAATATGTTTATCCCATTATGGAAACTAGCTTCCATATGCAACATAAAGGGACATAGACTTATGTGAAGATTTGCCAGTCATTTTCCACAGAAAGAGCAGCATTCAGGTTTGAAATGTCATAAGCATTTGTAAAAAAAAAAAATTGTTTCCTTTAATATTCTATTTACTTGCTTCTCAAGTAAATTTATCTTGTTATAAGGATAGAAAAGTCATACTTTTTAAGACAGAATAAGGCTACACTGTGGTTAAAAATTCATCAGGATTTCTATTACAAACCTTGATATATATTATATCCTGTCTGCTCTTCCTGACACTCATTGACAGTGACACGTCAATCTTGTTTTTATTTCCGCGTACACAAAGGCCCAATCCATACGTGTCACTCAATACATCCATATTTGTTTTAATTTTCAGTCAGGGTCGTGTCTGTCAGACTAGATTGTCACCGATTATTATATTTATGTTAGAAATGTTATTAAAATGAAAGGAAAGCTTTGAGCTGATAAGTTCAACCCCTTTCAATAATGATGAAAATCAATAAAAGCAATCGGCTTTGAAAGATAAGAACACCAAATGTCCTATGCACAAATGCAAAAAACTAACCCTTCACATGGATTTTGAGCCAATTAATAGAGCAGACAAAACATTGGCAATTATGACATTCAGCTGTTATGGGAATAGAGTAAACTGCTCTGATTATGTGCTCAGTAGTAATAGTGTGATTTCTCAGGTGGTTTTTCTGCATTTTTAAAAGTTGTCATTTTTAGGCAATTGGGAAATTAAATGATTTAGCTATACTTTTAGTTTTTATGTTTTTTTTTTTTTTATATGTATGACAACACTATGTAAAGTGTTTATATCCCTTTACTTTTTCACATTTTGGTATGTTGCTGCCTTATGTTAAACAGTTTTAAATTACTTTTTTCCCACATCAGTCTTCACTCCATGCACCATAATGACAAAGCAAAAACAGAATTGTTTTCTTTGAAACCACACTAATGGGGAAGACTGCTGACTTGGTAATGGTCCAGGAGACAATCATTGACACCCTCCACAAAAAGAGTAAGTCACAGAAGGTCATTACTGAATGGGGTGGCTGTTTACAAAGTGATGTATCAAAGCATATTAAATGCAAAGTTGACTGTAAGGAAGAAATTGGGTAGGCAAAGGTGCACAAGCAACAGGGATGACCGCAAGCTGGAGAATACTGTCAAGTAAAGCCGATTCAAACTCTTGGGAGAGCTTCACAAGGAGTAGAATGAAGCCGGAGTCAGCGCATCAAGAGTCACCACACTCAGATGTTTTCAGGAAAAGGACTACCAAGCCACTTTCTGTAACAGAAATAAAGTCAGAAGCATCTTACCTGTGCTAAGGAGAAAAACAACTGGACTGTTGCTCAGTGGTCCAAAGTCCTCTTTTCAGATAAAAGAAAATTTAGCATTTCATGTTGAAATCATGGTCCCAGAGTCTGAAGGAGGACTGGAGAGGCACAGAATCCCAGCTGCTTGAATTCCAGTCTGATGTTTCTGAAGTCAGTGATGATTTGGGTTGTCATGACGTCTGCTGGTGTTGGTCCATTGTGTTTTATCAAGTGCAAAGTCGATGCAGCCATCTACCAGGCTGCTGACAAGCTTTATGGAGATGCTGATTTCCTTTTCCAGCAGGACTTTGGCACCTGCCCACAGTGCAACAACCACTTGCAAGTGGTTTGCTGACCATGATATTAATGTGCTTTATTGGCCAGCCAACATGCCTGACCTAAACCCCATTGAGAATCTATGGGATATTTTCAAGAGAAAGATGACAAACAGTGGATCCAACAATATACAGATGATCTGAAGGCCTAATAGTGCCTCAGCAGTGCCACTTACACTTCACTGATGCTGTAATTTGTGCTAGGAGCAAGTCAGTTGCTGTAAAATGTGCTGCCGACCAAGTATTGAGTGCATAAACGAACCTACTTTAAAGAACTTTTCTGTTTTGCAAATCCACTATTTTGACGGATCATAGGAAATATTCTAATATTTTGAGATACTGGATTTTTGACTTTCATGAGCTGTAAGCTCTAATCATCAAAATTAAATAAAAACAAAGTTTGAAATATTTTACTTTACATGTAATGAATCTAGAATATATGAAAGTTTCAGCTTTTGAAATAAGTTACAATAAAAAAATAAAAAAATAAAAAAACCTTTTTCACGATATTCAAATTTTTTGAGCTGCACCTGTATGTGCTTAGGGTCATTGTCCTGTTGGAAGGTGAACCTTCTGCCCATTCTGAGGTTCTGTATGCTCTGGACTGGGTTTGCATTAAGGCTATCCCAATATTTTGTCATTGAGCTTTTCTTTTACTCTGATGAGTCCCTTAGTCCCTGCCACCGAAAAAACAGAATAAGGCTGCTACCAGCGCACTTTACTTTTGGGATGGTACTTTGCAGGTGATTGAGCAGTGCCTGGTTTCCTTTAAACATGATGTCTGGAAATGAGGTTCATCAAACCACAGAATCTTGTTTCTTACAGTCTGAGGGTCCTTTTTTTTTTTTTTTTTTGGCAAATTTCAAGTGTGTTTTCATGTGTCTTCACTAAGGAGAGTTTTGAGTCTTGCCACACCACCATAAAGCCCAGATCGGTGGAGTGTTGCTGTGATGTTTGTCCTTCTGTAAGTTTCTCCCATCTGCATATACGATCATTGAGCTCAACTAGAGTGATCATCAGGTTCTTGGTCAAAATAGGCAAAGTCCTTCTTCATCAAATGCTAAATCTGAATTTCAACTGTCCCCAATCAGGGTATGAATAATTATGCTATGGAATCATTTAGGATTAAAATTTTTAATAAATTTGCAAAAATGTTAAAAAACAGTTTTTTTTTTTTTTTTTGCTTCGCCATTATGGTGTATGGAGTGTAGATTTATGTGGGAAAAAAGTAATTTGAAGCAGTTTAACATAAACATAACAAAATGTGAAAAAAAAGAAGGGGTATGAATACTTTCCTAAGGCACTGTATATACACACACACACACACACACACACACACACACATTTAGTCCATATAGCAGATATCAAATGTCAGCCAATGACAGCTTGTCAGTTGCTTAATCAAAGCATTTTATGAAGCTTTCCTCTTCGGCAGATGAGGACACGATGGTATAAAGGCGCCTAAATTAAAGTCTGCCTTTAATTTTCATGAGCTGAACAACCAGAGGAAAATTGCTGTCACAAAAGAGCCTGAATCAATTATGTTTCCTTGTGTGGAGATGTTGAAGAGAGCAGCTCCGGCAAACAGTGCTTGATATTTGGCTCTGCTATGAGATGGAGCGATGCCCCTGAGATCAGTCAACCTGATGGTGGAAAGACAGCACGTCAGACTGAGATGTCCATATGCAGACAATCCCTTATCCCGCTTTAAAAAAAATGAGAAAAGACTGGCTCCTCAGTGTCCCAATATGCTCTTCACTGCAAATTGCTGTCCATCTGTCTTGGCAACCTCCCACATCTGGTATGATAGAAGCCATCTGTGGCCAGTGTGGGTCTGTGCATGCACGTATTGGTCTGCGTGCGTGCGTTCATGTCTGTGTCTTTGTGTTTGTCAAGACAGATGTCTCCACGTCACTTCGTATTTCCTCACTCTGCCTTGTCGTGGACTCAGAGAGCTGTAAAGATCATGGGTTTGACTGGCTCTCAGTGTCCTCTGAGGAACAAGAGCTGTTTGTCTCTTCACTGAGTCATGGACACATGGATGGTTTGCTTGCTTCTAGGATTGACCACAGGTCAGGAAGGCATTTGAGGATTTATATGACACATACACTCAGTTGTCACTCCTCTTGAAAGCTTGATCTTATTCTGAACGCTCAGGAGACTTCATGGAGTTCACCGCTTTATTTCTTTTGTCTCAGATCTTTCCTCTAGGAGGAGAGATACAAAATTAGACTATTTTTGAATCAGCCATATTGGCGGCACTGAATGTAAACAATGCCACTGAACCAAACAAAAAATATTTTGCTGATAATTGCTGCTGAAAATGATCAATTATTGTCATGGTTTGGGCTGTGGCCTACTTAAAACATTTGGAGTACTATAGACTGCCATTAGTCATAACAAATCACGGTGAAGAGTTCAATAAATTGTCTGAGGAACAAAAGAAGTTTGTGGTTGACCAGAATTTCCAGGGCAAGAATCTTGACAACATTCGTGTTTGTTTTCTTATCATTTCCAGTCAGGTAGGTGAAATATTAGGCTATTATCTTAATTAATACTGCTTGTACGTATCTTTACCACCTATTAACTTTATTTTGTCAAAATATTCCTTTCTCTATATGATTTAGCAGCTTCCACACATTTGTTCTGTGGTTTAGACAGCATAAATTAGCAGAACAATGTATTCAGTAGTACATTAACCGTGCAATCCATGCTGTTGTTTACCATATTGGTATTGCCAAAGGCAGCTCATCCCGGTAATTGACTAAATCGTGACGTAGGTGCGAACCCTCTATAGTACATTTGTATTTGGAGAAGCAAGGAAAGCCTGTTACATTACAGTACGTAAGATTTCACTTACCACATAAACGGAGTAAGAAGAGATGACTGATAGGACGATGGTGAATGGTTTTCAGATCCTGAGCACCACTGACATCTAATCTTATAAAATGTGTGGTTAGAAGGCTACTGCCACTTTGTAGTAAACACACAGAACCTGTGATTGCGAATCTCAAAAGTGAAAGTAAAACGCAAATGCGCATTCAAACACGATTTCAATGCCACGCATATTAATAGATACTCCCTGATGCCTTTGTGAATATAGTATTTGGCTGGGCTGGGTATTCTGATTTGAGCAAAAGAGCATAATTAGTACGAATTTGAGGCCCCACTTTATATTAAGTGGCCTTAACTACTATGTACTTGCATCAAAAATAAGTACACTGTACTTATTGTGTTCATATTGTATAGCAAAACACTTTTGCGGCTATTGAGGTGGGATACAGGTAAGTTTAGGGACATGTTTGATGGTATGGGTAGGTTTAGGGGTGGGTTAAGGTGCAAGGGATGAGTCAACAGTGTAATTACAATTGTACATACAGAAATTAATTACAGATGTAATTACATGCAGGTTTTTTTTTAAATATAAGTACAATGTAAAAACATGTATGCACACAATAAGAACATTGTAACAAATGATTAATTTAAATGTAAGTATAGTTAAGGCCACTTAATATAAAGTGGGGCCTAGTCTTTATTTATTCACAATATAGTCTAGGAGAAACAATGAAGATCTTACATCTTTAAGAGACCTAGCAGAATGCAGACTAGTGTATGAAAGAAACTTGAGTCCAGGACATTCCACTCCTGGAGCGTATGTGCACGTCACTGTCAATTCTGAAGGGCAAACACTGATTTAATGTCGCCCACGCTGTCCTGCCTGCTCAAATTTAGTGAGTCTACAGAGGATGTCAATTTGTCAGCATTGTTTTAGAACGAAGTTTCTTAATTTTTCCTGTTAGCTTGTGCCTTAATGTTAGGAGAAGTTAGTGAACATTGTTAAAAGTAAAATAATGATTTAAACAGGTTATAATTACATTTAAAATGTATTGTTTCATTATTATGATCAAATAACCGGTTTAATAATCAATAATGTTTATTAAAATGTATATGTTTTATATTTCATTTATATTGTGTTCTGAGAGCTAAACATGTTTTAGTTATGGCTAAAGTTCGACTGGAGGCTTGTGTCAAGACTGTTTCTCAGCAATAAAGCTGTATGAAGTCTGTCAAGGATGCATTATGGATTGCCCAGTGACCCGAACGTTGCACAGCCTGAGACAAAGTGTGCTGAACACCAAGGCCATTTGTGCCCAAGGACCATGATCTGGACCTAGAACTTGTGCCAGTGAGATATGCATCTTTGACTTTAGGAGATACTGTGAGATGGAGGGGATACTATCGCTCTTTGTCCAGCCTGTTCCAATTACTTCCCTTCAGAAGCACTAATGCAGTAAGATAAGAAGGTCAGCAAACAGCCAGTATCATGTAATTGACTGATGGACAGTTTAATTCACAGGAATCGAATCTAATCCCTTCCAGTCAAAACCGTACAGTCGCTATCTGAATATGCACAAAATGACAGGACATTTCTCTACTCATATATTTTAGGCCGTCCAAAATACTCTTGTGCAGAGTAAATGAGAAAAGTACCAGTCTTTTTAAAATGATACTCAATTTTGTGTCTGTCCAATAATTTGAATTTACTTGAATTTAATATGAATTGTCATATTACCTTCAATATGTAGACAAAAGGTGGGTATTTTTTAGAAATACAAATTTTTGTGAAAATCATGCCCACACACTCGCCCAACCACACCGACATGTGAATGTGACTTTTAATCACATAAATCATCTGATAAATATCGGAGTGGCAGAGTTCATTAGCTTGTTAACAAACTAATAACTGTCATAATGGTTTGACATAAAGTCACTGTGCTTTTATTCACAGCTGGTCAAGGTTGTGTGAGGCCTCCTAGCTTTGATCCAACTTTAATCATCAGCTTAATTAGCCAAATTAGGGTTGTTTTTCACGAATGAAAGAACAGTTAATGGATCTTGGTAAGAACGCTAATATTTGCTGAAATTCAGAGTTTCAAAAACAGTGGTGGTAATACTTTTAAGAGGAAAACAGTGTAAACTGTGTAACGACAGGTAGCCTTCATGGACTATGGCTTATATCACAAACAATAACTAGCACATTAACTGAAGTGGTTGAATCCCAAATTTGGAAATAAGGGGCATCTTCTAGCTGTTGTTTAGATCCAATGATTCAATAAATAGTGCAGCAAAAAGCTATTTTTCTAAAATATACTGATGTTAAGTCATTGGACTTAGGATCTATTGGACAAACGTCCTTATGGGTTCAAACCCCACTCTAGCATTTTAAAATTACAGCATGGAGTAGTAGGCGCAAATTTGAGGGTCATTTACAGAACAAAATGTTTCGTCCTGATCAGGATGGCTGAGTGGTTAAGGAGTTGGATTTAAGATCTAATAGACAAATGTCCTTGTGGGTTTGCGTCTCACTTCTGGTAACAGAACTCAGGCTTTCAGCCTGGTGTTTAGGTACAAATTAAGCATTTAATTTGAGGCAAATTTTAGGGTATCTTACAGGACAGATCAGCTTGTTTTCACCAGGATGGCAGAGTGGTTAAGGTGTTGAACTTAAGACCCAGTGGATACACACCCTAATGGGTTCAATCCCCAACCCATCCCCCAGGTAACAAAGCAGAGGTATGTATGTTTAAGTACCAAATAACATTTAAAATTATGCCATAGAGTAGTATGTGCAAATTTGAGGGTCTCTCACAAAACAAATTACCTCTGGCTGACAGGGATGGCTGAGTGTTTAAAGCATTACACTTTGTCTTGTGTACTTACATTATCCCAAATGTTTTGAAGAATGTTTAAATCCAGAGAAATAGAGTAGTAGGTGCAAATTTGAGGATCTCTTACAGCAGGGATAGGCAACATCGGTCCTTGAGTGCCGATGACCTGCAAAGTTTAGTTCCAACTCTAATCAAATAAGGCGTTGGACTTAAGATCCAATGGACAATTGTCCTTGTGGGTTCAAACCCCACTCCTGGTAACAAAGCTGATGTTTAAGCACAAATTAAAAGTTTAAAATGGCAGCGGAGTGTAATAGTTGGTATCTTAGAAACCAAAAGCTCTTGTGTGAACCAGGATGGCCGAGTGGTTAAGGCGTTGGACTTAAGATCCAATGGACAATTGTCCTCGTGGGTTCAAACCCCACTCCTGGTAACAAAGCTACTGTTTAAGCACAAACTAAAAGTTTAAAATTGCAGCATAGAGTAGTAGTTAGTATCTTAGAAACCAAAAGCTCTTGTGTTGGCAGAGTGGTTAAGGCATTGGACTTAAGATGGGCAATTGTCCTCGTGGGTTCAAACCCCACTTCTGGTAACAAACCTGATGTTTAAGCACAAAATGTAAAAGTTTAAAATGGCAGCAAAGTGTAGTGGTTGGTATCTTAGAAACCAAAAGCTTTTGTGCCAACTGGGAAGGCCGAGTGGTTAGGGCGTTGGACTTAAGATCCAATAGACAATTGCTCCGGGTAACAAAACTGCTGTTTAAGCACAAATTAAAAGTTTAAAATTGCAGCATAGAGTAGTATTTGGTATCTTCTACCAAACGCTCTTGTGTTGACCAGGATGGCTGAGTGGTTAAGGTGTTAGACTTAAGATCCAACAGACAAGTGTCAAAAACAAAACTTATGGATTCACCTTGATTTTTAAGCACAAATTAATTGTTCAAAATTGCAGCATAGAGTAGTAGTTGGTGTCCAGAAGCTCATGTCTTGACCAGGATGGCCAAGTGGTTAAGGTGACAATTCAATGGACAATTGCTTCGTTCAGTTTGTCATGTGGGTAAATGTGTTAAAATGACCATTTAGGATTGAGTTTCGGAAGGAATGGAGGGAAAATAGATGTGCTTGTTGTCATTTGTAAAAAAAAAGCTCACATACTTGCATAATGGAAGAAGAGTCGGTGGAACATTTTGTCAGTTTTTCACTGCATGAAGAATGAAACACAAACAATAAGGTTAAAGGAAGAACTAAAGAAAAAATGCAAATGCAAATTTCTGGCCCACACTCCAGTACAGCAGGTGGCAGAAATACACCTTAAATGTTAGTTGTCACCCACCATTTAAAAAAAAAGAAAAAAGAAGAAATCACCTCAGTGGATGGCGGTAATGCACTTCAATTGCAAACTGCCAATAAAAATCACAGAAGAAGAAGAAGAAGAAGAAACGTACCATTTTATGGCACAAATCAGTTTATAGCACTCAAAGAGTTTCAACTGGACAATTATGGTGAGGTCTATTGATTTTATGCTTGGGTTTCTCTTTAAAAAGTTTTTTTTTTATAAAAATTGATGACTGATTTGTAAATCTGGGCTTTTGTACATTAATGGTACTGATTTATTGAATCTCTGCTTGCTAAAAATAATGATGTTACAAGAAAAGATCTGAACCCCTGCCTTGCTATTTCTTATGGGACTACCATTTTGTCATTTAAATTTAGAGGTTACCAGCTGTAGGCCCTAACCATGTGCTGGAGCTCAACTGTTTTGAATTCAAGTCAGTGGCTGTAGGTTTGATCCTAAGTAGGAATGACCCAGAGACTGCAGAGTAACTGAGGACCCTTTTCTCCAATCACAGTTATGCCCTTTAGCAAGACACTGAACGCTAGCCAGCTCCATGTTGGCTGTCCTTTAAATTAGTGTTCTGTGAGTTGACATGGATAGGCAATAAATGTGTGCTAACTATCAAGTAACCTTGTAAGAGAAGGGCTAAGTAGGAAAGTAGGAAATACCATTGTGGATATGTAATGAACGTGGAGTGGGATAATATGGGATGTTGGGGAGACAGAGGGCTACTGTAACACACCTTTTTCACTTACGGTGAAGGGGCAGCAGTGTTATTTTAGTATCAGTGAGATAATGGTATAGCTTGTATTAATAGTTTGAATTAGTTGAAACTTTTTTTTTCACTTTAATTTTATTTAAAGTTTTGGTGTTTGGAATTTTAATGTCAGTTACAGTTGAGGTCAAAAGTTTACATACACCTTGCAAAATCTGCAAAATGTTAATTATTTTACCAAAATAAGAGGGATCATACAAAATGCATGTTATTTTTATTTAGTACTGACCTATGTTATGTATTGTAGGTTTTTCAGCTATTTTTGTGTATTTGAACCCTTTCCAACAATGACTGTATGATTTTGAGATCCATCTTTTCACACAGAGGACAACTGAGAGACTCTTATGTAACTATTGCAAAAGGTTCAAACACTCACTGATGCTTCAGAAGGAAACATGATGCATTAAGGGGGTGAAAACTTCAAAAAATTGAAGATCAGGGTAAATTATACTTATTTTGTCTTCTGGGAAACTTCTGAAGGGCAGTGCTAAATAATAATAAAAACAAAAAGATACTTAGGCAAAATAGGAAAAATGTACACATTATCATTCTGTTCAAAAGTTTTCACCCCGGCTCTTAATGTATCGTGTTTCCATCTGAAGTATCAGTGAGCGTTTGAACTTTCTGTAATAGTTGCATATGAGTCCCTCAGTTGTCGTCCGTGTGAAAAAATGGATCTAAAAATCATACAGTCATTGTTAGAAAGGGTTCAAATACACAACAAATTTAGGTAACCCTCATGCTCAGAGTTCTCTCTGATTGTGAAGAAGTACTATGGTTGTACGTCTTGAGAAAAGATTAACTATTGTGTCAAGTTCATTTATACAGTGCTTTTAACAATACAAGTTGCTGGGTGTTGATACTTTAATCTTTTTAAATTGTAAATATAAGTTGAATTTTAATGTGCAGTATATGATTCTTGTACTTAAAGTTTTAGTTTGTGAGTTAAGAAGGAAAATGTGAAAAATATCTCTGTATGAAGCATCATCTCAGGCTGTTTCTTTGAAATGCATCTATAGTTTCAACTCAAAGGGCTACACACTGCTTCAGTCTCTTTCCAACAGCGAAACATCGAGATGAAGTGAAGTGGAAGCAGGCATGTGTGGCCGAAACATTGACAATAACTCCATGAAATTCTCCAAGGAATGTTTCCAGCACCTTGTTGAATTCATGCTTTGTTGAACTCGCAAGAACCTGTTCAGGAGATAAAACAAATCCTGCTTGCTTCTGCCAAATCCTGCTTGCTAAACCGATAACTATACATGCATGTATATAGGAATTTTTCAGATGTGAATGTATTTTACAGGAAAAATGCTGTTTAAAAAAAAAAAAAAAAACACCTGACAGCCCGTTTCTCGAGTGTGTAATACCTGCTCTGGATATGTCTTCTCGAGATGTGATGTCTGCAGTATCATTACCTGTCCTCCTCTACTCTGCCCACTGAAGTGGCTAAGCGTTGAAGCTCCTTGAAAAGTCTTTGGCTGCAAAAGCAGAACGAGGCGATTCTCAAATGGTTTTCTGCACGGCGTAACAATTGATCGGATGAGTTTGTAAAGGCTTTTAGTGAGAGAGTTGGTGGTTTACATTGGTTTATGTTGAGTGGAGATGGTGACGTGTGCAGTGGACCTATACTAAAGGAGGTCAAAAGCAGTTCAAAGCCGATGAACAGTTTCCACCTGCCCTCTCAGATTTCCGTCTCACTGTTATATTGACAAGCCTTGCAGTTGTGATTTGAACATTTCATATTGCGGCTGCTAAGATAACAAGCTTAAAAAGACAAAAGTTTCAAAATTAAGCCATGTTTTGTCCAAGCTGTACTACAGATGGAAACAGTCTATTTAGGGGTGTGCACATGTATTCTCTCTCCATGAACAAAATTTAGACTTCTCTCATCCAATTTAAAAAATGAACAAATTGAAAAAGAACCCAGTTCTTGTTATGTTAACATTGAAATTGAAGTTGAAAGTAGATTTTTAGGCAGCACTTTAACCGTTTTGAACAAGGATAAAATATGACTTTTCTTACATTTGTTGTTGTTTTAGTTGTATATTCAGTAATATGTTTTCTGTCCTGATGTCAGAATTTTCTCGTGGCATTTATTCTTGAATTTATTTTGGCTGCTTTTTCAGTTGAATTAGTTAAATTAATCTAAAGCAACATTGTTCAACATTTTTCCACAGGCTATCTTTCTCCATATTTAGGGCCCCATAAAAAGTTTTGCCAAAATCAAATTTTTAGGGCTTGTTTTATTTTTCCCCCCAAATTAGTTATTAAATAATAACGTTATATAATTAATTTAATATTTAAGCAATTTTATTTTTTCCCCAAAATGTGTTTTCAATTTTATTTTTTTCTAGATTCAGTTTAAATTGTTTAATTCAATTTTAATCTCTTTATTCTTAATTGAAAGTTAGAATAATTTTCTATTTTAATTTTTCTAGATTCTGTTTAAATCGGGTGTGCCTCACACGTCCTGAAAAGTGAAGCTGCGGGCTCTTTGATCGCCCCCTGGTGGCTGGCTGCAGTATAGGTCATAAACTCCGCCCTCTCCATGCAATCAAACGGGACTGGAGACAACCTAAATAATTAAATGACACTTTGAATATTTTTTTTCCAGAGATGGTTTTCAGCATTTGAGGTAGTTCTTATAATGCTGATTTATATTCAAGTGTTAGTTTTTCTAGTAAGTTTGCTTTTAGGTAGTTATTAGATTCTATAAAAACGGGGTGTGGTGTCATGATTGTGATCTTGCGATTGGGTCTGCGGGAATTTGGGCGGGACTTTGATACCGCGGCTCCACCTCACGACACTATTGCGCAGACTCTGGCTCCAAACGAAACTCTAGTGCGCAGACTCTGGCTCCAAATGACGTAATTTCCCCCAGTATGGCAGCTGCCATATTAAGATGTTTTGGCTTCACTTTTCCATATAGTGGAATGAATGGGAGACTCGTCGTCCATCTTTTTTTACAGTCTATGGTTTAAATAGTTGCATTTTATTATGCACACAAAAAACAAACAAACATGTATAATCAAAGTTATAAAACTCACAACAATTGAATAGTTTATTAATTTTATATTCAGACAATTTAATTGAAGAATTCTATGGTATTCCATAAAAAAAATAAAGTTAAAATTGTATTATTAATATTGCATTTTGATTAAGTGTACATCGTACTTTTAATTTGTTCACCTGAATTTGCCAAAAATTTGTAACATTCTGTATTATACTGTAAATTCCATTTTTTATGTTAGAATAATTTATTTTGTTCTATTAATTAGCAATGCAATGGGGTGTCTTGCCTTCACTGTAAAGTTTGCTGCACTTGCTATGTACAGTATTTAATCTCAGCCTTTTGCAGTTTAATAATCGCACACAGCCATATCACGATTTTGATTCTATTTTGATTTATCTGCTCTCAACCCACATCCTGCCCACATGCACTTGCACTGCTACCATCTACCAAGAAGCAGCAAATCTTAATTGAGAGTGACGGATACTGCTTTAGGACACATCTGCAAGGCCAGTCTTTCCTGTACAGACCAGTTTCTTATTTTCCATGGGAAGAAACTTGAAATGACAGGCAGGGAAGGCTACACAGACAAATACATCAGGTGATTCAAGTTAAAGTTTGGTACAGTAAACTTTCTCAGACAGGAAAGAGAACCATTAGATGCAATGCCCTGGGGTGTGAGATCCTGTTTCTGACATTTGAATACAGCATAACAAGCTACAATTTAGAGTTTAAAGCTCAGAGACTCTGAGGGAACCAAAAAAACACGTTTGAAGTTCATGAAGTTCACCTTCGCTTTAGCTTCAGCGTGTTGTTCCTGATTTAACGGCAAATGTATTTAAAGGCTGCTTATGTAAGCTTGTACTGACCAGCAGTACAGGCTCTAGATATGACTGACGTTTTATAATTGTAGATAATGCTCGAGTCACCATTAAAAGCCAGTGCAGTTTTCTTCTATGTCAGCAGTGATAGAGATAATTCCCCCGGCCCGAGAAGCTCTTGAGAATCCTCAAGTTACATTCATTAGAAATGCTGAGAAGGAGAGAGCTAAAGGATTTCACCGGGTTCAATTCTCCCACGTCCGGATCATGTACCTCCCCAGAGGACCGGCTCGTACATGGCCCTGAACACGCTTCGCAACCCTGTCTCTCAATATAACGTTCTGCATAATCGATATTAGGGCTCTCAATGTCGATGCTGAGATTCTCAAGGACATGATAATTATTTAAATACCACCGTTTTATTGATTGATTCATGTGGGCACCTGCAGAAATGGACAGCTTCCTGCTTGTATGATTAGAATAGTTTACCACTGAGATTTAATGCGTTTGGACATACATTGACGTCTTACCATTCCGCTTTCCTTTATTTATTCATTTTTAAACACAGGTTGCTCTTTTATTATTGTTTAGCATTTTCGTTCATTTTATTTTAATACTTTTAAATCAAATTTACTTTGTTTAGTCTTTCTTTTGTGGCGGGACTCTACAATAGTTTTAATCGTTTGAGTTTATTTTTTATTTAATGTGCATATTTATTTTATTTTTATTTTTGCTAGTTAAGATTTACTGATTTGTAGTTTAGGTCAAAGCTGAAACCCATGGTTTGGAATAATTATATAAAAAAAAAATTGTTTAATATTATAGGGCTGTCAAACGATTAATCTAGAGTTGCAAAACGATAATAAAAGTTTATTTTTGCATAATATATGTCTGTGTGTGTACTGTGTATATTTATTATAAATACGCACACATATGTATATAATTTTAATAATATTTGTATATACTGTATGTATTTGTATGTAAACACGTGTATATAATCTATATAAATGTATATTTTACATATAAATCTAACATATTTTCCTTAATATATACATAAATGTGTGTGTATTTATATATACATAAACATGCACAACACATACAATATGCAAACAAACTTTTTTTTTTTTTTAATCAATTAATCGTGACTAATTGTTTGGCAGCTCTAGATTATTCGCAATTAATCGCATCCAAAATAAAAGTTTGTTACTGATTTGTATTTTAGGTCAAGGCTGAAACCCTTTGTTTAGAATAATTATAATAATAAAAAATCTTATAATATAATAGGGCTGTCAAACAATTAATCTAGAGCTGCAAAATGATTAGTTGCGATTTAATTGGTTTAAAATAAAAGTTTGTTTGAATAATATATGTGTGTGTAGCCTACAGTGTATATTTATTATAAATACACACACATATATGTATATAATTGTAATAATATTTGTATATGTTGCATGTATTTGTAAGTAAACACTTGTATGTATGTATGTATGTATGTATAATATATATATATATATATATATATATATATAATATAAATCTAACATATTTTCCTTAATATATACATAAATGTATGTGTATTTATATACAAACAACTCTGTGATAATTGTATTTATATATACAGGTCCTTCTCAAAAAATTAGCATATTGTGATAAAGTTCATTATTTTCTGTAATGTACTGATAAACATTAGACTTTCATATATTTTTAGATTCATTACACACAACTGAAGTAGTTCAAGCCTTTTTTTTGTTTTAATATTGATGATTTTGGTATACAGCTCATGAAAACCCAAAATTCCTATCTCAAAAAATTAGCATATCATGAAAAGGTTCTCTAAACAAGCTATTAACCTAATCATCTGAATCAACTAATTAACTCTAAACACCTGCAAAAGATTCCTGAGGCTTTTAAAAACTCCCAGCCTGGTTCATTACTCAAAACCGCAATCATGGGTAAGACTGCCGACCTGACTGCTGTCCAGAAGGCCATCATTGACACCCTCAAGCAAGAGGGTAAGACACAGAAAGAAATTTCTGAACGAATAGGCTGTTCCCAGAGTGCTGCATCAAGGCACCTCAGTGGGAAGTCTGTGGGAAGGAAAAAGTGTGGCAGAAAACGCTGCACAACGAGAGGGGGACCTGCGGAAGCAGTGGACTGAGTCTGGAGTAGAAACATCCAGAGCCACCGTGTACAGGCGTGTGCAGGAAATGGGCTACAGGTGCCGCATTCCCCAGGTCAAGCCACTTTTGAACCAGAAACAGCGGCAGAAGCGCCTGACCTGGGCTACAGAGAAGCAGCACTGGACTGTTGCTCAGTGGTCCAAAGTACTTTTTTCGGATGAAAGCAAATTTTGCATGTCATTCGGAAATCAAGGTGCCAGAGTCTGGAGGAAGACTGGGGAGAGGGAAATGCCAAAATGCCTGAAGTCCAGTGTCAAGTACCCACAGTCAGTGATGGTCTTGGGTGCCATGTCAGCTGCTGGTGTTGGTCCACTGTGTTTTATCAAGGGCAGGGTCAATGCAGCTAGCTATCAGGAGATTTTGGAGCACTTCATGCTTCCATCTGCTGAAAAGCTTTATGGAGATGAAGATTTTTCAGCACGACCTAGCACCTGCTCACAGTGCCAAAACCACTGGTAAATGGTTTACTGACCATGGTATTACTGTGCTCAATTGGCCTGCCAACTCTCCTGACCTGAACCCCATAGAGAATCTGTGGGATATTGTGAAGAGAAAGTTGAGAGACGCAAGACCCAACACTCTGGATGAACTTAAGGCCGCTATCGAAGCATCCTGGGCCTCCATAACACCTCAGCAGTGCCACAGGCTGATTGCCTCCATGCCACGCCGCAATGAAGCAGTCATTTCTGCAAAAGGATTCCCGACCAAGTATTGAGTGCATAACTGAACATAATTATTTGAAGGTTGACTTTTTTTGTATTAAAAACACTTTTCTTTTATTGGTCGGATGAAATATGCTAATTTTTTGAGATAGGAATTTTGGGTTTTCATGAGCTGTATGCCAAAATCATCAATATTAAAACAATAAAAGGCTTGAACTACTTCGAGTTTGTAATGAATCTAAAATATATGAAAGTCTAATGTTTATCAGTACATTACAGAAAATAATAAACTTTATCACAATATGCTAATTTTTTGAGAAGGACCTGTACATAATAAACAAATAAACACAGCACACACAAATAGTATGCAAACATAAATCGATTAATTGTGAGTAATTGTTTTGCAGCTCTAGAGTAATAGCAATTAATCGCATCCAAAATAAAAGTTTGTGTTTACATACATGTGTGTACTGTGTATATTTATTATGTATATAAATTGACACACATGCATGTATCTGTTTAAGGATATTGTCATATATTATATGTGTGTGTGTATATATAAAATATACATGTGTGTGTGTCTACACATTATGAAGACACACTTTTATTTTGGATGCGATTTAATCACGATTAATAGTTTGACAGTGTCATGAACTGTGCCGTTATGGCTCCCTCCTTCACCCCTTGAGGGAGCCTTCATTTCATTATGGACCATTTATCCACTACATTTCCCATAACTCCATTCTCACGCACTTCCTGTGACCTCTCACCCCTGTTGGCCATCTTGCTTTTCACTGTATAAATAGACTGGTTTGTTCACTGTTTGGTGGCGAAGTTTTGAATAGTTTTCACTGTCAATTCCGCGCGTTATTTCCTGGTTGCCCTCCCGTTGCCGAGCTCCTTTGTTCCTTGTTCCCGTGACTGTTTTCCGCCCGTCTATCGACCCCTAGCCTGTCCCTTGGATTTCCCTGCTCGCTGCCGGCCCCAGACCTTCACGCTCGGATACTGACGCTTCTTTGCTTTGTCCTACGTTGCCTATGTTTGTTCCTGTCTGACCCCTGCTTGTACACTACGATTTCCGTCATTAAAGCTTTGCATTTGGATCCACCTGTCTTCGTCCTTATTACAGACAGCCCTATATAATATAAATTCTTTATTGTTATAATATTAAAAAAATTACAAAATAACACTAACTTCCTTCAGATTGTCATTTTTCAAATAATATAAGCTCTCAATAAACAATACATTATAATATTGACTTAAAACAAACCCAAATTCAAATGCAATGGGAAAAAATGCAAAGGTAAACTGCATTTACAATGTGAAATTGAACAAAAAATGTTTTTCTAACTTGAGGTAATTATTTCAGTTTGCAAAATTGCATTTAGTATTGTTTTCAGTTTTGGTATGGAATGATATCCCTTTAAATTTCTTTCTGCTGTAGTTTTGTGGCATAAATGAGCATGTCAGGCAATGTAAAGCCTTCACACAATATGAAAGACAGTTAATCTCAGACTGAGCATGTATGAGCTTCCATAAGCTGGTGAGTTCCCAAGACTCGCGGTTGTCAGGGAGAAATTGTACAAGCTGTAACTGTGTAAGGATTGGCGTGTCCATGTAAATCCATTTTTATCACCGAGGCTCTCATTCTCCCTGTTCAACACCAGCAGCTCATGAAATTCAAAATGGAGTTAGTCACCAAGGAGGTTTTGTATTTGCACAGATTGTAAATTACTGTCACAACCATGATCCAGATATTTTGTGCACAAATTTAATTTTAAAATCAGTTGGAAGTCTAAAAGCACATTTTATTTTTCTCTTGCAATCCACTTATAATATTAGTGAAACGATTTTACTTTTTTTTTTTTTTTTAAACACAAAGTTTGTTTTTTTTTCCTTATTTTCCACCCTTTAGAATTACACAGGCTATTTGTTGCTGCTTTTTGCTGCTGTAGCTTTAAGACTTATGTAAATGACCTTATTTGTGTCAGACTAGCAATAGATTACTAATAATAGCTGTCTAAGAAGGGCCTGGGGGGCCCAGCTTGCAAAATACTCTCTGAAGGGCCCTCAGCTCTCATTGCATGCACTTGACAATGACCGCAACAAGAAAACCAGCTTTGAGTTCTTAAAAAACCTAAAGTTTGCACTCAAACATTAGGCTCAAGTATTGTTCTGGTAAAATATTTATCCAGCCTGAACAATCCATAAACTCTTGCTGTAGGGAACAAGCTCCTTCTGAGCTTGCAGTCTTCTGAGGGCTCTTATTGTCTGTCTAGCCTCTATTCTGCCAACTGGATGTCCACAGAAATTCATGGTCTCAGTACCTCTGCTGAGACTCTGTCCACCTCTGCTGAATAAAGATATGGTACCAAAAATGTGGATTATATTTATTCCATATAGCAAGACTTTATAAGTGTTCTTCATAAGGACTTTATTGCACATATACAGTTGAGATCAAAAGTTTACATACACCTTGCAGAATCTGGAAAATTGTAATTATTTTATCAAAATAAGAAGGATCATACAAAATGCATGTTATTTTTTTTATTTAGTACTGGCCTGAATAAGATATTTCACATATAAGACATTTACATATAGTCCACAAGAGAAAGCTGTGGATCATTTAGGTAAGAACACAATATTAAGAATCAAGTGTATATAAACTTTTAAACGGGGTCATTTTTATGAATTCAACTATTATTTTCTCTTGTGGACTATATGTAAATGTCTTATATGTGAAATATCTTATTCAGGTCAGTACTAAATAAAAAAATAACATGCATTTTGTACGATCCCTCTTATTTTGGTAAAATAATTAACATTTAGCAGTTTTGCATTTTGCAAAAGCGTAAACTTTTGACCTGAAATGTATGTTTGTAATATGATCATTTAATTGTGTTAGTTGCAATTTCTGATATTTACTAGTAATTTCTGAGTGAAAATAGTTTCTACAAATGTTTTATTTTTTTTTTTTTTTTTAATGTATCAGTGTATAGGTATCTTATAGAACTCAAAGAAAATCCATATTCTCAGTTAGATTAATGAAAGTCAGATCATTATTAAATATAACAATTTTGAACCATTCTTTTTTTCTTATGTCGAATATAATATCTTAGTTCACTAGTGCTATTGCATTATTGTCTAAATACTACTCGTTTAAGTTTTAATTAGTGCACATTTAAAAAAAAATCTTAAACAATTTGGTCTAGACAAACTAAGGAACATTTGGACCCATTTCTTAATCAAAAAGTCACAAACCTTTACTTTTATTTTATTTAAATATTTTTAATCAAGGTTTTGGAAGTCTCTGGATAATTTATTAAATGCAGTGTGATCATTTATTAAGTGATCTTGACAAATCCTATTGACAGTATTAAGTACATAAGATTTATTTGTCGTATGTACTTTATTTTAATTAATTTGTTGCATTTAGGCCTGCCAGTTTAGTGTGGTGACATTTAATAATTAATAATAAAACCAGCTGTAATTAGAAATGTCCCTGTCTTTGGAGCAATAATGTATTGCTTTTGCGTTGTCTTCATAAACCTTAATATACAGACAATGTGGTTTAACTCTTGAATTCAATTAAATTATTATCAAGCAGACCATCAAATAGATAATCATATTTAATCCACTGACAGCCTTAGCTGCATTTTTATTGCAATAATCATATATTTTGCTTTTAGACCCTAACAAATACTGAACGTGTATCATCCTAGCATCTCCAGGTTTCATGTGGAGTTCATTGCATCATTTGCGTTTGTACTACAGCTATTTTCTGTTTACCCACTAAAAAATAACTTCGACTGGTGATCTATTTTGGGGGATGGAGTTCACACAAGCATTTCTAGACCTCTAGCTCACAGTTTAGTTTTGCGAATCGGCTGTACCTCATTATAAAAGGTAACTATTGCCAGTCTATTTTCTAACCTTTCTCCTGGTGACAGCCATAAATCATATTCTAATCCCAATGCTGGTAATGTGCAGTCATGATTAAAGAAAATGCTGCCCATAATGGCGATGTGCCGCCACACACGGAGAGGAAGCCCGTCGACGACCAGGGCCGTGCCAGTCTTGGGGATAATGATAATACGAGATGAAATAATGACTTTTCCCACCTTGTCTGTCCCTGGCAGGTAATTTTCTGGAGATTAACTCCGACCCCGAGCGCAATTACTGGGACAGAGCAGACAAAGTCCACACAGTAAAAATTTAATTAATGGGAAGAGGAGGCATCATTAAGAACATGTTGGATGGAGACCTGGGGTCGATGAAAGGGAGGTGCTTTCGGTTAAAAGCCTACTGGAGGTTCTCAGTTCATATTGCACAATTAGATTCAGTTTCATAAAAAAATTTTTGTGGGTCATTTTGTCATTTGCATTGTTTGGAAATGCAGGAAAATGATGGGCCAACATGTTATTAACAGGTTGTTCTCTTTGCTTTGGGGTTCAAAGTCTGTCTCATGTACTGAATCATGTGTCAGGACACACAGTTATATCTCTCATAGTATTACTGTAGAATAGCCGCCCAGTAGGAGTTCATAAAAGTCAGATGGAGTGCACTGAAGCGCATATAATTAGAATTGAATAACAGTATTTCAAGAGAGATTAAAGCAATAGTTCACAAAAAAAAGAAAATTCTGTTATTAATTACCCACCCTCATGTGGTTCCAAACCCGTAAGACCTTTGTTCATCTTTGGAAACAAATTAAGATATTTTTGATGAAATCTGAGAGCTTTCTGATCCTGCATAGACAGCAAAGCAACTGACATATTCAAGCCCCAGAAAGGAAGTAAGAACATTGATAAAATGGTTCATGTGACATCAGTGGTTCAACCACTGAGAATAATTATGAAGCTAATTTTTGTGTATGATTAATGAAAGAATTTTAATTTTGGGGTAAAATAAACACAATGGCTGCTTTTATACATTATTGGTAGATGGGTATTTGCATTGCATATTTTCCTTCTTTGATTTTAAATATTTTTTTTTATTCTTAATTTGAACATTATATATGGAATATTTTTAGACTTTGTACTATGTAGATATATTACAATGCAAAAGTCCCTCCATAGTCTGCCTATCTTATTTATGGAAATAGATTGAAATATTCAATGATGACCACAATTACATAAATGGCTAATTCATGGACTGTCATTAAAGGAATATTCCAGTATCTTTAAAATAGGGTTGCAGTGAGGCTTACAATGGAAATAAACTGGGCCAATTTCTGGAGGATTATATACAGATGTCTTATAGGGTCATTCCGTGTTAAGTCAACCAAATTTCAGCAACTTCCCCGGCTCAAATTTTTGATTTTGCTAATATTTTTTTCTGAAGAATATTGATGGAAGCCAATGATGAAAGCCAACATATTAAATGTCTTGTATGAATATTTACTATAATCCACTATTTTGTAGAGGTGGGTTAAGATGTCAGTTTTCATCTGGGATTCAGAACCAGATTACAGTGGGTTAAAAATGACTTCAGAAAGATGGCAGCATCATGATGTTATTCATATATATAACACAGATATTGGCAGGTCTATTAGTAAAATTTGTTGACTTTAGCAATCTTTGTTGCATTGTTTGCCAAAGGTGATCATTCAGAATTAGGAAAAGAACACTTTTAGAAGTATTAAAGCCCTTTTAGACATTGGGTCTTAACAAACTTTACTTTTGGCATCTTCACTTTCAAGGCCATATATGGTTTGGTTCCAGAGATACTGGAATTTCAATGTAGCTTTAGGAGTAAATCATTAAATTGTACACATTTTAGTGATCAAAAACCAAATGTAGGTCATTTTGCAAAAATATGAGAGGAATGTTTGAAGAATAAATAATGCTGAAACTAGAGATGTATCTTGTTTCCTTCTGTCAAAATAATTGCATTGAACATACCTGTCTGAATGCCATAAATATTGCCATATTTTTCCAAAGTATGCATGCCTATAACTCAAGAAGTATTAAAGATATTGCAATATGATTCTAGTACTTAAGAAACTTTACATTCAAAATCTTTATTTTCATGGCCCTACATTGTTCAGTCTCAGAGATATGGGGATCTTAATGAGGCTCCATATCTAAATGTTCAATATTACTCTCTTTGGAGAAAAAAAATTGCAGATTCCTCATTTTTGAATGGTCACCATTGGCACATAATGCAACAAAGATTACATAAGTCAACAGATTTTACTAACAGGTCTGTAAAAATAACATTATAATGTTGCCATCTTTCTGAAGTGTTTTTAACACCCTGAAAATTGGCTCTGAATCTCAGGTAAAATTGCCGTTTTGACCCCCCTCTACAAAATAGTGGATTACTCCATAAATATACATATATTTAATACTTTTGTCACTTCAATGTTCAAAATCAAAAATTTGAGCCAGGGACTTTGGTTGAGTTGACATGGAATAACCCTATAAAAAAAACATTGAAACGTATACCATTTGAGCAGTAGAGCTGTTAAAAGCCTCTTTAGGTTTATGCCAAACAAAATTATGAAACAGACATAACTTTACACAGAAAAGGCTAGTAAGTGATCCTTTTAGCAAGCATATTTTTTATACTATTGCGTTTTTTATGAATGTTTATGAATTGGTCTTTCCATTGTATCTCAAAATGAGGAACGGATGACTTTTTTTGTGCTGCATGTATTCCTTTAAGCAACACAACCTTCATATATCAACGTCAAAGCAGGATTCAGCAACTAAGCTTACCTTGATGAGCCTCTGTGCTCAGAGGTTAGCCAATCATAGCAGAAGTCATACTGTAAATATAAAAGCCTCAAAGGTACAGCAGCAAGCAACTGAAAGGTACCAGCTTGTTTCAGGGTCAGACAGAAGGTGTAAAATAGTGCAAAACTAAATTATGGTTGTTTTTTGGTTCAAAGAAACCTCGACTAACATTATAAGTGGACTTTTGGGAAAAAACGCTCAGAAAGTGTGGAATACAGACCCTTCATTACATTTCAGACTAGAAAGTTTTATACTCCTCATTTTAGCGATATGAACTTCTAAGAGTTCTGCCTTGCAGTTTAATGGTCTTATTTACAGCATTAATAACTCTACCCAAACCTCATACCTGTCAGGTAAAAGTAATTCAGTGCTGGTCTCTACAACTTTGCAGGCAGCTTGTAACCTAGCAGATGATTGCTCTCACCTACTGCCCTGTTCACTGGAGGCCTCTAATCGCTTTCAGGCTGATTACCTGTCCCCTGAGACCACCAGAGACATCATCTACTGAGAGCCCCTGGCATCATCACTTCTCCCTCAAGAGCTTTTACCAACAAACTAGCACGACATATGAGCATCTGATAACCTCTAAGCCTTTGAAAAAAGAGGAGATACCTGTGGAAAATTGAGGAGGGATAGCACAGGAAGTTCATGCAGCTTTATGGAGCCATAAACAAAATTGGGGTAAACGGACTGGCGTCTATGGCGAATTACATAGAAATGCACACACAAATTGGCTGTAAATTATTAATAGTAATTTATATTAATATGGCACCTGTCTATATAAATCAAACTACTGACAGATCTAATGTGGAAATAGATCATACAGCATTAATAATGCCATCTTGAGAAACTGCCACATAGATGGAGCGCACGATCGCTACATGGGAAATTTGTGATAGGAACAGATTCGCATGACTGGTAATGAGGACTTGCGGAAAATGGTGACATTCTACCTAAAGGCATTTAACGGCCTGAATGTCTGTCTTCCACCAGGCTGTAATGAGCCCAACATCCGTAAAGCTCAATTTGTAATGGTGCAAATTCTCTATTAGCCTGTCTGCCATTCCGACAACCTGGTAACCTTCACAATGTGTTATGAGGAATTTGGAGATATTTGGTGGAAACGGGGTGGAACAAGGTTATTAGCAGGTGATATCTAATGCAGACGTTTCAGGGTGACAACATGTAAATTGCACAGTACAGCTGTTTGTTGCAGATAAATGAGGCTGTTTTGGACTATATTTGTAGAAAATAAATGGGAAACCAGCTTTTATGGTGTGTTTTTGTTTGTTTATTAAAAGGGTCCCTTCATGCTTTTTCACTTTTTTTTTTTTTTGTCTATTAGTAAGTGTGTAATGTTGCTGTCTTTACAGCAGATCTTCCTTTGTGTGTGCAACAGTGGAATTCCTGGCAATGTCTTGACTCATTAATACATGGTATAAGCTCTTTGTGAGTTATCAGTGTCAATCGGCCATATTGGTGGAACTAAATGTAAACAATGCCACTGAACCGAAACAAAATTTGGCTGATTATTGCTTCTAAAAATGATAAATTGTCATGTTTTGGGCTGTCAGACCGGGAAAACATTTGGAGTACTACAGACTACCAAAAGTTATAACAAATCAAGGAGAAGAGTGCAAACAACTGTCTGTGGAACACAATGGTTTTATGGTTGGCCAAACTGAACCTGGATTTCCAGGGCAAGAATCTTCTCCCTCATAGTCAGGTAGGTGAAATATTAGACTATAGACTAAAATAAATTGGGTGGGTCCTCCCACAGATTTTTAGTTTTTTTTTTTCTTACTGTAGTATATGCCAGTTTCTGTAGTCTGGTGCCTTTTAAATGAATGTCTTTTTACACACAGTGCAAATAGGCCACCTTTTTTTGGCAGGGACTATTTGCATTACCTCTGCCCGCAAGGTCACAGTTGTAAGTTTACATGTCGAGTGGCGAAAGTGATAATATGCATAACAAATTGTTTGACGCTCGAGACCCAAGTTCGCGTTCACCTTTTACCGAAATCGTCTCCCTTTTCACATCTCATATCACATCGGAAAGGCATTTTAAATAAAAATGAATGAAATAATCGAGGAGTTTAAGTATCGGGTAGGGTTAGGTGCAGTGTTGGGGGTAATGCATTACAAATAACTCAAGTTACGTAATAATATTACTTTTTTCCAAGTAACTAGTAAAGTAACGCATTACTTTTTCCATTTCCAAGAAAATATTTGAGCTGACTTTTTCAAAAAAGTAACTTTTTGTCGTCTTTATGTATTTAATCCCATTATTAACCAATAATTTTGCTGCTGACCTTTGTTAATCCAGTTCAACCATATACTGCAAAATACTTTTCTTACTTAATTTTTTTTTGTCTTGTTTCCAGCCAAAATATAAAAAAATTCTTAAATCAAGAAGGATTTTCTAGATAGAAGTAAATAATTATTTTCTTGTTTTCAGAAAAAACAAGTTTTTGCTTAGAACAAGCAAAATAATCAAACAGAAAACAAGATTATTTTGCTAGTTTCAAGCTAAAACACACAACTTTGAAACAAGACAAAAATCTAAGTAAGAATTTTTTTTTTTTTTTTTTGCAGTGTACTAATAAGCAAAACGTACTTTATATTAACTAACATTTGTGCTGTTTTTCTCATTGCTGTAGATTGTTGATCTTCCTTTTCCTACAGTTCTACTGTACAGGTGTGAATTTAATTTTCCTTTAGCCTTAGGCTTATTCACTTCATTTCATTTTGGTGCGAAAGGGCTTTTACATTTTCTAAGAATCAAATGTTTTTATATTAAAAACAAGAAAGTCCTGCCCAGATTTAAAAAGGAAGGCAAAAATAATGCAAAAGTAATGTAACGCATCCCAGACAGCAGCTGACTCGGTTTCGGATTCGTTTTCAACCGGCAAATCCGCGTTACAGTCACATCCGTTTCAGTGCTGTATCACAGTCTTAGATGGGTCCGGCCCGGGCCTGGTTTCAGTGGGCACGGTCTACTGTCGCAGAGCGGATCCGGGCCGAGTCTGGTACAGGGCTGGCCCAGTGCTGGCCCAGAGGAGTGGAAAACCAGATGCGTGCCGGTATTGGCCCATTGTGCCAAAAGACACCGGCCCAAGTCCGTTTTGCGGATTTGCAGAAGTGTGGGCCAGAATCAGACCGGATGAAATTTGCTGTCTGGGATCACTTTCCATTAAAAAGTAACTAAGTAACGTAATCTCTTTTTTTAGGGAGTAACGCAATATTGTAATGCATTACTTTTAAATGTAACTTTCCCCAACACTGGTTAGGTGTATCTGAGTAGTAGGTATGCTGCTTGTAGCCTATACTTTGCTTTGTCTCCGGAGTGCAGCAGGTGCAAGTAACTAGTGAAAATACAGAATGAGCTGAATTTATATGGATTCTGAATGAGCCAAGTGGAATAGATTTGAGGAAACATCAGTGTTTAATTTAAGGTTGTAGCTAAATAGAGCTTAATTTATTAGGGCATTCGACATACAATGGATTTGACTGAGGGCGCTCTGAAAAGTGCACAGACGTATTCGCTAAATTTGAGAATGTAAAAGTGGGTGGGTCCAATATCGCTGGTCTTCAAAAGTGGGTGGGTCTTGTCCCACCCACATTCAGTGGTTCCTACCCTCAAGGTAGGTATGCAACTGCTGTCACGATAAATCTATGCATTGCAGTTCTCTCTGGAATATTTTAACAGCAGATGGTGCTCTAATCTAGTTTTTATCAGCAGTCAAATGCTCATGAAGAAGAGTGCTGAAGAGCTCTTGTGCATTCTGGAGATGCTCAGATGTAAACAACAGCATGGATTCCATGGTTGCATATGTTGTTTGCTAATTTATGCTGTCTAAACCATGGAAAAAAACATGTGGAAGCTGCTAAATCATATAAAGCAATATTTTGACAAACTAGTTAATAGGTGGTAAAGATATGTAGGAGCAGTATATATTTAAACTACCTTGAGAATTTAATTTAAAATATGTAATCTAATGTTTAGGTTAGACACCTAACTGATTTTTTTCCTCTCATTTCCGATATCATTCAGCAAGTATTTAATAACTCTGCAAATGTGTGGTTCACTTTTTTTTTTTTTGTGTCAAAAGAAATTTTAGCTTTTGTGGAAAAAAAATGAAGGTCTCAAGTCAGTCAAGTGGATTCGGTTGAGATTTCATCTTTAAGTGGCAAAGAATTTGCAATTCTGCTTTCAATCACCTATCATTTTAATTTAAGACATGGGTTTAAAACCTTCCTGTATTATATATCTCACCTGTAATGAATACGACAGGTCAAGTCCAAGTCCACAGAGAAAATCTTTAATTTAAACATGAATATAAACAGGTTTTGTTCATGTTCACGCCAGCACTGCTGTCCTTAAAGCAAACAGGAGATTAATCAAATACTAAGACATTCGGAAATTAATTTTTACGCTCATATTGCATTGAAATTGTGTAAAATTAGAAATAGACAAAACAGAAACAAGTACAAATTACCTTAGACATTGTTGTATAATGTCACATACAGTAGCTTTGGCAATTCTAAACTGCTTTGGTTACTAAAAACTGATGAAGTTTCCTTGAGGACAACATTTTGCATTTATTTGTTTGAGAAATGTGTTCTACTTTGTGCATCTACTGTGTGCAGTTGCTCGTTTGGATATGCTAGCTAATTGTTTGTTAATAATATCCGTCTTTAAACACAGGGGGCCTGCATTACATCAATTTCGCAGAGGACAGCCACAGTGGATTGATATTTTGCTGTATAATGCAGTGACATTCATACATTTTTAAGTGGGGCTGAGTGTCCAAATATTTTTTGAGGTCACTGTCTCAGACATGGATCTGACTTTTTTTTATTCGGCTGCAGGATGCCCTCTTTCTGTTTTCAGCTGAGCTATAAATCTGAGGTGTGAGAGTTAATAAACTTGGGCCTCACACCACTCCTTCTGATGCCTGTGTTGAAAAATGAAGGATTGCTTATGTGAAAAGCAGTAGAAGATTTGACGACATGATTTCCAAAGCACATTTTCTACTGTCAACGTACCAGTATTGATGCCCAGTTTGGAAATGTTTGGGTTTGTGGAGTTGGTGTGAGATCCTCACCAAGAAAGGTTCTTGATTCTCAAGAGTGTGGAAATGCTTTGAGAGCAGTTCACAGTTCTGGCACCAGCGTAACAGTGGAAATGTAGCCGTTTGAGTGTTGTTTTACTGTTTAGAGGCATTTGAAGTGTGAGGAAGCCGAGGGATGCTGGAAACGCTGGAAGTGTATCGATGCTTCCTGTTTTTCTTTTTCCTTTGGGTTTCAAGTCTTGCAGTGTTACATGCACATGCAAAATCTGCTTATTGATCGCCGTAGCCTGAAAAGATGTAAGATCACCTCACTGGAGAATGTTAAAACCAGTGTGTGGGTGAGCTGTGTGAAAAATACGAAAAACATCCATGGATCTGTGCAAAGGTGCATCTCAAGAAACATGAACCATTAGAGAGTTTGGGGAACAGTTCGAATGCAGATATTGTTGCCTGTTATTCAGGTGGCTTTTAATCTAGTTTGCAAAAGAAATTGCTTGCATTGTTCCTAATTTGTAATTTGCTTTAAATGAAAGTGTCTGCTTATTTGTATAAAAGTACTTAATGATCAGTTTATAGTATTATGCATGATTTTTGGCATTTCAAATGAACAGCCTTGAGCAAAATTCAAAATGAGTAATTGACTCCCTTTAAATTCATGAGTTTAAAATTTGAATTGATTTGGCAACAACATAGGCGCAGGCTATCTGTCTGGCTGTCTTTGTCCATCTATCATTCTATCGTTCTGTCATTCTATCTATCGTTTTATCTATCTATCGTTCTGTCTATCTATCATTCTGTCTGCCGCTCTGTCTGTCATCCTGCATATTGTTCCATCTATCGTTCTATCTGTTGTTCTATGTATTGTTCTATCATTCTATCTGTTGTAACTATCGGTCTAACATTCTATCTATCATACTATCGCTCTATACATCATTCTGTCGTTCTATATTGTTCTTTCATTTTATCCATTGTTCTATCGATTGCTCTACTGTTCTATCTATTGTTCTATCAGTCTAACATTTTATCTATCATTCTGTTGCTCTATCTATATATTGTTCTGTCGTTCTATCCGTTGTTCTTTCATTTTGTCTATCATTTTATCTATTGTTCTATCGTTCTGTCCATAGTTCTGTCGTTCTGTATTGCTCTATCATTCTATCAATCATTCTGTCATTCTATCTATTGTCCTATTGTTCTGTCTATTGTCTATATTGTTCTATCTATCGTTGTTTCCATCGTTCTATCTATCATTCTATCGCTTTATCTATACATCGTTCTGTTGTTCTATATTGTTCTTTTGTTTTATCTATCGTTCTATCTATTGCTCTACTGCATCATCCATCCGTCCGTCTGTACTTTCTGTCTATTGTTCTGTCTTTGTCTTTCGTTCTGTCTTTCTTTCTATTGTTCTGTCTTTTGTTCTGTTTCCGTCCGTCTGTTCGTTTGTTCGTTCTTTCTATCGTTCTATCTTTCAGTCGTTCGTTCTTTCTATCATTCTATCTTTGTTGTTCGTTCATTATATCGTTCTAGCTTTGTCTTTCGTTCCTTCTATCATTTGTTCTGTCGTTCGTTCATTCTATCGCTCTATCATTCTGTCTTTCTGTCTATTGTTCTGTCTTTGTCTTTCGTTCTGTCTTTGTCTATTGTTCTGTTTCGTTCTGTCTTTCTGTCTATTGTTCCTTCTGTCGTTTGTTCGTTCCTTCTGTCGTTCATTTGTTCTATTCGTTCTATCGCTCTATCATTCTGTCTTTGTCTATTGTTCTATCTTTCTGTCTTTTGTTCTGTCTTTGTCTATCCTTCTATCGTTTGTTCGTTCTGTCATTCTATCTTTGTCTTTCGTTCCTTCTATCATTCGTTCGTTCTGACGTTCGTTCGTTCTATCGCTCTATCATTCTGTCTGTCTATTGTTCTGTCTTTCTATCGTCTATCTATCATTCTATCCTTTTATCATTTGTCTACCTATCTATTAATTTAGTGTGATCAATCTATCATTCTATCTATTTTCTATTATTCTGTTGTTTTGTCCTTCTATTTTTAGTTTTATTTACTTTTACTTCATACATTCTTAGTTAAATTCTAAATCACACAACTCTGCAGATGAAATTGAAAACAAGTTGCTAGTTGGTACAACACTAAGAAGCAAATTCTGTTTTAATTCTAAGAAGCAAATTTCACAGAAACCGTTAACAAGTAATAAATAAGGATGCTGAGCTTGTAGGGATCCCCCTGTGTGTGTTTGAATGATACAGATTAGTTTTTTTAGGCAGGCGTATTGCGCTAGCAGTATTTTTCTGATTAGCCTTTTAACTTAATTTTTACCAGAAATGTGAAAAGATAAAAGCAGGATAATTGGGTTTACATTTATAAATGAAATTTAAATGCTCTAAATGATCCAATTTACAAAAGGTTAAAGAGATGAACAGATGTTCATTTTGGGACTCCACAGACATGCTTCTGTAGACATCTTTTGTGAACAGCTCTCTTATTATCATCCCTCACACTCCATAACATCCCATCATTCCTCATGTGGGGATGAATAATAGTTTTCCCGCCCCTGTGGAGACCGGGACCACCCATCTTTACCGCATTAACCATTGAGGAAGGGATATAGTATGGCAGCGCTTCGAAACGCGCCACTGCTTTTCACCTTGAAATGAGACAGTAGATCACTCAAAGGTCACCATGTGATGACTTTGATCGATTCAATTAAACACTCATTTAGGACATTCTTTATCTGCTGACTTTATTAGTTCCTTGTGGACCCATCAGAGTGTTGTTTGCTATAGAAATCTGAAGTATAAATATAGTTTTAATATAACAATTATCAGCTTTTATTGTCATCACCACATTTGGGAAATATAGCAGTTATTAAACAGCAATGCTTGCTGTGTTTGTTCTCTTTGGTTTATAAATACCATACTATGGTTTTATCCTCTTGTATTCTCATTTATATTCCTATATGAAAAATATGTAAAGGTCTTTCAAAGTAATCATACATTTCTTTTTAGTTTTTCATTTGAGTTTCTAAACAGGCTGTTTTTGCTACTGTACTGTTTTAGACTTCTATATGTAAATTAGTTTAGGTATGATTGGCTAACCACTTTGCATGCAAATTGAGGGCAAGGTTGCCGAATACTGAATAGTTGTCTATATAAATGTTGGCAGCTATGCTTCCATAAATGTTTTAGGTAGACTTTTGAGGGAGGTGTTGCACTATAAACGTTAATGTATGTCTGCATAGTAGATTGAGTTATATTATATTAAAGCGTGAGGAAACCTACAGAAAAAATACAGATTTTTTTTTTTTCTGGTTTAAAGGGGAAACATTATGAACAAAACTTACTTGACAACAAGAATTACTATATCAATATTCTGTAGAACACCCTAAATAATATATTATAGTTGCTGTTAAACATCAAGCCTGTCTTGCGATTTTTGCTACCTGAACTTTTCATACACAAGAAGCATGTTCAGACCTGGACCCAGGCCTTGATGTGAGTTTATTTTTGTTGGATAACTTTTATTTGAGTAATTCTGTTTATAATAGGCTATATGATTGTACTTGGTGGTCCTGCACTGCCTATTGATTCAGTTTATTGTGTTAAATATGTCTATAATGGTTTATGTTGATTTAAAGGGTCATGAAACCTGTTGGAGAGTTTATGCCATGTAGAGGTTATTATAAGGAAAACACTCTTTCAATCCACAAATGTGTCTCACACTTACTGTACATAATCTCACCATTTGAAATGTCTGTCATTGGAAATTATTGTGTAGTTTCATGAATAATTATGAAACACAGACATGTCATATGTAGAAGTACAATAGGGATTTGTCATGTCACAACATATTATATATGCTCATCACATGATTTAAAAAATGGATTACAAATACAGAAAAAAATATATTCTAAATATATATATATATAGTTTTGCATCACAGAAATAAATTATATTTTCATGCATATTTAAAAAAAAAAAAAAAAAAAAAAAAAAAAAAAATATATATATATATATATATATATATATATATTTATTTATTTATTTATTTTTTATTTATTTTTTATTTCTGTGATGCAAAACTATATTTTCAGCATCATTACTCTTGTCTTCAGTGTCACATGATCTTTCAGAAATTATTCTATTATGCTGATTTATTATCAGTGTTGGAAACAGTTGTGATGCTTAATATCTCTGGAACCTGTAATATTTTTCAGGATTATTTGATGAATTTTAAGTTAAAAATAACAGCATTTATTTTAAAAACCTGTAACAATATAAACTACAATTTAAAAATGTATTCTCTTTTTTTAAATAAATTATTGTTTTATTTCATATGTGTTAAATTGATAAAAAGTGATAGCAAAGACTTGTATTGTTAGAGAAGATTTCTATTTTGAATAAATGCTGTTCTTTTTAGATCTAGCAGTTTTCTTTAGGATAGGGTACTTTCTCGCCATGCAATACGAAATACCTCTAGTTTTGTTTTCCTCCAGCTACTTTTCAGGGTGCACGTTATACCACAGTGTCAGGCTGTTTTCCTTAATTAATATATATTTATATGTTGCGTAAAAGATTCAGTAATCAGTAAGTAGCAGTAATATTTTGAATACTTATTTAAAATACATTTCTTATGCTCATCAAGGCTGCATTTATTTAATGAAAACTACAGAAAAAAAAAATAATATTGTAAAGTATTACAATTTAAAATAAGTTTTCTATTTTAATATAATTTAAAATATAATTTATTCCTGTGATACAAACTACATTTCCATCAGCCATAACTTCAGTGTCACATGATCCTTCAGAAATCATTGATTTATTAACAATATGCTGATTTATTATCAATGTTGAAAACAGTTGTGCTACTTAATTTTTTTTTTTGGAACCTGTGATATTTTTCAGAATTTTTTAAAATAAGACATTTATTAAACATTATAAAACATTTATTGTTTTATTTGCATTGTTACAAAATTTTCTAAAAAAATGGTATTTAATAAAATAAATATTTAAAACATTTATTGTTTCATTTGCATCGTTACAATTTTGTAAATCTCTAATTCAGTTGCTTTAAGGATGACAGTGTTCTTGACATTGAATGCAGCTTGACATTGGAAACCCTGTGGAAAAGAGGGCGAAACGCCTGACGGTGACACCTTATCACACTCACATGATGTAAAGATCACATTTCACTTCATATCATTTCTGGAAAATCGGACTATGTTTTACTCCATTACAAGTGTTCAAACTGTCACAGACGCTGAACAACTACAACGTGATAGAGATGTCATGCTGTAATAAACTGCCAACATGTCAAATCACAAGCAGAAACAAAACCAGCAGCAAATGCGCAACAGAAATCAATGCGGCGCACTGTAAACCAACATCAATATAACAGGACAGCTTTATTCATTCACCCGCTGTAGTCCACACCTAGATGATTGACAGCTAAAGAACAGCTTGTAGTCTGGGAGGTTCGGCAGTCTTGTCTTTTCCCTGCTGCCCGACCGATTGCGTGCGGGTAGAAGATTGCAGCCCCTGCAAAGAGCCTAGCCTGTGGGTAACTTCTCAAGAGTCTGTGTGCTTCTGTTCAGGGGCCACTGGCTGTGCCCTCCGCTGGTCCCTCTGTGCCGCCCTCACAGGCCAGTGATCAGCATTTCAGACAGCTCCTCTACTCACAAACACATTTGTGAGACAAACCGCTCGCTGTGCCATGTGAGACAGCAGGGTGTTTCAGACACATAAATTAAGGGCGGGTGGGCGTGTTGCTGCTTGTTTGTGTGTGTGAGAGAGATTGGGAGGACAAGAGCAATGTGTTTGTTTGTCCATTTCAGGGTAAAGATGATTCAGAAATGGTTCACAAGGCTTTTCCTGCATTTGTCAATGCCAAATAGAGGCAGAATGTTTGTGGTTTGAGGAAACATCTCTAGTACTATCGCTAAAATTTGTTGAATAACTCAACCTACAGTTTGTAGTTTTTATAATAAATAATTATATAAAAAGTATATTTCATAGTTTTCATTAATAAAAAGCACTGATGTTGCATTTAAATGTATTTTACTTGGTGTTAATTTAATGATTATACTGCTACAAATAATACAATTATTATTAAAACATTATTGTTAAGGAATATTTAGAATCGAAAAAAATAATGGAAAACATAATTTTGTAAAAAATAAAACCAAATTAAAGAATTTATTATTTTTTTGTTTTTATTATTATTATTATTATTATTATTATTATTATTTTATTTCTGTATAGGTTTAATTTAAATTAAGTTTTAGTAATACAATATTATATAAAGTAAATAAAAGCACTGTTGCCTGATGTTCTTTTTTTATTATTATTATTATTATTATTATTATTATTAATTCATTATACTTGGTGTTAATTTAATGATTATACAGCTACTACTAATAAAATTATATAACTAATAATAATAATAATAATAATAATAATAATAATAATACAATTATTAATAAAACATTATTTTTAATGAATATTTAGAAAAATAATTTACCAAAATTTATTTAGTGGGAAAATGTAAATCCACAGTATTTATTATTATTATTATTATTATTATTATTATTATTATTATTATTATTATTATTAATAACAACAACAATAATAATAATAATAATAATAATAATAATAATAATAATAAATTGTTTTGTTTTACATTTTATATTATTAATATTCTATACAAAAATACATTGTAGTAAATCAAAAACTTATTTATTTTATTTTCCAGTTGTGTATAGCTTTAATTTAAACTTTTATTAGTTTTTTATTTTCAGTAAATTATATTTAAAGTATTATATTTAAAGTAAGGGAAAAAGTGTAAAACTTATAGTAAGAAAAAAATTATTTAATAATTTTCATTAATAAAAGCACTGTTGCCTGTTTTTTATTTTATTTTATTTGATGTTAATTTAATGATTATACTGTTAGAAATAATACAAATATTATAAATAATTATATTTAAGCAATATATTTAGAAAATGTATGTATATCTTTTTTTTTCATGGTTCATTGAATCATTGTCAACCATTTCTGATCCAGTGAAATCCTGACTGAGCCATTGTTTCAGGTGGAGCAAGCATTAAACAATTACATCAAGCTTTTTATTTCAAAAGAGCACAGAGAAGCTTGTTGTTCATAATACATGTCGCATTTATTTTATACAAACAGTCGTACTTCAGCAATATCTGTCTGTTAGGTCCATACGCTGTTGTGAAGTGTGCTATTGCAGTCAGCATTCACTGTAAATGAGAAAGCAATCACCACTCAGCCAGTCGCTATAATTAAAGCTTCTCTATCCTGAGAATCACTTAAGCACGTAAATATGATAACTCTGAGCTGAAGTGTGCGTACCTTTTCACGAGAGACATGAACGACTCTCAGCAACATCATTCAGATCTGAGAGCATCTCCATGTCTCCACCACAGCAGCATGGGAGAAAATGAGGCGCAGGACGATTTGTAGCACCAAATCATGTTAGCTGATATTATCCTGGACTTGTGCTATGCAATTCGGGTCGCTAACATTTTGTTGTTTTTCATTTTCGGATTCACGCTTGCATGAAAACGTTGAGAGAGACATGTTCTTCATTAAAGGGGAACAGTTTTCAGTACGCTGCTTTGTGAAAGTCAATCACCAGAAGAGATGTAGGCGCCACTTAACCGCGTTCAGCCTTTATTACATTGCTCTTTTCATGAACATCAGGGAAAATGTAACAATAGAAGCCTTGTGATTGGATTTACTCACCCCTCAAGTCATTCTGAAACCTTTATGCAGTTATTTACCATGAGAAGTACAGCATTTCATTGCATGGCTTTCAAACGCCAGAACGATTTACTTTATATTCCCTGCAAATTACATTCAGATTCACAAGCTCTTGATTTTGATTAATCTGGGTATTCTCGGTCTTTCTGTTTTAGACTTAAATATATAAAAATTAATCTGGACTGTACTGTGGTACTCTGTATAATATAAAATATTAAATACATCCAGGCTGTAATATGTAAATCTCATTTGTCAATCACTGTAAGTAGTGATACAAAAAAGATTCAGTAACTACTCAGAATGACTCAGTAAGTCAACAAAGGATTCATCATTCTGATTCAAATGGGAATTGCTGAGTCAGGTCGACTGGCTTCAATGAGTCATTTTTGCTTTTGATTCACTAAACAGAATTGGTTCATAAGTCATTTATTTTTTTAACCAGACTACATTTGTTGCACTGTATGTTTTTAATTCCCTAAACAGAATCGTTTCGTAAGAGTAATTTGTTAACCTAAATTTGTTGCGCTATGTGTGTGTTTTTTTTTTTTTGAAATGGCTAAATATTCCCTAAACTGAATTGGTTATAGGAGTCATTCATTTTATTTTTTTTTAAATCAGACTATTTGTTGCCATTTGTTTTTGATTCACTAAACAATCTGTCCATAGCAATCATTTGCTTTTAAATCAGACTACATTTGTTGCACTGTATGTTTTTGATTCACTAAACGGAGTCATTTCACAGGATTAATTCGTTTATTAATCAGACTACATTGCACTGTATGTTTTTGATTCACTAAACTGAATTGGTTCATAAGAGTCATTCGTTTTTTAAAATCAGACTATTTGTTGCCATTTGTTTTTGATTCACTAAACAGAATCTGTTCATAGGAATCATTTGCTTTTAAATCAGACTATATTTGTTGCACTGTATGTTTTTGATTCACTAAACTGAATTGGTTCATAAGAGTCATTCGTTTTTTAAAATCAGACTATTTGTTGCCATTTGTTTTTGATTCACTAAACAGAATCTGTTCATAGGAATCATTTGCTTTTAAATCAGACTATATTTGTTGCACTGTATGTTTTTGATTCACTAAACTGAATTGGTTCATAAGAGTCATTCGTTTTTTTAAAATCAGACTATTTGTTGCCATTTGTTTTTGATTCACTAAACAGAATCTGTTCATAGGAATCATTTGCTTTTAAATCAGGCTATATTTGTTGCACTGTATGTTTTTGATTCACTAAACTGAATTGGTTCATAAGAGTCATTCGTTTTTTAAAATCAGACTATTTGTTGCCATTTGTTTTTGATTCACTAAACAGAATCTGTTCATAGGAATCATTTGCTTTTAAATCAGACTATATTTGTTGCACTGTATGTTTTTGATTCACTAAACTGAATTGGTTCATAAGAGTCATTCGTTTTTTAAAATCAGACTATTTGTTGCCATTTGTTTTTGATTCACTAAACAGAATCTGTTCATAGGAATCATTTGCTTTTAAATCAGACTACATTTGTTGCACTGTATGTTTTTGATTCACTAAACAGAGTTGTTTCATAAGATAATTAGTTTGTTAATCAGACTACATTTGTTGCACTGTATATTTTTGATTTGCTAAACTGTATTGGTTCATAGGAGTCATTAGTTTTTTAAAATCAGACTTTTTTTTTTTTTTTTTTTTTTTTAAATAAGACTATTTGTTGCAATTTGTTTTGGATTCACTAAACAGAATTAGTTCATAATAATCAGTCTACATTCACTGCAATTTATGTTTTTGATTTACTAAACAGAATCGGTTCATAGGAGTCATTTGTTTTTTAAAATCAGACTATTTGTTGCCATTTGTTTTTGATTCACTAAACAGAATCTGTTCATAGGAATCATTTGCTTTTACATTTGCTTTGACTACATTCATTGCAATTTATGTTTCTGATTTACTAAACAGAATCGGTTCATAAGACTGTTTTTTAATCGGACTACATTTGTTGCACTGTACATTTTTTGATTTACTGAAAACGGAATCTGTTCATAGGAGTCATTTATATTCAATTTAAACTACATTTGTTGCTCTGCATGTTTTGATTCCCTAAACAGAATCAGTTCATAAGAGTCATTTTTTTTTAATCAGACTTCATTTGTTGCACTGTATGTTTTTGATTCACTAAACAGAATCATTTCATAGGAGTCATTTGTTTTTTTAATCGCACTACATTTGTTGCAATTTATATATATATATATATATATATATATATATATATATATATATTTATTTATTTATTTTATTTTTTCTTTTTTTCTTTTCACTTAACAGAATCGGTTTATAAGAGTCATTTGTTTTTTTTTAAAAATAAGATTACATTACAGATGTTTGTAGATTTACTGAACAGGGTGAATTTACAAGACTGACTACATTTGTTGCATAGTGTGTTTTTGATTCACTAAAAAATGGTTCATAACTGTCATTCGATTGTGACTCATAGTTTAATTTTTGTCTTTTTGCCATTTGACAACCATGGTGAAAACACTATAAAACAGCATTATAAAATTCAGCATTTGGGTTTGAAATGACATGAGGGTGAGTAAATAAGTTTTTTTTTTCAGTTGAAACTATTGATCTTTTAAGCAGTTTGCTGGTTTTAGATGAGATGAGGGGGCGTCGTAGTGTCTGTAAGTGATAGAAAAGGTTGATTGAGTGAGAAACTCTCAGTAGACAGACTCACACAGGCAGGTCATTTCTCCCATCTCTTTATCGCTCCATATCCTCATGAGTAATTAATCCACATCACTTGCCAAGTATAGGGACATTATGCAAAAAATCCTGCAACTGCCGGTTTCAGGTAAGCAAGACCTCCGCTTGATTGTACCAATTATTCTGCCACATGCTTTGTGTGACCTCTGCTGATATCCTCATTAATCAGTGAACAGCAGAAGGACTTCCTGTTTCTCCTGACCCAAGGGGGCGGTAGTATAAGTCAGGCAAGTTTGACAAAGTCTAGCTCTGAAACACCTGTTTGTGTAATTGTTTCAAAGTGTTCTTTAACAAGCACCAAGACGCTGCGGGATTGAGCATAAGGTGATGGCAGGAGAGAAGTCAGAGCTCGTAAATGCCTGTTATGCGTTTATGAAGAAGCAATATATTTTAAATGGGTGTTTATGACCAACATATAAATCTTTTACAGGGGGACTGTGGGATTTATTGGCAATAACAGTTGTTGATGGTCTGTTCTCTTACCCAAGTATCATTTTTAGGGGTCGTTCTAGCCATTTGTGTTTGTTAGACACATACACACATATGGAAGCCTGTTTTTGCCACTGAATGAGAAATAAGAAAAGTAATTGTCATTTTATCTCACATTCCGATTTTTTTTTTTTTTTTTTTTTTTTTTTTTTTTTTGCAATTGCAAGTTTACATCTTGCAAATAATTCTGACTTTTTTTTTTTCCAGAATTGCCTGATAAACTCGCAGTTTTGACTTATTTCTCTTAGAACTGAGTTCTAAACCCGCAACTGTGACTTTTTTTCCCTCAGACTTTTGAGTTTATGTCTTGCAATTCTGACTTTATTTCTCACAATTGCGAGTTTACATCACACAATTCTTAGAGAAAAAAGTCAGATTTGTTAGATGTAAACATAATCGAGTCAGAATTGTGAGATAAAGTTGCAATTACCTTTTTATTTATTTTTATTCTTAATGTGAGAACTTGTCATATTAACATTGCAAAACTCACTTGTGCACTTGTAAATGCAGAAGTGAGAAAGCAGAGCCGGGGGCGGGGCTGGGGTGTGAATGAAGACATTTTATTGGTCGATGCCTGAGCAATCTACGCATTTGTGGCTATTAATCTGCAACTTCGACTTGAAAACACAGGTGTTTTGGTCATTGTCCATGGGTGCAAATCGAAAGATTCAGCTTTTCACATCGGAGCTGTGAAAATATTGTATAAATTTCGCGTTCTCACATTCAGATCAACAAGCTCTCGAGTTTTGCTACTGTTTTACCTTCATAGAAATGGGCTTTCATACACAAGTTTTAAAAATAAAATAATTAAAAAAAAAAACTTCCTGATAGTAATGTCAATAATATAGTTTTAATGTAGGTACTTTCAAAACACATCAGCCCAAATTCCTTAACATATTATATTATATTATATTATATTATATTATATTATATTATATTATATTATATTATATTATATTCATTTCTTGTTTATTTTATTTTATTTTATTTTATTTTATTTTATTTTATTTTATTTTTTTCCCTCTTTTTTTATTTTTATTTTGTTGATGTTTAGAGTTACTAAGAATATTAGAATTGCATAGCATATTGGGCCATATTATTATTATTATTATTATTATTATTATTATTAACATCTATATTATATTATATTATATTATATTATATTATATTATATTATATTATATTATATTATATTATATTTTTTTATTTATTTCTAGATTTTATTTCCTTTTAATTTTGTTGAGATGTTTACAATTGCTAAGAATATTAAAATAATTTATTTGCGTAGTATATTGGGCCATATTAATATTACATTTTATTATATTATATTATACTTTTTTTTTATTAATTTACATATATAAAACATAATATACATCTTTTATATATAAAAGGTCTTATAGAAGTTTTATATAATACTTTTATAATAATACATTTATATAATGCTTCTATTGTGTAAATTATTTTAAATACTTTTTAAACATGGGTATGTCAGTGTTCTACAACATATAATAATAATAATAATAATAATAATAATAATAATAATAATAATAATAATATAAATAAATAAATAAATAAATCAATACCTTTATTTTATAATTTAACTAATTTAACAAAAAAAAAAAAAAAAAAAAAAAAAAAAAAAAAAAAAAAAATATATATATATATATATATATATATATATATATATGTATATATGCATAAAACATTAATTTAGCTTGGTATACACTGTAAACAAAAACAAAAAAAACAATTTGTTGAGTCAACTTCAAATAATTTGTTACCCTGCTGCCTTAAAATTGTAGTTTATTTAAGTTGAAATGTTAAGTTGTACTAAGTGACAACTTAGATATTTGAGTGGACTAAACTAAAAAAATATATATTTTAATTAACTTAAATTTAACAGCTATGTTTGTTACTCGGCTGCCTTAATTTAAGTTGAATCAACTCAAATATCTAAGTTGTCACTTAGTAAAACATAACATTTCAAGTTGACAAAACTTTTTTCGAGTTGAAAAATTATTTGAAGTTGGCTCACCAAATTGTTTTTTACAGTGTAGTGGGATTTATTAACGGTTAAATATGTGCAGACACATTTTGATAGAATACTTAAAATGTACTTTAAAATCACCATATTTAAAAAAAGAAAAGACACCTGTTTCATAAAATAATCCTTTAATATTCACAGTGCAATATTTTTCTTTAATAGGTTAGTGACAAAATATCTAATTGTGGTACAAAACATAAACATAACATTCCATTAGCAGATTTGAAAAAGTAATTTATATTAATATATTAAGCATAATTACACTACAAAGAGCATAATCTCAAAACACCACCAAGCATCTGAACTGAGGTTTATGGGAATGTGTATGGGGAAAAAAATGTGTGGAATCATTAAAATACTCCAAGCCTTTGATCCGAGGAAAAAGCTGTCATTTGCAGTCGCTGCTCCGTCACTGAAGGCAGGCGATTCAGGGAAGGTCAATGAAACGAAGCCTTAATTGCTGGATAATGGCATAGCTGCCTGCTGTTTGCAAATTATGCACTGACATAAACGCAAGCTCATGTAGGTAAAAGCAGAAAAGCAAATATTATAGCAGCAACAGATGTTCCCAAGCGAGTCTGTGTGTCTTATACATACATGGCTTGCCGGTACATTTCAAAGACTCCTTGTTTCAGTTACTGTGGCGTCTTTGTTCCAGAGATCAGAGTAAAGGAGCTGTGAAACTCATCAGCATGCGGATACATGGACCCACAGGGTCAGATCTCTCATGAACATCATTAAAGAAATACACTGGTGTCACAAGATGATTCAACAATGCCACAGTGATTCATTTAACCCTTGACTCTTCAGACGCAGTGTTTGACTCCGCATCCACAATGGCAAACTTCAGGGAACGGTTACACCAGCCATTATGTAAATTTTCATAATTGGGGCTCCAGACAAAACAAGAGGCTCCTAAATGACACTTTTAGGAGGCAAGTTCCTTTTTTATGTGGTAAATTACATAAGCACTGAAGATGATGGTTCAGAGTACTTATCGTCTTGTAGCTTTTACAAATGTTATTGCTGTGTTTTGTAAAGAAGGGATGTTTCATGACAATTTAAGTTCTATGAACAAGGGTGTTTTTTATAGGTAAATTATAGTAAAAATTTAACCAATCTGAATATTTTACTCTGGATTTTATTTGTTTTGTATTAATAATTCTGTCAGTTTGGGGAGGAAAATGATGATTTTTTTTTTATTTTTTTTTTATCATCCAATAAATGTCACATGATAATTCAGAAATCATTCTAATATGCTGATTTGGTATTAAAGAAAATAATTTTTTAATTAATTAATTTATTTATTTATTTTTTGCAGTTGCTGAAATTTAGTGTTTTTTTAAATTTTTTTTGGGTGGAAACCATGTTGCACTTTTTTTGCAGTTATGCTAATTGCTTTTTTTTTGTTTTTGTTTTGTGCATGTTGCGTGTGTGTGTGTAAAAAAATATTAATTTAATAATGTAAAATTATTTGGCAGTATTAAATAAAATTTGCAAAATAATATATGATGAATCTAAAGTTCGAAAGGACTATATATGGAATAATAAATAAATCCTATTGCAAGATGTATAAGTGTGTGTGTGTGTGTGTGTGTGTGTGTGTGTGTGTGTGTGTATATATATATATATATATATATATATATATACAGGTCCTTCTCAAAAAATTAGCATATTGTGATAAAGTTCATTATTTTCTGTAATGTATAAAATATATGAAAGTCTAATGTTTATCAGTACATTACAGAAAATAATGAACTTTATCACAATATGCTAATTTTTTGAGAAGGACCTGTATATAAAATATTTTACTCATTCATATATATTTTGCAATATTTATTTAATATTCCCAAATGTGTATGTGTGTGTGTAAAAAAAAAAAAAAAAAAAAAAAAAAAAAAAAAAAAAATATATATATATATATATATATATATATATATATAACTTAATAATGTCAAATTAATTAGGTGAATATGTATATAAATAATTAAAACATTTGAACTGTCAATTAGTATGAATATGTAAATTAATTAATTATTAAAATAATTAATTAAACGTATATTAGCAACCATTAAATGTTATATGATAATTCTGAAATCATTCTAATATGTTGATGTAGTGTTCATTGCATTTTTATTTATTTATTTTTTTGTGGAAACCATGTTGCTGGATTTTTTGATAAATATAATGTTCAAAAGGACTATATATGGAATAATAATAATTTTAAATATCATAAAAAAATCATTAATTTAATAATATACAATTAATAAGGAATAATAAATACTATTGCAACATACTGGAATATACACTTTTTATTTATTTATTTATTTTTTAACATTATTTACAGTCTTGTGTCTGCTCTACATACATTAGATTGCAGATATTTTATATTGTCACATTTTATATTGAATACAAAATTTGGGAAGCTTCTGAAAATACTTTCATTTAGAAATGCAGGTTATGTTTTATATTGGCTGGTGAAAATGTAAGATTTTGGTGTTTTCTATAAAATATATAGCATCTCTGCTTCACGAGTCATGTGCTCGCTTTGCCAATTAGGCAGATTTAATTAACAACCTTGCAGTCACCCTCAATGGCAGCAACCTTTGTGCCTTTGAATTGTCCGGCTTTGAGTGATTATACAAATGCTCTTCCATTCTTTCCTCTTTTTACTTTTCTATTCTGTTGCTCTCAAATTCCCCTCTCGCGCACCTATATCTCCACATGGCAAAGGTGGCAGGTAATTTTAGTCCTTTCCCTAGAGATTCTAATTGATTATCTCCCAGTCCGCTGATGAGCAGCATTTGCATTTAACACGAGCAGTTAAGAGCACGGCACACGGCACTTCAAAAGCCTGTATATTCTAATGGAGCCAAGGCTGCTGGGTAATTAATCACGCAGACGCATTAAGCGCTAATACAACATTAAAACAGCTAGTAAAGATAAAATACAGGAAGAAGCATTCTGCTACAGAGAATAAAGAATGGATTGTGACTGCATCTGTCGAATGGCGCTGACGGTCCAACTTTGTTTTTAGCAGCTTTATAATGATGGATTGCCTCTTGCTGTGCAGCACAGAAGGCGTTGCTCTTATTGCAAAGCTGAATATTAAATTCATTAAATTCATTGAATTAATTGTGCACTGAGCTTGAAGTCAGGAAAATCGGCGACTTATGATTTGCTCATGTGACCTTCAAATATAATAGGCAAAACTTTATCCGCTGTTGTTGCTGCTGTTTATTCAGTTTTATATTCCATAATATTTGTTTTGTTTTGTTTTTGTACTGTTGATTATTTTCTCATCCTCATTTTTCAGGCGCTGCCTGGAAAAACGGCCTGTGCTTGACATTTCTTTTTTTTTTTTTTTTGTCACGCACAGATGCTGAACCGAAGATTGAGCCTCCCAACAGGCATGAATTGCTTTCGTGAGTCTTATCAGATCTGACGTACTCAAGAATTGTTTTGACAAGAAGTGCATCTCCTGCCTTGTTTCTCCTCTTTCTTCCACAAGCGCACTCGTCGAGCGGCTTTCTCAAGAAGAAAGCTTGATTCTGTCATACCGTGTATCCGAACAACTAAGCTAAAAGGCTAGTGCCTCCACTTTGGTGCGCAGGGGTCTTTGTAAATGCATGGAATGGGAAGTGGGGAAGTGCTTTTGTTTTAGGACTCACGCAAAGCTTCACTGTCCTGTCACTCGCACACATTTCGTCCTTGTGACCTCTAATTAAGTAGCCTGTGTATTTTTAACTATGATTTTTTTTTTTTTTTTAGTTCAGTGAAATGAATGTACTATAATTTCAGTTTAATAATGTTTTTATTTACTATTTTGTATTTTAGGAGATTTTATGTTACTAAATGATATTTATGCAGTAGTTATAATCCATTTATTACTTGTTATAATCAATTTCTTGAATGCTTTGCAGCACAGACTTGTTTGGTCTTTTTTTTTTTTTTTTTTTTTTTTTTTTTTTTGATCATTGTGATGGAATATGGAATATTTCTGCCACTGAATAAAAAAAAATTGTGACTTTTTACCTAAATTTTTTTTTGTTAGATTTGCGTGATAAAAATGTGCAATTCTGACTTTATAACTCACAATTGTGGGATATAAACTGTCAATTCTGATTTTTTTCTTCTCAGAATTGTGAGAGAGAAACTCACAATTCTGACTTTTTTTCTCACAAATGCAAATTTGTATCTCACAGTTCAGATTTTTCCACAATTCAGACTTTTTTTTTTTTTCTTTAGAGAGTTATAAAGTTGAATTTTAAGGGGAAAAAAGAATGGATAAGTAGCATCAGTAGCATCTGAAAGAAGTTAGGATTGCGAGATGTAAACTTGTAATTGTGAGGATAAAAGTAGTACAAGTAAACTCACAATTCGACTGTCTTCTTGCAAATGCGAGTTTGTATCTTGCAATTCTGACTTTTACCCACAGTTGCAAGTTTATATCTCACAATTCTGACTTTTTCTCGCCAAATCTTGCAATTTATATCTCGCAATTCTGACTTTGTAACTCGCAATTGTGAGTTTATATCACAAAAAGAATTGTGATTAATTCTAATTCTCAGAATTGCAAGATGTAAACTTGTTTTTACTCACACTTGTGAGTTTATATTTAATTCTTAATTATTATATTTAATAATAATTGTAATTCTGACTTTTTTCTCGCAGTTTATATCTCACAATTCAGACTTTGTAACTCGAAATTGCAAATTTATCACACAATTCTAAGAAAAAGTCTGAATTGCGAGATGTAAACTTGTAATTCAATTTTTTTTCTTGCAAATGCAAGTTTATATCTCACAATTCTGACTTTTTTTTTCTCACAATATCTCGCAATTCTGACTTTATAACTCACAATAGTTTATATCATGCAGTTCTGAGAAAAAGTTTGAAAAGTTCTGAGAATTGCGAGATGTAAACTTGTAATTGTAAGGAAAAGAGTAATAAAATCTCACAATTCAACTTTTTTTTGAGTTTATATCTCATGATTCTGACTTTTTTTTTTTTTTTTTTTACTCACAATTGCAAGTTTATGTCTCATAATTCTGACTTTATAACTTGTAATTGTGAGTTTATATCATGCAATTCTGAGAAAAAGTCAGAATTGCGAGATGTAAATTTGTAATTCAACTTTTTTCTCGCAAATGCAAGTTTATATCTCATAATTTGGACTTTTCTCAATTTATATGTTACAATTTTGACTTGAAATTGTTTATATCATGTAGTTCTGAGAAAAAAGTCAGAAAACTTCTTAGAATTGTGAGATGTAAAGTTGTAATTGTAAGGAAAAAAAGTTGTAAAAATTCACAATAAATTTTTTTTTCAAGTTTGTATCCCGCAATTCTGCCTTTTTTTTTTTTTTTTTTTTTACTCACAATTACAAGTTTATCTCTCACAATTCTGACTTTTTTCTTGCAATATCTTGCAATTCTGACTTTATAACTCGCAGTTGCGAGTTTATATCGTGCAATTCTGAGAAAAAGTCACAATTGCGAGATAAGTAAACTTGTAATTCAACTTTTTTCTCGCAAATGCAATTTGTATCTCGCAATTTTGACTCTTTTATTCAGTTTTTACAACTGTGAGTTTATATTTTGTAATTCTGCCTTTTTCCCCAATTTTTTTTTAACTTACAATTCTGACTTTGTAAATTCAGATGAAGTAAAAAATTCAGAAAAATAAAAATGTTAAAAGCACCACTGTATTAAAGTTGTTTTATATAATGAGGTCTTCACTGGCCGTTGGCAATTAGTGTCATGCTTTTAAGACGATATTTCAAGTTAAAAATAAAAAGGATCTTTCAGGACCCTTTTTAGTTCTGTTCCATTCAGTTGAACTTCTGTTTTTAACAGTGTGAATGCCCTCTAAACCTCTCCAGAGTGTTAATCACTGCCCCTGACTCAAAGTCACCGTGTGCAGTGGAGGGTGTCAACCTTTGGGGAGGGATGTGTAGGTGTCACTGGAGATCTCTCTGCACTGTATGTTATTCATGGTATATATTTAAAGAGCTTTGTAGCCTTAGGTTAGACTTAGTAAACATGCAGCATCTCTTGTATTGCATATTAAAATATATTTGAAACGTCGGCTACAATAGATGCAAAGGTGAATTCAGTGTAAAAGGCAGTTTGCATTAAAACCCAGTAGTGATATAACTGGAGATGAGTTGCAAGCTTTCAATTACATTAATAGCTTGACTGCAACACAATGGAGCAAAACACAGGGGTCTAAAAACTCATTATTCAGAGCATGCACTCAGAAAAGCTTCTGTCACTCGCTTCAAATTTTTGAATCGCTAAAAGGTTTCAAACGAAACCCTTAATTTAAAAGAGATTTATATTGTTATGAAATACTTAATTTATTATTTATTACAGCCTAAAGTGTGTATATATATTTCAATTTTAGCCAGGATAACTTTTTTCCTAAAAAGTTTCTTTGTTTTCATATAGGGCTCAATAAGATGAGACCAGACCAGAGCACTTCCTTTGAAAATGTTACACATTTATTGCTCTTGTACATCCAATTTTTATGGCTTGAGAATGAAAACATTTGGTTTTCTGTGATGTTAATTAGGTACTTTTATTTTTTTTATGACATTGACAATGTCAAGAATTGTTTTGACAAGAAATGCATCTCCTGCCTTGTTTCTCCTCTTTCTTCCACAATGACAGCAAATACATTAATAAATGACAATTGACAGTGAACTCAGATACTTAAAAGAAAACAAAATAGAAACACAAAATAGTGAAATGAAGACCAAGTTCCAGTGAAATATGTATTTTTTTTTTATAATCCTCTATGATGTAAGCCTGTAAGTCCATCGTTATGTGTATTTATGTGACTGAGTGGCACTTTCTCTCTGCAGATGACAAAGTTGGAGGATGTGACAGCATCTGAAATACACAACTGAGTTTAGATTTGCAATCCGCCTCCTTCTATTTGTTTATTGTAAAAACAATAAAAGGACCATGAATTAAATGTTTTTGTTACTTACTTAGTGGTGAATAGGAGAGAAGTATCCTTAACTGAACAGGGCTGGTCACACTTATATGTTCTCTTCAACTAAAAAGAGAAAACGACATGATAGGAAACCAGTTACATTTAAAAAAAAAAAAAAAAAAAAAATAGACATTATTAGAAATAAATCATTTACCTGATGAGAATGTGTTGTCAGTCTGTGTAGACTCTGTGTAGAATCTGAACTCCAGAGGATCAGTGTGGCCCCTGTTAGTAATAAATAATTAAGTAAAAAAAAACAACAACAATATGGATAATAAATTCAGTGCTACTTACTTAGAACTGCTCACACTTACATGTGATCAAAAAAGAAGAGAAAATAATGTTTATTTAGAAACCAGATAAAATTTTCATGTTAATTTCGTATTTAAATATAAGAATGAAATCGTTTACCTGTTGAGTGAGTGCTGACAGTCTGTAGTTGGATCTCTGAGCTTCAGAAAATCAGTAATGAAGTGCTTTGACAGTTATAGATTTGAAAATCAAAAAGGCACGAATAAAGAACCCTAAACTCTAACACACTGGTTCTCAAAGTGTGGTACTTATACCACTAGTGGTACGTGGGGCTCTCTCTGGTGGTACACAGAGAAATGACTGAATTAAATGTAAATTAAAGGGTTACCCCAAAACCCGTAAAAAGCTTTGTTTGTATTCAGAACACAAATTAAGATGTTTTTGCTTTTTTTTTTTTTCATTTTGGAGCGTATCCATTGAGCACAAACAGCGACAATGTTCTCTATCAGCTGCGTTTGACTGAAAACAGCGTGATGCAGCTGACAGAGAACAGCGTACGCTGTTTGCGTTCAATGCTCCAAAATGGTGCTAGTGTAACATGGAAGAGACAAATTGTGGAATAAAGTTGTTCTTTTTGTTTTCTGTGCATGAAAAAAATATTCTCGTATCTTTTTGAAATTACCGTTGAACCCCTGATGTCACCAGGATTATTTTACCGATCTCCTTGCTACGTTTCTGGATGTTGATCATGTTAATTTTCTTGTCAGAATGCATCAAAAATATCTTAATTTGTGTTCCAAGATGAACAAAGCTTTTACGGGTTTGGAACGAAATGGGGGTATTAGGAGTTATTAATGACAATTTTCATTTTGGGGTGGAGTAACCCTAAGTAAGTTTGCAAGGTGTCTAAATGATGCCTGTTAATTTTTTTTGTATACAAGCACAGTGCAGTTAATGTTTAAACTGTATTTACAATGTTTAAAGTGGCCATCAATAATAAATATTCTCATTTTTGAACTGTGAATAGCTATAGCTGAGTAATTAGGCCTGCTACGGTACGTTACGTATTGTAATGTTGGTCGTTATGGTGGTACTTGGAGAGCCAAATATTTTCTGAGGTGGTTGGTGTAAAAAGTTTGAGAACCACTGCTCTAACACACAGAACCATTTCAGCATTAAAAGGGTTCATCAAGATGCTATGATTCTAAATAGAACTGTTACTTCATCTAAAGAACCTTTAAAGAACAGCACAGAACTGGACTTAGGATGCAGAATACTTAAGTATATATCCTTTGAAAAACATGATTTACCATGAAAGAGCTGAAAGATGAGAAATTGAAAAACAAGCTAAAATGGCATGCTTGCGATTTGCGTTTTTACATCACATTCGCTTTTGCTCTTACTCTCTGGCGCAATTAGTGCAGATGGTACGTTATTTTAAGAACACTCTTTTAGTGCCACTCAGTGGACATTTCTGTTGGAAACTGCAGTACTTATTCATACGTTTTTCGCATCTCATGAAAAAGTTCCTAGAGGTATGTTTTTGACCAGTTTGTGTTTCCAACACCCTGTTTTTATACGCATTTTGAAGTAACTAAAAAGCGAGCGATGGAAACGCCAAATAAAAAAATAATACATTAATTTGCAGGTGGCAGTGGATGTAAATGTAGGCCTCAACCAAATGTCATACCATTGATTTTCTAGACAAGGAGTCTAAACACCCTTCATATTGAGAGAAACTCCTTCAGTGGCTGTGGCGTTGTAACAATGACGAAGACAGGTGGATCCAAATGCAAAGCTTTAATAACAAAATCGTAGTCGTACAAACAGGAGTCAGACAGGAACGAACATGGGCAACGTAGGACAAAACAAAGAAGCGTCAGTATCCGAGCGTGAAGGTCTGGGGCCGGCAGCGAGCAGGGTAATCCAAGGGACAGGCTAGGGGTCGATAGGCAGGCGGAGAACAGTCACAGGAACCAGGAACAAAGGAGCTCGGCAACGGGAAGGCAACCAGGAAGAACGCTCGGAATTGACAGTGTAAACAAATCAAAACTTCGCAACCAAACAGTGGGTGAACCAGTCTATTTATACAGAGAGAATGTGAACTAAGATGGCCGACAAAGGTGAAAGGTGACAACAGGGAATTATGGGAGGGAGCCATAACGGCACAGTTCATGACAGGCGTCATAAGCGTCAACATGTTTACATCCTGGCATCAAGTGCCGTTTGTAAGCTCTTTCAGTAGCTGTGGTCTACTAAAAGCCTCTAAGGCATCAGGGCTAAAGTAGAGAGAATAAAGTCATGGGTGTGCAGGAAGTTTTTTGTCCACAGGCATCTTTCCATTCTTAGCTCCTCTTCTTATTGCTAGGAAAAGCAGTGAAGGCTTACTTCTCTTGTAGCCTTTTGACTGAAAATTACAACCAAAAGCCACATAATGTGGCATTGTATCAGTATTTTAAGTTGTGTTGCAATAAAAATGGCAACAGCTGGAGGCAGCCTTTTCACATAATTGAAATAATAGTGCCCCCCATATAAAACTTACGTAAGTAAATCACGTAAGTGTTTAATGGGTTTTCTGCTACACACACACACACACACACACACACACACACACACATATATATATATATATACACAGTACAGTATGCTGTTGAAAATGCAGTAGCCAATCACAGAAGTTTTGATCATAGTAAAATGATCGATCACTGTTGAAAATTCATCCTCATACTCATCCCCAATTAAAATCTCACAGGTTAGAGAGCATCATGTGGAAACCGAGCCACTCGATTTTTCCCCTCAAATGACTGTTGCGAGCAGTTAGTGACTGGACTGTGGCCTCAGTCAGGAGACGCATCAATAATTCATCAGGAAAAGAAGTGTTTTGCTCTCGTTAGAGAGATTGCCACTGTACTTTTACTGACCTGCTGAACCGGGATGTGGCACATCTCTCATAGAGAGCTCTGTTTAAGCACACGCTTATCTGTCATGCTTTTAATCTGGGCCCCAGCAGGTAGTGTCTTCGTCTCCTCCGTCTCTCTCGTGCCACCACAGATGACAATCTGACAAATTTTAAATGAGACGTTCTTTGAAATGAGCACACTCTCGGAGGAGCGAGGTCTATAGCAATCTATTCAGCTCCTCCCATTCTGCCTCCTCTGCCAGCGCTACAACTCAATCATTGAGCGATGCACTGCGGGAGTTTAAATATGAATGGACAGATTCAGGTTGTGTGGAGCAGCACTTCAGGGTTAAACGTAACAATTTGTGCTGCGCCACGCTGATGCACTAATGCGGCAGAAATTGCTTCGGAGCCTTCGCTTTGTCCGTTCTCTCGCCGAGGTACTGTGTTTCTTCTCAAATTAAGGAGAAAACAACCTTGATACTGGGTTTGAAAGTTCCCCGGGGGCTGAATGAATCACCTCACCTGGACTCATGGGGAGGTGGGGTGAGGAGAGGCTTTAGGGGTGCGATTCGGTAATTTGTTGCATAAGCTTGGTCTGTTGTTTGACTAAATGAGAACAGAGGGCATTTGTTAACATGCTGAATATCACATTACCCAGTGGACACTGTGCTTATATCATGTTTAAGCACTAGGGGTTTAATTAGGTGGGCATTTTATCATATTGTCTAATTTTCAGATTAGGGTTACGCTTACGAAACTTGTAATAAACACATAATATGTCTGTAAAATAAATGTTAAACAAAAATATATATTTATAGAATGCAGTTATACATTTATATTGTGAATAATCAAAATATTTTGTTAATATTTTATATCATTTAATCGTTCATTCTTTCTGTCATTCTATATCTATCTATCTATCTATCTATCTATCTATCTATCTATCTATCTATCTATCTATCTATCTATCTATCGTTTGTTCGTTCTATCGTTCATTCTATCGTTCTTTCTATCGTTCTATCATTCTATCCATCTATCCATCTTTCTATCGTTTGTTCCTTCTATCATTCTTTCTATCGTTTTATCATTCTATTTATCTCTTGTTTGTTCGTTCGTTTTATCGTTGGTTCGTTCTATCGTTCTTCTTATTGATCTATCTATCTATCTATCTATCTATCTATCTATCTATCTATCTATCTATTGTTCTTTCTATCATTCTATCATGCTTTCTAGCATTCTGTCTATTGTTCTATCATGCTTTCTAGCGTTCTATCGTTCTTTCTAGCGTTCTAGCATTCTATCTATCTATCTATCTATCTATCTATCTATCTATCTATCTATCTATCTACCTATCTATCTATCGTTTGTTTGTTCTATCGTTCTTTCTATCTTTCTATCGTTCTATCCATCTATCCATCTATCTATCTATCTATCTATTGTTCTTTCTATCATTCTATCATGCTTTCTAGCATTCTGTCTATTGTTCTATCATGCTTTCTAGCGTTCTATCGTTCTTTCTAGCGTTCTAGCATTCTATCTATCTATCTATCTATCTATCTATCTATCTATCGTTTGTTTGTTCTATCGTTCTTTCTATCTTTCTATCGTTCTATCCATCTATCCATCTATCCATCTATCCATCTTTCTATCGTTTGTTCCTTCTATCATTCTTTCTATCGTTTGTTCCTTCTATCATTCTTTCTATCGTTTGTTCCTTCTATCATTCTTTCTATCGTTTTATCATTCTAATTATCTATTGTTTGTTCGTTCGTTTTATCGTTGGTTCATTCTATCGTTCTTCTTATTGTTCTTTCTATCGTTTTATCATTCTATCTATCTATCTATCTATCTATCTATCTATCTATCTATCTATCTATCTATCTATCTATCTATTGTTCTTTCTATCGTTCTTTCTATCATTCTATCATGCTTTCTAGCATTCTATCTATAGTTCTATCATGCTTTCTATCGTTCTTTCTAGCGTTCTAGCATTCTATCTATTTATCGTTTGTTCGTTCTATCGTTTTTTCTATCTTTCTATCGTTCTATCATCTATCCATCTTTCTATCGTTTGTTCCTTCTATCATTCTTTCTGTCGTTTGTCTTCTATCATTCTTTCTATCGTTTTATCATTCTAATTATCCATTGTTTGTTTGTTCGTTTTATCGTTGGTTCGTTCTATCGTTCTTCTTATTGTTCTTTCTATCGTTTTATCATTCTATCTATCTATCTATCTATCTATCTATCTATCTATCTATCTATCTATCTATCTATCTATCTATCTATCTATCTATCTATCTATCTATCTATCTATCTATCTATCTATCGCTCTATCTATCGCTCTATCATTCTATCTATTGCTCTATCATTCTATCTATTTATATATCTATAGAAATGTACATAGATAGATTTATATTTGTTTTTTTATATAGTTTTTGTTTTTATGTATATCTCTGTTAGGCATTTATATTCTACATTTACTAATCAACATATTTTGTTAATATTTATAGTTCATAAATATTAATAATGCTTTGAGCTAAAGATTTATCAGCATTGATTAATGCAGTTGTTTTTTAGCAGGATAAGTCTTTGTGTTCACCTGCAGCTCTGATCTCTGCCCACCACATTATGATTCAAAAGTGATGTGACAGTTTGTTCAAGCAAAAATTAATTATTCAGTGGGATGACAGCGTACAATGTGAGACAAATTCAGAAGGTCAACAGAGTCCTGAATATGACTGAAAAAAGATTAAATGGAAAAATGTCACATATTAACCAGATTTCTTTTTTGTTACATTGCTTTGCCATAAAACTTTGTCCATATGCCTTGTGCGCTATATTCAAAATCTAAGAAAATAATTTACCGGTGAGCCATTATTCACTGTCAATCTTTCCCTCTAGTGCACTATTAGCTTAGAAACTGTTGCAATGGGATCATTGAGCACAGGATTTTAGTTTTGGAAGATGTCTGACAAAATGTGTTCATTATTTGACAGGTGTAGTGCTACAAGAAGTGATAGATGTTATTTATATGAGCCAACTCCACCTGTTCGGTTCTGCCTGTGTGGGCGACATAACCTCTTATTAGGAGCTAAAAAAGATGATGTCAGCCTAGAGACATTACAACTTTAAAATTATTATTATTATTCATTTTTTTCCCTCCAAAAACCAGGTGGGGAAAAATATTGTTTATTTTGTCCACATTATATTTGCCATTCAGCATCCAGGACCAGAACTGTCCTGCCAGAACATTATGAAAATCCTTTTTGGGATTACTACATTTTGTCAACCTCTCTGTTAATGTCCTTGTCCTTCATCATGGTCCTACCGACCATCAAAAGCAGCTAATGTATTTAGAGCAGATTCTGCAGCTAATCCTTATGAGAAGCCATTAAGAAGCTTCATTCAAATAATCAGTGATAAATGACTCGCTAGTAAATTGTTTTGCTGAGGTGAAGCTGTGTAAACACTGTTTCGGTACACAAATGCACGAGCGAGCGCGTCTCTCACACAAACAATTCAGTAATTAAACAACGTTAACATTGCGCTGCCGGCAAACACGCTGATCCGCATTCAAAGGGGACCGAATGAATCTGGAATAATTGATCAAAGAAGGCCCTGGGTGCAGGCGTGCAGAAGACAGAGGCTCACATCACGCACATGTTCAATTTTTGATAATGTGCAGATAGTAACACAGACTTTTGAATGGAACGATTCCCATAGCTGTGGCGTAACGGTGTCTGAAGAACATCCCATGTGACGTTTAGCCTCAGAAGTGCAACCCGCCCTGAGTGCTGCTGAGACAGTCTGACAAGCCTCACATCTGTGGGAGAAAGTTTGAAGTGTACTGTAAGCGCTGTGTAAGGTTATTAAACTTAAATTGGTTGAAATGTACAGCTGTGTTTTCTGACTCATTCTGAGCTTGACGACACTTTGAGAACGTAACATCTAAAAACTAAATATCAACACATATTGTTGCAGCTTTACATCTGGAAGCATTTCACTAGTCATAGAAAACCTATTTTTTTCTGTTATACAAAAATTCTCTTGGAGTTGATTCTTCGAAGTTCAGTTTTTTTTCATACAGATGCACCATTAATTGGACTATTTATAATACACGCTTTCAGGAAAAGTGTCCTTCTAGTGACTAGGGAACTTATTTAACTTCTGAAAAATGTTATTTTTTTGTATCCGAAAAGCACATTGCTCAGCATGGCTGTTTTCCCCATGCTGAGAGTTTCTGGGAAAACGGCACACATCAGACTAATGCGTTTGTGCGTCTGCAACACAAACTAAGCAGGACTTAAGTAGGACAGCATGAGGCAGGCTTTCAGTAAAAAGTTGTAGAGTATGCTCATGTTTCACGTCTTTTCTTTTTTATGTTACCAAGTAGGATAGATCTGAGCAGGGACACACAGAAGGTGTCCTGAGGATCTCCTTTGGACTTTTAGATCGAAGAGAAAGCTGGTGGGTTCAAGGAAAGCCCAGAAGCTCATTACAGAAAAACATACCATTGAAGTTTAAAACCTGTTGCTGAATATCAACATGATCTTATTAGTAATCATAGGTATTTGCATGGAAAATGTGGTTCTAAGCCCACTTATATTCTCATGTGTTTACAATGACATTGAAGTGTTGACAATATGTGAAATGTAAGAATTTTAGATATGAATATGCTTAAAGATGTGCAAATATTTACAAATCTAATAATTTTTTTTTCAATGCCAAGTGAATTTTTTTATCTAATATTTATGTATTAGAACAGGACTGTACCTTTACATCTCATACCTCAGATACTAAAAAACGTTTAATTTTGATTATTGTGTCTATCACTCTGAAATCATGCATTTTAAACCATATTAGTTTCAAATTCTGATTTGCGGTTTTCTGACATCTGAAGCACGCAGACAGAAAGCGGCTGTCACATGGCATGTGAATACTAAACCAAGTTCTCTTTCATATCTTATTGCGCTTAAACTGTGAAATACACGTTTATGTTAAAAACAGTTCGTTATGTTTGTGAAGGTAAACAACTGGGAAAGAAATTGCATGTTTATATAAAATCTTTGTGGCACAATTTGAGTCAACTTAAAATAATTTGGCTGCTCAAAAAGTTTAGTCAACTTGAAAAGTGACAACTTGGATATTTGAGTTGATTCAACTTAAAATTTTAAGGCAGCCGAGTAACAAACACAACTAAATCATCACTTAGTACAACTTAACATTTCAACTTGAATAAACTTATTTGAGTTGACTGAATGTAAAATTTTAAGGCAGCTGGTTAAACTTTTTTTTTTTTTTTTTAAGTTGACTCAACAATTGTGTTTTTTGATTTTTACTGTGTAGTATACAATAAATAAGTCAATAAATACACTACTATCTTATCTCCTCTGAGGCTGGGGCTCTAAAGAGTGTTCAGTATCAGTTAGAACTGATACACCTTTGTCACTTGTGAAAACAAAATGGAGGCGCTGTGGGTGGAAACGTCGAGACTAAAGGGCGGTAATATTATAATAAGATCCCACTTGTTTTTTTACATGCTTGCAGAAAAATGCTTGCCAAAACAAAGTTCTGGGTTGTACTTTTTCATGTTTTCAGGGTTGGTAGATGCACTGGGGACCCAGTTAGGCTATAAATCTGTAGCACAGAAAAAGTCAGATTTTCATGATATGTCAACTTTATGTGAGTAATTTTCAGTTTTGGCATATGAGGTTATTTTTTTTTTTAAAGTTAATATTTGTAAATATTTTATTTTCCCTCAAAATTTGTCCAGAAAATGTGAAAAATTCAGCTGGGTTGGCCTACTATTCATCATCTTAAATGTTTAAAAATTTCTTCACCAGGAACACCTAGCTAATAATTTAAAGATGATTGGGACCCCTGGGGTCAAAAGGTGATTGGGTTTATGATGAAGAGATATGCATCAAATGTTGAAATTAAATTTTGGATTTTTCCTTTGCTTTGCTTGTCCTCCGGTCATGGAGTTAATGGCAACTAAAATTACTGAATATTGCACAAAGCAAAATGTTTTATATTCAAGCAAAGACACGCTTGACCTTTGAGTGATACAATCAGAAGTACATGAAGGAGCTGCGTAGATGAGAGAAAAGCCTCCCAAACTGGAGGTAATTGTATTCCTTTGCTTATTTGCTATGCATGGCTGGATTGATTCAAAGGAGTGCATTAAAGCATTAAAATGCCATAACTAGAGTCGGTGTTCAGTGCTGCACAGCTGGTGTCAGCTGCCTCTGCAGGGAGCTTCTTAAGATACTCATACATTAAAAGCCATTTCACATCTTTAGTGACAAATATTATAATACCTAGAACAACATTATGATTATATTTCTGGTGGTGATTTGCCATTTTGCCATATCTGTCATTAGTAGCGTGCATTTCACACAATGCAGGAAAGACAAAAACACACCACAGGCGACTGGATATGTCGACACTTAAGCAATATCACAAGCAAAAATGCTGATTTTCAGCACAATTACGAGCGTAATATTGATTCTATGCAACAGTTCTAATAATATGATATAATATGATATAATATAATATAATATAATATAATATAATGAATTACAATATATTTCAATATCCAACATGGCACCAAGTCAATACACAATATAAAAAACTTAAAGAGGTTATAAATGTTTGAGCTTGTATCACTAAAGAGGACATGCAGTTCTATTACAATTACATATACTACTTAAATGGTATAATTCACGTTTTAGTGGAAGTTTAAGAGCAACAAAAACGGAATTTCCTAACATTAGACAGAAATACAATAATATCAAAGCACTGAATCAGTTTTGAAATGTTTGATTTTCTGTTATTAACAGGTGGGAATGTCTGTAATCACCCAGAACACACTATCAACCATATACTCTAGCAACACCCCAGCAACTGCATAGCAAGAGCCTAGCAACCACCCAAAATATCCTTGCAACCAACAAGCCCAACATGTCCTCCAATTTATACGACCGACTAAAGTCGTTTTCACAAATCCTCAAATACGTCTCTGTAAAGCGTATTCAACATTTGCTCCCTTATCAGTAACAGGTAGCTAACTCAACCTTAGCATTATGTGTAGGTCAATTAGTAGCGCGTTGCACTGCGGAGTGGTATAATCATATGAACACAGGTTCGATTCCAAAGAACGCATATGTTTTCATTGTATGTTTTTTTTTTTTTTAAATATGCACTAGAAATCATGATTTTGCACTATTTCTGTAAGGGGTAGGTTTAGGGTAGGGTTAGGTGTGGTCATATATACGAATTACACCTAGTAAAACACGTTTAAATTACCCTGAAATCGTATAAAAACTCATACGTCATTCGATGACGTCAGTTCCAACGCGACACTGTCATTATTTTTACGACCGCTAGAGGGCGCTTAACTTTAAAACGTAAGAATGGATCGTATTTGGTCGATTCAAAAACGTACAACTGGGACGTATTTTCTTTGAGGACAGTCTCATTTACATAAAAAAAAAAAAAAAGTTACATGTGGATTATTGTGATGTTTTTATCAGCTGTTTGGACTCTCATTCTGACGGCACCCATTCACTGCAGATGACCCATTGGTGAGCAAGTGATGTAATGCAAAATTTCTCCAAATCGTTTCCAAGAGACATTTTCAGGTGAGCTATTACTTTAAGAGACATCATAGCACTTGACTAATCAACAGAGTATGGGAGCTACTGACGGTTTTTCTGCTGTAGAGGTGAGAGATTTGTGTTAATGACATGTGAGAGAAGCAATTATTACTTTGCTTCTCCATGACACGCTCATTTATAGGTGTTAAGATTTTTTCATAATTAACGATCACTATTTATATACTTATGACGCAGCCACAGTACTTTTAAAAGAACAGTGCAACCCCTGGCTGGCTCTACTTCACTTCTAGTTTCTTGTCCAAGAGCTTTGATGTGGAGTATGATGTCACATCCTGTTTAACGAACAGAATGATCCCTTTATATACATTCTACCCTCTCTCCTGTGGTCTAGTCAGAGATAAAAGTTGACAGCACTTGAGGAATGTGATCTATAAGAAGCCCGTCTGCTAGACTGAATCAGCGTTGTCAGCTCTGATGGAAAGGTGCAGTTAAAGGTCTTGAGAACTGGCCAACTGCGGCTCGGTGAGGATGTCTCATTTATTTTGACACCACTCCAATCCTCTGGTTGAGTCAGGGACAGTCTAATTTTGGAGTTGTCTCCTGGCGTGTTTATTAAAATGTGTATTTTTTACGCACCATAAAGTCACAATGGTTATTAAACATTTATCTTGTCACAAACAGTGTCTATAATGTGCATAAACAAGCTTGGCTGTAGGCTAAGCGGCACTGCTGAATCTTTCCAAACGCCAGTGTACATTTGTCCCAGTTCCCTACAGCATCATTTGTGTGATTGCTTTATTTGTCCTAATCGTTTCTGCAAGTTTGCTAATCTTTATTTGATCTGTTGTCAGCAGCAACCCACTGGGAACGAATATTAACGCAAATAATGTGCATATGCCTTTGGTTAAATTTTGACCTTAGATTGTGTTTTCTTGCTAGAATGCACAAGGGCCCACAAGCAAGTATGAGAAACAGATATGATTAGACATTTTTAAAATACTCATTTAAAAATTCAGGAAGGGGAAAAAACCTTTTTCTTGCTGTAATTGCATTTGAAAATGAATACAAAAAACTTGACTACAATGGTCACAAATAAGTAACAACTTTTTAGTTTTATTATTTCATTTTATTACATTCTAAAGCTGATTTACAGTTTTGTTTAATTTCTGGGCCTTCGCCCAGTGGGCATAATAAATGAGGCCAATGAAAATATTAACATTTTGCAAGTTGCAAAAGCCAGCTTATTTGTCATTAAACTGTCAGTGAACTCAATTCTTTTTTTCATGCCAATTATAAATATTAACAGGCTGAACTTCAGATAAACAGAAAAATATATATAAATGCAATTAACCTAAATTTATGACTCATCTAAAAACAGCAAATAGTTATTAGCACATTGAACATTTGTTAATTATTTAAAAAATACCCCTTTTTTAAAATCTCCATGAGGTACATGAGGTGTCTTGTTTTGGACTCTAAATAATTACTTGCATAATGATGTTTTGAGGTTTTATTTCATGCTCTGTGCAATGATTTGGATGGTTTTCTAATGCTTATATCAGGCAGATGTCCAGGTTCAGGATTAACCTACAGTCATCTTGACCTGCGCAAGTGAGACAATCATGATTCACACTGGCTGTACAATTATCACACCTACACCAGTGAATGTGTTATTAAACTTGCTGACCTTTTATTACTATAGTGTTAATCATTCACATCTATATTATAATGCTTAATTTCTCTTTGTAGGATGAAAGTTCAAATGAATGCCATCACAAATGCCTTGTTGTAAAACCTAACGAGCAGAAACAGCATATTAAGGCGTCATAGGTGCCTTCTCAACACAAAACCTGATCCACAAGATAGGCATTTTAGTGGAATACTTTACCCGAAAATGGCTGTTCTGCTATTCATTCATGTGATTGAAAGCCTGTGTGATTTTCTTCTGTGGAACTCAAATGGAAAAATTATGTGCTCGTTTGTATTTTCTATGCAAGTACAATGAATACAGAGCTTTCAAACTCTTTCAAAAAAGAGTAAAAGCAACAAAAACAACAAAACAAACTAATCATCTCCTGATGCCTTGTAGTAGCTTTTTGTGAAATTTGAGTCATTTGCCTCTAGAGAACATAATGTTTAAATATTAATTGGCTACTGTTGCAGTCAAATAATTATCAGTGAGTTAAACTTGAGGACCAAATATTAATTTACAAATCAGACATTGGTGATTCTTTTGTGGACACGAAAGAAAGGTGCTACAGAAACGCTAAGGTTGAGGTCAAGATTTTTCAGTAAATAACATGTATTTAGGTCTGTGCCTGGTACAAAGCTATTCGTATGTATTCAGAAGACTTAAAATCACCACATATGTAATCTAAAAATGCTATACTAGTAATTTTTTTTTTGAAGCCTAAAAGCTTTATTATCCTTTTATTATAAATTTGGCCTTTTGTGTTTCACAGACGAAAAGAAGAACATGTTTGGAATCACAAGATGGTGATTAAATGACAAAGTTGCATTTTGCTTAAGTGTTCTTTTGTAAGAGCCTTTAAAAAACACATTTTGGTCAAAATCTGCATATATCATTTGCGTAGAAACCATTACCTCAATGCTATTTTTAGCTGTACAAAACAGCTTGTTTTGCTACTTAATATTGCAAATTGGTGTGTCTTATCATATTATTTTAATGTATTATCTTAATTTTGAACAGCCTGGTTTGTAGTGCATTATTTCCTATTGCGGCTAATGAATGGAAGTCTTGCCCATAGGCTTACTTGCGTGTTGAATATTAAGGTGGATAGGTAAATGTATATTTGTGTATGTTTTGCATTTTTATTCTTATTAGGTCCACTGAAAAAAAAAGAGAAATGTTGAAATTTATGTTAAACAAACAGAAGCAGTGTTTATCAGAAGTTCACTGTAGCAAAGTTTTCACTGTACACTGTAAAAAAACATTTGTTGGGTCAACTTAAAAAAATGTGTTACCTGGCTGTCTTAAACTTTTTGGTTCAGCCACCTCGAAAAAAAGTTTAGTCAACTTGAAATGTTATGTTTTACTTAGTGACAACTAGGTAGTCGAGTAACAAACACAGCATTAACAAACATTTTTTTAGTTTAGTCAGCTCGAACGTTGTCACTTAGTACATCTTAACATTTCAACTTCAATAAACTTATTTGAGTTGACTGAACTTAAAATTTGAAGTCAGCAAGATAACAAATTATTTTAAGTTGCCTCAAAAAACGATGACTTTTGTATCGACTTCAACTTTGACTTTTGCTTCTTTGACTTCTAGTTTTTCTATGACTTTTGCTTCTTTGACTTCTTCAGCTTCTTTGACCTCTACTTCTATGATTTCTGCTTCTACAACTTTTCCAACTTCTTCTGTATCTTCTGGTTCTTCAACTTCTTTTATGACTTTGGGTTCTTCTATGACTTCTATGTATTCTGGTTCTTCGACTACTACTTCTTTGATTCTAGTTCTTCGTATGACTTCTGCTTCTTTGACTTCTTCAGCTTCTACTATGACTTCTGCTTCTTTGACTTTGGCTTCTTCTATGACTTTTGCTTCTTTTAGGATTTCTGATTCTCTGACTTCTGCTTCTTCTATAACTTCTGCTTCTATGACTTCTGATTCTTCTACGACTTTTCCGGCTTCTTCTGTATCTTCTGGTTCTTCGACTTCTTCTATGACTTCTATATCTTCTGTTTTTTTGACTTCTATGACTTCTGCTTCTTTGGCTTCTAGTTCTTCTATGCTTTTTGCTTCTTTAACTTCTTTGGCATCTTCTATCACTCTTTGGACTTCAGCTTCTTCTATGACTTATAATTTTTGCTTCTTTAACTTCTGTTTCTCTGACTTTTTCTATGACTTCTGCTTCTTTAACTTCTCCAGATTCTTATTCTATGACTTCTGCTTCTTTGACTACTTCAGTTTCTTCAATCACTCCTTCTTCAACTTCTTTGGTCAGTACTTCTTCAACGACTTCTATAACCTCTACTGCTTCGACTTCTTCTATGATTTCTGACTTTTTTAACAAAAATGTATCCATAAATTTTATGTACATTTCGGTTAACCATAAAACAACAGAATGATGTGCAAAATTTCAAAATTCAAATAAAACAGCTGTAAATAAATTAATAAATCTGGAAAATTCCTTCATAGTATTACAGTACTATTTTAATTTAATTTATTTATTCATTTATTATTTTTTTTTTTTTTAACAGATGTTTACTGTATCATATGTTTACCTTTTTGCAAATTCAAAATCTTGTGAAATCAATTGCGAAGCAAGTCTTTCTTTTGAAATGCAATTTGAGAGTCTTTTTAGAGGCTCACTTATGAGATTTCATGACCTTTAGGATGCTGCCTGTGTAGGCAGTAGTCAGTGAGGCAGCTCACTAGGTTTTGGAGCACATTTTGCATGCAAAAGCCTCTGTTTTTTGTTTATGATTGCAGAGGTGTATTCAGGTGGACAGCAGTTAGCTGGCTTCACATCTGTGTTAGTCATGAATCGATGCACAGTTTGGCATTGCACACACCCCTCTTACTGCTTATCCAATATGCCAGAAATTGTTGTCTTGTCGACTATATCAGGAGCATTCGTCAGGTTCACCGTGAGCTCCCCTGAAGCTCCGACCACAGACCAGATAAATATCAATAGATTTGATGCGCAATGTTTTGTCTAGACTTTTTGAAGGCCCTGTAAGGCACTTCTTACATTTGACTTAAATATAGACTCAGTTTTATTTTTACAAACTCAATACTGCATCCCAGTGCGCATCCAATGGGAAAGTTCTGACATCTCTATAACAGATAAGAACAATTTAAGCGATTAAAATGTAATTGATAGGCTGTGAAAGTGAGGAAAGATGCAGGGATCAAAGCAGAGGAGGATATTGATTTCTAGACATCTAGAAAATAGTCTTCATTTTAATTGGGTTAAAAAAAAAAGTCGGATGAAATGGCTGGCCGGTTCAATTAATTGCTGTGGTTCAAAAATATCCTCTAGTACTGCTACTAAATGTCACCTCTGACAAAGTTTTGAAAAGTTTTTTCATTAAAAAAAAAGAGTTTATAGCATTGAGTGCTTGAGCACTCACAGGAAAGCAGGTATTTTTAGCGCTATCTTGAAATATCAGTCGGTCACATCAAAAAGAAATCTATGCAAAATAGCTGTGGTGCTAGTTTACCCTTCCCTCTAACAAGGCGAGAAAGCTGTAGTCTTATCACATTCTCTTGTCGCTAAACATATTACCCACATTTCCATGAAATGCCCCTGCGGGAAGCCGTGCCTCAGCGACCTTGAGCGGCATATCACCTCGCCGTAATATCTCATTGATACAACGTCCTTACAACAGCGGGAATATTCCTGGAGGTATTACCTGTGCAAATAACATTCAGAGAGAGCTTGTGATTAGTTTGTTGCCCTCCAGGCCCAAGTAAACTACTTTATACCAGCTGTCATGGACTTGTGCAAATGCATGTGTGTGTTTTAGCTGACACAGATTGTTATGATGCTCGTCTGTCGTGGAAACTAATTCCGTTTTTGTTGGTCTGCAGTATAAATGGCTTAAATAGCATTATAAATGATTGTGTTTCTGCTCACAGACTTGCCGTGAGGCCACTGCAGTATTTTCAGGAGAGCTTTTAGAGATCACTTTCACATCCTGAAGTCCTCAGGACAGTGTGTGCGCATCCTGCTGAAACACTGGTCATTCAAACGTGTTTTGGATGCTGGTGTGCTCATGTTTCTGCCAAAAAGAAATAACGCAATTTTCATATTATTTACTCTCATTTGCCCTCAGTTTGTTTAAAATTCTCTTTTTTTTGTGGAACTCTTTGCAACAGGGTCATAATTATTCAAATTTATAATTTAGTTTTTATCTATTTTATTTTTAATTTGTCTTTTTAATTTAGTAGAGTTTTTGTCACATTTTATTCTGTCATTGCCTTTTTGTTTTTTTTTTTGGTTTTTATCATAAAAATATTAATGAAATATTTAATTATTTTATTAAAATAAAATTTAATTATTGTTTTATTAGAAAAATATTGTGATTTTATATTATGAACAAAATAGTAATTTAAGTTTTGGTGTGTTTAACAAAGTTACGTTTCTGGTTTGCTCTTAGTGCCTTTTTCATGGTAAAGGCAAGCAGGTTTTAAAGGTTTCAAGTTTTATAATATGCCATGGATCTAAAGCTAAAATTAATTAGAATTTTTTTTTTTTTTTTTTGCTAATTTTGGAGTATTTGTGGCCATTTTATCGTATTTTAGCTCATTTTAGAGTCATGACTTTGAGTATTTTTGTGTTTTTAAATTGTAGTTTCCATTTTTCCATTTCTCCCAGTTTTATTTAATTGTTTTATATAATTTATTATGCACCTAAAACTAAAATCAATAATTCAAAAATGTTTGTATTTTATGTGTTTTGTTGTTGATGTTGTAGTTTCTATTTTATTTAGAGTTTGTAATATAATACGTCATGGGTCTAAAAGTAAAGTTATTTTGTGACCTTTTTTATTTTATTTTAGCTCATTTTGGATTTATTAGTTTTTTTTTTTAAATTGTAGTTTCCATTTTTCCCAGCTTTATTTCAGTTTTAAAATAATACATAATGGATCCAAAACTAAAATTTATTTGCCATTTTTATTTTATTTTAATTAATTTTCATGAGTCATGAGTTTTAGTATTTTAGTTTAGTTTTCATCCCATTTTTTTTTTTTTTTTTTGGTGGAAAGAGTAAAAATGGACAGATAATTAAAACAACTTGTGTGCTCATTTTAACACTTTAAAAACTATATAAGCAGGGCATAAACTACAATTTTAGTTGTTATTCCATTAGAATCTTTTTTTCTGTCTGTAACCTAAAATGCCAATGGTTGTCATGATTCTCATGTCACCTTGATGTGCGTGTCAATGTTTAACCTTTAAAAATAATTCAAATATCTGCACACTATTGCTTTTTGTGTTCTACAGAAGAAAATAATACAGGTTTGGTTTGAGGGCAGGTCTGAGCAGCAGTAATTGTGTCTCGGTGTCTCAGGTGTTTGTGTGTTAGTGTGTGAACACTCTGTGGTTGTGAGAAAGATTAGAGTGAATGTGAGGAAGAAGAGCTGGCCAGCTGACAGTGTATTTTCCCATGAGTGCTGTGGTACGAGAGGTCACCCCTCTTCCAGCGCACTCGGCTTTGTCAGCAAGACTGTGCTGCTACTGTCACCTGTGACAAGACAATCAGCCTTTCATTTTCCCCTCCAGCACCTTTCCTCTATTAACCTCCTTTGAGCAAATGAGTCAGCTATGCTGATTTTTGCATCAAGTGTGCGTGATTTGGTGTGTGTTTATGCCATGACCTCAGTGGCAATTAGGATTCTTTTTCTGAATCAGCTGCACGTTTAAAAAAAAAAAAAAAAAAAAAGTGCTGGAACAAAAATTATTTTCTTGACACTTGGTTCTGTTAACAGTTTTTAAACGTTTGCATTCTTGCATGGAAGTGAATGGAAGACTGTACTGAACAGTTGTGATAGATAGATAGATGGATGGATAGATGGATGGATGGATGGATGGATAGATTTACATTATATTATAAGGTTCAGTGTCACATGATCCTTCAGGCATCATTCTCATATACTGATGTGGTGCTCAAGTAACATTTATTATCAATCTTAAAACGGTTGTTTTGCTTAATATTTTTAGTGTGAATAATTTTTTGCAAGATTTTTTTTTAAATAGAACGTATAAAAATAACTGCAATCGGTCTTTTGTAACATAAAAAAAATATTAACCTGTGATCAATATATTTATTTTTGATCAATTCATTTCTTTAAATCAATCTATTGTGGCCATTTTTGTTATTTTAGTTAATATTTGAGTCATGAATTTTAGTATTTTGTGTAGTTTTTTTTTAATTGTAGTTTACAGTTTATATAATATATCATGGATCTAAAACTTAAATTAAATTGTGACCATTTTTATTATAGTTTAGTCAATTTTGAAATCATGAATTTTAGTATTTTTGTATAGTGTTTTTAAATGTAGCTTACATTTTCCCCAACTTTATTTCAGTTTTTGTTTTTAGAAAATGTCATTGATTTCAAATTAAATTTTGGCCATTATTATTTTACTTTAGTTAATTTTTAGTCATGAACTTTAAGATTTTAATGTGCAGCTCAAGTGACATTTCGTATTTTTATCAATGCTGAAAACAGTCGTTTTATTTTGTTGTGTAAAAAATTTTTTCAGGATTTGAATAGAAAGTATTAAAAATCAAAATTGACATATATTTACATTTGATCAGTTAATGTATTTCAATCAATCAATCAATCAATCAATCAATGAAAATTAAAATAAAATGTTATAATTAATCTCTTTTTTATATTTCATAGATCTAAAACTAAAATCATTTTTATTTTATTTCAGTTAATTTTGAAATCATGAATTTTAGTATTTTTGTCTTTTTTTTTAAATTGTAGTTTACATTTTCCCCAGCTTTATTTCAGTTTTTATAATATACCATTGATCTAAAACTACAATTAAATTGCCATTTTTATTTTATTTTGGTTAATTTTGGAGTCATTAATTTTGTAATTTAGTTTATGTGCTGCTCAAGTAAAATTTCTTATTATCAGTTTTGAAATGATTTTTTTTCAGGATTATTTTAATAGAAAGTATAAAAAAAGCTGCAATCAGTTAAGATAAATCTATTGTGACATTATAAATACCTTTACTTTTAATCAATATATTATTTAGATCATTTAATTTATTTAAATAAATAAAATTTTATCATTAATAGAATAATTAAGGAACTATGAGGATAAATCTGAATTCAAACCATTTCATTTCTTGTAATTGTGCCTTTATTTCTACTTTTGCAAGTTTTATATCTTACACTTGTGGTTTTTTCATTACTGTGTCTATTTGTCTTAAAATTACAAGTTTATTTCTGTAATTTCTGTAATTACATAACTGCATCTCTTTATTTCTTTCAAAATTCAGTTTTTTATGTCTCAAAAATTTTGGCAAAAGTTATGGCATAATTGCATCTCGTCTCACATGTGTGCCTTTATTTTTTAAATGTGACTTTCTCACAATTTGACTTTCAATGACAAATTTAACATCATTATATTTTTCAGCACAATGCATTGTTTATGTATAATGCAGGTGTGTTGTAGTTTTCTAGTGCAACCATTTTAATTTGATTTTAGCTACTTTTATTTTATTTTATTTTATTTTATTGTTTTTGGACTTATTAAAATGAATGGACAAAGTGGTCTACCCAACTTGTATGCGTATCAGATCTCACTATTGTGTCTTTTCTCATTGATGTGCCTTCGTGGCCTGCAGTGCTTTGTTACCACACATCTGTTCTCAGAAAACAGGAAATGCTGTCAAGCTTCAATGTCACCCGTGGCGGTGCTGTTACCTCTCTGAGGCGTTTTCTCAGTCCGTGTAAAAAAGCATCAGTCAAGGTTTCAGCGTGGGTAGCCTTCTCTCTTGCTCCCCTTTCCTCTTGTCTCTGCGCTCCTCCATCACTATTCCCCAACTCCTTGCCTCTCTCTCTTTCAGCCATGCGCTTGAATAAGTGATATTAATGGGGATGACATTGGCTGAGTATCTCCTCTCAGCCAGCTGTGCCTGTCAACAACCAGAACCAAACATTAACTGCGACAAATAATGAAATCCACATTTCTCCTGCACGACAGGGCTGATAAGAGGCCGTTATTGCTGAGGAGGTGGAGGGCCGCTTCCATCACTCACACATACGCACAGAGTTCATCCCGTTTTCATTTTGCTATTCCACTCCCAGTCGGGCATCATTAATGTTGTTAGTGGAGCTTGCTAAGGGACTTGTCTCTGTTATTATTGCTCATATGTAGGGTTAGTGATTTGAACAAACCTCTGAAACAAAGTATTAAACTTTGCAGCATAACTTGTCCTGCACCATTTACGCTACTGGCATGAATGATATCTCAAATTGTCCGTTTTATTAAGAAAAGGCATGCTATTACTTTTCTTCTTGATTGAATTTGCAATGTTTCTGACACACAATAAAATCCCTGACTCGCATTACATTGGAGGAATAACAACCATTTGTTAAGTCTTGCTTTAATTGGGACAAACAAAAGTAAAGTTTGTGTAACTGACTCTGAATTTAATTTGGTTGAAACATTTGGTGTCAAAACAAGACTTTACTAGGCTGTAATGTGAAGTCACATATTATGATGCCTGTCATTATTAATCCAATAAGCTGGCTTGAAATTTGTAAATGGAAGTTTGTTTGAGAAGCCATTAGCTTCTGTTTACTTTATGTTTCGATAAATTACATTTTAAATATTTTTGTATTTGCTATAAAATTGGTAGGTTTAGGTTCCCCGTCTGTCGTTCACGTTCGACGTTGTGTCGAAGTGACGACTAGGGGTCGCTCTTGAGAGCCCGAACACCTCTGACAGCTTTGAGAAAAGGCCAATGAAATTGGTACGCAGTATTTGCATAGCCCGCTCCGCCCCGGAGATCCGGGCATAAGAGGGGGGGGCTAGGCAACACTCATTGTTCTGTTTCTTCGGAGCCGAATGCAGTATTCTCTTAGGGGAAAACAGCATTACTCACCTCTTCGTCGTTGGATCTATGGCACGAGCAGCGGTTTCTCCCTTTAACCCTTCTCTTGGTAAGCGAGAATACCCCTGGGTGCTTCGACGACGATCTCTAAAGAGCTTTTCCTCCTGAAAAGGAGTAATTTCTCTGAAAGAGCCGACACGGATGGATTGTGTTTACATTTGCCTTTCCGTCCGTGTCTTCCTGGTTGCGGTTTCCTCGTAAACAATAACAATCGGCACGATCGTTGTGCTCAGGGTTGAGCTAGTCTCACGTTGATACATCGCTTCGTTGATAGTTTGTGTTCTGCTTGCGGAAGGGAACATAACTATGGGTTGCTGCTCACGAGCCGCGAAGCCGCGGCTCACCGCGACCGCTTCCGTTCGGCCCTTCTACTTCCGGGTACGAGGGCCGCTGCGATGTGCGTCGATGGCGAGCAATAGGAAATGAGTTAGTTCCGCCGGGTTTCCCCCCGCGGATCGCTCGTTCCTCGCGACCCCCGTTTAGGTTTTTGGACAGATTATTAGTTCTTTTTACAACTTTACTCTGTTCAAAACCTTAAAAGCTGGTTGAGAGGTTGGCTGCAGCATCGGAGGGAGGACTTAAACCATGGGAAGCTGATGCTTCGACTGAGCAAGCTGGGGAGCGAGTCTCAGTTTGAGCAGACGCTGAAGTGGTGGGCGTGCTTGAACAAGATAACCGAAACACATCAGGTTTGAGTGAGAAAAAACCCTCCGCCTCATCCTGTGTGTTCATGGCTTCGGTAACGTACGAGATTGACTATATCGTGATAGGCCTTTTTTTTTTCGGCTGAAACACGATATATCAGATCCTCCTCCCTCATTTCCCTCGATGGCGGTCCAGCGCGAGAGGCTTCGTGGATTCTCCAGGCGGGTGGGCGCTTCAGTACAGCACCTGCATATCTGATGCCCTGCCCCCTGGTGGGACCACATAGGCTCTCGTCCAGAGCGTGAAGGGGTTCACGTCTTCTGGACAGGCTGTGTCCACCATGCACACTTTTGCCATCCTGCTGGCTGCCAGGCAAAGTGTTATAAGATCTGCACGAGGGAGATCTCGCCTCAGAGTGTCGCAGGAACTGCGTTCAGTTCTGTGTATGCTTCCGAGCATCAAATGTCGCAACGCAGGCTCTGGGTAGAGCGATGTCCACTACGGTGGTCCAGGAGCGCCACCTTTGGCTAAATCTGGCGGAAATGAAGGACACTGAGAAAGTTCGCTTTCTTGACGCCCCCATTTCTCCAGACTGGTTCAGGGCCCGCCTCAGGCTGGTCCTGCACCCAAACCAGCCTTGCCGTCGAGTTCTCGCAAGAAGGTGGCGCCGTTAGCTCATTTTCAGGCCGCTAGGAACCCTCATCAGGCTTCGAAGCGCTCCTGAAGTGAGCCGCCCAGGGGAGAGAGATCTGCTGACCTGTCTAGATCCACACTCGGCGAGGGGACGAGTGTGGGCTTCGGCTCCATCCTGGCTGTCTGCCTCACGGCGGACAGCCACCACATGGTCAATTTAAGAGCAATTTCTTTCTTCTCTGGGCGTAAAAACCAGTGCGACTGCGTCCCTCCGGGGTACCCAGCCACTGAAGCACGTCAAAGCATGCTCGACCGCATCTCAGGCGCTTCTGCATGCTTTGACAAACCAAGTGCATCCTTCAGTCGACCCCCTGAACTCAGGCGGTCCTCCGTTGGATCCTTGTCGGTTACGATGATCGGTACACCCACCATGGTTGGGTCCCTCCGGGGTACCCAGCCACCAGAACACATCAAAGCATGCTCAACCGCAGGGCCTGCGCTTTGGCATGCTTTGACGAATCAAGTGCATCCATCAGTCGATCCCCTGAGCTCAGGCGATCTTCTGATGGATCCTTGTCTGTCGGTTCCGATGGTCGATCCTTCCATGGCTGGGTCCCTCCGGGGTACCCAGCCACCAAAACACACCAAAGCATGCTCAACCGCAAAACTTGCGCTTCTGCATACTTTGACAGAGAAACAAGCGCATCCGTCAGTCGATCCCCTGAGCTCAGGCGATCTTCTCACGGATCCTTGTATGTCGGTTATGGCGATCAAAGCACCTTGTGTCCTCCGGGACAGCACGCCCCCGAACAAAGGGCTTTCACCACAACTCAGTCACACCGTACCCACCCGAGGTACGTCGGTGGTCCCCCTGAGACCGTTGGCAGAGAGTTTTACAGCTTGGCTCGAGATACCCAACCTCTCTCGCTGGCTTCTCAGAACCATCCGACTCGGCTATGCTATCCAATTCGCACGCAATCCGCCCAAGTTCAGCAGCATCTTCTCTACCGAGGTTCGGGACGAGAATGCTGCGGTTCTTCGGGCGGAGATCGCGACCCTTCTGGCGAAGGACGCGATAGAGCCGGTCCCCTCGGCCGACATGAAGAAAGGGTTCTACAGCCCCTACTTCATTGTACCCAAGAAAGGTGGCGGTTTAAGACCAATCCTGGATCTGAGGATTCTGAATCGGGCCCTTCACAAGCTCCCCTTCAGAATGCTAACGCTCAAACGCATTCTCACGTGCATCAGATTCCAGGATTGGTTTGTGGCGATAGACCTGAAAGACGCGTACTTTCATGTCTCGATTCTTCCAAGACTCAGGCCCTTCCTGCGGTTTGCCTTCGAAGGTCGAGCATTTCAGTACAAAGTCCTTCCATTTGGGCTCTCCCTGTCTCCCCGCGTCTTTACGAAAGTCGCAGAGGCAGCCCTTGCCCCTCTCCGGGAGAGGGGCATCCGCATTCTCAATTACCTCGACGACTGGCTGGTCATAGCACACTCTCAGGAGTTGGTATGCAAACACAGGGATGTGGTTCTCAACCATCTGGCCCATCTGGGGTTTCGGGTCAACTGGGAAAAGAGCAAGCTCGCCCCGGTACGGAGCATCTCTTTTCTCGGTATACAACTAGACTCGGTTGCCATGAGTGCACGGCTCTCCCCGGAGCGTGCAGAGTCAGTGCTGAGCTGCGTCCAGAAGCTCTCACGCAGCCCGACGGTCCCCCTCAAACAATTTCAGAGGCTCCTGGGTCACATGGCATCCGCAGCCGCCGTCACGCCGCTGGGCCTGATGCACATGAGACCGTTACAACACTGGCTCCGTTCCCGAGTCCCGAGATGGCCATGGCGCCAGGGTTCATACCGGGTGCTCGTCACACCCGTATGTCTAAACCCTCGGTCCTTGGAAAGACATTTCGTTCCTACGGGCCGGGGTGCCCTTAGGACAAGTGTCCAGGCGCATTTTGGTTACGACAGATGCATCCAACACAAGCTGGGGCGCCGTATGCAATGGGCAAGCAGCTGCAGGGCTCTGGTCGGGCCCTCGGCTGCATTGGCATATCAATTGCCTCGAACTGCTGACAGTGTTTTTGGCCCTGAAGAGGTTCCGACCTTTGGTTCAGGGCAAACACGTGCTGGTCCGCACAGACAGCACTGCGACTGTAGCCTACATCAATCACCAGGGCGGTGTACGCTCCTTTCGCATGTCACAGCTAGCCCGCCATCTCCTCCTTTGGTGTCGAAACAATGTCAAGTCTCTACGAGCCACCCACATACCGGGCGAACTCAATTGGGTAGCGGACGCGCTCTCCCGACAGACTTCGCTTCGGGGCGAGTGGAGACTTCACCCTCAGACGGTTCAGCTGATCTGGAGTCTTTTCGGTCAGGCCCAGGTCGACCTGTTTGCCTCGATAGAGAACACTCACTGCCAGTTGTGGTACGGTCTGTCCGAGGCGCCCCTCGGCACAGATGCACTGGCACACAGCTGGCCTCAGGGCCTCCTCAAGTATGCGTTTCCACCAGTGAGCCTAATTGCACAGACCCTGTGCAAAGTCAGGGAGGACAGAGAACAGATCCTGCTGGTGGCCCCCTACTGGCCCAACAGGGTTTGGTTCTCAGAGCTGGTGCTCCTCTCCCCCGTTCCTCCCTGGCGCATTCCCCTGAGGAAGGACCTCCTTTCACAGGGGAAGGGCACGATATGGCACCCGCGCCCAGATCTCTGGAACCTCCACGTATGGTCCCTGGACGCGACCAGGAGGATTTCAGAGATCTCCCACTGGCAGTGGTAAACACTCTGTTGCAGTCGAGAGCTCCTTCCACGAGGCGGCTGTACGACCTCAGATGGCGCAAATTCACAAACTGGTGTTCCTCCCGGGGGGAGAACCCACGGAGATGTGGCATCCGAACGGTGCTTTCCTTCCTCCAAGGAGGACTGGATAGACACCTTTCTGCTTCAACACTTAAGGTCCAGGTAGCCGCTATTGCCGCTAACCACGACCTGGTGGAAGGTAGATCGGTTGGGAAGCACAATTTGGTTATACGATTCCTTAAAGGTGCACGCAGGCTGAACCCCGTCAGACCGCGCCTTGTCCCCTCTTGGGATCTGTCTGTGGTCCTCCGGGGCCTACAGTCAGATCCCTTTGAGCCGCTCCAGTCAGTCGAACTCAGTGCTCTCTCCCAAAAGACGGCTCTCCTGACTGCGCTCACATCGATCAAAAGAGTGGGAGACCTCCAAGCCCTCTCCGTCAGTGACTCGTGCCTCGAATTCGGGCCGGCTAACTCTCACGTTATCCTGAGACCCCGGCCCGGTTATGTGCCCAAAGTGCCCACCACTCCCTTCAGGGACCAGGTGGTCACTCTGCAAGCTATCCCTTCTCAGGAAGGCGACCCCAACCTCTCCTTGTTATGCCCAGTCCGTGCCCTGAGCATTTACTTGGAACGTACTGAAAGCTTCAGACGGTCGAGTCAGCTCTTTGTCTGTTTTGGAGGACAGCAGAAGGGGAAAGCTGTCTCCAAACAAAGAATTTCCCACTGGATTGTGGATGCGATTCGTTTGGCCTACCAGGCCACAGGGGTGCCCTGCCCGCTGGGGGTGCACGCCCACTCCACCAGGGGCGTCGCAGCGTCGGTTGCGCTGGCGAACGGGATCTCTTTAACAGACATTTGCAGAGCTGCAGGTTGGGCTACACCTAACACGTTTGCCAGGTTCTACAATCTGCGTGTAGAACCAGTCTCTTCGGGAGTCCTGAACGCAAGCCCAGTAACTCCTGAAGCTGACACGGTGTAGAAGCTTGCTGAAGCGTCGTTCCCCACGGGTGATGACGCTTCCCCAGTTCAGTAAGTTTCCTGGCGTGAACCCTGAACGACAATTTCCATCATGTTGCACCCGCAACGTAGCTATGTTCAGCGGAGGAACTAGCTATCAGAATCTAATATGAGGTTAGGTTGCCTCTTGTGAACTCTCATATTAGGTTGGTGCCCCACATGTAGTGGCTCCTAATGCGGCCCCATGTGTGTATCTCCACCTATACTCCCAGAGATGCGGTGTTTCCCTTAAGACAAAACTTGTCTCCGACCCTGAGCTCAGCAGTCTCTCCTCATGCGGAGCCTGCCTCAGGATCGTCCCCTTGTTGTGCTCCCCTAGTGCGAGCCCTCAAGTGTATTCTCCACACAAATACCTCCCTCCGGGCAGGGTGTGGTCTCCGTAGTGCCCATCCCCCCCCCCGGGGAGGACGGACACTGGCCCAATGTTCTCCAAGATGTTCAACCAAAGGTGAGGAAAGGCTGGCTGAAGCTCTTGGGCATTGGAAGGTCACGTAGAGGTGAGTGACATTTATCTAACACGCAAGACCTGTTAATATTTGCACTCCATGCACTCGTGACGCGGTCCGCTGGTTGTGGCGTTTTCAACTGGGACCCCTAGTCGTCACTTCGACACAACGTCGAACGTGAACGACAGACGGGGAACGTCTTGGTTACGTATGGTAACCCTCGTTCCCTGATGGAGGGAACGGAGACGTTGTGTCCCCCTTGCCACAACCTCGGACCGCCTCTGAGTGTAGCCGGGTGCTTCGGCTCCTCAGATCAGAACAATGAGTGTTGCCTAGCCCCCCCCTCTTATGCCCGGATCTCCGGGGCGGAGCGGGCTATGCAAATACTGCGTACCAATTTCATTGGCCTTTTCTCAAAGCTGTCAGAGGTGTTCGGGCTCTCAAGAGCGACCCCTAGTCGTCACTTCGACACAACGTCTCCGTTCCCTCCATCAGGGAACGAGGGTTACCATACGTAACCAAGACGTTTTGGGGTCTAAAAATCAAAATCGCTTATTGATAAAATGATAAAAATGCATTTATACAAATATCTTAATGAAGTTTAAATTCGTTTAAAATACACAGAAAATAAACATTAAAAAATGCATCAATAAAAATTTACAAAAATATGCATTTTGTGTTTCTAAATGTTATAAGTTAGAAGATAGAAGGTTCAAACGCTCACTGATGCTTCAGAAGGAAAAGCGATGCATTAACAGCTGGGGGTGAAAACTTTTGATCAGAATGAAGTACTTTAGCCTAAATATCATATTTTTTTTCATTCTGTATACTGTCCTTCAGAAGCTACAGAAGATGCTACAGAAGATGCATATTTCCCAGAAGACAAAAATAAGTTAAATTTACCCTGATCTTCAAATTTAGAAAGTTTTCACCCCCTGGCTCTTAATGCATTGTGTTTCCTTCTGAAACATAGGTGAACGTTTGAACCTTCTGTAATAGCTGCATATGAGTCCTCATTTGGGTTGTCCTCAGTGTGAAAAGATGGAGAAGTCATTGTTGGAAAGGGTTCAAATACACAAAAATGTTGACAAACCAAAGAATTTGTGGGGCCCCGAAGGATTTTTCTAAAGCACAGCGGGCAGTTTAACTGTTCAGGACAAACAAGAGCTGTGGATCATTCAGGTAAGAACACAGTATTAAGAATCAAGTGTATGTAAACTTTTGAACAGGTTATTTTTATATATTCAACTATTATTTTTCTCTTGTGGACTCTATGTAAACGTCTTTTATATGAAATATCTTTTTAAGGTTGGTACTCAATAAAAAATAACATGCATTTTGTATGATCCCTCTTATTTTGGTAAAATAATTAGCATTTTGCAGATTCTGCAAGGTGTATGTGAACTTTTGACTTCAACTGTATGTGCACTGATCAATGTTTTATATATGAATAAAAGCCTAACTTAAATCTGTTTATCATATGAAGCAATTGTGCCTCTTCAGAAGAGTTTAAACTCCTTGAATTATATAGGTTATTTTTGCAATGGATGTTTTGATGCGTAATCGTTTGGGTTGCATGAACTTTCAAAAAATTGACAAAAATTGTGATAGAATAACAAAAATATCTCTGTTTGTTGCGCTGATGAATGGAGGACATGGATTTGAAACAACATGAGGATGAGTAAGTCATAACTGAAATGTATTTTTGGGGTAAGTTAACTCTTTAAGTAAAACTTGAGCTCACTAGTGTAATTTAACCAGTGTACTTTTTTAATTTAATTTATTATTTCTGGTCAGAGGTTTCTGTAATTATTTGATTTATATGTTACATTTCAAGTTTAAAGGATTAGTTCATTTCCAGAATAAAAATTTCCTGATAATTTACTCCCGCCGATGTCATCTAAGATTTTCATGTCTTTCTTTCTTCAGCCGAAAATAAATATTTTTTTTGAGTAAAACATACCAGGATTTTTCTCCATATAGTGGACGTCAATGGGGATTAACAGTGAAGGTCCAAATTGTAGTTTCAGTTGTATTTCAATTTCAATTTATAGTTACATTACAAAGGTCACGCAGAAGTACAGACCCATTACAAAGCGAATTTGCAAATAAAGTCAATCGACCTTTACAAAAAAAGGTAAAGCAACGATGTCAGACGATTTTGAAGTTGGAGGAGAAAATGACAACCTGAAATGTTTTCCTCAAAAACCTTAATTTATTTTCAACTTAAGAAAGAAAGAAATGAACATCTTGGATGACATAAGTGTAAGGAAATTTTTATTCTGGAAGTGAACTAATCCTTTAGTGCTGCGATGCTCAAATAATTAGTATTGCATAAATTTGAGCTTATTTGCCATTTATGCAGTTTTAACCTGCTCACAGCTGGTGCATCTGGCCCCAGAATATTATAGAGAATTCAGACTCTTTTCACCATCTAGCAACCACCCAGAACATCCTGGCATCATGGTGGTCAATATTTGCATATCATCTCTCATAACGCACTCTGAATTAGCAGAAATTCAGCCAGATACCAAAACCATTACTTTCCGAATGATGGGCTCACTCAGATCTTTTGTCTTTATGAAGTTTTAATTAAGCATTATCTATCACTGTTAATTAGCTGTACAGCACTGTATCAGTACGGCTTTCTCTTTGCCTCGGCGCAGTTGCATTGTGGGAAGAACCTGAGGAGCAATTACAGAGTCGAGCTCATTGATTTGTAGCCGTATGGTACTAGCGTGCCTCATGTGGAGCGTGCCTCATGTGGCTCTTCCAGGACACCTGATTAAACCAGAATGGATGTAGCCCAGTAGAGCAGGCTTAAACCCTTTATCTAATTCTGCCTTGTGAGCCACAAAAATAATCCTTTTAATATAAACCATGCAATAAAGGTAAATTTACAACCTACAAGATGCTATACTGTAGCTTCGAGTGCATGAAAGGATTATGGTGTTAAACGATAACCTTGATTTGTTATAGCATTGTCTCGTTTTGGAAAATGAAAGTAAATCACAAATAAGATTTCTTTAATGTTAATGGTTTATCTTAGACATTAATGGGATTAAATGAGGAGAAAATGGAGCTGGAGCTATTTTATTTCGTTAATGTGACTGGTTTCACAGTGAAACGGGATATGAGAAAAAAGGTGATTTTATGCATTAAGAATTGATTCGATTGTGGAAAGTGGTCTTTGTGTGACAGGTGGTTAGAGGGGTTGAAAAATAAGAGGGTTTGGTGGCGGTTTGGTGGCGTTTTGATGAAAGATTTCAAAGACAAACCTTTTAGGTTTGGAATAATGGATGGGCCTCAATGAACCAATCAATAATACAATAATATGAGGAAAGTTTATTAGGGGCATTAATTTTTTTGGTCTGAAAGAACATGAAAAATCTTGCTAGACTACGATTCAAAAGTTTGAGGTCAGTTTTTGAAATAAGTCGCTTCTGCTCACCAAGGCTGCATTTATGTGGTCAAAAATACAGTAAAAACAGTCAAATTATGAAAAATGGCTACAGTTTATATTAACTGCTTTGTTATTATTGCAGAACTTTGCTGTCACTTTTGATCAAAATTATGCATTCTTGCTGAATAAAAAATATTAAATTGCTCACATGCTTTATAATGCCATTCACTGACATTATAAAGCTTGGAAGAGCTTTATAATGTAAAGCTCTTCCAAGCTCTTCCAAGCTTTATAATGTCAGTGCCATTCACTGACATTATAAAGCTTGGAAGAGCCAGGACATTTTTAAAAGTCTTCAACATTAGTGTAAATTATGGTAGTTTGTAGTTTTCTTATTGTACTCATTTATGTTCAAGGGATAGGATAGTTCACTCAAAAATGAAAGGCGTACACTGCAAAAAATGCTTTTCTTACTTAGATTTTTTCTTGTTTCCAGCTAAAATATCTACAAATTCTTAAATCAAGAAGGATTTTCTATACAAGTAAAATTATTGTTTTGTCTTCAGACAAAAGATGTTAAAATTAAGTGAGTTTTTGCTTGAAACAAGTAAAATTATCTGCCAATGAGGTAAGCAAAATAATCTAGCTTTCTGCTTGAAATAAGAATATTTTGCTTGTTTTAAGCAAAAACTCACTTAATTTTGACTTTCTTTTTTCTGAAAACAAGACAATAATTTTTACTTGTCTGGAAAATTCTTCTTGATTTAAGAATTTGTCTTGGAAACAAGACAAAAAATCTAAGTAAGAAAAGCATTTTTTGCAGTTTACTGTACGAGACTCTTCTTTCAGATGAATACAATTTAAGTTGTATTAAAAAATCCTGGCTCTTCCAAGCTTTGTGAATGGCTGTTGAGATTTTGAAGTCCAATAAACTGCATCCGTCTATCATAAAAAGCACAGTAGAGTAAATAAAGTCCTTCTAAAATGAATCTATTCATTTGTGTAAGAAAAATAATAAGAGAGACTGAAATTCAAGCGGATGAAGTATGCATAACATAATGAGAATATGCTACACTTGTGAAAACCAAGTTTTATTTACAACAAAGGAAAAACGGCCTCCTTTCATTTTTCTTCACAAATCCTCATTTTGTACTTGACTAGTGTTTTGTTTTGCTCTCTCCTCTGCACTTAACGTCTTATCGGATGTCATCTGCTGGATATTTTTCTTACAAAAACACATCAGTTCACTACAAAAGGCTTTTATTAACCCCCCTGGAGCGGTGTGGAGTACTTTTTATGATGGATTTATGCACTTTTATTGAACTTGATCCATTCACTGACATTATAAAGCTTGGAAGAGCCAGGACATTTTTAATATAACGATTGTATTTGTCTGAAAAAAGAAAGTCATATACACCTAGAATGAGTTGAGAGTGAGTAAATCATGGGGTAATTTAAATTTTTGGGTTAAATTTAATGCTTTTCACTGTTAATTTAGACTGCTCTGATTTCTCAATTTATGTTTACTCATTCAAGTATGTTTACAAAGGAATTGTCCTCTGAAATATCGTCAAAATAGTTAGTGTCTTGTGGTCTAGCGTTAAGGGAAGCTTGACTAATTGCTTCAAACATTTTTTTTTAAAACAGCTTGTTTTAAAGTATCTTCCTTATCGCTTTAAGAGTTGCTATTTAAATGACACACAACTGAGAGCTCAATTATGTCTCTAGAGGTGTGATAGACGAACCTCTGGGCAGTAAAATGTTCCTCTCTAAGGAGCGCTTTTAAAGCAGAAGCATTTCTTAGTTTAATCCCAAGATTGCACTTTAACTCTAACTCAAATAGGACAAATGTTAAATGTTTGAAAGTGCACCGCAGCGGTGGGAAATGGAGGGGTGGCAGTGGGGGTTGCACTGAGGCAGACGCTAGCGAGGCGATGATGTGTGTTTGCCAACGTGTCAGGGTGAAAATGGAAACATGTTCCACGGTGAGTGCTGTTCACTTCCAGGTCATCATCGGTTTTTTACCCTTGGTGAGAGGAGCCACGTTCTCTAGGCTCCTTTGAGGCTGTGGGCAGAAACAGGGTGGTTTCTAAAGTAGGACAAGGACACCAGATGACAAACTGGTTCCTGTCTCAGGGCTGCCCTTGGGAAGGCCCCTGTACATAGTGTGATACACGCAGACGGCCTGGTCCCTTCTGCATTTACTGAGAGGTGAAAATTATATATATGCAAGATTTTCCACACTGATACTTGTGTTGTCTTACAGTGACTTCAATTTCAGTCCAAGTAAAGCAATATATAATATATTTTTAATCTCATGGAAATCGGACTAACAGACCTAACAGACATGTTAAAGTGATAGTTTAGGGAAGGGAAGAAACTGTTGAACAAAGTCACTATTTTCTTTGCACATAAAAGGTATTTGTGTAGCTTCATAAAATTAAGGTTGAACCACTGCTGTCACATGAGCTATTTAACTCAACAAAAGTTCAACTTAAAGTGTTCATGCTGCCTTAAAATTTTAAGTTTACTCAACTCAAATATCTATGTTTTCATGTAGCACAACTTAACATTTCATGTTGACTTAACTCAAAATTTAAAGGCAGCACGAACACTTACTTTAAGCTGAAACTACTTTTTTTTTTTTTTTTTTTTACAGTGTGGGCCTTGAATGTTTTAGTTGTGTTGCTGTCTATGCAGGGTCAGAAAGGTCTCAGTTTTCATCAAAAATATCTTAATTTGTGTTACTTACTGGTTTGGAACGACATGAATGTGAAAAATTAATGACTGAATTTTTTATTTTTTATTTATTTTTATTATTACTATCCCTTTAAATTTTCTATAATTGGACTCTGAAAGAATATTTAGTCCACAGTGTATAATTACTCCTTTAAATATTTAATTATGCATTGTGCCATATATATTTGAACTGACAGACTATATAGTTGGACTGCACAAAAAAGTACATGCACTGTAAAATAATTTGTTACTTTGCTGCCTTAAAATGTGAAGTTCAGTCAACTCTCAAACAGTTTAGTCAACTTGAAATGTTACGTTTTAAGTGACAACTTAGATATTTGAGTTGATTCAACTTAAAATTGTAAGGCAGCGGAGTAACAAACAGCTGTTAAGTTTAACAAACAATTTTTAGTTTAGTCAACTTGAATATCTAAGCTGTCACTTGTTGTCACAACTTAACATTTTAACTTCAATAAACTTACTTGAATTGACTGAACTTAAAATTAAAGGCAGCAGGGTAACAAATTATTTTAAGTTTGTTTTTTACAGTGTACACTGTTAGGTTAACTTAAAATAATTTGTTACCCAGCTGCCTTAAATGTTTAAGAAGTTTAGTCAACTTGAAATGTTAAGTTGTACTAAGTGACAACTTAGATATTTGAGTTGATTCAAGTTAAAATTTTAAGGCAGCAGGGTAATACTGTGTATATTTATTATGTATATATAAATACACATACACTTTGATTACATTTTTAATCCACTTCAAATGTTGACTGCTGTACATATATGTGTGTGTGTGTATTTATATATACATATATATACATATACATGTAGTATGCAAACATAAACTTTTATTTCACATCGATTAATCGCAACTAACGATTTTGCAGTCTTTACTGTCTTGTTTGATTCATTTAATATATCTTTGCTGAATAGAAGTAATAATTGTTTTCAGTGTTGCCAAGTCTGCGGTATTCCCATGGAATTGGGCTACTTTTACACTGTTGCCGCGGGTAGTTTTTAATGTTCGCGGGTTGAAGCAACCCCAATAACATATTTAGCCCCTAAAATACCAATTTACCAGGGGGACCCTTAAAAAAAACATGTATTTTATCCTCCAAAATGCATTTTAAGGGGGGACCCCCCTCACAACGCGATTGGGCTAATTTTGAGTAGCAATTGGGTGGGTTTTGGTGTGAAAACCTGGCAACCCTGATTGTTTTAAAATCATATTACTGAACCCAAATTTTGTGGAGAGTATATATAGTTTTAAAACGGTTGAATTATTCTGGTACATTGACCTTCTGACTAATTGGTCTAAGGCTAATTAGTTGAATTATAAACTGTAAAATAAGGCTGGTTCACATTACACATTACACTATTTAAACAGGGTGTTTGTCTGACTGTGGCTGTGGTTGACAGTGCTTTAAATAAGTGAATTTAAAGATGCGACCTGTCTGAAAAGGTTTTACTGTGCCAACTAACAGCTGAACCACAAATCGCTCTCACTGTGCTAATTAAAGCACTCTGATATCTAACCAAAAATGTATATACAGATAAGACGATCATCTCGCTAATTTACAGTTCGACCATTGTGACCCTTACTTACACTATATCCACACACAAAAAAAAATGCATTAACATTAGTACTTTTAATTGGAGGTGCAGTGGAGGAAATAAAACCTTGCTTGAATGAACTCGTTGCATGAAGTTTTATTTAATTACACACAAGCTTGGCACTGAGCAAAAAGTGGGTTAGTTTTTTTTCCCAAGTGCATTCCTGTTATACTCAACAATGCAATTAAACTCTGCTACTGTCATTAAAAAACCCACCCCCTTGAGAGCCCCCTCCGGCCATCGACCTGTCACCCAACCACAATGTTTTAATTTAATAGAGGTCACTGTTAAAAAATGATTATTAATGAGTTGTTTATTATGGCTGTTTGTTTGCTACAGTATTGTAAAAATTTTGGGAGTTGTTGTTGTGGTTGCTGTTTACAATAGTAAGCTGTTGTTGAGCGACAATGTAAATGCAGTCTGAATCCAGAAGTGGAGTTGTGTTTAGTATAATCGGGGACAGATCTTCCCTTAATATCATAGCATTGCTTATTCATGCTGTCTTGATGGTTGAGAGCCTGGATGGGAAGGAAATGATTTTTGCTTGACGCAGAGGTATAAGAGGGAAGTTAAAAATATGCGCAGCTGTGATTTAAATGTTTCATGTAGCATGCAAGATTCACCACATAATGGAATGTTTGCACGGAAGCATTGCATCATATTACTGGATAACACATGTAATGATGAGAAGCTGCAGTATGCCAAATGGGAAAAAGACATTTTAAAAGGTACTTTATCCCAAGTGCCTGGCTATGAACACGAGCATGTTCATTTTATTTTTTAAACTCTCTTTCTTTTTTATTAATGCTTGTTTTTAATGTTTTAAAGTGTTATATATATATATATATATATATATATATATATATATATTTATTTATTTATTTACTTTTTAAATATAGGTTACCCACATAAATTGAAAGGAATATATGTTTCGAACCAGCTAAGTTGTATTATTACAGAGATGCATTAACTGTGCATTGGAGGTTTATGAGACAAAGCATCGCAAAAGGCTCAAAACTGTGTTAGACTTCAGATGAACTTCTATTATTGTAATGCAATTCCTGTGTTCAATTTCTTTAGTTTGACTTTGCAAAAAACAGATAATTACAAAGTCTTGTTAGCATTTAATGTTTATTTAAAGTCCTGCTGCCAAACAATGTGAATTTTAATATTTATTCTTATTTATACACCACTTACACGAAACAGAACTTTCCTTTCAGTTTAGCTTTCTGCACCTTTCAATACTATTTACAATCTCAAAACATTTTAATTAAAAAATTTGTGTCCTTGTTTTGTTATCCTTTGGATTCAGCCATCTGGTATTTGTAATTAAAAACATTTTTTTATGATTTCAAAACATTCTTATAGCTGGTATTGGTTGTGTAATGCATGACTTAATCAAGAGCGCAATTGACAGTCATCCGAGTGCAGTACTTTCTTTATAACTACAGACTAAATATAGAAAAAGATGGTTATCACAGTACAGACATGTGACCAAGTCATTGTTCATGGATTAAAAATGACATTTATGGAATTTAAATAACAAAGTTGTTTTTAGTGCCCTTGAGATTTTGAAGAAAAGTAGACTGTCACTGTGTAAACTGTGTAACACGAAGTCTCATGCTTAACATGATTAATGTTTTGTCAAAATATTGCGAATGAGTCTCTGAAGAAAGTGTTAGTAGCTCAAGTCAAAGCCAAGCCAAAAGTAATTACATTAAAAACAAGAAGTAGTAAACTGTCAATAATAATAATAATTTCTCCAAGCTGTTCCGCCTGCCAGATTTGAGATCAAAGTTCATCTTTTGATCTTTGTCACAATATCTCATCATTATCTTCACATTTGTTCAGTGTTGTCAGCCAAATAATGTAATGGTAATTATTTTCTTATTCCAGCTGAAGACAAGAGAGACATTTGATTTTGATGAAAAATTACACTTTAAAACATTAAAAACCCTGCCTGGTCGGAAAAGAAAACGTACCTGTGGGAACTTTTTCACAAGACATGAAATACTTGCCAGTAAGTACAGGTGCAGCTCAAAAAACTAGAATATCGTGAAAAAGTTCTTTTTTTAATTGTAACTTATTTCAAAAACTGAAACTTTCATATATTCTAGATTCATTACATGTAAAGTAAAATATTTAAAAAAATGTTTTGGTTTAATTTTAATGTTTAAAGCGTACAGCTCATGAAAGTCAAAAATCCAGTATCTTAAAATATTAGAATATTTCCTAAGATCAATAAAAAAAAAAAAAAAAAAAAACAGATTTGCAAAACAGAAAAGTTCAAGTTCTTTAAAGTATGTTAATTTATGCACTCAATACTTGGTCGGCAGCACATATTACAGCAAATGACTTGCTCCTAGCACAAATTACAGCATCAGTGAAATGTGGCATGGAAGTGATCAGCCTGCACTGCTGAGGCACAATCGAGCCTTCAGATCTTCTGTATATTGTTGGATCCACTGTTTCTCATCTTTCTCTTGAAAATATACCATAGATTCTCAATGGGGTTCAGGTCAGGCATGTTGGCTGACCAATAAAACACAGTAATATCATGGTCAGCAAACCACTTGCAACTGGTGGTTGCACTGTGGGCAGGTGCTAAAGTCCTGCTGGAAAAGGAAATCAGCATCTCCATAAAGCTTGTCAGCAGATAGAAGTTTTAAGTGCTCCAAAATCTCCTGGTGGATGGCTACATTGACTTTGCACTTAATAAAACACAATGGACCAACACCAGCAGACGTCATGGCACCCCAAATCATTACTGACTTCAGAAACTTCACACTGGACTTCAAACAGCTTGGATTCTGTGCCTCTCCAGTCTTTCTCAGACTCTGGGACCATGATTTCAACATGAAATGCAAAATTTACTTTTATCTGAAAAGAGGACTTTGGACCACTGAGCAACAGTCCAGTTGTTTTTCTCCTTAGTCCAGGAAAGATGCTTCTGACATTATTTCTGTTTCAGAAGTGGCTTGGAAGTCCTTTTCCTGAAGAAGTCTGTGTGTGGTGACTCTTGATGTGCTGACTCCGGCTTCATTTTACTCCTTGTGAAGTTCTCCCAAGAGTTTGAATCGGCTTTACTTGACAGTATTCTCAAGCTTACGGTCATCCCTGTTGCTTGTGCACCTTTGCCTACCTAGTTTCTACCTTCCAGTCAACTTTGCATTTAATATGCTTTGATACATCACTCTGTAAACAGCCACCCCATTCAGTAATGACCTTCTTGTCAATGATTGTCTCCTGAACCATTGGCAAGTCAGCAGTCTTCCCCATTAGTGTGGTTTCAAAGAACAAGAGATACCCAGAATTTATACTGTAGGGATAGTCATTTAATAAAACTCAAATGTACATATTCTAATATTTTGAGATACTGGATTTTTGACTTTCATGAGCCTTACGGTCTAATCATCAAAATTAAAAAAAAAAAAAAAAAAGGTAGACCGAGTACAGTTGGTACACATTTTTCTTTTTCCATTACCACAACAAAACTAGGGACTCAAAAAAGTGATTTTTCATATGACATTTCCTTTACTTGTCTACTAAAATATTAATAATTATTAACGTAAGTAGGTAATATTTACCACAATTAGCTCATAAACACAAGAAGTACAGCTGAGTACAGTTGAGACATCCATCCGTAATGCTGTAAAGCTGTCTAACCAATTCATTGCGAATCCTTTAAAAATGAGAATTCAACAGTTTTTATTTCCATTCAGTATTTTATTTGATTGTTTGTTTAATTAAAAGTAGTTAATTTGTAAAACATTGTACAATAATGGCAAACAGGTACAATATTTAATTTCAGTTCATTATTTTAATAGTAACAGTTGAAAAGTTGAGTAACAGTAAAAAAAAACATTGAACTTGCAAAACCACGATAATAAAACTGATCAAATACACACAATAGCTAACCTAATAAACATAATAAATAAATGGTATGTGTCTCAACTGTACCCCGCTGACCACCTCAAACATCTCTCTAGATTTTATGATGACCTTGCATGAAAAAAGCAGGCACTTCTGCCAACAGTTCTAGGAACTATGAAAATGTTCCTCCGGTGTGGCGGCTCCGATATTCTATTTAAATGATAAAACATGCATTAGAATGATATAAAGAATGGCAGGGTTAAAATCCTCATAGACATCTTGAGGTTTACTGATACTTTCAGAGCATGACACATTTGTTCTCACAAGGAAGTTGTTGATAAGCCGCCCAATCAGTGACCTGCCAATAGTGTGTCACAGAGGGAAAGCCCTGCTCTCCTGAGACTGGAATTGCCTAGTTGTTTGTAATGGGTTCTGCTGTCAGTCAGTGAGGTCTTGAGGGTCAGAGGAGGAATGGTTTGTGAGACGATGACTGATCACTTAAATCTCTGTATCACAGATGACTAACCATACTAGCAAATTTAAACTATCGCCAAATAGACCAGCTAAATGCACTTGAGGGATTAAGGGGGTGACTTGACTTTTAAAAACTTCATAATTTAACCTTGTTGCAGTTAATAGATTCCACTCAAATGAATGGGAGGCTAGAGAGGGGTTAAAATCCTCATGACATCTTACAGATTACTGACACTTTACAAGCATGACACATCTGTTCTCGGGAGGAAGTCTTTGATAAGCCTCCCAATCAACGTGCGTATCACAAGATTACATCCTAATTGAAGAAAATATCGTGAGAGGGAAGCGACTGAGTGCTGTCCCTGTAGGCCTGTCCTTTTAATCATCTGCTGTTATTTTACATTCTGGCATAAGGTGAACTATTACATGTGTGAACAGGTTGAATGAGGCTAAGATGGTTTGTTTTGATGCTTGAAGATGCTTTTGCCAGATGCTTTTGTCCAAAGCTGGTGTTGGGCAGGTGTTTCTCTGAAAGGCCGGCTTATCACCTTAGGCTGCTGTAAGACTGAACAAACACACAGCTGGTTTTCCTCCTATTTTTAGCATCCACTTGTCTGCCTTTAGCAGAAAAGTAAAGTCTGTTGGGCTAATGTTATGTCATCTAATTAATATTTATCATCAGTGTTTTTAGGCCAATAAGAGGACACAAGAAGCCCCTTATTTTATTTGTTGTTTATATATATTAGTTTGTTTATGTGTATATGTGACTCTAGAGCACAAAACCAGTCATAAGGGTAATTTTTTTTTTTAATTAAGATTTATACATCATCTGAAAGCTTTTGAAAACTGTTCTGAGGGTGCAATCTGAGGGTGCAAAAAATATTAAGAAAATCGCCTTTAAAGTAGAAATGTCAAAAAAAAAAAAAAAAAAAAAAAAAATGCAAGTTTTTATATATTTACGGTAGGAAATTACAAAATATATTCATGGAACATGATCTTTATTGATTATTTATTTAGCTTTGGTACAATTTAATGCATTTTTGTTCAGTTTCTTTTTCTTTTTTTTCTTTCTTTTTTTGGTTTAAATTAACATAATAATGTGTTTTTAGCATGCATTTTAATTCATTTTGCTTTTGGTATTAATTCGCTTTAGTTAAAGTTGAATTTAGCTCTGTTTATATATTTTATTTTATTTTATTTTAATTTTTTATTTTAACTTTCCCCCCTATGGTTAAAGGTAACTTAATTTACTTTAACACAATTTTCTTTTTAACCCCTTAATTGTCAAAGTAAAAGATTACTTCACCATTTTACAAATAAATCCAAATTTAATCATGACAAACTATATAACGTTGGAAAGGTCTAAGACTCCTAAATAGATATTTTAGCATTTTTGGGTGTTGCAAATTATGTAGGAAAAGTAATAGCTTCATTTATGACAAGAGTTTAGAAATCATAAGAAATTATATATCACTTAAAAATTTTAAATCTTTACAAAAAAAAAAAAATTAAATCAGACATTGCATTGCCATGGAAAATGTACACCAAAATCATATTACAAAATGTTTTCATTCATGAATTATAAATCATTTAAGTTTGAATAAGTTTGAATACTGCATTTTCAAGTCTATGTTAAAAAAAGTTTTTAGCATTGATTAAAGATTAAAAAAAATGTGGTATATTGTTTAACAAATATTTATTATGTATTTTTATGTATTAATTTGATTCAGTTAAAGTTAGTTTAGCTCTGTTCAAAATTACCTTGTATTTTTATTTTGCAGATGTTTTCATTCTTACCATTTTATTTAATATTATTTTATAGCTTTCATATGGTTAAAGGTAACTTAATTTACTTGTTTAACACATTTTCTTCTTTTTAAAGGCTTTTTGAACAAGTTTTTAGCATTGCTTAAAGATAAAGTAACATTTATTAAGTAGTTTCTTTTTAAGTTGAATTATTGTTTACCTCATTTTTATTTTAAACCTATTTAAAACTATTTTTAATATTTGCTTAAAGTTAACCTAATGTTGTATTTTTCATTCTTCTTGTAAATTTTTATTATTTATTTATTTGCTTTAAAGTTAACTTTATATTTCCGTTTAGCTTTTATTTTGTTTATGAAACCACCTTGTTGAAAACCTCTGATAAAATGTTTTCCTCTTATTAGTCTGCTCAACTGACATTTGAGCCCTCAGAAATCAATACAGGAAGCATATTTTTTGTAGTTATTTTTACAGATGCTTTTAACTTTTCTTATTACTTATTGCGTGAACACTTGCCTGAGAGGTTAAGTGCCTTGCTCAGAGGCACAGTGGACCTTATAGATCTCTAGATCATCCATTACATCTTTTCAGCAGCCCAGGGCTTTAACTTCAACCTTTTACATGCTTCAAGAGCACATATTTTAGTGTCAGATTCAGTTGAGGTATCTTCACCATAACTGAAGGTTATGCATTTGTGCATTTTATCCACCACTGGTCAGCAACATACATATTTACTTTTTCCTCAACTTTCGTCTGTTTTGTTATAGAAACACATAACCAGCAGCAGAGTGAGGCAAAGCACCAGTGCACAGCTCACTGAGTTATTACGCAGACCATTCGGTAGAAGATATTTTTCTGAGTAGCTCTACAATCCATCTTTATCAGCGGCACTCTTTCTGTTTTGTGGCCCTCTCAGTTGAGCTGTGAAAAATATGCAAAAGAAGGATTCTGGACACAATATTTAGCAGATATAGGGTGAGGGTGAGCGGGCGGACTCTCTCTCCGAGCTGCATTGAGCTTGTTATACACAGATTTCACAGGGTTGCCGTGCGAGAGATGATGGGAATGGTAACACTTTTGAGCGGCTCATTGTGAATGCGACTGGCGGAAGCGAGCGAAAAGCGCAGAGATAGGGCAGGCGGAAAGAGACCCTGCAGCCAATAAAAATTCATGATTGTGGGTAATATGAGAGGAAGACCTGCATGCAGAGATGCTTCGTTATGGAGAGGATATATAGAGCAGGGACGATTTCTCTGAGGAGACATGAGTGGCAGTGCATACTTAATAATAATCAACAAAAAATATTACTAAATATGAGACGGAATAATGTATAAAGCACACAGTTTTACTCCAGTCCAACAGGGATAGAATGTTTTTGTGCGAGTTTGAGAACTTTATCATTAATACAAATCCTTGCATTTGGTTGGCGACAATGATGTTTGATGACAATGCTAATGTAATAATTTCTCTTTTATGATCCTTTATGTCTTGCATTAGCGCCAGATGAGGTTCTGAGTGGAAATAGATGAAATTGGATGTAAGGACATTCCATTTTCATTATTCAGGACTCAGCATGGGAATATCTGAGAAAATGCAAACATCATTGGTGAGGTCATCATATGCAGCTATGAATTTTGCGATTCAATGAAGCAAGACTTTCGTTTAGATGTCATATAGGGAACCCTTTATGTATGGAGGATGCAAATGCGTGTATAAAAGTCTTTTGTAATCCTCTAAAAAATGAAGTCTTTTGAAAGTTGCCTAATAGTATATTTTCTACAAAATAGTATGTGACAGTTGGAAATAATATAAAGTAACATAATATCATATAAAATCATATAATAGACAGGTGCGTCTCAATAAATTAGAATGTCGTGGAAATGTTCATTTATTTCAGTAATTCAACTCAAATTGTGAAACTTGTGTATTAAATAAATTGTGCACACAGACTGAAGTAGTTTAAGTCTTTGGTTCTTTTCATTGTGATGATTTTGGCTCACATTTAACAAAACCCCACCAATTCACTTTCTCAACAAATTAGAATATGTTGACATGTCAATCAGCTAATCAACTCAAAACACCTGCAAAGGTTTCCTGAGCCTTCAAAATGGTCTCTCAGTTTGGTTCACTAGGCTACACAATCATGGGGAAGACTGCTGATCTAACAGTTGTCCAGAAGACAATCACTGACACCCTTCACAAGGAGGGTAAGCCACAAACATTCATTGACAAAGAAGCTGGATGTTCACAGAGTGCTGTATCCAAGCATGTTAACAAAAAGTTGAGTGGAAGGAAAAAGTGTGGAAGAAAAAGATGCACAACCAGCTGAGAGAACCGCAGCCTTGTCGAGCAAAATCGATTCAAGAATTTGGGTGAACTTCACAAAGAATGGACTGAGGCTGGGGTCAAGGCATCGAGAGCCACCACACACAGATGTGTCAAGGAATTTGGCTACAGTTGTCGTATTCCTCTTGTTAAGCCACACTTGAACCAAAGGCATTATCAGAGGTGTCTTACCTGGGCTAAGGAGAAGAAGAACTGGACTGCTGCCCAGTGGTCCAAAGTCCTCTTTTCAGATGAGAGCAAGTTTTGTATTTCATTTGGAAAGCAAGGTCCTAGAGTCTGGAGGAAATATGGAGAAGCTCAAAGCCCAAGTTGCTTGAAGTCCAGTTTTAAGTTTCCACAGTCTGTGATGATTTGGGGTGCAATGTCATCTGCTGGTGTTGGTCTACTGTGTTTTTTGAAAACCAAAGTCACCCATTTACGAAGGAATTTTAGAGCACTTCATGCTTCTTTCTGCTGACCAGCTTTTTAAAGATGCTGATTTCATTTTCCAGCAGGATTTGGCACCTGCCTACTCTGCCAAAATCACCAAAGGTCGGTTAAATGACCATGGTGTTGGTGTGCTTGACTGGCCAGCAAACTCACCAGACCTGAACCCCATAGAGAATCTATGGGGTATTGTCAAAAGGAAAATGAGAAACAAGAGACCAAAAAATGCAGATGAGCTGAAGGCCACTGTCAAAGAACCCTGGGCTTCCATACAACGTTAGCACTGCTACAGACTGATCACCTCCATGCCACACCGAATTGAGGCAGTAATTAAAGCAAAAGGAGCCCCTACCAAGTACTGAGTACATATACAGTAAATGAACATACTTTCAAGAAGGCCAACAATTCACTAAAAATGTTTTTTTTTTTTTTTTTTTTTTTTTTTTTTTAATTGGTCATATGAAGTATTCTTATTATATTATATTACATTATATTATATTATATTATATTATATTATATTATATTATATTATATTATATTATATTATATTATATTAATAGTTCAAATGGTAATTTCCATATAAACCAATGTTAAACATGTAGACCATTTTGTATATGTATCTTTTTTTCTTTAATTTTCTTTTCTTTGCTTTGTTTTTCAAATTCTGTTTACAATACAATACAATACAATATTTCAAGGGGCAATTGCATATAGGCTAGTGTTACATTGCTTTTATGTGTTAAAAATGTTTTATGTTCTATTTTGGTTCATAAAAGCATACTTTGGTTCCCTTTAAATCTTTTTGATGTTTTTTTAAATGCTAACCCTCTAAAACAAACAAGAAAGTTTCATAAGAAAGTACACATTTTGCACAGCTTGTTCTGAAGACGTCCAGGTCTGTCTCAAGAGCAGTAACATACTAATACAAGGTAAAAATATATCGGCGAAAGTATGTCTGAGTAAATATGTCTGAGATGGGAATACATGTCTGGGCACTCCAATCACAATAGATTGTATTGAGGTTATATATTAGTTCTGAATGCTTCTCTAAGGAACCACTTTGTCTGTTGAGATGCTCCAGTCCAGCTTTGCTCTTTAGCGTCGGCTGATTTGTTGAAGGCCGACCCTACCTATAAGCACTTAGCTGGAACACCACTCTCATGAGAACACCATTAGAGTCTGACAGCATATCCCGCGCAAGGACGACTTCAGCGTAAGCTTCGTTTTTACTTTATTGATGCCTGCAGTCATTCGGTCACACAGGGGTCATATAATCTAACTGGAATAATCTATAGGTCACGTCTGTATAGAGAAGGATGTTGTTTCAGTATTGGACATACCTACAGCATAGTAAAAAATCACAGCACATGCTGACAGAAGATTATAGGGTTGGCAATGAAATAGCCCTAATGGGATTAGGAAATCATTCAGACATCCTTGAAGATCATGACTGTTATTTGAGAACATCCACGTGGTAGGATGTAGGCTTTGAGAAGCAGCCCTGTAAGATTGCTGGGATGTGGAAAATGTATTTATTTATTACATGAAATTTTGTTATTGCGTGTTTAATGCTAAATAATAATAATAATAATAATAATAATAATAATAATAATAATTAATGAAAAAAGGATGTTTAGAATTAAAAAATAAAATGTGTTCCTACAGATTGTTCAATATGGTTTATAGTACACTACAATTTTTCAACTTATATTACATTAAACGAAATTGAATTTCATGCAACTTATAAAAAAAATTGAAATTGCTAAATTTATGGGTATGTAAACTTACTGATCATATAATTTTTTACAGCGTATGAATGCATTCTTGTTATTTGTGTTGCATTTTTTTTTTTATAAAGAAGTCTCTTTTGCTCTCCAAGTCTGCATTTATTTGATACTTTTTTTATACTTCATACTTTAAAATAGAATTTATTCTTGTGAGGCAAAGCTGAATTTTCAGCTTCATTACTTTAGTCTTCAGTGTCAAACGATCCTTCAGAAATCATTCTAATATGCTGATTTGCTGTTCAAGAAACATTATTAAAAATTAAAAATTAATAATAAAAAAAAAAGATCCAAAGATCAGCATTTAAGCTTTTGTAACGTTATACACTATATCATTTAAAAGATTGTGAGTATAATATATTTTTTTTTTTTCAAAAGTGATGATAAAGACATTTATAATGTTACAAAAGAGTTCTATTTCAGATAAATGCTGTTCTTCTGAACTTTCTATTCATCAAAGAAACCTGAAAAAATTTCTACTCAACTGTTTTAAACATAATAACAGATGTTTTTTGAGCAGCAAATCAGAATATTAAAATGATTTCTAAAGGATCATTTGACACTGAAGACTAAAGCAAAGATGCTGAAAATTCACAAGAATAAATTCTTTTTTAAATATATTCAAATAGAAAACAGTTATTTTAAATAGTAAAAATATTTTAGAATTTTACTGTTTTTGCTGTACTTTGGATCAAATAAATGCAGGCTTGGTTAAAACATTAAAAATCTTACTGTTCAAAAACTTTCGACTGCTTGTGTATTTTTAAACTGTTCAAAAGTTTGGGGTCAGTAAGCATTAAACTCATCAAAAGTGACAGTAAATACATTTATAATATTGCAAAATGTTTCTTGAGCTCAAATTCTGATAACATTTTAAATGAAAATTAAATTTTAAAATAAATAAAAATAAACTGGTGTATAAAATTGCCATGTTCTACTTTACTACTGTTTTTAAAATATCAAATAAATGCGGGCTTGTTGAGCATAAGAGACTTCATATATAGAGATTTAATTATTAAATGTTACTTATATGCAAACATAAGACACTACATCATATTGAGCACTTTTCATTCCCAAACAAAGTTAAAAACCTGTGGCCTTGAAAATTGTAATGAATTTACTCCACAGATATGTCTACTTCAATTTCAGCCAAAATGTATTCCTGTTTTTTTTTGTTGTTTGTTACACTTCACTTAATCTTTCTGACCTTTTTGTGAGCCTCTCTCCCAAACTCATTGTACAGGCGTCTAGATTAGAAGCAAAGTTTACAGAATTTAATTTGCGTATGATTTCACTGCTCGGATTCATTTAATGCGTTTCCAATAGCAGTAGCCTTATTATTTTCTAATGGCCTCTTTTCTCGCCTACTCAGTTAGCTCGTCCCAGTTAATGCTTTGTGTTCGGGCCTAGTTTTTTTTTTTTTTTCAGTCTGGCACACGTTTCAAGTGTATTGCAAACATCAAATGGAGTTTCCCAAGGTCAGCCCTCCGGGGATTTGATTCTTGTAAAGATGAGTCTGTCCGTTTGTGCAGACAGATGTCTTGTGCTAAATTCAGGCCATCTCTGAATTCTCAGTAGATTGACAAAACCCACATTTTGAATAGAATCCAAGATTGGGAAAACAATGCATCTGCCCCATGAGACTCAGAGGGAAAGACATTAAAAGTGCGGCAGTATTGAGCCGTCTCTGAAAACGCTTCCATGACCTTCAAGAATGCCATTTAGAAAGGCTCCAGTTTTGCTGTAGTGTTTCTCGTGTTCTTTAGTTCACATAAGCTTGATGAAGGCCCATTCCCTCTGGCCAGGCAGCACTTCTAAAATACATTTCTCAGCTTGTTGTTCCAGTTTTATCTTACACCAAGTCCTTGTGATACTTGAGATCTTTGTTTTATTAGATGAATGTGGAACAGCATAACATAAGTGTTGATTTAGTGAGAATTCTTTCATAATTTATTGTATTTTTTATCATTTGTGTTCTCTATAAGGATTAAAAAACCACTTGAAAGCAAAAAGAAAATTAGAGAAAATGGTACAATATTGAGTGTTAAGATAAATAGACAGTTCACACATAATTTGTAATTTCCATAATGTGTCATTTCAAACCTGACTTTCTTTCAAAAACATACTTTTGAGAATGTATTTTTTCTCATTCATTTTCTCTATAAGGATTTAAAATAAACAATAAAAAGACATTTAAGCAAAAAGTGTTTGAAAATGGTACAAGATGGTGTGGTCATATAAATAGTTCATGCATACTTTTGTCATTTCCTTAATTTGTCATTTTAAACATGACTTTCTTTCAAAAACATATATCATTTAAAGAATTTATTGTATTTTTCTTATTCATTTCATTAAGATTTAAATAAATCCTTAAAAATCCTTAAAATAAAAAAAAAACTTTGATTGAAGCAAAAAGTTTGAAAATTGAAGAAAATTGTACACGATTGTGTGCTTACAGTATAAATAGACAGTTCACACATAATTTGTCATTTCCATAATATGTAATTTCAAAACTGTCTTTCTTTCAAAAACATAATTTAAAGAAATTATTGTATTTTTTCCTCATTAATTTTCTCTATAAGAATTTAAAATACTTTAAAAAGCCCCAATTTGATTAAAGCAAAAAGTGTTGGAAAATTAGAGAAAATGATACGTGATTTTGTGCTTAGATAAATAGACAGTTCACACATAATTTACAGTTTTTCTAATTTGTCATTTCAAACCTGACTTTCTTTCAAAAACAAATGTGTTTCAAAAACAAATTTTCTCATTAATTTTCATAAAAAATGTAAATTCTTAAAAAACACTTTTAATTTAAAGTGTTTGGAAATGAGAGAAAATTGTACAAGATGGTGTACTTAAATATATAGACAATGCACCCAAGAAAAGTAAACTTTTTCAGTGTTTTTTTTTTTTTTTTTTGGTGAAGAAATGAATGTCAGTGGGGTCTAATGTTGCCACTCTTAAAAAAAAAAAAAAAAAAATGATGATGAAATGGTAACAAACTCTTGTTTTTCTTAAACTTTATAATGTGCTGCCTCTTAATAACGTCTTAGCTCATGGTAGATCTATCTAGAAGGATTTATAACAGTTATTGTTAAAAATCAGTTTCTCTATGAAGGAAATGAATGGGAGTTTTACTTCCGGACCAGTCTGTTGTGCTCTATTGACATTTTATATCAGCAGTTTAAGCTTGAAAGTTTTTAAACATGACTGAAATGGCACTAGAAAGGTAAAATGTCCTACCTTATTCACTTGAGGCTACAGAAATAGCATAAAATTCGAAGGAAACATTGATTTGGATTGTTAACTGCAGAAAGCCTGATGATGGCTCATCAGAAGCCTGCTGGAACTTTTCATTGAGACAGAAAGATAATCGATGTCTCCTGGTGGCAAATAAGCTTTGATTGTTTGTTCTTTTGGTCCCATTCCTCCCTTGACAAAATGCTGGTTCCCGAACACTAGCAGTCCATGTAATTACTCAAAGTGTAGTTCATCAATACACCTGTCATATCTGCTCTGCTCGAAACACGTTGGGTTCATGGAAGAGAACTCTATCACTTTGTACAGTTGAATGTTTGATGACCTTTTTGTAGATGTGAGCTGCTGCTTTTAATAAGCAGGACAGTAAATATTGATGCAAAGCCTGTCCATGAAGTCCCTATACAGTATGTCAACCCTGTAAGCCAGTATTGGATGTTTTATAACGAATTCCTATCATACAGTGGGTGATGTTTTGCTTTCAGGATGCTTTAATAGTTTTATTAGTATATTTAGTGCTTGTGAGTAGGGGTGTGCGGTATTTATCGTCTCAACAATCAAGCTGACATTATCGTGTATGTCAATCACTTTGCCAAAAACTAAAATTTGTCTTGAGAGTACAAAAGCATTGCCCCTCTCATTCAAGTGATGAAAGCAAAAAATATTTTGTATGAGTTATTGCGACTTCTCCACAATTACTTTTTTTCCCCGAATCGTGATACATACTGGCAATTCAGACTTTCTTTTTTTTTCTCAGAATTGAGATATAAATGCAAAATATAAACTCACAATTCTAACTTTTTTTTTCTCAGAATTGTGTGATGTAAACCTGTAATTCTGAGAAAAAAAGTCATATTTGCGAGATATAAACTCGCAGTTATTAAAATCACAATTATGAGATATAAACTCACAATTCTGAGAAAAGGCACAATTGTGTAATATAAATGTGCATTTCTGAGAAAAAAAGTCAGATTTGTGAGATAGAAACTCACAATTCTAAGAAAAAAGTCACAATTACAAGATATAATCTTGTAATTTTGTAGAAAAAAAGTCACAATTATGAGATATAAACTTACAATTCTGTGAAAAAAAAAAAGTCACATTTGTGAGATAAAAACTTGCAATTATGAGATATAAACACTAAATTCTGTGGAAAAAAGTCACAAATGGGAGATATAAACTCGCAATTCTGAGGAAAAAAAAGCCAAATTTGTGAGATATAAACTCGCAATTCTGAGAAAAAAAGTCACAATTACGACATATAAACTGGCAATTCTGAGGAAAAAAGCAACATTTGTGAGATATAAACTTGCAATTCTGAGAAGAAAGTCGCAATTGTGAGATATAAACTCGCAATTCTAAGAAAAAAGTCACAATTACAAGATATAATCTTCGAATTTCGTAGAAAAAAGTCACAATTATGAAATATAGACTCACAATTCTGTGAAAAAAGTCACAGCTGTGAGATATAAACTCACAATTCTGAGAAAAAAGTCACAGCTGTGAGATATAAACTCGCCTTTCTGGGAAAAAAAGTCACAATTACAAGATAATAACTTACAATTCTGAGAAAAAAAGTCACAGTTGTGAGATATAAACTCGCAATTCTGAGAGTCACAATTGCGTGATTATATACTCGCAATTCTAAGAAAAAAGTCACAATTACAAGATGTAATCTCGCAATTTCATAGAAAAAAGTCACAATTATGAGATATAAACTCATAAATAACTTACAATTCTGTGAAAAAAGAGTCACAGTTGCAAGATATAAACTCGCAATTCTGAGGGAAAAAAGTCCGATTTGCGATATATAAACTCACAATTCTGAGAAAAAAAGTCACAATTGTGATATATAAACTTGCAATTCTGAGAATAAATTCAAAACAATTGCAAGATATAAACTTGCAATTCAAGACAGGGACTTGCTGCCATCTACTGGCAGTTTTATTGTCATATTTATTTATCAATGACAGACCAAAATACCAGCATAAAAAATGTCATTTAAATATCAGAAAAATAACAAAAAAAAAATATATATATAATAATAATAATAATAATAATAATAATAATAATAATAATAATAATAATAATAATTATAATAATAATAATAATTATTATTATTATTATTATTATTATTAATATTATTATTTATTTATTTATTTATTTATTTATTTATTTATTTATTTTTTCAATATTGCGCACCCCTTCTTGTAAGGAAGAAATATTTTGGGGAACAGAAATACAATTCTAATGGCAAATGATGAGGTAACTGACAACCGATTCATTAGTATCATTGTTGAATTTAATTGCACTGATTCTGTTTATGATTAATGAACAGATATAGTCTTACTCTTAAAATTGAACTGCACTGGTTGCACTCTGTCTTTGTTCTTCGGGGAACCGGACATTGGATGTATCACGCTGTAAATTAATTTGAAAATGTTAAAAAGTATTGCAAGAAACTCAAAGTATTTGAGTCTGAGGGAACCATTACCGTAGCTTTCCAACTCTAATTAGAATTTACTCAAATCTTGGAAACAAAGACTTTTGGATTAGACAGCTGTGAAATAATTGAACTCCAGTTGCCATCAGTAGTTGTGCTAGAAGTAAAGCTCTGAATGACCAGGAGTGGCCAGTGAGTTGCTCATCTGCTCGGCGCTTCAAGCAATTACAATCAAAGACATCATTAGGACCTGATTTGGCTCGGTATGAAATCAGAAACCGAACACAGAATGGCATGTAATTCACCTTTAGCTGACCTTCAACTTTTTCATTTACATACATAATTTGACTTAATCATTTTGGAATGATGCTCGATCACATGCTGTCATAAGAAAATAGGATCTTTAATTCAAAATAGCCTGCTTTTTTGTATCTCTCGAAATGTTTAGCAACCACTGGTCTTTTTGCATGACTGTGCATCAAGTATAAGGAGCAAGTTGCACACTAGTAATCACAAATCAAGATGGAAGTGCTGAGTAATGTGACGTTGATGTATTTCCCCCGAGGTGTAATTACCCTTGATCCTTCTTTGTTTTCAGGCTGTGTCTGTAATTGAAAGCAATTCAAGCAGTCAGCAACCATTATTATACTGCGACATCAGCCAGTGTTGGATGATTGCTTATTTCTTTGCTTCTTCTTGGTTGAGTGTTCTGTTTTTGAAACTTGAAAGGGACTCATCTATGTTATGGCTCGCCGGTGCCCTAATAATATCTGGCTGTGACACAGATTCAATTGAGAACTGTAATAAAAACTCTTGCTATCAGGAAAGGCCAAGGTTAACACCTCTTTCTCGCACAGAAAAGGGACATTGACCACCTCTGACTTTCTAATGCTGCAGAGAGAAATTCAATTTGACTGCATGAGTTATCGTGTATAAGTACAATTTATTAAATTATAATTATCCACTTATTTGCAGTAAAGATATACACTATTCAAAAGGCTTCGATTTTAATATATATACATTTTTCTTTAAAGAATAGAAAGTTCAAAAGTATATATCATTTTTTTTTCATTGCCTGTATATATATATTTATTATTTTGGTAGTCATTTCACATCTTGGTGCATATATTTGAAAATCAGCATTTATATGTATATATCTATCATATCATATATATGTATGAATGTTTCTTTCTGGTTTTGTCAAAAGGGAAGTAAAAAATGAAAAATGAGATGTCTTCAGTCCACCATAAACATCAGAAATGTCTTTTATCAGTGCTCTGGGATTTTTTCAACATAGCGTAATACAATAGATGATTTGTTGAAGGGCTGATTGAAACGATAAACACTTGTTTACAGCCACAACAGGGCCAGGAACTAAAATATAGGCAGTTGACAAATGGCTAAGCGGTTAATCGGGATCTTATAACAACAATTACTCAGATGCATAAGCATTCAGAGCCCCCAGACATATCACACAGGACCACCAGCGTTTATCCCTCATTATAAACTGTCCCTGGGTTATTACTGAGATAAATTGTTCATGTTTGCAAACATCGGGGAATTGCCACACCAAGTGTATTGACAAATTGCTTAATTAAATGACAACGTTAAAGTGATAGTACGATTAATTGTGCTCGACCATCTTCTCGTTACAGGGCTTAACAGTATTTCCAGATGTTCCTGCAGTAATGGCGCCAGATTGGAGCAGGAGGAAAGGGACAATGTTTGTTTTCAGGTGATTTTTTCCCCCTTCTGTATTCATACAGATTTCTGTAATTTCCAAACTGAAGTATAACCCATGCAAATAGTAAATCTTAGGAAACATGTCTTCCTAAATTTGTGTAATGAAAAGTTTTAAGGTCTCAACCAAAATAAATGCGCTATAGTTTAATGTATGAGACCAAAGAAATTAAGATATTAAATATTTGTATTAGTAAATATTAGTATTTTTCTGTTAAATAAATAAATGCTATATAATAGTATTATAATAATTATAGCAATATACTATTATTATTATTATTATTATTTGTAATATAATATTATTGTTATATAATGTGTGTGTGTGTGTGTGTGTGTTTATGTGTTTATGTGCGTTATGTGCATTATATCTGCCTGTGTGTTATTTTTTTTTTTTTTTTTGATGAATAATTTATTATGTTGGCAGTCATTTCATACCTTGGTGCATATATTTGGCAACAGGTAGAAGTGACAAAATATATAAGCCTTTATTATTAATAAAAGCGCTATAGTTTAATGTTTGTGACCAAAGAAATGAAGATATTAAATATTTGTGTTAGTAAATATTAGCATTTTTCTGTAAAATAATAAACCAAAAATAAATAAATAAATGTTATGTAATTATTTTGTAATAACTATAGTATTCTATTATTATGCAATAATATATTACAATAATTATGAATGGATTATAATAATATATAATTACAATAATAACAACAACAATTATTGTTGTTATTGTTAAGTAGTAGTAGTAGTAGTAAATAATAATAATAATAATAATAATAATAATAAATTAATGCTGTGTAATAGTATTATAATAATTGAAATAATGTAGTATTAATGTTGTTGTTGTTGTTGTTGTTCTTCTTCTTCTTCTTCTTCTTACAGGTAATTTGTAATATAATAATAATAATAATAATATTATTATTATTATTATTATTATTGTATATGGTGTGTGTGTGTTTGTGCATTATATGCATTATATCTGCTAGTTATTTTACTATATTATAGTATAATAATAATAATAGTATATTATTATATTATAGTAATTTATGTATTTATATTATATAATAATAAAAATAATAATAATAATAATAATAATAATCATCAGCATTAACAATTAGTATTGTACTGTTTAATACTAGTAGTAGTAGTTGTTCTATAGTAATTATTATTACTATTAATTTACAGTACAATAGCATTAGTTTATTTTAATAATGTATTAATTTAATAATGATATAATGTTTTAATAAATATATTATATTATATTATAAAAATATTGTAAATTGTAAATAATAATTATCTTAGTGCTAGGGTAAATAAAAAGTAAATAAAAAAGGTAAATAAAAATGTATGAGACAAAAAGAATGAGGGTATTAAATATTTGTAGCAAATATGATTTTTCTGTAAAATAAAGTAATCATAAATAAATAAATAAATGCAATAAAATAATATTGTAATAAATGTAGTATTATATTATTATGTAATAATATATTGCAATAATTACGAATTGATTATTATCATATATAATTACAATAATGACAGCTACAACAATGATAATTGTTGTTGTTGTTATTAGCAGTAGTAGTAGTGTTGTTGTTATTATTATTATTATTATTATTATTATTAATAATAATAATAATAATAATAATAATAATAATAATAATAATAATAATAATAATAACATATAGCTTTGAAGGAGGGACATAAACCATATCCAGACTTTTTTTTGACTTGGGTCAGTAAACAGTCATCTAGTGACACCCTAGCAACCACCCAGAACATCCCAGCAAAAAAACAAAAAACAAAAAGTACTTTGAAAATGGTAGTTAAGCATTAGTCTTAAGTATTAGTTAAGTTAAGCATCGCTGGTTTTTACTGCAATTTGTATATTAATATAATAAAACCAGCTTCTGTATTTTCAAGCGATTATGTTTTATGAGGAGAATAATACGCAGTATGCATGCTCTTTTTAATTCCCTGTTACTGAGCTTGAATGATTTCCTCTTGATAAAGGTGACCTTTTGCAGTAGAGCGACAGTATTTTACTGTTGAGAAACCCGAGTCATGTGATTGCAATTCTGCAGCAGTCAAGCAGACAGTAATGGCCTGAATCAGGCCTTTCAACTCAGGATGTAGCCAAGCACATATTTTATTAAACTATAGGGAAAAACGGTCCAAAGAGTTTGAGTCGTGCAGCAGCCGATGTCAGGTTTCATATCACCGTGCAGGGAAAAACATCAACGTTATCAACCATCTCCATTTACTCCAAAGATCCCTCTTTATAAAATATTGAAGGCAGTCAAACAGTCAGGAGGACGCAGCGTTTCGCTGGTGATATAAAGGAGCGTTTGAGTTTGCAGGTCAGCTTGCTAGAGGACGTATGGCATGAAATCAGCCCCATGGTGTGAAATTCACCATTCATTAGTCCATTAATATTCTAGACATTAAAAAAGGGGCCCGCTCACACTCCAGGTGTTTTTCTGCCAACGACAAATGGACATTTGAATTGTTCCGATTTTTTGTTCCATTGTACCAGATTGCTATAGCACTGCTGAGCTCTTTTGCTAGAGGACTTTGTGAAGATTTGACCTTTTCGTTGTGAAACCTCGAAATGGAAAATCATGAATCTCTCGAGAGCTTTTGTTGCAGATGCCGTAAGTATTTTATATTAGAAGTTAGCCAGTGACAAACTTTAGAAGATGGCACTAGAAACCCAGAAAGTTTATTTATTTATTTTATTTATTTATTTTTTTTCAGTCTCATCAGCATTGATGTTTTTAAACATTTCGCTGGACTCACCATTAGGCTTGGTCTTCACTTCAGTAATTGGATGGTTTGCTGTAGGCTTGTGTGCAAAATTGATGAGCAAATACACCACGTTAATAGACCACAGACTCATTATCGATGCAGGCTGACTAACTAATGTTTTGACATTCATCCTAATCCGAGTTTGCTGAACTTACTTCAAATTAGGAGTTACAAATATACAAAATCATCTTCCTTGCTTCCTTATTAGAGTGCAACAGTGCCTGCTCACTTTTTCAGTGGTCTTGGTATTTATTTATTTTTTTAATAACTTTTTCCCATAGATAATTTAAAAACTCTTCGTTAGACATAAATCAAACCAACAAAGTGTATCACAGCTTTGCAAACATTGATTAAAACGAAATAAAGTCAGAAAAAAGACAAAGGTGCAACACTCTTTAATGACTTTAAAGTGATAGTTCACACAAAAATGTAAAACACCCATGATTTAGTCGTCCTTAAACCATGCTATGTGACTTTTTTCTTTGAGATGAATACAGTCAGAGTTATATTAAAACATGTCCTGGCTCTTCCAAGCTTTATAATGGCAGTTGAGATTTTGAAGCCCAATAAAGTGTATCCATCCATCATAAAAAGTACTCCACACATCATGAAGGCCTTCTGAAGTGAATCGATGCATTTGTGCAAGAAAAATATCCGTATTTAAAGAGCAGGTCAGTTGTTTTTTGTTGTTTTTTTTCCGAAAAATATATTTTTTGCTGTTTGTAACATAGCTATCTTTCAATGTAAACAGTCTGCAAAGTTGTTAATCAAAAAAGTGCATTATACATAAAGATATTGTCTCTTAAAAGAAAGAGTCGACTCAGAATCACCTTAATGAGTCGTCATATTTTCAAATCTTCTGCCTGTTACCGATTTACGTCACTGGGTAGTAGAAGTAGAAGAATCAGTAGTTCATTTTTTTTTTTTTTTATATTACGATACCACATCAATACAAATTTAACCTTTTGTTGCGTGCTTGTCATTTTACAGAGGACTGCTTCCCTAATCTTGGCTTATATCTTCTTTGGCTTCTAATGTTATTTATTTGGACTAACAAGCATCTCCAAACCACAGCCTGTAAGTACGATTGATATGATATGTGTACATTTTCACGTGAGTGCTCAAAATATCTATTTTTTGTGCTAATATGCTATAGTGCAGCTTTAGGTTTCTAGGTAAACCACGATATTACTGTCTTACTGAAATACTTCTAATAATTCGCTGTGAACCCACTATATTCTAAGAATATGTAGAATAATGTAGACTGTTGTTGTTCTAATTACTTTGTTTAATAATAAAGAATGTAACTTTAATATTGTTACATTGTTTCACCAGTTAGTCACGTTAGCACTCGGCTAACATATCCACCATTTTTGTTTTGTTATGCGTTTACAGTTTAGTAGCTAAACTTTAACTGTGGATGCGATTCACTCCAGTCTGGTTTTAACTGGTTTAAGCTGAAAGTAGCTGGTTTTAGCTGGTCTCCCAGCCTGACCAGCTAAGACCAGCCTGGCCAGGCTAGGAAAGTGGACAAAACCCAACTAAAACCAGCCTGCTGACCAGCTATGACCAGCTGTAACCAGCCAACCAGCCTAGGCTGGTTTTAGCTGTTTTTTTTCAGCAGGGCTTGCATAAGTGTTAAACTAAAATTTTTATGTCATTATTTTAAGAACGGATTGGAGCGCTATACAGGTTTTCACAAAAAAAAAAACCCTGCCGAATTGCTACACAAAACTAGCCCAATTGAGTCCCTAGTCAAAAAGGCTCCAAGGTGTCAAATACGCAATTTTTGTTGGGGTTACCCCTGGTAAATTCGGATTCCAGGGGCTAAATATGACGTTACTGTGGTCGCTTCAACTTGCGGGCATCAAAAACAACCACGGAATTGGCAACAGATGTTAGCGATTGCTAACTTGCTCAAGTACTCCTCTCGTTGCCAATCACAACAGGCTTGGCCAGCTGACCAATCAGAGCAGAGTAGGCTTATGGAGGGGAGGGGTTTACAGAGATTATGCTCAAAGCTGATTCAAACTAACCGTTTCGAAATCATTGACAAATGACTATGTATAAATGTATATTCTGAGAAAATTACTATGTTTTCTGACCTTGGATGCATTTAAACCTGTTGTAGGGGACTCCAACACAATATTAGGACACTTTAAAAAACCATATGACCTGCTTTTTAAAACTATAGCTTTCCCGCTAACTGACATATGCACGTTCATGAGAGTGTGGCGTTTCAGTGGATGATGTAGCATGTAGGATGTTGGCAAATGCGGTAACGAACGTGAACTTGAGTGTAACAGTTTGCGGACGCTAGAGAGGTTTAGAAACATTTTAAATACGTATATTTTTCTTTCACAAACGCATTCGTTCTCTTCAGGAGGCCTTTATTAACACCCCGGATCCATGCGGAGCACTTTTATGATGGATGGATGCACTTTATGGGACTACCTTTTAAAATCTCAACAGCCATTTACTGCCATTATAAAGCTTGGAAGTGTCAGGTTTTGGGACTCTTTTTGTAGTGTTTTCCGTTGGTTCAGTCCTGTTTTAGTTTGGTTTCTCCCACTTCCTTTTTGTCCTTATTTGGTTTTGTTCCTGTCCCTCCCCTAATTATGTCATTATTAGTTAATCACGATCACCTGTCTGTGTCTCGTTACCACCCTATTTAAGTTGGATTCTGTTCAGTGTTTGGTGGTCCGTTCTCGTCTTTGTGTGCATGTCTCCTTGCCTGTCACCCTGTGGATGATTTCTGTGGATTTTGGTTTATTAAAGATTTGTTTTGCTCCCGATCTCGACCTGGTACTCCTCGTTTGTCCTCCCAACACGACACCTGACAGAAGAACGGACCAAAACAGTATTGCTGCATGTTTTCCCCCGTCTTTTGTTTTTCGTTTTTTGTTCAGTGTTTATTTTGAGTTTGTTCGTTATGAACCCCCGGTGCCATCCCGAATATCTCCTTCTCCTGCTGAAGCAGGGGGAGAGCTCACTCGAGGACCATACGAGACTGTTCATAGCCATCGCCAACCTTACCAGCTATCCGGACGACGTGCTCTGCTCATTCTACGACGCCAGCCTCAACACCGCGTGCAGAGCACTGTCGTCCGAAGATGGTCCTCGAGCGAATTTCGCCGCCTTCGTGGAGTGGACACTGGCGAGAAACGGAGGAGGACCTCGCCAGTGCCACTCCGGACCCAGAGCCCAGCCAACCACCACCCTGCTGTGCGGAGCTGCCCGAGCCCACCGCGGACGAAGAGCCTGAGACTGCCGCAGTCGTTGAGCCATCGCCATCAGGAGCGACCGAGCGGACGACTGCCCCGGAGCCAGAGCCAGAGCCCGAACTATCTGACCAGGTGCGAGAGCCGGCAACTGTGGAGATTGCGGGGGCTACGGAAAGCCCCGCCCACGCCGCCACTGCTGGGGGTGAGCTTCAACTGGACTCAAAGGAATTACATGACTTGGACACTGGATTATCTATCTCCCTTCCGTCATCCTCTGAACATTTGAATGACCAAAAAATCCCACCCAGCCTCCCTCTCCCGCCTCCTCTCATTGACTGTTTTCCTGCCTCAACGCCCACTCCACTGGACCTCGTCAGTCCCGCCGCTCACCCTCAGCTCACCATCTGTGGCGTGGGCTCGCCGCTGGTTTGCCCATCTCCAGCTCCGTTGGCGTTGAGTCCGGAGGATCCTTCAGCTCCACCTCCAGCCTCCGATCCTCGACCTCCGACCCTGCGGCTGCACCATGGTACCTAGCTCCCTCATCTCCACCGTCGCCCGTCAATCCACCAGCTCCACCGGGCTCCCTCGTCCCTACGGCTCCGCCCCGGTCAGTCGTCACTCTGCCATCGCCTCTGGACTCCACTCCTCCGGCTGCGCCTCGTCGCTCCGTACCTCCGGCTCGGCTGGACTCCTCCCTCCCTCCAGCTCCGCCTCGGTCCTCGATCGCTCCGGCTCCACTGCGGCTCTCCGGATCTCCGCCTCCGCCTCGGTCGCAGGTGCCATCTGTTCCGCCTTGGCCCTCCGGATCCTCGGTGTCGCCCCGGATCTTCGGCTCTCCGTCTCCGCCTCGGGCTCCACCACCACCTGCTCCGGTCGGCCACCTGGAGTCGTCAGCCCTTGCTCCACCATGGCTCCTCCCTCCGTCAGCTCCACCGTGGGCCGCCATCTTGGCTGTGGCCTGGGTCTCTCCTGGCTCCTCCTGCTTCAGATCCCTCCTGTCTTCTCCCTGGCTCCTCCCTCCGGCTGATCCACCCTGGACCCTCTTGTCGTCTCCCTGGCTCCTCCCTCCGGCTGATCCACCCTGGACCTTCCTGTCGTCTCCCTGGCTCCTCCCTCCGGCTGATCCACCCTGGACCCTCCTGTCGTCTTCCTGGCTCCTCCCTCCAGCTGATCCACCCTGGACTCCCTTTGTTCTCCTCCTCCCGGATGTCCGTCCCCCTCCTGAGCCCCCACCCGAGCCCCCCCATGTTTCTGTTTTCGGCGCGAGGTCGCGCCTTCCGGGAGGGGGGGAGTTATGTCAGGTTTTGGGACTCTTTTTGTAGTGTTTTCCGTTGGTTCAGTCCTGTTTTAGTTTGGTTTCTCCCACTTCCTTTTTGTCCTTATTTGGTTTTGTTCCTGTCCCTCCCCTAATTATGTCATTATTAGTTAATCACGATCACCTGTCTGTGTCTCGTTACCACCCTATTTAAGTTGGATTCTGTTCAGTGTTTGGTTGTCCGTTCTCGTCTTTGTGTGCGTGTCTCCTTGCCTGTCTCCCTGTGGATTATATGTGGAATTTGTTCATTAAAATACTTGTTTTATGCCAGATCGTGATCTCCTACTCGTCGTTTGTCCTCCCTGCACGACACCTGACAGGAGGAGCCAGGACATTTTTTTTTTACATAACTCTGATTGTATTCGTCTGAAAGAACAAGGTCATTTACACCTAGGATGGCTTGAGGGTGAGTCAATCATGGGGTAATTTTCATTTTTGGCTGAATGAACCCTTTAACAAAGGAAGGAACATTGGCAAGTGACATGGAGAAATGTAAAAGTCTTGATTTAAAGTTGATTATATATGTAGAACCAATATATTTGATGTTTATTGCAAAATATGTGTATTATGCATGCAAATATTTAAGTAATTCGAGAGTGTAGGGAAACTGATGCCATTCGCAGTGGTTCAGTGGTGCTAAAGAGTTCATTTGGTGCAAATTATTCACAGTGATCCTCTGACTGGTGGATATTTCCTCACAGAATCATAGGTAATGTAGTTTTTCACTAGGAATTCCACTGTTAAATGTGATTATTTAGAAAGTAAGTTGAAATAATCCAAGTTGACAGCTTCGACAAAACCATATATCATTGATTAACAACCTAGTAGCTCACAGTCTGTCTTTAAAGGTTTAAAAGTTATCTTTCACATCAATTTCAATATGGAGAAAATGAATTGGATTTTAAAACCTGACAGTTGCACTCTAGTACTTCCTTCCTTTCCCCTAAATGAAACAGCTTGCCTTTGAATAAAAACTGTCAAAACCAACAGGAAACCCCAAACCTGTAGCCAGACTTATTCAATATGGCTGCTTAATCAACAATTACTTATTCGTTTCAGCAAATGGTAAGATGATTAGGGAAGTTTAATTTGCATTTTCTTTGGAAGAATGAGAAAGACAAAGAACAAGAAGTAGAAACCTGGAGAGAAATATGAAATTGCGGTTTGATTTAACCTTACTTCTCACATACTGAAAAAAAAACTATTATGCTCTATAGCTGTTTTTCAAATATGATTCAACGTCAACGTGTCTAAATTGTCATTGCCCACTGTACCCCTCTGCTGGTGCCAGGATTTATAATTGCAAAAAGAATAAAGGAGCTCAGGGATTGTTAGCTTCTGCGGTTAGCGAAGTATATGGGATCAGGGCCAATTACTTGCCTTCCTACCAATTTCACTTAGAGCACTTCAAAGTGAACACTGTTCACTGGCTGCAAACTCCAAGAAATTGCAGTGCATGGTCCCATTTCCCCCCCCCCCCCACCCTTCTTCTTCTTCTTTCAAATGGCCCCATTAAAAAATCAGGAGCAATTGTATGACAAGAACATTAAGGCTCTTTATTCAGAACCTTGAAATAGCCCGCGATGTTGGAGTAATCTTTTTTTTAGTTAGATATAGCTAGAATAATGCATGCTTTGTTGAATGTGCACCATCGTCTTAACTTGATGCCTACATATGGTTATCTTGTCCGTAGCTAATAGTCTATTTTTAGGAAAAGTTATAACTCCCTTTCCATTCACTAGCAGTTTCTCAATGCCTCTGGTAGCTTTGCTAGACAGTAACAGTGGTGTTTTAATAGGTCGATTCTGGTGTAGCCTGCTTCAGTAGAAGGTTTCAGCTTATGAGTACACTTTATATATCAAACTACAGTACTTTTTCAAGATTTAAATGAATAGTTCACACAAAAATGATAATTTGCTGAAAATGTACTCACTCTCAGATCATGCAAGATGTAGATGAATTAGTTTTTTCTTTAATCGGAACAGATTTGGAGAAATGTAACATTAAGACTTGCTCACCAATGGATCCTCTGCAGTGAATGGGTGCCGTCAGAATGAGAGTCCAAACAGCTGATAAAAACATTACAATAACCCACAAGTAATCCACACCACTCCAGTCCATCAATTAAAATCTTATTAAGCAAAAAATTGTGATGTTTTTATCAGCTGTTTGGGCTCTCATTTTTACAGCACTCATTCACTGCATAGGATCTATTGGTGAGCAAGTGACGTAATGCTAAATTTCTCCAAATTTTTTCAGATGAATGAACAAATTCATCTATTTCACGGATGTCCTGAGGGTGAGCATATTTTTAGCCAATTTTCATTTTTGCGTGAACTCCTTTTTAATATGTCTTGTTCTTATTTGTACTGTTCTTGAGATGTTCTCATTTTCAGGTAATTTACCTAAAGGCTTCATCTTTTGTGTCCCTTTCTGAGCAGGAGACAGACTGGGCCTGTAGCGTTTGAGAAGCCCTGTCTGACCCACATGTTAACGCTGGCTGTCTAGCTTAAGTTAACTCAAGTGTGCACAGGGTAAAATGACAAGTCTCACGACAGGTTAATAATCGCCTTTCAACAACACTGAAATAACCGCAGTGGCCTGAAATGACTGAAAATACAAGATGACATTTATGTGACTCATAAGGTCTGCTTCAAAACCTACTGAGCTGCCTACTTCAGTTAGTTAGGCCTCATAGGCAGCATCATATGCATTATTTGCAGATAAAGCAATGTCAGAGTGCATTTTATGGAAACCTGTTTCTGCTACCGAAAATTGCAATTGCAACTTTTTATCTCACAATTCTGATTTTCTTTTCAGAATTGTGTGATACAAACTCACAATTTTGACCCTTTTCTCAAAATTTTGAGAGAAACTCACAAATGCAAGTTAAAAAAGTCAGAATTGAGACATAAACTCGCAATTCTGACATTGTTTCTTAGAACTGTGAGTTTATATCTCTCAATTCTGAGTTTGTCTCACAATTCTGGGAAAAAAAAGTAAAAATTGGCAGTTTATATCTCACAATTCTGACTTTATAACTCACATTTGTGAAAAAAAGTCTGAATTGCTAGTTTATATCATGCAATTCTGACTTTATAACTCACAATTGTCAGTTTATATCTCACAATTCTGAGAAAAAAAGTCAGAATTGCAAGAAAAAAAGTCGAAATTGTGAGATACAAACTCACATTTGCAAAAAAAAAAAAAAAAAAAAAGTCAGAATTGCCAGTTTATATCATGCAATTCTGACTTTACAACTCACAGTTGTGAATTTATATCTGGATTGCGACCAAAATTTTGCGACCAAAAAATGTTGGAATTGCGAGATACAAACTTGCATTTGCAAGAAAAAATAGTTTTTGCCATTTTGACTTTATTTCTAGCAATTGTGATTTTATATCAAACCATTCTGACTTTATAACTCACATTTGTGAGTTTATATCTCCTAGTTCTGAAAAAAATTCAGAAAAGAAAAAAAGTCGGAATTGTGAGATAAACTCGCATTTGCACTTTTTTTCTTGCAATTCTGACTTTATTTCTTGCAATTGTAAGTTTATATCACATAATTCTCACTTTTATAACTCACAATTGAGAGTTTATATCTCCCAATTCTGAGAAAAAAGTCAGAATTGCAACAACAACAACAACAACAAAAAAGTAAGTTCTGACTTTATAATCATAATTGGGAGACAAAACATCAGGATTGCATTTGCAAGAAAAGAGTCTGAATTGTGAGTTTTTATCTCACAATTCTAAGAAAAAAAGTCAGTATTGTAAAAAAAAGTTGAAATTGTGAGATACAAAATGGCATGCATCTCACAATTCTTACTTTATTTAGCACAATTAAGAGTTTATGTCACGCAATTCTGACTTTATAACTCCCATTTCTGAGAAAAGGTCAGAATTGCGAGATTGTATCTCACAGTTCTAAGAAAAAAAAGTCAGAATTGCGAGAAAAAAAAGTCTGAATTGCAAGAAAAATAAAGTCGGAATTGCGATACAAACTCGCATTTGAAAGAAAAAAAGTTATTTATTTCTCACAATTGAGGGTTTATATCATACAATTTTGACTTTATAACTCACAGTTGTGAGTTTATGTCTTCCAATTCTGAGAAAAAAAAGTCAGAACTGCAAGTTTGTATCTCACAGCTCTGAGAAAAAAGTCAGAACTGCAAGTTTGTATCTCACAACTCTGAGAAAAAAGCCAGAATTGTGAGAAAATAGTACATTTTGACTTTATATCTCAATTCTGAGAAAAGTCGGAATTGCGAGATACAAACTCGCATTTGCGAGGAAACAATCAGAATTGCGAGTTTCTATCTCTGAAATCAGACTTTATTTCACAATTATTTCTGACTTTATAATCATAATTGTGAGATACAAATTCGGATTTTGCCAAAAAAATAAAAAATCAGAATTGAGTTTGTATCTCACATTTCGGACTTTTCTCAGAATTGGAAGATATAAACTCACAATTGTGAGTTATAAAGTCAGAATTCTGTGATATAAACCCTAATTTACGAGAAATAAAGCCAGAATTGCAAGATTTGTATCTCGCAATTCTGACATTATTCTTGCATTTGGACTTTTCTTCTCAAAACTGTGAGATACAATTTTGCAATTCTGACATTTTCTCAGAAATGGGAGATATAAACTCACAGTTATAAGTTACTTAGTCAGAATTGCATGATATAAACTCTGAATTGCGATAAATAAAGCCAGGCTTCTTTATATTTTGGCATCAGCTGTGAATGTAAATCAAATCTCTCTTGTGGCATATTTGAGTGACCGTTGACGTTACTGCCCTTAAGCAGCGTCTCAAATCTGTCACTTTTGATGTTCAATTTCGGTTATGCTTTTTATTGACCGTACACAGCGAGGCAGCTCACTCGGTTTTGAAACCCATCCAGTTTCCCTCCCGTGCCAGAACCTCATCATAAACACTTTTTCCGTGTCTAGATTGATTAGTGAACATCCGCCGCTCTGTTCAGTCGTGTGGTTTCTAGGTGGGATGTGTTAATGCACGATCAGCTCATTTTGTCGCAAAGGACAGCGGTGTCTCACTCTGTCTGTCCAAACACATTACACAGACGGATATGCTTGCGTGTGTCCACCATCTGACCTCTGGGTAAAACCACCACCTGCATTTTAAATGCCATGTTCAGTGACACATGCGACGCCATACTGATGTGTTAACAGTGCCAGATCTTTAGCAGAAACCCTCAAGCTTTAAATGAAATGAAAGCATTATTTAAATGGAAAGAGCAGTGGTCTAGAGACACTGGTAGCTTGTTTTTAGTGTATGGTAGTCTATAATTAAAACATCTAAATGCACGAAAGTCACATTAGAGTCTTTTTTTGACAAGAGTGCATTATGCGACAGTGTAAATGCCAGACCTGCCCACTCTTTCCAGCCGGAGAGTCAGAACAGCAGGGTAAATATTCACTTTGCATCAGATTGCATGTTTTCTCCCAGCGGAAGCGGAGTCACTGATAGCGGCACAGTGAATGTCATTGCATTATTCTCTTCTGTTGCACACAAGAGAAATGCTGCAATGTAGCTCTGGCATTGAGAGCAGGTCTTAAACCATCATCTGACGCTCCATTGGGAGCCTACAGCCTGATGTGACTGTTGATCATGAAAGAGTAGAATTCTTTTTCCCCTCTCTTTTTCTTAGGAATGCAAATACTGTTTGTAAAGGCAATTTTAAAAAGGGAAACACTGCATAGATTATTGTTTTAGGACCCTATAAAATTATGCGTCAATTTTTATCCCCGAATTTCAGAAAAGTTTTTCTGTGTTCTTTTTTTAATTTTTATTTTTCTGAATTACTAGTTAAGTTAAACTTTGGTCATCAAAGCAGCATGTCTAATTAATATAAACTAAGTCATGCAATGTACACAATTTGACAAATACAATAAAATAAAATTAAATCAATCAGTCAATCAATAATTTTATTTCGGTCCTCACAAACAACTTATCACAAAGTAAATGAATAAAAATAATTTCTGAAAAAGGTCTAGGCTGAATCCATGCTTATTATGCTTGCCGTTTATACATAATTAACTGATGAACATGATGTATGTATGTACTTTTTTATTTCTGTTTTCGACATTACAGCTTTTTTGGTGCATAAGAGTTATTTTTATGCAATAAGAACAATTTAATGTAATTATTGGCAGTATTATTGCAATATATATGCATTTTGTCCTTATTGAATAAAAATTATATATACATTATATTCATTACAGCTTTTTTGGTGCATAAGAGTTATTTTTACGCAATAAGAACAATTTTATTTTATTTTTGTTATTATTTATGATTTATTGCATACAAGTTTTTATGCAATAGGGATAAATCAATTTATATATAAATAATTTCAGAATTACAGCTTTTTGGTACATAAGAGGTAAATTAAATTAAATTAAATTAATTGCAATTTATTTCATAAGAGGTTTTTAATGCAATAAAGACAAATTCATTTAATTTTTTTATTTCTGTTTTCTACATTTCAGGTTTTTGGTGCATAAGAGTTATTTTTAGGCACTGAGGACAATTTAATTTAATTTAATTTAATTTAATTTAATTTAATTTAATTTAATTTAATTTAATTTAATTTTTTGATATTCTGTCTGTTCTATGTGTAGTTTTTATTGAATGAAATGGTGCAATCCTGGTGAAGCAGCTCTGGAGATGAAGTTTCTGTGTTCACATCCTGATATAGTGAGACGACATATGCTAAAACCACCATGAGCATCATGTGTTCAGAACATGCATATTTAATATTTAAATAGCGATCTTTTTATGCTTTAATATTCACACACATTACTCCATACTGCAATTTGATTCACTGTACAGCCCTTCTTTTAATTTATTCATCCAAAATGTCCCAAAATCTGTGACGTTCCATTTTATACACCAAAGTAAATTCATTTTTATGAATTTACCATCCATTTTATGCCTAATTCCCATCACAGTAGTCATAGGCCCCTATTATTGCTTTGTGTAGTTTTATTTTCTTATTTGATTTTCTCTTCCCTTTCTCTCTGTGCTAAAATTTTATGATTCGTGAACTGTGTCTTATGACTGATACATTTTGAAGCAAATCAATATAGTCACATTTAATAGCGTCGGCCCGTTTAATATTGGCACAGAACTCAAACAGTCAAACACTTCTGGATCAGTGGCCACAGCAGATTTTATGATATTATCAGTCAATAAAATGATACGTCTCGCATAGCCAGGCCTTTGAATAAACTGCATTAAGTCTGGGCCACACTGAAGTCTATTCTGGCCAAGAAGCGTCCATATGAAAAGATGAGGTTTGTTTTTCATGCAAATTTTCTCTAGGCACAGGAGTGTCAGAGTATGATACTAGTATGTTTATCATAACAGGACTATCTCACTGAAAATCAAGCAACTTTGACCTTAGAAATTAATAGACCTGGAAAAATTTGAGCTGTGAAGATCTTCTTGGTAACCTCATGCTCATTTTAGGTAAGCCAGTGATGCAAAGCGGCTTTTGGGAATTAGAAGGAAGGTGGTTTGAGGTTGAACCCTGCTTAGGAGACTCACTTCAGGGATTTTTAATGAAGCCTGTTTTGTTTGACAGGACATAGGGACGTATGGTTGCAAACCAACATACTATTTGCTCTATATATGAGGGTGAGTGACTAAAGGAGAACTAGAACAGACAGTTTATCTTCAGATGCTGTTTGTCAGTATGGCCCTAAATAGTTCTTGTAGCTTCTTGAAGCCTGCGATTCTCACGTTTTCAGGCTCTAAATTCCCACCCTGCACTCATCTGTCAGTCTTGTCGAAGAAAAACACATGGCTGTTAACTTTTAATGGATAGTAACACCCGTGCAACTTTGTGAGGAGGTGAAAAGCGCTGTTTCTTGTTTGGATTTCTTAATTATTCAAAAATACACTTGGTGTGGTTTCTGATAATAGGGAGGAAGTCACGAAAACATTAATTTATGGCAAAATTAAAAGGATCACAAAAAAGAAAATGAAGGCTTGCATGATTTTTTTTTTTTTTTTTTTTTGCATCTTGCATTTTGATAATTTCATGACATTTGCACTCATTTAAATTCACATTATTGTAATGCATATCATTTATCAGCATGTCATATCAATAATGCATTTTTTTTTTGTTTGTTTTCTACATTATTATTTTTTTAGTCCATAAGATTTTTTTAGGCAATAAGGACCATTTAATTTCATTTAATTTCATTTATTTTGTAAGAGTTATTTTTAATGACAACAATAAATGTAATTTAAATGTAACTTAAACTAATTAAAAATTGTAATTGAAAATTTAATTGAATTTAAATATTGAAATATGCCTAATTGAAATTTTCTTTTTCATTTATTGCATGAGTTATTTTTAGGCAATATAATTTTAATTTCATTTAATTTAAAATGTAATATTAAAAAATAAATCTGGATAATCGTAAGAATGTCTTCATTTTCTTTATAATTGCATAAGAGTTATTTTTAGGCAATAATGACAATTTAATTTAACTTAAAATTTAATTTAATTTAGTACATTTTGCATTGCATTAAAATTTAGAGAAATATGCTTAAATAATAAATCTTGATGATGTCTTGTGTGTGTGTGTGTGTGTGTGTGTGTGTGTGTGTGTGTGTGTGTATATATATATATATATATATATATATATATTATTTCTTAGTTTTTTATTATTTCTTAATATATTATTTATTGCATAAGTTATTTTTAGGCAATAATTTAATTTAATTACATTTTTGCATAAAAATTTATGGAAATATGCTGAATTGTCTTGGAAATAATAAATCTTGACCTTAAGAATGTTTTTATTTTCTTTATATTTTTTTTCCAATTTACTTTACTTTACTTTACTTTACTTTACTTTTATTTAATTGTATTTATGCATTAACATTTAGGGAAATATGCTTAACTAATAAATCTTGATGATCTTAAGAATGTCTTTATTTTCTTTATAATTTATTTCATAAGAGATTTTTAGGCAATAATAATGATTTAATTTAATTTAAAATATAATTTAAATTTAAATTTTGCATTAAAATTTAGGGAAATAAGCTTAATTGTCTTGTAAATAATATATATATATATATATATATATATATATTTTTTTTTTTTTTTTTTTTTTCCTTAGTAATTTATTGCATAAGTTATTTTAGGCAATAATTTAATTTAATTTTTGCATTAAAATTTAGGGAAATATGCTAAATTGTCTTGGAAATAATAAATCTTGACCTTGAGAATGTTTTTATTTTCTTTTGTTTTTTTTTGCAAATTTAATTACATTTAACTTAATGAATTGACTTGAAAATAGTGGATTTTGATTATCTTAAGATGATCCTTGTGGATTTGTAAGATTGAGTCTTGAGATTACCTGAACAATTTCTTATGTTTTTTCTTATAAATAATACTTTAGACCTTTGAGCGCCCTCCTATAGACCTGCGTCATCACATGTTGTATGTTACTCATACAGTAGCATATTTTGCCGTTTGGACTGATTGCTGGGAGGCACCACATCAAGAAGTCTTCAATCACCTGATGCAAGCCAGGAGTAACGCAGAGTTCACCCAAGGTCCAACGCAAGCTGTGTTATTGGACGGCTGAGCAAAAACTTTTTAATCTTATTTTGACGTGACCTTCTTAGAAGGTCATTTTGTTAAATTACAGAGTCGGATTATTCTGAAATGCTGCGTGTCGAAGGTCCTCACACAGCATTTTACCTCATAAAACCCTTTAAGCGTCTCCTCACTTCCCTCCGCAGAGCATCTCTCTGAGTGTAAAGGAACGTATCCTTTTTTTTCCCGCTTTGTGTGACCATTTTTTGTGACAGTAAAGAAAGCCGCCCACAGGCTTTTGCAGGAGCTGTCAATGAAGTCAGTCATTTGTCTGCAACTATGGATTACGTCAGTCAGGAGCTAACAAACAGCCAGCTTTGTGATGTTTCTCCACTCCGACTGTGCTGAGCTCTGATTTGTCTGAAAAACCTTTCATCTATCACGTCCCCACTCAACTGTTCTCTTTTTTATCGGAGATAGTCAAAGACAGCTTGTCTCACATGTTGATTTATTGCCACCCACTGAGCTTTTTTAATCATAACTTTCCTCCGTTATTCTAAACACACAATGGTGATTCATCATGCAGTCTGTAGTTTTCTTTATAGGTAAAACACTGGGTGTTGGGATTTTTTTTTTTTAAGTAATGGGATTTTAAGGATGTGAGCTGGGGTTTAGTGGTTAGTGCATGAGGTTTAGACTTGTGTGGGAAGTGCAGGACTAAATTAGGCATGGCAACCCAATTCTACTCGTGTTTACATACACAGTTTAAAATTACGCTTTGACCTTAAAAATGTATAGTGATGTTCCATAATACTTGAGCTTTAACTAATGGCTGAACAATGTAATAGGGTTAAGAGCTGACTTCTCACATTATGCACAGACGTAGTCTAAATAAGAGGTGCACAAACTTTTGAACACAAAGGACCAAAAATCAAACCTAAGGGCTGTGGCCCAGAACTGTTAATGTTGCATTGTGTCTAAATATATTATATTAAAATGTATAACATTTTTATTTAATGTTTTTGGGGTTTTTTTGTAATTTATGCAAAAATGAAACAAAATAATGTTAACTAACATTTTAAATCAGCAATTATAGATGCTGTTGCATTTATGCATCATAAAATTATAATGTGCATTAAAAAATAGTTATTCATTTTGAGATTTGCAAAAGTTGTCAGAGGTGCCAAAACTTTAACTATATACCTTACTATAACTATATTACTTTTTTATTTAAATTATATTATATTAAAATGTATTATATTTTTTATTACATTTTTATATATTTGTATTGTTTACTATATATATACATATATATATATATATATATATATATATATATATATACATATAACATCAAATTCACTTGATAAATTTGCATTTCAATGCAAAAAAAAAAATTTGGGGATTTGCAGAGGTGCAAATATATATATTATATTACAATGTATATTTGTTTATATTACAATGTATAATATTTGTTTATAATGTTTATTTTTTTCATTTGTAAATATTATTTATTAATATTTTTTATATCAAATTCACTTGATAAATATGCGTTTCAATGCAAAAATAAAACATAATGTTTAATGTTTAAACAATAATGTTTAAATGTTACAAAAATGCTCTACAATGGCATGTTATTATTTTATTTGTTTATTTTTTAAATACATATAGGCAGGCCAAATAAAAATGTCAACATGGGTCAACTTTGGGATGCATAAATCGATTAAAAACAAAAACAAAACAACAACAACAACAACAACAAAAAAAACTAACATTTACAATCAGCCATTTTAGATGCTTTTGAATGTATGCATCACAAAATTATAATATACAGTATAAAAACAGATATTAATTTTGATATTTGCTAAAGTTTTCAAAGGTATTTTTATTTATTGTTTATTTTCATTTATTGTTTAATTTATTGTATATAATGTTTATTTATTGAATTTGCATTTCAATTAAAAAATGAAACAAAATAATGTTACAAAATAAAATATGCTTCAATGGCATTTTTATTTTATATTACATTTATTAATATATATGGGATGGACATGTTGTGACAATTTGTGTCAAATTCACTTCAATTTGCATTTCAATCTGAAAAATAATATATATATAAAAAAATGCTTTAATGGCAGGTTTTGCCTTTTAATTATATATATATATATATATATATATATATATACATACATACATACATACATGTATGTGTATATATATATATATATATATATATATTTATGGTGGGCCAAATAAAAGGTCAACATGGGTCAACTGGTCCTGCATAAATACATCCAAAATAAGAAACTAACATTAAAAAAAATAAAATAAAAAATACTGTATAAAAAGAAATATTAATTTGAGATTTGCAAAATTTATTAGTGTTTCATTTATTAAAATGTACAATATTCACAGATGCTATATATATATATATATATACTATATTGCAATAACCAATATTTGGCAATATATTGTGCATCCCTGACAAATAAATAGCAATATCTGCAATGTCCGCATTAGAACCATTTATTTGTTTCGTGCAATCTAATGACCTTCAAGGAACATTTTTTAGAGCAATTATATAATGTTGGCAACTACCTGAAAGAAATCTATTTTGCATTTTCTTGCTTTTTCTTCCTGTGCTTTACTGTGAGCTCAGGGAGCTAGAGACAATTAATTGGAAGCCATTATGAATTGTGATGTGAGTTTTAAAAAATCTTCGTTTTCCATATTTTAGGTGAGGTGTTCTCTCACTTCAAATTGAGTTTTGGAGATATGCGTTTATAAAAATGTGTCATAGCTCATTAAGTGTGTTAAACAATGGCTAGAAATGCTAGGTACGTAATATTCTCTCTGTATAACAATAAAAAACACATGATGAAGTGACTCATTGTTCACTCACAGCTCTTTTTCACTCTCGGTTCTCTTTCCCAATTTAGATAATTTTTTCATGAGCTAATAACACAACGTCGTGTTTATTTTAAACCAGTCAATTACCACCTAAATATTAAAAGGACTTGTTGATAGTTGAACCGTGCACGCTTTGAGTTGATTGGAAAAAGCTTAAAGTGCTGTGCTCATTGTATCAATTATAAGGCTATTAATAGGACATTATGCATGTCAGCAGGTGTAATGATGTGACAAGCTCATTATGTGTCATTTCAGAAATTGCTTAATGTGTTATCGAACTCATTGTCAGTTATGGCTTAAGCACACCTGATTCAAATTCTGGACATGTATATGAACAGAGGTGGAGGTGAGCGCACACACTCTTGCATATTCTGCTAGACTTTGACTGACTAATCATTGCATGCAGATAAATGTAATATATTACATTAAATTATAATGTGAATTAATCTTCTATTAAGAATTTATTTTAACCCTTGTACTGTCACCGTTCCGTGTACTGGATGTTTACTTCACCATATTACAAATAAATCCTAATCTAATCATGACAAACTGTATATTGTTGGGAAGGTCTAAGGCTCATAAATATATATATATATATATATATATATATATATATATATAGTACCACTTTTTTGTGTTACAAATTATGTAGGAAAAGTAAGAGATTAATTTATGACATGAGTACACCTCTAAAATCTACATCAAAACAGAGGTTCAGACCTTTTTTACTAAAAGTCTTTCTTCATTGCCTTTTTCCCTAATACACTTTAGAACTCATAAGACATTATATATCACTTGAAAACTTCAAAATTCATCCTTTGAAAACCATTTTAAAATCAGACATTGCATCACCATGGAAATTGTACATGAAAATCATATTACAAAATGTTTTTGTTTATGAATTATAAAAATTTAACTTTAGACTTCAGTGCATTTTCACATCTGTCTTCAAAAAAGGGAGTGGCAATTAAAGGGTTAATTGATTACATTTTCAGTCCTTTCTATTAAATTATTAAAAGTAGAATTTGTAATTAAACATTTCTTATTTTTAAATTTTTAAATTTTAATAATTTTATTTATATGTGTTTTATACTGTATTGAATTTCTTCAAATATTTATAATTTAAACCTGGAAATTTTTTAAAGTTTGTCATTTCTCAAGATAAAACATGCAACAACAAAAGTTACAGATAGTGTAAAATAATAATAATAATAATAAAAAAAAAATGTATATATTATATTTAGTTGTGTCAATCGATTAAAAAAAAAAAAAAAAAACAACTAACTGCACAATTTTGATAAAATTAATCACAATTAATTGCAATTAATCCTACCTGACATTAAAGTTTTTTTTTTATTGTTTTAGATTGGATTTGCATGCATATCCCCACATTTAAATAAGAATGCACCATTTACCAGTAGATGGCATTATCAAACACTGGCATTGTTCTATTGAATGCTCTTGAGTTTATTTTTAGTTCAGTGACGCTAAGGAAAGGTTTGGTCTTCACAAGGTAGATTTTCATTGGAGTATGTACTTCATTTGGTCTGCTGAGGTTTGCTGTCTGGTGTCATACCAAAATACACCATCAAAGGTATTGATATTCTCTCATCTGTTCTCCTCCATCATCCTGGCTCAGCCCAATGGAAATATAGCCAAGAATGAAATAAGCAGGAAGGCAGACAAGTGATCTTTTGTACTGAGTCTGGAAACAAACTGGAAGTCTAATAACATATTCTCCATATTTATGTTAATCTATTTAATCTATAGATCAATTTAGGCTGTTACAGTCTTAAACATGTCATTTCATACCCTTTTATCATTGTTTTTAGCTTCAGTTACATTACAATGTTAGTCAGTTTTAACAGTCGTACATTAGTTTCTCATTTTCCAAGTTTCTGAACACTGAAAGGGCATAATTGATGTGTAAATGTGGGCATTCATCTGTTGTGTTCATCTGTATCCAATGCTTATCTGTCTGGCACCAAAATGTTGTGGAAATTAGCAGGAAGTTTTGACTTGTGGAAGTTTCCGTATGTTTTCTTAGTGCATTTTTAGTTTCAGAAAGTTAGATTTCTAAATACAAGATCCATTTAATTGCTTAGAAATACAAGAACAACGTGTTAAAGAGGTCTGTTTGTATTACTGATCAATCTGTATTTGTAAAAATTATCATTTTCCATCCTCATAGGATATATATCACGTGATATCGAGTGTATACAACAGTTTGACGGCACAAGTGTGTAAATAAAGAAGAAACAACAACGGAGTGTCTTTAAAAAACATTTTATTGTGAACTACTTACTTTATTGTGATTACCTGCATCTGATACACCATTCATTCTTCAGCTCAGTATCATATTCACAATACTACATTAGTTTGAATGTCCGCTGAGGAGAGCGATATCTTTGTCGTACTATCATTTCATCTGTTAAGGGTGATTTCCAGTGACAGCGCTGCTCAGTGCATTTGTTGGCTGTGTCTTACAAGATGTAAAACTAAAAATAACTTCCTTGTTTACGACCCTGTTTTTTTCAATATAAAAGTCTTTACCGCTGAATCACTTAGAAAAACAGAAACAAATAATAGATTAATGAAACCAAAGACTGCACGTTAGATTTACCCAAAACGAATCAAATAGACGTTATCTTTATTATCATTATATTTGAAGTCTAAACAAGTACATTGTTACCTAAAAACTTTTAAAACTACATTCCATAACACAAAGACAACATTGTGTCTAAAATTATAACAAATGGATTTGGGCATCTGCCATGACACTTGCTGTGAAAAATACTGCAAGTGGAGTGAACGGTGAAACGATTAGAGCTCTGTTATTGCTAGAATATCACACCCCTCTCAGCCAATCAGATTTGAGGACCAAAAAGAACTGTTGTATAAGCTTAAATAACTCAGTATCTACTCTTAACCAACATAAATTTTCTAACGTTGGTCACTATAGCATATGACCCTAGAAACATGGCATCTTTACATCACAAACAGAGCCAAATGTATAAAGTTACAGTTTGCAAACTATCCGATTTGAACTGTTTGACATTTGTGTGTCTTTGAACTCAAGTGTTGTCAAAGAGATTCGAATGTCAGAAGCAGCTCACAGGAGTGTGTATTTCCGCCGCTGTGCTTTAAGGCGCTCTGCAGGCCCTTGTAGCGCTGCCAGCTCCTCTGAGGAGCTTCTCTTGTACGTCTTCTGCATGCTTGTTAGGCTGGACAGCCAGAATACTGCAGCTTTCCTGTTGTCCGGCTCTGTAGAAGGGATCTCTCAGGATTCCTGGCACGCCTGCCCATGTTTGCATGCTCTGTTGTGCTCTGATGTGCCCGATTTGCCTGTTGGCGCTATGGGGATGACAGGAGGGGGCTCCGGGGCCTGGAACGAGAGTTGGCCTTAGTATTCACAGACCATCTCAGTTGATCTGAGAGGAAGTAATCATGATAACTTGTTTATCATGATGTGATACGTTCAGATGGTTTCAGAATGCAATTAAAAATGTCTCCTGTTTACACTGCTGAGTAAAGTAAATTATCTATTACCTTTTAAAATACTTACACTGTTATTCAAAAGTTTGAGGTCGGTAATATAATTTTTTTTTTTTTTATATTTTAATTAGTGGTGTCAATCGATTAAAAAAACATAAATAATTAATTGCATATTTTTCCTAAAATTAATTGCGATTAATCTTACCTGACATTAAAGTATAAAATTATACTTTTATATTGCAATGATTTCACATTCATGCTTCAAATTAACATAGAAACAACATGAAGAATGCATATTTTTAATATTTTTTTTAATGCCATCCTTTTTATGACTGAAGGCAAGTATCATTGATTCCAACTGATTAAGTTTTTTCTCATATTTAACCATTAAATATAGTCATTCAATATTACAGAATAATCGAGAGCTATCACTTTAACATTTATTAGACTTCAAAAAATAACTTTTACACTTTTAAACATTAATTTAAGTGAACTTGAAACAATCTTCAGATAAACCCATTTAATGTCATATAGGCTATACCCAAAGACTTTGCTATACTTGTGCCCTTTAGCAAGAAAAAAAATATAGAAAAATATGTCAAACTAAATTATATAAAATTCTAAATTATATAAAGATAAAGCTTACAACTACAGAAGTATGATTTCCTCTTTTTAATTTTGTTCTTTTATTTACAGACATCGCCTGCGTTAACATACTAGTTTTAATTCCATTAATTTTTATATATTTTAAAATGTAATTTATTCCTGTTGCAAAGCTGAGTTTTCAGAATCATTACTCCAGTCTTTAGTGTTACACGATCTTTCCAAAAAAATATTTCAAAAGAACAGAATTTAAAAGAAATATAAATGTTTTGTGACCTTAGAAACGTTTACAGTGTTTCTAAGCCCCTTATGAACATTTTAATGCACCCTTGATCGATAAAAGTATTCAACTTTTAAAAGTTATTAACATTGAACACATCTCTGTGAATAAAACCATGAAAGACAAAATTTTTTTAACACTGAACAGACCTTCATTAAAACATTTTATCAAAATGGCAGAAGCTCAAAGTGGGTGTCCTTCAGTGTGGGATTTTAAGCTCCCCGCTTAACTTGGCACAAATGTAATTAATCATTTTGTCAAACATGCTAATTGGTATTCTCTCTACTTTATTTCTCAATTTTCACATGCAGTAACCAGATAATGAGTGATCTTAATGGGATTGACATCAAAACCAGCCCAAAGTGTATTAGCCTTGGTCTGATGCTAATCTTCACCTCTGGCACTGCAAAGGGTGCGGTTCAGAGAAAGTTCACCCGCAACGCAGATAAAGCATCTCCGTAATTAGATTGGGCAACTCGGTATTCCACTAGGGCTGGGAAAAATGTCCAAGCTGGCTCGTTTTGAACACCGTTGACAGTTCTTTTGAACTAACCCTGAAGGGAGCGTCACAACACGGGGTACTTCTGACACATTTGAGCACTCCGTAGTGGAACACCACACCATATATAGCATATCTACCTTATTCTTCAAAGCGGAAGAAAGATTATAGATGAGACTTCCAGTTCATTTATTGCTATAGGGATATAACTACGTGCAGTAAACGGTAAAACAGTCTGCCCTACAAACCAGTGTGTTCCTAATTAAGATAATACATTAAAATAATATGGTAAGACACCAATTTGCAATATGAAGCAGCAAAATGAGCTGTTTTGTACAGCTAAAAATAGCTGGACGTGGATGAGACCGGAAGCCAGACCCATACAATTTACAAATGGCCGCATCCACTCTCTCAGGAAGATAAAGTTGGATGCAGTGCTATTCAAAAGATTTATTGTTGTTTTTGCAAGAAATTTGCAAGAACAGTTTTATTTAGCAAGTGCACATTAAACCAAAGGTGACAGGAAAGACAGTTATAGTATTACATAAGATTTCTATTTTAAACAATACTGTTGCATCCTGAAAAATGTGTTTTCAACATTAATAATAATACATTTATTGTAAAATAACCTTACTTTTCCCAGACTTTTGAATGATAGTTTATCACAGTTTTATTTATTTATTTATTTATTTATGACATAGCTCAACTGTTTTCAACATTCATACTAATTAAGAATGATTTCTGAAGGACCATGTGATACTGAAGACTGGAGTTATGATGTTGAAAATTCAGCTTTACCATCACATGAATAAATTATTTTAACATATTTAATATAAAAATATACAAATGTTAATATAAACTGCTGTTCAAAAGTTTGGAATCAGTAAGATGTTTAATGCTTTTAATGGAGTCTCTTATGCTCATCAAGACTGTATTTATTTGATCAAAAATACAGAAAAAAAAAAAACAGTAACAGCTATTGTTTTTTTTTTGTTTGTTTTAATATACTTTAAAACACAATTTTTGAATAATATTTTTGTGAAGCAAAGCTGAACTTTCATCAGCCATTACTCCAGTCTTCACTGTTACACAGTCTTTCATAAATCATTATAATATGCTGATTTATTACTTTTATTATCAATGTTGGTAACAGTTATGCTGTTTAATATGTTTTTAAAACCTGTGATACTTTTTTCAGGATTATTTGATGAGTAAAAAGTTAAAAAGAACAGCATTTATTTAAAATAGAAATTTTGCTAACAATATAAGCCTTTATCATCACTTTTTATCAACCCTTGGTGAATAAAAGTATTAATTTCTTTCAAACCAAAAAATAAAAAAATGTACTGACCACAAACTTTAAATGGTAGTTGATATAGTTACACAAATTTCTATTTTAAATAAATGCTGTTCTTTTAAACTTAAAAAAGCATCGGCATATTAGAATAATTTCTGAAGAATCATGCAACACTAAAGACTGAAGTACTGATGCTGAAAATTCAGCTTTACATCACATGAATAAATTACATTTGAAAACATATTCGCATGTAAAACAGTTATTTTACATTAAAATAATATTTCACAATATTACAGTTTTTTTTTCTGTATTTTTTTTTTAATAAATGCAGTCTTGATGAACACAAGAAACTTCTTTAAAAGAACATTAATATTCTTACTGATCCCAAACTTTTGAACGGTTATTTGTGATCAAATAAATATATCTTAAGTAAGCAAAATATATTTAAAACATTTAAAAAGAACAATAGTGTATATTTTGGCTTAGATATTTGGAGTTATTATAATTATATTTGGGTTATAATTGTTAACTAAAACTAAAATAAAACTGAATGAAAATGAAAACTGTTACTTCAAACTAAAAAAATGTAACTCTAAAATTAAATTTTAAATTAAAATTAATTTAAAATTGAACAAAAAAACAAACATCTAATTCACATTTTTCATGAATAACTAAAACAAAACAAAACAAAAAAAAAAATGATGAAAAACACAGCAAAATTACTTAGCTGATTTGAAATAAAACTCATAGCTATAATAGTATCTCAATAATACCTAAATAGTCAACCTGGTCTAATGACGAAAACGTATCCGTGGGAACTTTTTCGCAAGATGCGAATTACGTACCGCCATTTTTGTTTTATGACATATTTGATGTGAAATGTCCACTGAGTGGCGCTAAAAGTGTTTGTTTTTTCATTTTTTTACAATAATGCAAAAACTGTAATTATTGAGCTGTAATCATGACTGTATGAAAACGATTACAAGTGCTTGCTGTTTTACCGCCTCTAGTGTTTCTTTTGCAAACTGCACTGATATGTACTTATTGGTTTGTATTTTTCGTCTTGTGAAAAAGTTCCTAGAGGTATGTTTTCATCATTAGACCAGGTAGAAAATCACACTGTCAACAGTATAGTCACAAATTTTTATATTGTAAAAGACTTAGTAAAACAACTTCAGTAAACTTTGTATCCTCTCTGTGCTTGAACTGCTTAATTTAAAATGCATTTGTAAGATGGCTGTTTTGTAATTGACCTTTTAGTTTGTCCTTGTCTGTGGTCTAATGCTTCTGCATGATGAAATTTGTCTTTCCCGGCTGCTACAAGAACATGATCACAATAAATAATGAATAAGTCCTGCCTTTGACTGCTGAGGCAAAGCTAGTCTGCTCTTATAATACTGACATTTCTTCCGCGTGTAGCTGTGTTTTCTGTCCGGTGCGAGTCTGGGAGTATGAGAATATCTTCTCTGACCTGGAATAGTCAAAGTGCAAGACACAGATTATTGTTCCTAGAGTTGTTTTTCAAGATGTGTCTTCTTCTATAGACATCCACTTGGCTGGCAGCATCAGGCTAGTGTTTCTTTGTGTACAGTGCTCTGGTCAGAATGCAGGCTCTCGGGGCTCTGCTGGTGCCTCTGGCTAACACAGGTCACACTCACATCGGCGCAAAGAGGATCATGACATTTCAGCGAAGCAGAAATCGCTAGCTGAATCCGGGGCAGACCTTGTCACAGATCAACAAGCTTCAGTGCACTTGCGTTTCCAAGTCGGTAAGAGTGAGAGTGTACATATTATATGATGAAATATGGATGATGAAATCTACATTGTGTGTGTTTATGTGGACAAAGAATGCTGGGAAATAAAAACCAGGATCAGTGAAGTTTAAATATCTGCTTTTTAAAACTATATACAATTAAACCTAATTGTGAGCTGAAGTTTAAAGTAAAAAATGAAGCCAGATTGTGAGGTAAAAAGGCTTATTGTGAGACATTAAAATTGCAATTATAAGAAATAGTTGAGAAATAAATGTGCAAAGCTATGTTGTGAAATATAAAATCACAATTGTGAGAAACAAAGATGTTAAAGGGGTCATTGAATGGGTAGAGAAAAGATCATTTTTATGTTTATTTGGTGTAATGCAATGTGTTTACCTGGTGTAAATAAAAAAAAAAATCGCTTTATTTTGCTCATATTTTATATTATTTTATGTCCTCTAAGCCCCGACTTTCTGAAACGGGTCGATTTTGACACAATTCACTGATGAAAATCATCGAGGTGTGCTCTGATTGGCCAGCTGTATCGTGCGTTGTGATTGGTCGATTACGCTAAGCGTGTGTCGGAAATGTTATGCCCCTTACAATATGTGAAATCCCATCCTCCCGAGCAATTGACAGGTGATAATGTCGACTGTACTACCTTATCAATTCGAGCCTGAATCTGATCCAGAAAATGCACCAAGCTGATCAGTCAACTCGGCCAGTGCGACTTGATCAAGACATAGCAGATTGGTAAGGTTTTACTTTACAAATAACTATTACACCGTGTTTACACCTGACGCGACATTCGTCGCAACGCAACAGCAACAGTCTGTGAACATATACAAAGCGACCACTGAAAATTATTTGAAATTTGTGTCAACACGTCATAAATATAACGCAGCAGCAGTTTTATGTTTGACATTTGTTGTGTCGCGTCACACCGCTCGCGTCCGGTGTAGACACGTTGTTACATTTAACAGCTTACTAACGTTATATGTAATCACTTCGATATACTGTATATACGACATTATAAGAACTTTAAACACTGTATTTATTTTATCATTAACTGAAGAAATATAATACTTTAAAAGCATACTGTTGTATTCTTACCATTTTTGTTTAGGTGCAAATGTACAAACTGTATCCCTTTAGGCGGTGTTAGGCAAATCGACACCACATGCTGACGTAGATACTTGGGGGTGTGTTAGACCCAGTCGTTTTTTAGGGGTGTGTGGCAGACTCCTAACTTTAATAAAGAATATCTCTTTGAATTTGAGACTTTAGTCTTCGAAACTTTACAGATCTTCTTTATGCACCAAGAGCTTGTAACAGTCCAAAGAGAAAGGAAAACTTGAAAACTCATTCAATGACCCCTTTAAATAAAAAATTATGTTATTGATAAAATGTACTCGGTTACTCATGTAACCTCGGTTCCCTGAGATACGGGAACGAGTACTGCGTCAAAGACGCTATGGGGAAAAACTCCTTTTTCTCTGAGACTAAAGCACTTTTTTAATAACATAGTGTAACTGCATGGCCATTGGAAGTGCAGTGGTAACTAAACGAACCAATGGCTCTGCAGCGTTGCTGCGTGAACCTATGGCGACGAAGCCCACCAAATCCCGCCAGAATGGGTGGGGCTATCTGGTTAAGATGCTGTCTTGCCATAGGGACTCAGATTTCTTCGACTGAAGCGACAACCAAGTCGGCAGCGGCTTACCATGGTCAGAGATGCAGTACTTGTTCCCGTATCTCAGGGAACCGAGGTTACGCGAGTAACCGAGTACCTTCACTTTCGATGCTTTCACTCATACTGCGTCGAAGATATGGGGAACCAGTACAATCCCGCCGTGCTTAGTGGGGGACAACGAGACTATTCCGACTTTAGCACCTCAGGGCTAAGCGGCCAAAAGAGAATGTCTGTCCAGGGGTCAGTACAGCCTCGAAACTCAACAGAGGGCCAAGAGCGTACCGAAGGCAACGCCTGTACTGGAATTAATTAATCCACTAAGCAGAAAGGACCCGGGCCTGTAAGGCCGGGACATCCAGATTATAAAACCTGATAAATGTGGACGGAGAGGCACACCCAGCTGCCGCACAAATTTCCACCATGGATACTCCGCAAGACCATGCCCAAGACGAGGCTACGCCTCTAGTCGAGTGGGCCCTTACTCCCATGGGGCAAGGATGGCCCAAGGATGAGTAAGCTAGCATGATAGCGTCAACTATCCATCTGGATAACCTCTGTTTCGTGCCTCTGCTTCGTGACCGAAAGCCCTTTGGTGCAACCACTGAATCAAACAAAAAAGCTGTTCCGACTGCCTAAACGCAGCGGAACGCTTAACATAGGTTCTTAATGCCCTGACAGAGCAGAGAAGGTTGAAGTCCTGGTCTTGCTCTAAAGGAGTCAAGAGGGCTCTGATTTGGGCTCTGAATGGAGTCGAGGTTACGTAGCCTTGTCTTGGTTTCAGGATGACTTTAGGGTCGTTAGGCCCGAATTCCAGGCAGGTTGGACACACAGAGAGCACCTGTAAGTCCCCAATGCATTTTACTGATTGTCATGCCGCTTGAGTAAAAAAAATTATTTTTGTTTTGTTTCAGCAGTACAGTGTGATCTGTTTATCTTTGTAACCATAGTGACACGGTACTGCACACGGCATGAACCAGGAAGTAGATTGCTATGCGGTAGTCAGTGGCAGAAGTCTACGAGCTCTCTCAGTCCTCCTTTTCTCTTTCTTTTTTCCTCCCTTCCTTTGCTAAAGCAACGTCTGTGAGTATTGCTTAGCATGTAATATTAGAATAGTGACCTAACTGAGCTGATTTTCCTGCCGGAACACGCCCCCTTTAGCCGGACTGAGTGGCACAAGAAGCAGCTGCGTGAATGGATTTAAATAGGGAAGCTGCGATAACGCGAGTAAAATAAAATGATAATCCTTTTGCTGGACTTGATATAATGTTCCTTATTTACTAAATATCCAGTGGTCCATGGATATTGATATGCAGCCAGGAATCATGTTTCCTGACATTTATATGTGCCTGATTTCAATGGCGGGGAAATAAACAAAGCAGATTTGCCCGTGAACACATTTTGTAAATACAAAATAGGTTGGTCTAAACCCTGCTGATCACTTATATCATATGGTATATATATGGTCATATAGTCCAGCCCAAAAGTTTATATAGTTTTCTGTCAGTGTTTATTTAAAAACATCCAGGTGTGCATAATTTAAGATGATAAATACTTAATTGATGAGTTGTCAATATGATATGACAATACAATTTACAAGGGCATGCTTTTACAGCAAAATTGAACATATTAACATGAAGTTATAACTGCAAATCCATGTTTCACCACCTGGAGTCCATTTGTTTCTTTCAATTGCAGTGATTCATTTGCTTTTCTTTTTTGTAGCTTTATGCTAGTGCCAGCAAAGTGCTTTTAAACACCAGAGGGCGGAGTCTAGCAGACTGTAGTGGCTCAAAGGGAGGACCTTTCAAGGCCCTCAACACTATGGGTAGGTCCCATGACGGGACGGTGAGGGGGAGAGGCAGGTTGAGCCTCCTAGAGCCCTTCAAGATTCGAACAACCAGGTTGACCTTGAGTGTGGAAGGGGAATTACCCTTTTCCAACAGCTCTTGAAGGAAGGACAATGTCAATGATAGGTCGCAGGATATTGGATCTGTGCCACAGGCTGAACAACAGGCGGCAAAGACAGACCACTTAAGACCATAGAACCGTCTCATGGGCGGGGCTCTAGCTTGAGATTTGGTATTTAGGACGTTCTTGGGAAAGTTTGAAGGCTCCCATTGAGAGGCCATAGATGCAGAGCCCACAGCTCTGGCTGGGAGTGCCATACTGTCCTGTTCGCCTGAGACAGGAGTTCTCGTCTCAGGGGAATGGGCCAAGGGGCTGCTGACAGCAGTAGAAATAGATCTGCGAACCAATGCTGGTTCATCCGGAATGGGGCCACTATCAGAATCTTGAATCTAAAATTAAATAAAATAGTGAGAAATTAAGTTGCATTCTAAAATAACAAATAAATAAATAAATAAAATGGTGAGAAATAAATTGGCATTGAGACAATAAAATTAAATAAACATATTTTTAAAATAAAATTAAATGTGATAAACAAGATTTGAAATATATAAAATTAAATAAATGTTTGGAGTACTAAAATTACCCAAAAACTAAATATGAAATTTAAAAATTAATAAAATAAAGTGATATAGAAAAAAATCTAAAAATAAACAAACTAATTAAAATCTATTAGATCTAACCAGAAGATCTAAAAATGAAAACTAAAAATATAGGGAAAAAAATAATTTAAAATATTAATGTTATATAAAGAATACTAAAACAATACTGAAAAACAGACATTGAGTCAGTCAGAGTTTGCATACATAGAGAAGGCTTGATAATATCTAGATGTGTCAATCTGGTTTTACTCAAACAATTTATGACCTTTCCCAGATAAAAGAAAGCAGTTTAAGGCATTTACCTGACCTTACATGTTGCCAGTGTTGTTATTGTGTACAGTAGTGCATGTAAACACACTGTGTTGAGTGTTTGTTTGTATAATCATATAGTGTAGTATTGTGTGAGCTGCGGGTCCATTATCTCTGTGTCAAGGTCAGTCCCAGCAGAGCTGTATTATGACACACTTAGACAGACTCATTGAGCAGAACAACAGGTTGGTCATTAAAGCTGACGGTGGGTGACTAACAGGCAGGCCAATGCAGAAGCACATAAATAACCACACGCACTGCAAATGCATACATTCACAAACCCAGCGCTAATACTGCAATTATGATTATGTGGTACCGATAAATAGGGACAATACCAGGTGCATGATGGGAAGTGACTTGCCCAAGATGATGTCACAGTAGTTTATATCAGAATCAGAATCAGAATCAGAATCAGAATGAGCTTTATTGCCAGGTTTGTGTGCACATACAAGGAATTTGTTTTAGTGACAGAAGCTCCACAGTGCAACAGAATGACAGTGACAAGACAAGACACAGATAATAAAAAGAACATTATACAAATATACAGAAAAAGTGCAAAAAAAGCAAATACTCAATATACAATTTAAAATAAACTAAAATAGACAAATTTAAACAATTTACTATGTACAGGTGCAAATTAGAAATGTAAACAAGTATGTGTATTAAATAAATAAATGAATGAATGTATAAATGAATGTATAATACCGTTGTGATTAGTTTAACTGTGTTAACTTTACCCAGCAATCAGAAAACATCATTCAGGAACAGGACTATATTTGACTAAGCTTCTCTATGGTAAAATTGCAAAACGCTGTTGTTTCTTACTTTTTAGATTATTACAATACTTTTTTTATTTATTCATGTGTGTTTGTTTTCATTTGTTTAGGTCAAGTTACACCAAATTAAAATGTGAAATTTTGTCTTTGCAATTACCTGAAATAAAGTTTGTATTTTATTTATTTATTGATTGATTTTTTACTTTTACTTTCTTTTCTTATATATATATATATATGATAAAATAAAATAAAAGTAAAAGATAATTTTTTTTTTTTTATTTGATTAATTTTATTGTTATTATTATTTATTTATTTATTTATGGCAAGTTAAACCAAAGAAGTGTTGTCTTGGCAGTACCTGAAATAAAAAATGTTTTTTAATTTTTTTTTAATTTTTTTTTTTTTATGTATGTGTGTGTGTGTGTGTGTGTGTGTGTGTATGTATGTATTATTATTATTGTTATTATTATTATTATTATTATTATTTTTTTTTTTTACAGTAAGTCAAACTAAACTAAAATGAGAAATGTTGTCTTGCCAATTATCTTTCTTTCTTGGCATTTACCTGAAATAAAGTTTATATATATATTAGGGCTGTCAAACGATTAATTGCGATTAATCACATCCAAAATAAAAGTTTATGTTTACATACTATATGTGTGTTTACTTTGTACATTTATTATGTACATATATTTATACCTGTATACAATTCAGATTATAAATAAATATAAATATTTTAGATATAAATCTAAAATATTTTTCCTTAATATATACATGCATGTGTGTGCATTTATATATACATATTAAATATACACAGTACACAAATATATAGTATGTAAAGATAAACTTTTATTTTGAATGCGATTAATCGTTTGACAGCACTAATATATATATATGTATATATATATATATATATATATATATATATATATATATATATAAACTTTTATCATATATATTATAAGATACATTATATATTATAAGATTCTCAGTATTTGAATTAATATCAGAACTTAAGTTAATCAAATATAAAATGTACATTTTATATATATATATATATATATATACACATATATACATATATATGTATGACACAATATTCAGTAACAGCTGAGTAAAACGGTTTCATCTGAGCATGTGGGTCTTTAAGCATTATCATATTGCATATTGAATATTGCATTATTTAATGAGTTATCATCACATTTTTCTTCAATATCGCACAGCCCTATAACATATATAAATATTCTAGTAGTATTTTCATTTATATTTCAGTAATTTGCTGCACAAAACACATTATGGTCTGCACAAACCATGATTAGTCACTGCAAGTTAACCTGTATTTAATTTAGTTAAATATGCATAACTATGTATTATTATTATTGTTATTATTATTATTATTATATAGCTTTTTTTTACTTGTAAAAAAAACCTTAGTAATACTAATATTAATAATAATAAAATAAAGCAATTCTAAGCCTTGTGAATTTTAGCTGCAGCTCTGCACAGAACTCTTCTGGCATACAGATATATTTTTGATTTATGTTTATGCTTATTCACTGTGTATATACACTTGTTGTTTGGCACTAACAGCTACTTCGCTGTCACAGTAATAAGGAAAATCTTGTTTCATGTCCCTGAAGGTTGTTTTTCTGTCCTGTCTGCTGAATTGTATATTTATTTAATCTCCAATTGTATGCCCTTCACTCCTCACAGGCACAGATATGAAAGTCACAAACATAATGTGATATTTGTTAGTTGCATGTCTGATTTATAACTGAAAATGTTCATGTTTTCGACCTTCAAATGCCTTCCTTTTCACCTGACATTCGTCTTATAGACACTAGAGATTAACCATCAATAACGGGGAATTAGTCTTCACATTCCTTAAATGCCCTATCAGCAAGATTGGGACTGATGAGGCATGAAAGGTGTTTTCTGCTTTACGGCTCTTGAACATTTTGAGGTCTGAAGAGCAGGGTCAGGAAGCCAGCGGGGAGGCGAAATGCCTCATATTAAAGAAATCAAGCAGGTTGATGAGGAGGAGGCCGGGAGGATGTGTTCCTGTGAAGCTGAAAACATGCTCTCTACTCTGCTCAATTATGCAGTTCTCTTCTCCAGGGGATGAGGGTCAACGTTTTCATCCAATAATGGAAATTCTGTCATTATTTACTACTTTCACACTCTCACACAAACGCAAGAAGATATTGTTAAATATTGTACTAGCTCTTATTTCATCATGCAGTTTTGTGATTTACAGAAGAAAGAAAGTCATATAGGTTTGGGATTTTGTTTTAGTTTTTTAATTCTGTTTCTGTAAAGGGAAAGAAAATTCCATCACCATTTACTAACCCTGTTGTTCCAACTGTATGCATTTATTTCTTCTGTTGAACAAAAAAGAAGATATTTTTAAAATATCCATTTACTTGCATCATTCCTTCCTTCAATCCATACGATGGGCAATGGGGCCTAAAACCATTTGGTTTCAAAATATCATCTTTGTATAGAAGCACATTTCTCCATGGAATTAAAAAATAAAAATAAAAAAATAAATAAAAATAATAATAATAATAAAAGTAATTGTGACTTTATCGCACAATTCTGACTCCTCCCTCCCACAATTCTGAGTTTATAATTATGTCATAAAATTAAATGTAAAAATTGAATTAGTGAGAAATTCAAAATTCAAAAATAAAATAAATGAACATATTATGTTTTAAAATAAAATTAAATGTGATAAATATGATTTGAAATATATACATTGAAATAAATAAGTTTAGGTTTGAATTAAATTAAAAATTAAATTAAGTTGTGTGAGAAATTAATTTGATAAGTCCTAAAATAAAATTAAATAAAATTAAACAAAATAAAATGGTGAGAATTAGGTTGCATTATAAAATTAAATTAAATTAAATTAAATTAAATTAAATTAAATTAATTTAAATTAAATTAAAAAATAAGTGAGAAATGAAGTTAATAAGTTGAAGTCCTTAAATCACGCCCTCCCCCCAATTCTCACTTTTTTTCTCAGAATTGTGAAACTAAAACTATGCAAAATAATTTTTGGTAATTGAGAAACATTAAATTAAATTAAATTAAACAAAATAAAATGGTGAGAAATTAGGTTGCAATATCCTAGTTGTCACTTAAATTAACAAACTATTGAAACTATTTTTTTTTCCAGTGAGTAATAGCTAAATATAAACTCAAATTTGAGAGATAAAAAAAAAAATAATTACCTTTTTAATTTTTAATTGTTGTTTTTTTAATTCTGTTATGGAAACAGGTTGCCATATCTTTGCATTCCACAGAAGAAAGCAATTCATACAGGTTTGGAAGCACAATGAAGAAAGAATTTTAATTTCGGATGTACTATTCCTTTAACTGTGTAATTTGTAAACGCATGCTGAAACCTAAAGTGCATTTGGCTGTGTAAACAGTAACCAATCAGCTGCGATTTAAATTGGTGGCTTATTGTGAAGTTCATTAGAGCATGTCCTGATTCATGCTTTTGATGCCATATTCTAGATTAAACTGTAGATTATAAATAGGTTGTTAATGACCAATTAAAAAGAAGATACCCAATACAATATTCCTCGTTAGTAAATTATAAAAGGCTGGGCCAGGGAAATTACCCATGCCACAATAGAAAAAAAGGCAGTGAAGGGAAGAGTAATTTTGTCATTACTCATACAAGTAATAGGATATTCACAAAGAGTTTTCACCTCTCAGATTTGAATATTACCCTCTGTCACTGAAACATCCTACAGCAATACATGGCCATCTTGTAAGGGATAGCTAATACAATTTATGCAAATGTATGACTTAGGTCATGAGTACCAATTTCATTTGTGTAATAAATGGCAGTTTCATTTTAGGACTGAATAGGGCTGATCGAGAGAACAGGCTGATAAGACTTGAACAGATCAATAAATGATATTTATATATCTGTGCAGACATTTCCACTTGAGCCTAGAGGTCTGTTTCTGCCTGAAAGTTAACCGCAGAAGTAAGATAACATTGTAGAGCAGACATTATTTATTTATTTTTTTCTGTCTTTATTTTTTTTTGCCATCTGCAAACAATTTTTATATACATTTCTTTCAGTTGCTTAGAAACTAACTGCTCTCAAGGTGATTTTTATTGGATGTATGAATTCATAATTGCTTTTGGTTTCATATTGCGTAATACATATCAAGTGCATTTGTGCATTTTTATATATGGTTTTGTGTTCGTCTTATTTTTAGGGATTATTTAATGTTTTGTTATGCTTTGTTTTTGTTTCTTTATAGGCTACAGCATTTCTTGGGGCTTGAAGTATATCCTGCAAGGACTTTTATTCCATGTGATTGTTTTTAAAGCTTTTATAATCATGTTTTATGTATGTTTTGTTTTGTTTTCGAAAGGCAAGAGCATTTATTAAGTTTTGTTTTGTTGTTCCTTCAAAAGCTACAGCATTTATTAGTTCTTAAAGTAAATGATGCATAAATGCAGTTTTTGTTTCATTTTGTTGTTTTGTTGTTCCTTCAAAGGCTACGGCATTTGGGTCTTAAAGTAAATTCTGCAAGAAGGTTTTGTTTAGTATTGTTTTGTTTTGTTTTTGTTGTATTCTGTGTTTTAAAGTAAATCCTGCAAGAAGGCAGTTTTTTTTTTTTTTTGTCTGTTTTGTTGTGTTTTGTTGTTCCTTCAAAGGCTACAGCATTTATTATATATCTTAAAGTAAATCATGCAAAAAGTCTGGTTTTGTTTTGTGTTTTGTTGTTGCTTTAAAGGCTACAGCATTTATTGTGTCTTTAAAGTTAATCCGGCAAAAAGGCAGTTTTGTTTTGTTGTTCCTTTAGGTCTACAACATTTATTAGGTTTTAAAATAAATCCTGCAAGAAGACAGTTTTTGTTTTGTTTAGTTGTGTTTTATTTTGTTTTGTTTTGTTTTTTGTTTTTTGTTTGTTTTGTTTAGTTTTTATGGTTGCTTTGCATTTTGTTTTGTTGTTCCTCTAAAGGTTACAGTGTTAATTGGGTCTTAAGGTAAATACAGCAAGAAGACAGTTTTTGTTTAGTTGTGTTTGTTGTTGTTGTATTTTGTTGGTTGTTCCTTCAAATGCTACAGCATTTGTTGTGTCTCAAAGTAAATCCTGCAAGAAGACAGTTTTTGTTTTGTTTAGTTGTGTTTTTTATTTAGTTCTTTCAAAGGCTACAACATTTATTGGGTCTTAAAATAAATCCTGCAAGAATGCAGTTTTTGTTTTGTTTAGCTGTTTGTGTTTTTGTTGTATTTTGTTGTGTTGTTCCTTCAAAGGCTACAGCATTTATTGTGTCTTAAAGTTAATCCTGCAAGAAGGCAGTTTTGTTTTGTTGTTCCTTTCAAGGCTACAGCATTTATTAGGTCTTAAAATAAATCCTGTAAGAAGACAGTTTTTTTGTGTAGTTATGTTTTTTGGTTTTGTTTAGTTGTTTTTGGTTTTTTTTTTTTTTTGGTACTTTGCATTTTGTTCCTCTAAAGGCTACAGTGTTTATTGGGTCTTAAGGTAAATACAGCAAGAAGACAGTTTTTGTTTTGTTTAGTTGTGTTTGTTGTTGTTGTTTTTTGTTGGTTGTTCCTTCAAAGGCTACAGCATTTATTGTGTCTTAAATTTAATCCTGCAAGATGGCAGTTTTTGTTTTGTTTAGTTGTGTTTTTTTGTTTTTGTTTTTTTGCTTTGTTTTTTTTTTTGTTGTTGTTGTTTTTTATGTACTTGGTGTTTTGTTTTGTTGTTCCTTCGAAGTCTAGAGCATTTATTAGGCATTAAAGTAAATCCTGCAAGAAGGCAGTTTTTTTTTTTTTTTTTTTTTTTTTTTTGTTCTTACAGCATTTATTATGTCTTAAACTAAATCCTGCAAGAAGGAAGTTTTGGTTTTGATTTGTTTTTCCTTCAAAGGCCACAGCATCTTGGGTCACCCAGTGATGTTTTTTTAATCTTTATAAATAATATTCCCTGAGTGAGCTGTGAACTGTTCACCATTGTGTTGACTCCGGGGCAGGAAAAGACAAGAATGTCTCAGATTGAGGTGTTTTGTTGTTGGATGTAATAATGAACAGAATAGCAGTCATCAGATGACAGAATAGCAGTCATCATTTACTCCCGACATCTGAGCCGTTAAATACGAGGATTAATGCTACTTTTGTTTTTGTGCATAAATGCATCTGTTCGCGTGAATCATTCCTGCAGCTTCACATACAGAATTGAGTATCCGTTTATATATATATATATATATATATATATATATATATATATATATATTTGCAAATAGCCATTTTGTGGCTAAATGTAGCTAAAGTTTAAGAAATTTTAACCAAGGTATCTTATGGACTTTTCATTAAGACCCTTGAGAATCATATCAACTTGTGGAAAATGGGCATCTGATGACCCCTTTAAGTAAATTTAAGTAAAAAGTTTTGTTTTGCTTAGTTTTGTTTTTCCTTTAAAGTCTACTCATTTATTAGGTCTTAAAGTAAATCCTGCAAGAATGCACTTTTGTTGTTGTTGTTGTTGTTGTTGTTGTTGTTGTTACTTCAAAGGCTACAGCATTTATTGGGTCTTTAAGTAAATCCTGCAAGGATTTTTTTTTTTTTTGATTGATTGTTTAAACACTTTGATTGTTGTGTTTTGTTTCCTGCAAGGAGGCAGTTTGACATGTGACATTTCAGTTACAATCCCTGATTTAACATAACTGCGCATTTGTCATGCCCTATACTTATCAAATCAGAATGGGCAAATGCAATCTGCTTTTTTGATTTGATACCATATCTTTAACCATTTAACCCAGTTGCCATCTGTGTGTCTGTCTGTTTGTTTATGTGTAGTTTATTTGCATATTTAGTGCCTGTGCACATCTGGGAGTGACTAAATAAATGCATGCTGCGGTGCCTGTAACGTTTTAGAAAGATTTGTCATAGACGTCGTATTCTCGCTCAGCAAAAGTAGCACGAGCCACAGGCATATGTGACTCACAGTTAGAGCAGATGAATGTGATTATAGCAGATTAACATTATAATATGCAGATACAAACAGGGGCCTGACACCGTTTTTACTCCTGCCTTCAGAAACCTGGCAAATCTACCAAGAAAACCACAACAGTGTCATTCCTGCTAAGTGACACCTCTTTATTCCTGCTAAAAACTGGCCAGTGAAGCTATAGTTAGATGTAGGACTGCATAGGCCAGCTCTTTAGTATGACTTTCTGAGAGGGGCTGGCATCTTAAGTGTTTCCCTGCTTGGAGAGATGTCAGCTAATACTGCTCTAATGCTGACAAATGATGGTGCTCCGGCTGACGACGGCACCCCAAGCGTTCTGCTCTTTTCTGCTAACCTGGTTCCTCGTTTATCAGGCTTTTCCTACTCCCACTTGCAGACTCACAAGCTGAAGAGGAAGACCAGATGATCTCATGAGTGGCCTCATTAGTGTGTCAGTCTATAGTTCAAGCCAGTGTTTGGGAAGCCAAATCTGTACTTCCTTGAAACTTGAGGTTTAAAGGGTACCTTTAAATACGCTGTTTCAGATTTCCCCCTACTGTGACGTCACAGTATGAGTAAGCCCCGCCCATGTTTTGGCCTATATGTATTGACCCCGCCCTGATTGAACAGCACATCATCCGCTATGTTTATATCATATAGCTCCTATTTACTATTGTCTGCACCACATAAACATTACAAGTATTGTTTTGGGATGTACAAATGAGAGTCTCCAAAGACTCTCAGCATTTGAGCTACGGAAAACACTGTGAATGAATTTCATTTATGGAAGGAAATGTGTCGAAGAGTCTTGTATAATTTGAGCAAATCATTTTATGTCAGACTGCTTTGTAAACAAGGGTTCAGTTCAACACAGGATTTGGACAGAAGCTGATTCTGAAAAGATAGGTCAATACCAGCTGTTTGTGCTCAAACATCATATCCAGAAGAAGAAGGAATCACCTCATATTTTCTGAATGTTTCCAAATCGCGTTTTTCCGATGTGATTGTTAGCATTCTGTGAAGTTGTTAGTCTCTGACTGTATTCAGTGTAGTTTTATCCTGCAAACGATTACTGTCTAAATATTTAATACATTTCTGACATTTTGGCTCCAGTTTTGTTGTTGACAGACTACCTGAATAGTGACTTGTAAAGGCTCCGCCCTGCAGCAGAAGCAGCTCATTTGCATTTAAAGGTACACACATGAAAAAAACAGTTTTTTTTACTCACACCCAAAGAAAGGCAAATTAGACAAGATATAATAAAAAATGTGTGGGGTATTTTGAGCTGAAACTTCACAGACACATTCTTGGGACACCAGAGACTTATATTACATATTGTAAAAAGGGGCATATGTCATCTTTACATTTTTGTCTTAACTATAGACACACACACAGACACACAACCAGTCAAGTTTCTGCACAGTAAGATTTTTTGATATTTTTTAAAGAAGTCTCTTCTGCTCACCAAGCCTGCATTTCTTTGATCCAAAGTTTTTAAAAATATTTTTGCTATTTTAAATAACTGTTTTCTAGAATATATTTTAAATTATCAAAACATTTGTCATTTCAAAGCTGAATTTTAAGCATCATTACTCCAGTCACATGATCCTTCAGAAATAATTCTAATATTCTGAAAACATTTATTATTTATCTATTATTATTATTATTATTATTATTATTATTATTATTATTATTATTATTATTATTATTATTTTGAAAAGAGCTGAGTAGAATTTTAGGTTTCTTTGATGAATAGAAAGTTCAGAAGAACAGCATTTATCTGAAATAGAAATTATTTGTAACATTATAAATGTCTTTATCATCACTTCTGATTTAAGGCTCCTTGCTAAATAAAAGTATTAATTTCTAACAATTACATAACATACTGATTCTATAACAATTATACTGACTCTGAAAGGTATAGTGTATAATGTTACAAAAGCTTTTTATTTCAGATAAATGTTAATATTTGGTCATTCTATTCCTTAAAAAAAAAAAAAAAACTGAAAGAAATGTACTCCACAGTTTTAAATATTGATAATAATAATACTAATAATGAATTTTTCTTTAACAGCAAATCAGCATATTATAATGATTTCTGAGGGATAATGTGACACGACTGGAGTAATGATACTGAAAATGTTTTGATTGTAGGAATAAATTAAATTTTAAAATATATTCAAATAGAAAGCAGTTATTTTAAATAGTAAAACGATTTCACAGTATTGCTGCTTTTGCTGTATTTTTGATCAGATACAAAAGCCAATCAGATCAGCCAGATCAGAGCCAAAAAAAAAAAAAATTGCAGTTGCTGACAATTTGTAGTTGTAAAAACTACTCTGGAAATGACTAACAAATACTAGAAAACTACACTAAATCTTATTAACAGGAGGATGTCTTTTTACATACATTTATGTATAAATAGCTTTCAGCACTGCATTAATCCTGCACAAAATGAACAGGATCTCAATTATGGTGACAGCATATCTAAAAATGGTCACATTTTTATATTTGGTCACTGTTCAACACTTGTTCAAGCCAACCAGATTGTTTTGTGTTTTGATACTTTAGTCAAACAATGTAAAATGACTGTATCAAATTGGATGGATTATTTACGTCAGTCTGTGCAGTGGAATCGGTACAAAGGTCCGAGATTCAAACAAAACAGTGATTCAGCAGAAAAATGGGTGGCGTAGGACTGAGTGCTGATTTACGCTGTCAGTATAAACACTGTTCATTAAAGTAAAGAATGCATCCATTTAAACACTCCAGCCTCAATATTCTGTTGATTTGTTTCATACACCGCAGGAAGCTGAAAGATCCTAATGGCCCAATCGCTCATCAACTTTCACTGTAACTTTTCTCCATTTCAGCAGGGCAGCTCCCAATTGAAAGTCACTGACGTGTTAAATGGAAAGGTATCGCCGCGCTCTGCCACGTAATGGCACGGCCGCTTAATCTCATCTGATAGTTTGACAGAAAAATTAGATTTGAGAATGAAGTAGCCAGCTAATGAACTGTGTCTGTACACCTTCTCACAATCTCATAGATTCAGAGACACCTAAGACCTTCCCGTTTCTCCCCACGGAGTCCTCGTCGTGATGAAAAAAGCAAACTGAAAGAGTCAGTGAATAAAAAAGAGCAGTTACTGAAGCAGTGTGTCTCACCGCCTAAGTGTATTTACATAAGCTACTGAACCAAAGTAAGCGAGTGCATTTTGCCCTCATATTGGAGATGAGGAATGCTAATGCATTCAAATGAGTTGATTTATTTAAGAGTAGTTCATCTGCGGGGCCAGTATCTCTGTGATTACTCCAGTTACGTTTAATCACAGACATTCATGGAAATATGATAGCTTCTCTGTATAAACCAATCACATTTTTGTGCTCTTTCGAAATAAATGTAATATGTAGAACTACATTTATGGAAACTAAGCTGCAAAATTGGGTCATTTTGAAATCTTCATGGTCTTGGCATCACAGGCAAGAACACATTAGCATATGACCGCCCACTTTTCTTATCAATCATATTCAGTGTTGCATATTCAATTTGGCCTGCCCTGATACATGACAACGTGATCTATGTTGCTATAGGGAAGTTAGCCAATCCTAAAAGCAGTCATTTGCATATGTTTTTAAATGTTTTTTATGTTAATATTTTTAAGTTTCAGAGATGTAAAAATAAACTGCCGTTCAAAAGTTTTTGGTCGACAAGATTGAATGTTTTTGAAAGTCTCTTAACAAAGTGCTTATTTGAATACAATTATCTCAGTTCTGAGTAAGTCACAATTGCAGGTTTTTATATCACAATTTTGACTATATTTCTCACAAATGTTTATATCGCAATTCTGAAAAAAAAGAATTGTGAGTTTATATCACATAATTCTGACTTTATAATCCACAGTTGCGAGTTTATACCTCACAATTCTGACTTAATTTCTCAGAATTGTAAGTTTATATCTTGCAATTTTGACTTTAAATTAGCAATTGCACATTTATATCTCTTTATAGTTATATTTATAGTTCTGAATAAAACAAAGTCAGAATTGCAGGTTTTTATATTACAGTTCTGACTTTATTTCTCACAGTTGTGTTTATATCACAATTCTGTGGAATTCTGACTTAATTTCTCAGAATTGTGAGTTTATATTTCGCAATTCTGACTTTAGAATTAGCAATTAAGAGTTTATATCTCAGTTCTAAGTAAAAAAAAAGTCAGAATTGCAGGTTTTTATCTCGCAATTCTGACTTTATAATTCACAGTTATGAGTTTATACCTCACAATTCTGAGAACAAGTCAGAATTGTGAGTTTATATCACATATTTCTGACTTAATTTCTCAGAAATGTGAGTTTATATCTTGCAATTTTGACTTTAGAATTAGCAATTGCCAGTTTATTTTTCAGTTCTGAGTAAACAAGTCAGAATTGCAGGTTTTTATATCACAATTATGACTTTATTTCTCGCAATTGTGTTTATATCACAATTCTGAGAAAAGTCAGAATTATGAGTTTATATCACATAATTCTGACTTAATTTCTCAGAATTGTGAGTTTATGTCTCAAAATTCTGACTTTAGAATTAGCAATTGCAAGTTTATATCTCAGTTCTGAGTAAAAAAGTCAGAAATGCAGGTTTTTATCTTGCAATTTTGACTTTATTTCTCGCAGTTGTGAATTTATATCACAATTCAGAGAAATAAAGTCACAATTTTTTTTTTAAATAAACTTGCAATTCTGAGAAATAAAGTCGCAATTGCAAGATACAAACTCACAATTTGGAAATATTTTCCTCAGACTTATTTCTTTTGCATTTGTGAGAGAAAAATAAGTCAGGATTGCAGGTTTTAATATCACAATTCTGAGAAAAAAAAAAAAAAAAACAGCCTGAATTGTGAGTTTATATCTCACAATTTTGACTTTAGAATTAGCAATTGTGAGTTTATATCTTAGTTCTGAGGAAAAAAAGTCGGAATTACGCTTATTATATTAATTCTGATTTAATAACTCACAATTGCGAGATTATATAACACAATTCTTAATTCTTAATTTCGTATAATTGTAAGTTTATATCTCGCAAATCTGAGAAAAAAAGTCAGAATTGCAAGTTTGTATCATAACATTTTTTATATTTACTTAGTTGTGGAAACAGGCTTTCATAATATTGTCCTCTCACACATTGTTAAAACAACAATCATGATATTATCCTAGATGATAAATATCGCACACCACTACTTTGCAGTTTCCTTAAAAAAAACAAAAAAAACTCCAAACTTTTTACATTAACACTGTTTTTGGTGCCAAAAATCTTGGACTAACTTATTATAAGTAGACTTTAAGATAATAAAAAGCTACAAAAGTGTACACCACACCAGTGAAATGCATTCACCCAGAAAACCCTGTCATAAAGTCACTTGTAATTTACAGCTTTTTAATGCTCATAATGAAGTGCTATAAAACATCTTACAGTCTGCACTAAACTTATCTGGCTGAATTTATGTAGTTGAGTTTAGCCAATAAAAGCTTTGGGTTGCAGTTGTAATTCCTTTCAGTTTGATCCCACTGCCAGGTACTGTATATATTATTTTTCTTAATTAAAAAAAACATTGCATTGATTTCCTGTCCTCTTTCCCTTCACAGATGTAAACGCATGCATTATGAAGTTGTGTTTCTGTATGGGACATTTGCACATCTCTGTGAATGAAGGAAATGGCATAACAAGGTGAGTGTGGAGATTCCTGTGCTCTTGTACTCAGAGGTTCAGCAGGTGAATGTACTGAATGATTTAAAAGGTGAGAGGGAGGCGGGGAACTACTCTCTCAATGTAATTACCATGAGTGCAGTTTGGGTGAGTGGAGATGACACCCTATCATCTGGCCCTGATATGTGTGTCTGCACATCCGAACACATCCATCCCTCCAGCAGTTACGTCTGTTTGTGCAAGGAAGGATAGTGGAACTGTTATAATTAGGGCTGTCAATCAATGAAAATATTAACTGAATTAATTACTTGATGTGCTTAGTGATTAATTAAATTAATCATACATGTGAAATGTTAAACACACACACACACACACGCACAGATCAATATGTGCAGATCAATAAGAAGAAACTTACCTATTTTAGGAACACAAAGACATGTGAATCTATCTATCTGTCTGTCTGTCTGTCTATCCATCCATCATCCATCCATCCATCCATCCATCGTTCTACCGATCTAATATAATTTTGCTGCATTTAATTTTTTGATAATCTATTACTATTGTTTTATTTATTTGTTTTTAGTATATTTATTATTTATATATTTATGTAATAATTTAATTGATTCATTTTTAAAATGTTTTAATTTTTTATTATATTATCATATTTATTTATTTAATTTTATATTTAATTGTAATTTTTAAAATACAATATTTTTACTTGTTTTTATGTTTTATCATTTGTATTTACATCATAGTTTGTATTTGTTTGTTTTTACATGTTTTACACATATTGATTGTTTTTATTTGCCAAATAATTAATACTGTATATTAATAATTTATTTAAAATGTTTTTACATTATATTATTATTACTGTTATTATTATCATCATCATAGTTTGTATTTGTTTGTTTTTACATGTTTTACACATATTGATTGTTTTTATTTGCCAAATAATTAATACTGTATGTAACATAATTGAATAAAATGACTAATATTTAATAATTATTTGGATTAAGTCAGTATTGTTTTAGTATAATTGAGATAATATTTTAGTTATTAATATTTTGGATTATTTTTATAATTTCTGTTTTCAGTTTAATTGTAGTTAAAGGTTTAATAATTTTGTTGTGGAATTTTTTCATGATTAATCAATTGGTAATTTAATTAATAATTTATTTAAAATGTTTTTACATTATATTATTATTACTTTTATTATTATCATCATCATAGTTTGTATTTGTTTGTTTTTACATGTTTTACACATATTGATTGTTTTTATTTGCCAAATAATTAATACTGTATATAAGTGTATACATTTTGCAGTATTTTTAATTAATCCAATTATTTATTAATAAAATAATTAATTAATTGATGTATTTATTTATTCATCATTATTAATATTATTACTGAATTTTTCAGCATTTAATTTTTTTGTAAGTCCATTACTATTTTATTTGTTTGTTTGTAATTTTAATTAATTAATAATTTATTTAATATATGTATAAACAATTAACATATTTATTTTATTTTTTAATTTCTTATTATTATTTAGTTTTTTTAATATCACTGTTGTTAATATTGTAAATGCATTTATAATATTTTATTAGCATTTATTTATAATAATAATAATAATAATAATTATTATTATTTACATTTTGATTTTTCATTGAATAGTGCTTTTCCAATTAGGTTTAGGGTCTGTACAAAAAAACTGAAACTGAAAAACCTGTTGTTAATGCAGTGATGCAGCTCTCCTTTTGACGCTGACAGCATGCTTGAGTTGCATCTCTCTTCTTCATGTACAGTGCCAGCAAATCACTGAAATGGAGGCATGTGTCTTGACTCATCACAAAATTTGACACCAGTCTGTCTCCCTCCACCGTCCCGTCCTTCAGTCTAGGACTAACTCGTAAATTACAGTCCAGAAAGAGCACACCGGCGAACATAAAACAGAGTCTGTCTGGTTATGGTAGCTCACCAAAAATGACATCTCCCCTCACTAAGACCATTTGTAAAATTTGCTGTTTGCTTCCATATTTCTCATTTCCTTTTTTGTGTCACTGTACCTTTAAAACTTCTACATAAACACCCTTTGTTATAATTGATTCAGATTATTTACTTACTTATGGGTCGCTGTCTTGCTGTTGGGTTAAATATAGTTGACGCATCATTCAATAACATCCTCTTAAGGATGCATTTTTTAAAGCATGTTCACGAAAGTATTAAAAGTATGCTGATCTCATTGATGTGTGATGTGCTAATAACTGTTTAATGTATGGTGCCAAGTGGTAATGTCTAATATTAACACACATCTATGTCATGCGTAAAGTATTTAATTAAGATTGCATCAGTAAAGATAATTCATCCGAAGGCACTAATTAATAGGAAAAATACATGCGAAACAGCCTGAGCTGTCATCATGCACACAGGCTGTTCTGTGGCTCTGTGGAGCACATGTGTGGATGTGCTGTGCTCTGACCTTCTCCTGCGCTATTTTCACAGACGGAGTGAACTTTTCACCCGCTCTGGAGTGACTGTGTGTCTTCCCGTTCAGCTGATGTGTGGAGAGTTCCTTCTGGGTTTATTCATTCAGACCTTGACTCTTCCCAATCCCTTCACATCTCCAGTCTAATGCATTTGTGTTTGTGTCTGTGCAGCCGAGCGGAGGGAAAAGGAGCCGAGGGTATCCGCTGGAAATCTCACGACGCTTGGCAAGAACATGTCATGGTCATATTTCACTTCAGAATCAAGAGGAAGAATTTATATTTACCGTAAGGAAAATGAAGCCTTTTTTTTAGGAGCATTTAAAATACTTTTCATTATGAAACTATATGAAAAGCAGCATTGTGGACCAATGAGATTTCATAGTGGGCGGAGCCACTCTGCACAACTGAAACTCAACATAATTTAATAAAATGACTAATATTTAATAATTATTTGGATTAAGTCAGTGTTGTTTTAGTATAACTGAGATAATATTTTAGTTATTAATATTTTGAATTATTTTTATAATTTCTGTTTTCAGTTTAATTGTAGTTAAAGGTTTAGTAATTTTGTTGTGGAATATTTTTTTTAAATAAATTGTTGTTAAATGTGTCTAAACAATTGTATACACATTTTTTTATTTTAGTTTTCATTTTCGTTATTTTAGTACATCAAATTATTATTTTTATATTTACATATTTTGTATATATTCAGCCTTTAATATATTTTATTGTATTTTTTTAATTTATTTTTTAACAAAAAATAATAACCCTGCATTGAGCCATAAATATTAAATATAATTTCATAATTTATTAAATTTATTTTAGTTTTAGTACATGAAGTTAAATGTGTATGTATGTATGTATATATATATATATATATATATATATAGGGTTACTTAATTTAATAACATGCATTTAATAATATGCACTGAGCCATAAAACTGTAAATATAATTTCATAATTTTACTTTTTTCATTTTAGTTTGTTTTAGTTATTTTAGTTGTAAAAGTTACATATATTTATATATAACATACATTATATATATATATATATATATATATATATATATATATATATAATTGTTTTACTTATATTAAATATTATTTAATAATTTCATTAAATATAATTTATTTATTTTAGTTAAAGTGTAGTTCAAGTAATGAAATGTTTTTAGTTTTTTCTTCACCCTGCATCAAAAATAAATACTAACTATAATTTACATATTAAAATTATATTTATATTTGAAGTATAAATTGTACATTTTGTAATTTTTAATGACGGGATAAATTTTGTTTAACTGTAGTTAAATTTTAATTGTAGTTAATGTCTTATTAATTTTTTTTTGTTTTTTCACTTTGTTGAGTATTTTGCTGTATTTAAATAGCCTAAATATTTAAATAGCGTAAAAAATAAAAATACAGCACTTTTTACTGCAATACAACTGTATTATAATAATGAGATTTATCATTACAAATTAGAAGTTAACTTGAATAAAACTAAAAAAAAAAAAGGTAATAGAAATGTATTTTTTTTTTTTTTTTTTTTTGGAAAAAATGACATTATTAACACATTACACATATCACACATAACACACACACACACACACACACACACATATATATATATATATGATTACTATATATATATATATATATACTATATAAAATACTATATTAATATATTTTAAAAATCTGCTTTTTTAGATATGCTCCAAACAGTATGCTTTTTTCTCTATGTGCAAAGTAATTTCTAATTTTTTGGAGTGCAAAATATGGCCTGGAGATGTTTTTGTGAGACTCACTCACCCACACTTTCTTCAGCGTTTCAGTAAAAGAGGCTCCTGGGTTGTCCAAATACTCATAATTGAATAACAGTAGCCTTATAAATGAGCTCTGAATGGATTTAGGCAACACATAAATTATGGTTAGAGCTCTATAACACAGCTGTATTTCTTAACTGAACATCTAACACTTCCTTCCATCTGGGTAATAAACTGGGTCATATCTGTATTATGATCTCCTATGAGGCAATCATAGAGACAGCTGATGCTAATGCAACTTTTACACCTGCAGTTGCCTTGAGGAGCCATTGAGACGAAACACGACACATAAAGCTGCATTCTCATTCAAGCAGCGGGAGCTTGTGTGCAATAACATTATACTGCTATGGTCATTCCCAGCAATATTGTTTTGACTGTTAAGCTTAACTCAGGATTCTCATGGGTTGCACTGAGATGAGCTTTTATGGACAAAATCATTGAAGAGTGGAAGATGTGCCTCATAAATGAATGTAAATTTAAGGAACAGGGTTTCTCGTTACTTTTTGCCAGCATGAGTAATATGAAAGTGAAACAGCTTTTAGTTTTTAATTCTTTTATATTGTTTTCAGTAACTTTTACTACTTTGGATATTTAAAGAAATAATTTGGCATAAGGTGTTATTATTTAATCACTCTTATGTCATTATAATCCTGCATTATTCTCATTTTGCTGAAAGCACAATGCATTAAATTATTAAATAAATATCTGAATGTCCAGTCTGCCCTTTTTTTCAGGATGAAAGTAGACAAACTGTTTTGAAAGATTCTAATGGACAAATCTAGTTAAAATAATTTTATATCAACTCTTATTAAAATACAATTTGATTTATTTAAATTGAAACGATTTTATTGAGAATATACATGAATGTTATTCTCTTATATTATATTCTCTTATATTATATTATATTATATTATATTATATATCAGTATATATTCATATTTTGAATATATAAATGAATTTTTTTTATCATTTATTTTATCTTTTTCAACAAACACAATGAATTAAATTATTAAATGTATAGCTGAATGTACAGTTTGTCCTTTTTAATATATACATGAATGTTCTCTTCCTTTTTTATGAATTTTTAAAAATGTATTATATATATATATATATATATATATATATATATTATATTTTTTTATCATTATTTTATTGTATTTTTCTCCTCTTTTTTAACAAACACAATGCATTAAATTATTAAATGTATAGCTGAGTAGTCCTTTTTGTTAATATATAAATTAATTTTCTCCTCCATTTTATTTTATTCACAACGCATGTCCGGTCTGTCCTTTTTATTTATTTTTTTATAGCAATTTGTTTAATTTTTCTTTTTTTCATTGTGTTTCTTCTCTTCAAGAAACACAATGCATTAAATTATTAATATATTTATATGAGTGTTCTGCTCCTTTTTTATTACTTTTTTTTAATTGTATTATATAATTTTTTTAATAATTTTATTTTATTTTATTTTATTTACATCTTTTTTAAGAAACACAGTGCATTCAATTAGTAAATATATAGCTGAATAACCGGTCTGTCCTTTTATTATTATTATTTTTTTATATATATAATGTTCTCCTCTTTTTTTCATTGTATTCTTTTTATCATTTTTATGTTTTCCCTCTTTTTCAAGAATAGATGTAGATGTAGATGTATATTTGTGTTCTCCTCGTTTTTTAATTATTTTATTTTCTTCTCTTTTACAAGAAAGAGAATGCATTGAGCTACTAAATGTACAGCTAAATGTCCGGTCTTCCCTATATATATATATAAATAGATAGATAGATAGATAGATAGATAGATAGATAGATAGATAGATAGATATGTTAGTAAATGAGCACATTTACTCATCAGAGTAAATGATTCAAAATAATAGTTTTTGAATAAGACGTTATTTAAAATATGCCACTCATTCAGATGAATCAATAAGTTTAGTCTTACTTTTAGCTACCTACCAGGCAGAACAGAGCTTCTCTGGGTTCTCAGCTTACAATTGTTCATCTATCCCACCATGCCTCACAGTAGGTATTGACACTGTAAGACAGGATCATATTTTAACAGTGCTGGGTATGACTTACAGCATGAGTTATTAGCTCTGTTTACCTCCACTCAATTGATTAAGCATTGCATACTGGGGGTGCGCGAATGATTTTATCCATAAATACTCTTCTCACCATGTCTGACTCTCTGAAAACACTTAAATTCAGGAGGAGGTCTGATTTCCCACCTGTCTTTGTTCCAGGAAACTCCAGGAGTCGGCTTCTTCCTTCAGGGACGGTGTAGTAGACATTTGAGCCAACAAAGTCTGCTCAATGTATGGGAATCAATTTGTAATTAGCTTTAGCAGATGTTCCATGTGATAAGGAAGACGCCGTTTCCTTGATCTCAAAGGGATGGAGTGTTGTACACTAGTATCTCTGGCAAAAAATAGACGTGCTTGTCAATTCTGAAGTGCGAGCAACAGACGTACAGTACACTGACATGTCTTCTGTGAGAGCCGAGGAGAATGAGTGACATATGCCAGAACTACTCCTCTAAATGAAACCCCTCACAGTGCTTTGTACAACCTGTGCTTTTAATAAAAGAAATCTAGGACATGAAGGCTTTGCAGACTTCAAAAGGAAACATTACTTCCCTTAGGGCCCGTGCGCTGCTAAAAAACACGACGAAGGAAGTTTTCATTCTGCAAAGTCCAGTAGATTGCTCCCTGCTGTGCAAATTCTGCAAAAACAGTGAGGATCTGGACGTTCAGCTTAGAGGTGAATGCTTTAATGATCACTTGAATGTTTACGGCCACCTTTTAGTCCTTTAGTCCAAATTCTTTAATTTGATGTTCCTAGTCGGAAATCACTTTTAAAGATTTTTTGGGTTGTGCATTTTTCATTATGCTATATTATCAACAAATCCTGTCATCTTTTAGTTAGCACAGGTAGCATAATAGGAAAGCATTTTTTTTTGTAGGCCAGTTGTTTTTGACTGGAAACGTTTATGGAAGCCCATTTCTGACACTGAATAAAACTTTTTAAAAAAGATTATTGCAATTCTTTTTATCTCAGAATTGTGATATAACCTTGTGAGTTATAAAGTCAGAATTGCAAGATATAAACTGGCAATTCTGAGAAATTAAGTCAGAATTGCGTGATATAAACTCAAAATTGCAAACTATAGTTAGAATCTTAAAAATAAAGGTTCCAAAAGGGTTGCTTTTTTCCCAGTGATGCCATAGAAAAAAAAAATGTTGGTTCCCCAAAGAACCTTTAAGTGAACAGTTCTTTAATTTTTTCGACCATAAAGAACCTTTTCTGCATTTTAAAGGTTGCATGGATGTTCAAGGTTCTTCATGAAACCATTGATGCCAATAAAGAACCTTTATTTTTTTAAGAGTGTAAAGTCAGAATTGTGAGATAAAAACGTGCAATTCTGACTTTTCACACAGTTCTGACTTTTTTTTCTCAGAATTGCGAGTTATAAGGTTCAGTTTTGAAGGGAAAAAAAGACATGTTCTCATAATAACCCGCAGTTGTGTGTTACAAAGAATTGCGAGATGTAAACTCACAATTCTGAGAAATAAAGTTGCAATTATGAGAAAAAAAAAAGTTTAAAGTCCCCCTATAGTTAAAAATGTTATCCCTTAAAACACATCTCTGATCATCAGAATGACACAAATGTTTTTTCTTGTGAAAATAATTTTCTTATGCCTTAAAATAGCTTGAATGTAATTCTACTCCCCTTGTTTTATTTAATATACGCGGATCTATGAATAGGCAAATGAGCCCCGCCTCCACTCGCGTCCTCACACTAGCCTGCACCTCCTGATAAACTACGCTAACTAAACTGTAGTAAACGCGATGGAATGGCGAGTGGGAGTATTGGTTTAATTAGTCATAACGTTATATGTTTGAACCAGAAAGCTGGTATGTTCACCGTAAGCAAGGAGACTGATGGCTAACTTTGTGAGGTAATATCATCTGTTTGCTCTGGTTCATACACGGATAATGACTGATAAATCTACGTTTTTACTAGCGGACAACTACAGTGTATAAAGCAACATTCGTTATAGTTAGTTACTTGACGATGTTGTGTCCTGAAAATGTCTTGAATACTCGAATGCAGCCAAGTTGGCGATTCCAAATCGCGCCCGCGAGCACAACGTTTTGAAGTGCGGACGCCAATGCGGGAGAGGTGAGTCTTGACTCCGGGCTACTTTTACACTGTTGCCGCGGGTTGTTGTTAAAGTTAGCAGTTCTTAATACCGATAAATAATCGGTTACAGCACATGCCGGCATGAAAATAGTGAAAAATATCAACAGCCTAGCGAGATATCTACAGAAAAATATACTGGATTAACCTAGCTGCCTTCTCACTAGACCCCCTGCTTGCAGCACAGTTAATGATATGCAAATAATAGGATCCCTTGACCTGATTGCTGTTGAATTTTGTGATGTAGCAAAAAAGGCTTATTTTAAACAGCCATTCTGTGACCAAAAAAAAAAAATATATATATATATATAGGCTACTGAAGGAGATCCCATAACAATGTAATATAGATTTACAGTAATAACAACAAGTCATATTTTATTATATGGTATGATCAATATCCTGTTTTTAAATATTATACTTTCATTCTAAACATGGGGATTATCTCTAAGATGGACACCCAGCATAATACATTATATTTACCATCTGAATATATAAATGTAAAAGTCAGCCATCTATTAATTATCATGTAAATTATGGTGCCTTTTGGCACAACAACAGGGGCACTTTTTACCCCAAATACCATACTTTTACGTATTCTTTCATTATTTAAAAACTTTGCTTAATTAATAATTTTAGTGATTCTCACTTGCTATGTATAACGTTTTAAAAAATATAAAATATTAGATCAAATTAGCACAGAATCAACAAATGCAGTTTTCCCCTTCATTTTACCCATTGGACAACATTTATTCTCACTGAATATCATGTTTCTTTTAGAAATGTCATTTTACAGTAGTAAAAAAGGTTAGGGTTATTGTTTCATGTGACTTTGTGAAGATCAAAACGTTCATTTTATGTTCATTTTTAATGGTTTTCATAGCTTATTACATTACAAATTGACTCATACCATGTTTGCAATGTTTTTTTTTTCTAGAAGCAATTAGATAAATGTTTTAAAGCTCAACTTTTATACTTCAAAGCAAATTGTTTGTTATTTTAGTTGTAGTCATCTCTGAACATTAAACTGCAGCAGAAAGCATTTTAACAGCGAAAAATTACACACTTGAGCTTTAAAGCAGTTACTGGTACCATTATAGCATTTACACAGAGCTGGGGATCTAAGTAGCACATTTTTAAATGGCTAATTAAGTTGCCAATATAAGCTTTTGAAAGGAACAAAAAGAATCAAGGACAGATTAGTGGAAAAAGGCACCAACTGTTAGAAAACCTCTTGAACCTCTTGTTTTTTTTTTTTTTTGCAGCATATAGTCCTCTGTACACATGTTACACTTGCACTGGCAATGAGGATTTACTATAAAACGGGCAGAGAAACACATCTAAAATCTCCAGACTTGGACTTCTTTCAAGATCTTGTTTTTTACTTTTTGTATATACAATTATACATGCATCCCAAAACACTGCACGTATAATATTATACTTTTAGCTAAAACAATTATTGATTTAATATCACAGTCTTTACCAGCATGAGTTCTCCTGTGTAAAAGAGGGTTGTTACAATGGGAGTTTTGCGGTCCCTGGCTGAGATGAAAAAAAACAAAACCTATTTTGGATTATTCTGTTTTTTCACTATGCATTAGAGATATTATTGTTGTGCGGTTTTGTGAAGCGAGGGTCTCTGTATTGCTTCAATAGCATTTGAGTGAACAATGGAAATTGTCTGTGAATGTTTTGTACAATCTGGCTGCTTTGTAGTTCAAAGTCCATTCAAATCCATTCAAAGTCCAATGCTGGATATTTCTACAATAGTTACTGTAGTTATGGAGTGCAGCGTTAGGTCTGGCAGGTCACATCAGTCAACCTAGCATCAGCTGATGATCAGCCACGACTACCTATAGGAATACGACACCAATCATAATTCAATTTATAAGGTCCATTCAGTCATTTTTCAGCTTTGCTCAGGAGCTAATCATCCACCTCCATCCCCAACTCCAACCCTCTCGTCCAGTAAGGACTTGGCATTGGATATTTCTCGTTGAGTCAGACCACTAGATTGTTGTTACATAAAATAATCACGACATTAATGATATCTGCTACATTAATCATTAATGTTGATTCTGTTCTGTTTACCCTAGGGGGGTTATTCATTATAGGCTGCATGGATGGTCAGGGAGTGTTTGCCCAGAACAGAACCATACCCCCAACCTAAAATGCATGCAAATAACTGTCTGTGTTGTGTTTAAGAAGTATTTTACTCAATTTTAATGCAATTAAAGCAACAGTGATGGATTACCTGCAACATTTTGCTTGCAGCTTCTAACTAATTGCAGTTAGGGTAAGCAGCAAACCGATTCGATTCAAAGGGTTTCAATTCGATTCAAGATCGATTTTTGCAAATTCAGAACGATTTGATTTCACAATAAAATCTGAAGTGTATTCACAGGATCATTTAAATGCTTCCCCTAAATTCTTTATATGATTAGTCAGGAGGCAAATTACACTGCAGTCAGAGAATGAGGGCCAAAAAAAAAAGTTAGATGTTCGTTTATTGATGCTATGGCATGACATATAGCATATGTAGAAATTTACACCAGTGAAAAGTAATATATTTAAAATACATTTATTTCAAACTAAGTGTAGTTTAAATCTATTAACATATTTACTGATATATCCCTTGAGACTTATTGATACCTTTTAATTATAATTAAACTTTATTTGGGGTACTACATGTGCACAATGCACATTTCATTATTAAGCCTAAAATGTGTTTTAAAGTCACCATTGCTGAGGACTGTATTACCTTTGAATAATAAAGGTCTTTAAATGCAAGATATTTAAAGTGTACCTGAAATATGCTTAAGTTAATTTTTATTTGGACTTCAGCACTACTTTCAATTCAGCACACTTTATGTCAGTTTAGTATAGGCTATTAAAAGTACAATTGCAAGGTATATTTATTAAGAACATAAATATGTAAACTTATAGTATATTCATTTCTCTTAATTTTTTTATTAGCCTATGTAAGCCAATATTTAAAAAAAGACTTTAAAAGTAGGCTATTGTGTTATTGTGTAGCGTACTGTGAATGATAGGGTAACATTTTATGTCACACTTTTGCAAGATGTATAGCTTTATTTTATTTTCATAAACTACTACAGCATTTAAACTATTACTTTCTATTGGTGAATGATAGTCATAGTTTCTTTAAAGAACAATCTCTTTCTTACCTTATTTCTTCACAAAAAACAAAAACAAAAAAACCTTTTGTGAAACAGAAAGGTTCTTCAGATGTTAAAGGTTCTTTATGGAACCTATGGAAGTCTATGTGACTGAGCCTACACTCTTAAAAATAAAGGTGCTTCACGGTGCCATAGAAGAACCTTTTTTTGTCTAAATGGTTCCATAAAGAACCTTTATCTGAATGTTTCTGTTCTTTGTGGTGAAATAAGGTTCTTCAGATTATGAAAAGGTAAGAAAGAGATGGTTCTTTAAAGAACCTTTGACTGAATGATTTTTTGTGGAACCAAAAATGGTTCTTCTATGGCATTGCTGTAAAGAACCTTTTAAAGCACCTTTATTTTTAAGAGTGTAGTTGCGTTGCTGTCTATGCAGGGTCAGTAAGCTCTCGGATTTCATCAAAAATATCTTAATTTGTGTTTTGAAGATGAACTAAGATCTTACGGGTTTGGAACAACATGAGGGTGAGTAATTAATGACAGAATTTTCATTTTTGATTGCACTATCCCTTTAATAATGAATGTCTAACATGAACTGTGTCCATCTCCCTAGATGCCTCTTTGTTTGTGTGACATCATGTGGAGTTTCTAAGTTGGCAATCTGCTACGGTATGTTACTCCAGGGAAAGTTATTTAACCTCATAACACAGTGCAGCATTTAGACATTAAATATTTAAGACATGAAAAAATTTTAACCGCATGTTCCTATCTAGATGAATAAAGAAAAGATGTGATGTTATGTAATAGCGTTATTGCAGCAGGAGCGTGCGTTGCCTGCGGTCAGTGCAGTGGGCCACAGGCCAAATAACGTTCATCTCGAAGCAACGCTAATCCTCGGTCTCAGCGTTTCATTTCGCACAGTGAGAATGACTCGCAGGATATTAAGGAGGAGATTCAGGGCTTTGGTTGGAGGGAGTATCTCTGGCAACTCAGGGGAAATGAGTCATTATCATTTTAATGTGGGCTTACTGTTGGAGCTGTGAAATTCAGAACAGTCAGATAGAGAGACATCCATCCCCCCAATTCTCTCCTCCTGCCTCTCCGCTCCATATTTATCAGCCCTTCTAAAGAAAATCCCCACTCTTAAGTCAAAATTACCCTCAGAAATGTGACATATAGGTCTTAAGATCTCTGTAAGCCTTTGACTCCGAGGACCTGTAATAAAAGTGAGCCACAGGATTCCTGCTTTTCTCTGTGTTTCCGTTGGAAAATATTTGACATGTGAATCTAAGCTCAATAATGCTCATATACCCACAGATACAACCCTCCTGCTGTGCTATGAAACAGAGCTCTGTTTTTAACCTTGGGTCAAATAACTTAAAGGGACAGTTCACCCAAAAATGAAAATTCTGGCATTAATTACTCACCTTCGTTCATCTTCTGAACACAAATTAAGATATTTCTTTAATGCAATCCAAATCCTTTCTGACCCTTTATAGCCAGCAATGCAACTGACACATTCAAGGCCCACAAAGGTAGTAGGACATCGCTAAAATAGTTCATGTGACATTAGTGGTTCAATCTTAATTTCACAGATCTCAGTTATAGTAGTCTATACACTATAGTGTTTGTGCCATTTAGTGTTTAGAAGAAACTAACACTCTCTGAATGTGTGGTATTTGTGTTTTCCCCTTTTTAGAGCAAAGTAAACAATTTGTGAGGAAGATCCAGTTCCTGAGACGCTGGGTGAAGTGAGAGAACGGCGTGTGTGAGAGAATAAATCTAATAGACAAAATAGATCAAATTAAGGTTTAAGGAGATTAAAGAGAGGTTTAAAAATGTACGTATTGTTCAGCCTGGTCTCATTCTATATATGTAGGTATTAGTATGTAATGTAAAAAGCACAAAAAGTACATTTTGTTGTTCATTTTTATTTACACTTAAATGTACAGTTTGTTACAATTAAAATGTAAAAATTGTTATGTATTTTTAGCTAAAAAAGTAAAATGTATGCAAATCTTTCAACCTGATCTCATGATGAAAACCTACCTGTGGGAACTTTTCCGCAAGACTTGAAATACATACCGGCATGTACGTTTCGTGACATATTTGATGTGAAATGTCCACTGAGTGGTGCTAAAAAGTGCATTGCAAAAGATCTTAAACTTGCTCGCAACTGAATGGTTTCAGCTCTCTGCCTTGTAAACGACTCCTGATTAATGTCATTGACATAAAAATGATCACTAGTCATCATTCAAATCCTTTAATGTAGAACAGCGAGCTGCAAGAACAGCTATGTTTCCAAAAACTTGCAGTACTCCAACAAGAAAAATTATGTATGTCTGCTCAGACCCTGAAGTGACGCTAAGCACTTTTCCATGTCAAAGGCAGTTTTTACAAATATGAGCGTTGCCGTGGATTTAAGCATAGGCTACGCACACTCTAAAATCAAATTTTGCACACTTTAGAAATGAGGCCCATGGAGCTGTAATCATAACTGTGTACAAAAAAGATTACAAGTGCTCGCTGATTTGCCGACTCTAGAATTAATTTGTTGGAAACTGCAGTGATATGTACTTACTGGTACGTATTTCGCATCTTGCGAAAAAGTTCCCACAGGTACGTTTTTGTCATGAGATCAGGTATAGGAATCTTTTATATCATTAAGATATTTGTATGAAGGCATTTTAGACCCCTTAACCTACCCCTAAACCTGCCTATTTTATAGAAAATATAAAAATATATAAAATGTAATTGACCGAAATATGCAGGGAAATTACCATTTTAGTAACAATATAACATTAAAATAATATGTATATATTTTTATAGTTGCTAATACCACTCCTACCTTTAGATGCTGTAAATACAGATAAAGTCAAAAGTTTCCACAGCTGTGTTTTTTTGTTGTTTTGTTTGTTTGTTTGTTTAGATATAGATTTCATGAGTCCCTTGTTTGTCCAGAACAGTTGATCTGCCTGCTGCTCTTCAGAAAAATCCTTCAGGTCCCACAGATTCTTTGGTTTTTGGGGCATTTTTGTCTATTTGAATCCTTTCCAACAGTGACTGTATGATTTTGAGGTCCATCTTTTCACACTGAGGACAACTGAGGGACTCAAATGTGACTATTACAGAAGGTACAAATGCTCATTGATGCTTCAGACAGAAAAAAAAAGATGCATTAAAAGCCAGGGGTGTAAACTTTTGAACAGAAGGAGGATGCATAAATTGTTCATATTTTTCTCTAAATATATATTTTTTTTCATGTAGTACTGCCCTTCAGAAGCTACAGTATATATTTACATGTTCCTTAGAAGACAACAAAAGTTAAATTTACCCTGATTTTCAAATTCAAAAATTCATTATGTTTCCTTCTGGAGCATCAGTGAGCATTTGAACCTTCTGCAATAGTTGCATATGTAATAGTCCTTCAGTTGTCCTTAGTGTCTGTGAAGTAAATGTACGTTATGTAGAACCATATTTTATGTGAAATACATATGAATTATTACAAGAACATGCTGTATTGTTATTATTTTTTTCAATCCCATGTTATTCTAAACCTATTTGACTTGCCTTTTTTTGCATGAAATGCAGAAGCAGATGCTAGATAAAATATCCTGGTTCCTATATTTTCAGACAATAAACGTATGTCTTAGTCAAACACATTAAAATTTTAGTTTTAAGGAGTCCAAATGACTTGCACACTATTATCAGAGTCATTCGATAGCTAGCAAATAGACCAGTCTAAGTCACCTCATTTCTATCCATTTGTCATTTGTGTTAAATTCATCACAAATCTTTTTTGGACAAACTTTTAACACTTTTCAAGGTGTTTGCGACACTGTTTGGGAACAGAGCTCTTCCGAAGGTCTTTGAAAGCAGATTACAGTGCTTGACCTTTAGTATCCACGTCTCCTTGTCAGCCAACGTAAAGCCCTTGTTTATTTTCCCCAACCTTCAGTTTTGCTTTTTTTCCCTTGTTCCTTGTACTGGCTGACTGCCCACATTATTTATTTCTTTTTCCACATCATTATTTTCCCTGCAAGTTTAATTACGCCTTCCTAAATGAGCATAGCATGAAAAAGCCTACTTTCCTCAATTAATTTCACATAAATTAGAATAGTCCTCCCAGATGTATACTTGCTCGTTTATGAGAATTACCTAGCGCATTTTATTGTTGTGAGGAAAAGGCAAGGAGGGTGGAAAAGGTATAATGGTGACAGGGCAATGCAGACTGGAAATAAAATGGAATGGTGCAGAACGTTTTTGATTAGAGCAACGCAGTGGCTGGAAAATTTGAAACATGTCACACTTTGAGAGTCAGAGACAGAGGAACAAATCACAAAGCAGCAGGGGAACTGCTGTAAATAAAAGACGTCAAAGCGCAAAATGGCTTTAAAAGGGTTTAAAGGTGAATGTCTGGCTGTTAAACGAATGGGTTCAATAGAAGTTCAAGCTTAATTTGCGGTGTTTGTTGTGTAACGCTGATTACCACAGAAAATAATTCTGATAATTTAAACAATGGTGCCAGTGTTTTCTCAAATGAATGAATGAATGAATGAATTTGTTTGGAGCAACTTAAAGGCATTGTTCACCCAAAAATGAAAATGATCATATGATTTACTCACCCTCAAGCTGTCCTAGGTGTATATGACTTTCTTCTTTCAGATGAATACAATCGGAGTTATATAAAAAAATGTCCTGACTTCTTCCAAGCTTTATAATGGCAGTTAAATGGGTGTTGATATTTTGAAGCAAAATAATGTGCATCCATTCAGCATAAAAAAGTACTCCACACGTTGATGAAGGCCTTCTGAAGCGAATCGATGTGTTTGTGTCAGAAAAATATCCATATTTAATATAAGTCTAGCTTTAATCTAGATATCAACCCACCGGAGCCATGTGGAGCACTTTTTTATGATGGATAAACACTTTATGGGACTTCAAAATCTCAACACCCATTCCATGACATTTATAGAGCTTGGAAGAGCCAGGACATTTTTTTTTTTTTTTATGTAACTCTGATTATATTCATCTGAAAGAAAAGTCAAACACACCTAGAATGGCTTAAGGATTAGTAAATCATGGGTAATTTTCATTTTTGGGTGAACTATCCCTTTAAGGGTGAGTAAATGATGACAGAATTTTCATTTTTGGGTGAACCATCCATAAAAGATGAGAAATTATGTTCTGTTTTGATCAGTATTGTGCCACAAATGCTGTTAATACAGCTCAGCTTGAACTTGAAGCATTTCTTTAAACATGGAAGACATTTTATAGCATGACTGTCTGGTATTTGTGTCCTTGGAGATGTATTTAAGTGGCCGTCGTAGCCTACACATCCTCTACATACTGGCTGTCCTTAGCGAATCCACTTAAGTGCTGGACGCACAAGCCCAAGACAGCTAAAAGAGCACTCATCTCCTGCTCCCTGACGTCTCTAGGTTTTGCCCACATCTGTGTCTCCACTGCAGCCCGTGGGAATTAATTAAATGATGACAGGCTCTCTGCATTGTTGTTAAAATAAGGTTAACTTAATTACAGTCAGAAAGGTCAGGGTCAGAACCAAGCCCAGAATCCCAATGAGCAGCTATATGCTCTTGTAGGACGTGACTGGGTGCTTCACTGTGTGAGGTAGGGGGAAAACTGTCAAGGTGTTTCTAGAAACGTATAGTCTATTGAGAATTCTTCTTCAGTCCTCTGAGCGTTTTCCCCTCCTCTCTGTGTCCTCCGTTCTACCCCCTCTACCAAGACCCCGTGCTCCTCAAAGTGTCAGCTCTTGTCTTTGCTGTCAAATTGTGTTACCCCGCAATGTGAGACAGCAGCACTTGTGATGACAGGAAACTGGAGCAGGAAAATGTGCTGATTTGACCCCCAGTGGAGAAGCATTCTCTAATTTAGCCCCACAGCCCACTTCTGTTTGAAGTCTTTACAGTTAGGATTGTTTTGAGAACGTGCTCAAAGAATTCATTGAAAAAGAATAGAAAAAAGAAAAGCATACTAAATAAATAAATAAATAGTGTATAATTATTATTATTATATTTTAATTATATTCTGTAGCACTAAAATGCAACTCAAATGAATCATAGGAATCATAGTAATAGAATCTACCTATTATTATTTATTATTATTGTTAATAATAATAATAATAATAATAATAATTAATTAATACAACTCATATAATACATATAGGAATGGGGAAAAAAGGTAAACAAAAATAATAAAAAGCCTAATTATTTTATTGATGATAATAGTAGTAGTAGTAGTAATAATAATAATAATAATAATAATAATAATAATAATAATAATTTATTTGTTTGTTTTATATTTGTATAATAATAATAATAATAATAATAATAATAATAATATAATCTTAAATGTTTTAAACCTTCAGTATGTTTTAAATTCAGCTAAAAGTAATCCACACTTTAAAATGTTAAAACATTTTAGTCTAATAATAATAATAATAATAATAATAATAATAATAATGATGATGATGATTATTATTATTATTATTATTATTATTATTATTATTTTCATTATTCATGCAGCTCTGATAATAGTGAAAATGAAATTTTAATGAAAGTAAAATAAAAAAAACAACAACAAAAATAATGTAAAGCCTAATTATTCCTTAATAGTAATAATAACAATAACAATAACAATAATAATAATAATAATAATTTGTTACTGTTTGTTTTATATAATAATAACAATAAATACTACTACTACTGCTAATAACAACAACAACAACAATAATAATAATAATAATAATAATAATAATAATCAAACATAATTAAATATATTTTAAACCAATATGTTTTAATTATTTAGCACTAAAATGCAACTCAAATAATTCAATGGAATAGAAAAAAAGAGGTTAAACAAAAATAATAATAATAATAAAAAAAAAAAAAATAATATAAAAAAATGTGGTGGTGTTATTATTGATAATAGTATTATTAGTAGTAGTAGTATTTAATATTTTAATTATATAGCACTAAAATGCAACTCAAATAATTCATAGGAATAGAAAGAAAGGAGTAGAAAAATAATACAAAGCCTAAATTATTCTTTATTAATAATAGTAATTATTATTTAGATTATTATTTATGTTATTATTTTATTTATTTATATTGTCTAATTTAGATTTTATTCATTTCTGTTTCATTTTAGACTAAAATGTTTTAATATTTTAGTGTGTGGATTATATTTAGCTGTATTTAAAACATACTGAAGGATTGAAAAATATTTAAGATTATTGTTGTTGTTGTTGTAAGATAAAGAAAAAAATGTTGGTTTGGCTTTTTTTAATTATTTTGCTCACATAAAAACAGACAAAGACACAATGATACAATAACACTTTTATTATAAACTTCATTATAATTAAAATGCAACTCAAATAATTTATTTTGATATAAGAAAGTATAACAACAACAACAAAAAATCTATTTTTGCTCCTGCTTGTTGTCTATATATATATTTAATTAAGTTTGGTTGTGCTTTATTTTTTTCTGAAATGTTTTAATACTTTGAATTGTGAATTGATTTTAGCTGCACTTAAAATGTGTTACAGACGCGTTACAAACATGGCCGCAGAGTGAACCAACTTACCTTAAAGAGACTTTGCAGCCTCTGCTTTTCACAAACTTTTCAGTTCTTAGAGCAAGCTCCTCTATTGCACCATTTGTAAAAAACTTTTTGGTTTCCAAGGTTGGCTAAAACCTACCTGTTCTATGTCTTCTATAACTTTTGTTACCTCCTGTGCTTTAAAATGCGTTAGTCTGAGTCATAAGTGTAGAGGTCTGTGCCGTAGTCATAATGTCTCACACATGTTCAATCATTTTAGAGCGTGACTCAATCAAAGTGAAGCATATCCTGATGAAACCTACCAGAACAATATTGTTTTTTTTGTTTTGTTTTTTTTTGAAGCGAGAGACAGACAAAGAAAGAAAGGGCTTGAAAAACATAAGCAGAACCTGAGCTTACAACTCATAACCCTTTGTTTTTGTCTCGGGTTTTGTCTCTGACATTTCCAGACTCTGTTTGTTGTTGACGGCTCTGGGTTGAACTCACACGCTGCTTCATGTAGAGCTTGTTAAATTTGGAATAACAAAGACGATGCTGTTCGTGATCAAACAACGAGACTAATAATCAATCCTTCTGCTTCGGGAAACAGAGGGAAATATTGTTCAGATACAACTTTCTATGGTAAAACAAACACATCTGCAGGAAACTGTCCTCTAGGATATAACTGACATCCTAGAAATGTTAATTTCCCATTGAATTACATGTTGCAAGGGAAAAACTAATCTAAGACACCCAACTCTGATTAAGTGGGAGGAATATAGTTATAGTATTTACAAAAAAAAATAAATAAAAATGCAGTTCTGACAAACAAAACTCTTCTCTACTATAGAATATCAATTTTTGGAGGATTTAATAAGCATAAATGTTAAGCTTATCATTTTTTAAAAGCACTTAACATGATTTTAGTGTAAAAAAAAAAGTTGTTTAGAACATTTTCTGCATAAAGTTTTATCCAATTTGACAACTTTTATTATTTACAAATTGGCCCCATTCAATTCCGTTGGAAGTATCTCAATGTAAGCCAGATTCTTTTTTATAAAAGGTAGGAAAAATAGTAGGAAATGACCCTGTTCAAAATGTACATACACTTGATTCTTACAACTGTGTTGGTTTAGTGATAGTTGTTCATGAGTCCCTTGTTTGTCCTGAACAGTTAAACTGCCTGCTGTTTTTTTTTTTTTAATCCATCAGGTCCCACAAATTTTGGGGGCTTTCAGCATTTTTGTGTATTTGAACCCTTTCCAACAATGACTGTGTGATTTTGAGATCCATCTTTTCACACTACAGACAACTGAGGCACTCATATGCAACTATTACAGAAGGTTCAACACTCACTGATGCTTCAGAAGGAAAAACAATGCATTAAGAACCGGGGGTGAAGACTTTTGAACAGAATGAAAATGTTTCATTTATTGTGTCTTATTTTGCCTAAATATAATATTTTCTTTCATTTAGTACTGCCCATCAGAAGCTACAGAAGATTTCCCAGAAGACAAAATAACATAAATTTACCCCGATCTTCAAATTCAAAAGTTTTCACCCCCCGGCTCTTAATGCATCGTTTTTTCTTCTGGAGCATTAGTGATCGTTGAACCTTCTGTAATAGTTGCATATGAGTCCCTCAGTTGTCTGTAGTGTGAAAAGGTGGATCTCAAAATCAAACAGTCATTGTTGGTAAGGGTTCAAATACACAAAAATGCAAAAAAACAAAAACAAAACAAAACAAAAAAAAAAGAATTTGTGCGACCTGAAGGACTTTTCTGAAAAAGAGATTTTTTCACAGTATTTCACAAGTGTATGTAAACGTTTAAAAAGAAATATCTGAAATTTCTTATTCTGGTCAGTACTTAATAAAAAAATAACATGCGTTTTGTATGATCCCTCTTATTTTGGTAAAATAATTAACATTTTGCAGATTCTGCAAGGTGTATGTAAACTTTTGACTTTGTATCTGTAAGGGGAACTGACTGTCTTCAGAAAAGGGGAGGGGACAACTTAGAAACTGCTGTATGACATGAGCTAAAAATAGCTGTTTAGACTGCATTTGTGGCACTGTGGGAAAATTGTTGTTGAGTAATGTCTTCGTTATCCCTGCTGTATTTGTTTATGTAACCATATTCTGTCTGGACCTCTTTTAAAAATGTGAGCTTTAATTGATGGGTTAGCAGCTGTGCTGTTTACACAATTTTATATTTTCACATTCACTCTCAATGCATTCAAGCAATTGAACCTATGACCTTGGAAAAGTCTAAGAAAAACTTGCACATAGTGTATAATGATCAGTCAGTGGTCTGTTATTTACCCTGAGGACAGAAAGCCTGACTCGCATACAGTTTCTTGTTTGTTTGAGTCGTTTTTGAGAGCTTTAACTTAGTGTTGTAACACTATCCTGAAGGATCACAGATTTAGGAATGGCTTTTATGTTTTTAAATCAAATGGCCACATAAACAATTTTTTTTTTTTTTTTGTGCATGTCAGATTTTTTGGAAGAAAATACTAGTAGGTATGGGTAGTAAAATTCAAAATAAGAAATAAAGATACACTCCTAGTCAAAAGTTTTTGAACAGTAAGATTTTTTTTTTTTTTTTTTTTGTCAGAATTCTCTTCTGCTCACCAAGCCTGCATTTAATTGATATAAAATACAGCAAAAGCAGTAACATTGTGAAATATTTTAACTATTTAAAATAACTGCTTTCTATTTAACTATATTTTAAAGTTTAATTTATTCCTGTGATCAAAGCTAAATTTTCTGCCTCATCACTCCAGTCTTCAGTGTCACATGATTCTTCAGAAATAATTCTAATATGCTGATTTGCTTTTCAAGAAACATGCATTATTAATATCAATATTTAAAGGTTATTTTTTTTCTTTGATGAAAAGAATGATCAAAATATCAGCATTTAATATTATACACTATACCACTGAAAAGCTTGAAGGCAGTATAATTTGTTTATTTATTTAATCATTCATTTATTGGGAAAGAAATTATAGAAATTAATACTTTTATTTAGCAAGGATGCTTTAAATTGATCAAAAGTGATGATAGAAGCATTTATAATGTTACAAAAGATTTTTATTTCAGATAAATGCTGTTCTTCTGAACTTTCTATCCATCAAAGAAACCTGAAAAATCTACTCGGCTGTTTTCAACATAATTATTATCTTCTTTTTTTCTTTTTTTGAGCAGCAAATCAGAATATTAGAATCATTTCTGAGGGATCATTTGATGGGAGTAATGATGATAAAAAATTGCTTTGAAATTACAGGAATAAATTACATTTTAAAATATATTAAAATAGAAAACGGTTAATTTAGATAGTAAAAATATTTCTAAATATTACTGTTTTTGCTTTACTTTGGATCAAATGCAGACTTGGTGAGCAGAAGAGAACATTTGACTGGTAGTGTAAAATTTACAATTGTGGGATATGAAGTCGCGTCCCAACACAAATGTAATTCATTTAAAGATATAAGGTCATATATTACAACAGTGAATTTTGTTTATTTATAGAATTAGTAACATTACAAGAAATAGCCTTTTATTCATTCATTTATATTCATAACTGTCAAATATAGCCACATTACAAAATAAAGTTAATGTAGTTAAATGAATGTTTACAAACAGAAACTTATTGTAAAGTCATATTTTTTAAACCATTTTTAACAGATTACTATGAGGTTGTATCAGGCTCAAAGTCAGTATCACATGAATTGAAATATTCCTGAAATTGTTAGTGTCTTTTTTTCTGAGCTTGTTGAACACATTTGCAATTTATTTTTCTTATTGTTCCTGTTGGAATTTTGTGACAAAAAATGTCTTGGTTCTGAGAGTTCATTGCATTACTGTGGTTTCTCTGTCCATTCCTTAACAACAGCATGGCTTTTCTGGCAAAACTCTTGAATCTTGAGCCGTCTGACTATGTTAACTCCAGTGTAAAACTCAATGGGTTTGAGCTCTCAGTCTACCATATGCGTGCTCTGTTTTTTTTTTTTTTTTCAGCAAGTGGCTTTTGACCAGAATTAACTCCACTCAACATTTGCAATTGAGCCCATTTTGGTAAAAACAAGAGGACGCTAATTAGCTCATGTTAGCATACAAATCAGTTTTTGTACCTCGCTGTGATCTCAGACTTCACATAGGAAAATTCACTTTCCATAAAATTACACCAGCATCTGGATCTCGAAACACTCACATAAAGCATTAAGAGTGCCAGAACATAACTCTACTGGAACATATGGCAGAAGAGAACGTGTGCCGAAATCTTTGCTTAAAATACTGAGATTATATGGAGATGGGAACTTAATGTATATAGCCAAGCTGGAGATGATTTTATGACTGCCTTTAGGTTGTTCTCGTAAATCCAGCCATATTCTAAGTGCAAATTTTTTACTTTCTGTTGGTGTCATTTATCATTTTATCAGGGCTGTGCAAAATTCTAAATTAAATTGGCTCTCTTTTAATTGAGTGTGAAACTTATGCCAAGTTCACACTACAGGATTTTAAACCTGATTTAAGCCCAATATGCTGTGATCAGGCCAAATTAGCGAGTAGCAATCTTTATGTGTAAACTACTCAGTGACGCATCAACAAGGCTCGCTGATGCCTCGCCAATGTCTCGTTGACGCTAGACAAATATCTAGCATGTTAAACATCTGGACCTGTCAGCCGACTCAACATCACATGGTGTCAGGTGTTGTGATGCGCTGCAACCAATGAGATAGTAAGGATGGGTTGAGATCGTAGTTAGAGTTATCAGCTCTTGTAGTGTATGGCCCGTTGTGGAGGATCATTAATATAGTGTCCAGAGCTGGGTAGTAACTGATTACATGTAATCTGGATTATGTAATCAGATTCCAAAAATGAAGTACTTGTAATTAGAGTAAATTACATTTTGAAATACTCGTAATCAGACTACAGTTACTTTTCTATGTATTACATTTTATTCACACAACAGCAATAAATTATTCATAATCCCCAATTTCTCTTTTCATCTTTTAAAATTTCCTGTCTAAAATAGCCTACTGGTTATATACACTGAACAAAATTATAAACACAACACTTTTGTTTTTGCCCCCATTTTTCAGGAACTCAAAGATCTAAGACTTTTTCTATGTACACAAAAGGCTTATTTCTCTCAAATATTGTTCACAAATTTGCCTAAATCTGTGTTAGTGAGCACTTCTCCTTTGCCGAGAAATAGAATCTAAAAGTAATGCAAAAGTAATCTGATTATATTTTCTAAAATGTGTAATTTGACAATTTTTGTCATATGTAATCTGGAATCAGTAATGATATCCTTTCATAAAGATATTCCCAAATATTAAAGATTAAGTGGATATTTGAATTAAATGTTGTTTATTCAATATTACACAAGGATTAGATCATGCAGTAAAGTGTAAAAACAATTGTTGGGACGTTGGCGCCCTCTGCATGCATTTGTTATAATGCATAATGTGCATTAGTTTTGTTTATAATACATTATGTATTTTAATGTTTTCATTTAATAAAACCATATGATTACTTGTTTTTAAAACTTTTTTTGAATATTATTGCCTTATTGCTATTGTATATGTATTTTAAGGCATTTTAAAGGCTGTTGTTTTGCTTAGGTCTGTTTTTATTACTACAATAAAAAAAAAAGAATTATAATTATCTGATTACTCGATTAATCGCCAGAATAATCCACTCATATTCGATTACCAAAATAATTGTTAGTGACTGACCTAAATTATTGTTTATGAATTGGAATGACTGGAAGAATATATATAATACTTCCTGTCAGTTCACTTCCAAATGGTGCACAACTTGTATTTCTTGTGTTTCTATTTTAATATTGACAAGTACAGATGCCATTATAGTTTTCCACGATTTCACGTTCGACAGCAAACCTATCAATTTGTCTCTGAAATATTGAAGTGTTTGCACAGGGTTTGCTGAATTGAGGCTAAAACACACCCAAGAGAGCTTTGTTAACTCTAGATGATTAATATTTTGTGGTTTAATCATACAATTTATTGACTGCTGGTTGTGTAGAGTAACAGAATAGCTTAAACTAGGTTTTCTATTGTAATATATTTTAAAATGTATTAAAAACAGTTGCACTCATTTTTAAGGATTTTTGATGACTACAAAGTTCAAAAGAACAGAATTTATTTGATATAAGTATAATGCATCTTTGCTCATTAATAGGAATTGACAAAAAAAAACAAAAAAACCTTCACTCACCACAAAATTTGAATGGTAAAATTTGATTGTCAGTCCTGTTTTACAGTGCAAAACACAACTACTGTTATAAACGAGATTGGCAACTTGATTTTATAACCAATTTCACTCTATAAAAATTTCTAGAACTCTCAACTTTAGATTTAAAGGTTGAAAAGTCGAAAAGAAATTAATGTTTTTGAAAAAAAAAAAAAAAAACACTCAAGGCTTTGTCCACATATAGTGGACTTCAATGGTGGCCAACGGGTTGATGGTCCAAATTGTAGTTTCAATGCAGCTTCAGAGTGCTTTACATAATCCCAGCTGAAAAATAAGTCTTATCTAGTGAAACAGTTGTCATTTAAAAAAAAAAAAAAAAACCTTTTAACCACAAATGCTTGTCTCGCACTAGCTCGACTTTATGCGTTACGTAGTCATGTTGGAAAGAATCACGCATGGTTAGTTCTTCATCTGTGTACACTGGTTCAGAAAGCTATGGTAGGGTGAAAAACATCTTGTTTTATACTTTTTTTGTAAAGGGCGTTTGACTTTCTTTGCATGTTTGCTTTGTAAACACTGGTTTTGTACTTCCACTGTCAAGAGTAATGCGCAACGTGAGATAGTGCAAGACAAGCATTTGTGGTTAAAAAGTATATAAAAGTTAATTTTTTTTAGAAATGACCAACTGTTTCACTAGATAAGTCCATTATTCACTGTCTGGGATCGTGTAGAGCCTTTTGAAGCTGCACTTTGGACCTTCAACCCGTTCACTATTTAGAGAAAAATCAAGGAATGTTTACCTCAAAAAACATTTACTTCTTTTTAACTTAAGAAAGAAAGACATGAACAACTTGAATGACATGGTGGTGAGTAAATTATCAGGAATTTCTTATTCGGGAGTGAGTTAATCCTTTAATTAAGATTTGCTTAATTACCTCCTAACCTAATTGAACTTCAATTTGCGTCTACTGTGATGTTTTCCAGTGTTTACTTATTTACGACTATTGCATAAATAGAAAATTGGATTGACTTGAGCTATTTGTCCATACAGACATGATTCAATCTGCTTCTGTATGCTGTTGTGTAAACAGGACCGTTCAAGAGCAAATATTCACTGTGTGAATGAAAAACCGCCGGACGGAAGCACGGAAGAAGAAACCCTGGAAGTATAAGTATTCACAAGTCACTAAGAATGAGGGTGTCTGCCAGGCAATTAAGTGATTAATTAATAATGAATGGGATGTCATGTGCATGGCCTCTCTGCCTTGTTCCATGCCGCCGGCAGGAGCGGAGACGGAGCGGAGGGTCGTCAGCGAGCTCGGCTCTGATTGAAACCCGCTCCACGTTTCCTCCTCGCCCAAACTCACATTCCAGCTGCTGCTGAGATCAAAAGCTCCATTCCCTCACGCAGGAGTGGAAAAATAGAGGTGAGATACATTTCAATGAATATTTCTCTTTAATCTGAGCTGCGTGGCCCTGCCCCTGTGAAGACAGAACACGATAAATGAGGATCCTACATGCTGTTATGGCGAGTGAGTAATAGGCCAAGATGCAAACTCACAAGCAGTACTGGAGGTACAGTAACTCACATTATGCAATCAGATGCGATTTTCACGGATAAGTGTGGTAGCGCATTAAATTGTGAATGTGAAATGAAAATTCACTCTGTTTTAAAAGGCATGTTATTGATCTTATTGGGAACAATTTATTCATGCATGTGTTTATTTTATTTCTGTATGCTGGACTTCTCTAATAATTTCAGCCTGGTTCAGATTTTAGCCCAATTTGGTACAATTTGCTGTCATAGGTATTCCTAAACGACAATGGGTGTCGAGATGCAAGATTCAATCGTTTCATCTACATAATACGTAAAGACTTGGGGGGGAGAATGGAGGAAATGTTTGTGGAGCTATGGCAGCAAGACTTCTGCATTTATGCTGTTTCCTTAAGGAACTACGGTGACAGAGTGAAAAAAGGTCAAATAATTTTTTTTTCCCTCAGTTCCCTTTGACAGATCCTTTTCATGCAATCTATATTCTGGTTCACTGTCAGGTTTTCTTTCTTTTTGGGGCTTTTCTGACTACAAGACAGAGCAAAACACACTGTTTGCTAGCCATTGTTTGTTTATGGTCATGGCACCTTCTGTCTAGGCCTTCTGTTTTTTCTCAGAATTACGTGATATAAACTCACAATTGCAAGAAACAAAGTCGGAATTCTGAGATCAAAACTTATCGGAATTGCGAGTTTATATCTTGCAATCCTGACCTTTTTCTTAGAGTTGCGAGATATAAACTCGCAATTGTGAGTTATGAAGTCAGAATTGCGTGATAAAAACTCACAATTGTGAGTAATAAAGTCAGAATTGCAAGACATAAACTCATAATTCTGATGTTTTTTTCTCAGAATTGTGAGATATAAACTCACAATAGCAAGAAACAAAGTCGGAATTCTGAGATAAAAACTTATCGGAATTGCGAGTTTATATCTTGCAATCCTGACCTTTTTCTTAGAATTGCGAGATATAAACTTGCAATTGTGAGTTATAAAGTCAGAATTGCGTGATATAAACGTACAATTTTGATGTCTGACTACAAGACAGAGCAAAACACGCTGTTTGCTAGCCATTGTTTGTTTATGGCCATGGCACCTTCTGTCTAGGCCCACTGTATCAATGATTTTTCTCAGAATTGTGAGATATAAACTCGCAATTGCAAGAAACAAAGTCGGAATTCTGAGATAAAAACTTATCGCAATTGCGAGTTTATATCTTGCAATCCTGACCTTTTTCTTAGAATTGCGAGATATAAACTTGCAATTGTGAGTTATAAAGTCAGAATTGCGTGATATAAACGTACAATTTTGATGTCTGACTACAAGACGGAGCAAACACGCTGGTCATGGCACCTTCTGTCTAGGCCCACTTTATCAATAATTTTTCTCAGAATTGTGTGATATAAACTCGCAATTGTGGATAATAAAGTCAGAATTCCGTGATATAAACTCACAATTGCAAGAAACAAAGTCAGAGATAAAAAATTACTGCAACTGTACGTTTATATCTCGCAATTCTGACCTTTTTCTTAGAATTGTGAGATATAAATTTGCAGTTGTGAGTTATAAAGTCAGAATTGTGTGATATAAACTCAATTTCGATGTTTTTTTTTTTCTCAGAATTGCGTGATATCAGCTGACAATTGAGAGAAATAAAGTACAAATAGTAAGATTAATATTTACGATTGCAATTCTGACTTTTTTCAAATTTTTTCTGACTTAGAATTGCGTGTTACAAACTCACAACTGCAAGAAATTAAGTCATAGAAATATGGAATAAAACCTTTTTTCTCACAACTGGGAGTTTATATCTTGCAGTTGTGACTTTTTTTCTGAATTGTGAGATATAAAATAGCAATTGTGAGTTATAAAGTCAGAACTGCATGATATAAACTCGCAATTCTGACTTTTTCCTCAGAAATGAATGATGTAAACCTGCAATTACGTGTTATAAAGTCAGAATTGTGTGTAATAAACTCACAGTTGCGAGAAATTAAGTCGGAACTGTAGGATAAAGAAGTTTTTCTCTCAATTGCAAGTTTATATTTAAAATTTTTTCTCCATTGCGACTTTTTTTCTCAAAATTGCGACTTTTTCTGGCAAGTCTGACTTTATAACTTGCAATTGCGGGTTTAAATCAACAATTCTGACCTCGTTGCTTAGAAAAAAGTCTGAATTGTGAGATGTAAGCTCCCACTTGCGTGAAAAAAGTCAGAATTATAAGATAAAAAGTCAAAATTACCTTTTTTTTTTATTTTTTTAGTTTCACTTGGATATATGTCACAATATGGAAGAAAAGAGTTGTCGTATTAATAATATAACATCTAATTAGTTTCATTATTATATATAAACTTGGTATTACCATCATATTTAAAAAGTTTTGAAAACCCCTAAAGTAAAAGTCACCTCATTCAAAAACTACACTATGTTGACACAGCAACAATTGCACTTGAATGTAAAAATAAATGCCTGCAAGCCAAGTAAGAGAAATGGAGAGAGTCCCAGACTGAAGGTCGAAAAACTAATGCAAAATGTTGCTTTTCATGCAAAGTGACAGCTACTTTTATAACGAGTAACCCAAAACTGTAATGAGTTATTTTGAAAAGTACTATTGCAGCGCTGCCCTCAGTCAAAACTCTTGATGAACAATTAAGCGTCGGTTCCACTGGGCAAACTTTGTGGCAAGTGTTGACGGCGGAAACACAGCTCGTTTGGTGCCAAATTAACCAACTGTGAAACGGTACACAGCAGTGATCCTTTCTTAATCCGTTTAAAACCAAATTAAGAACAATATCATGAGCCTGACGGATTATGCAAATAGTATTTAAATCCCAGCCGAACACAGTCGAATGTGCTCTGTGATTCATACTTATTTGTTGATAACATACTCGGCTATTGTGCATGTGCACTATAACCTTACTTTTTGAATGTTTTGAATAGAGGCCACACTTTAATGCTTATTGAACCTGCTGCTTCAGATCCCAGATTTTATATTAAATATCAACTGGCATCAGTAGCATGATTCTACGCATGAATGTTGGCATTTATGATTTGCATTTTCATCCTACGTTTTTTTTTTTTTTTTTTTGGATCATTTTGGCTGTCTTTTTCTCAGGTCAGAAGCATATGATTCGGTATGACAGATGAATCAGAGTCAGGACGCTGGCGCATACAGCCTCATGGACATCAGCATGCTGTTTCTGGCCCCGCTGTGTCTCGCTCGCCTGGCCGTGACGCCCCTGCCCTTCTCCGCCGGTCTTCTGACAGAGCTCTTGTTCCTGATTGCTCAAGCATCACTCAGCATTTTCGGTTCTTTTAGTGCACGGCATGATGGGAGAAGCCGTATCATATATTCGGCCGGTCATGCTTTAGGGATTTCCGCGGTGCACGCAGCCGGAACTGCTGTACGGGGCTCTGAGGACTGATGTGCTGTTCTTATCAAAACATTTGACCGGAGTGGGCCATGACTCTCTCGCTCGCATGTGTATCAACATCACAGAGCTGATAAAAATAGCATTAGAGCTGTGGAAAATCTGCTATATAGGAGTATGTATGTATGTTTGGATTTACACAAGTAATTATATTTATTACAAAAATTTAACCGGAATTAACAATTATTAATAATTAATTAAATTGCATTAATAAAAAAAATAAACCATAATCTTTGCCCCTTTATATTTAAAGTAAAATTTAGGCACTAATAATTAATTATAAAATAATTTTAATTTTTAAGTGCTAAAATGAAGAAAATAAAAAAAAAAACTACAAAAATATATAATTAATAAAATAAAAACAAATATTTAATTAATTAAATTCAAATAATAAAAATAGATTTTAAACTATGACCTTTGCCTCTTGAATTAAATAAAAAAACAATATTTAAAAAGTATTAATATTTAGGTAAGGTAATAAATTAAAACAATAAAATAAATAATAAAGTATAACAGTTATAGTGGTTATAATAAAATTATTCAATAAAGTTGCATTAATACATTTATTAAAATGTA